>OX418219.1:51908361-53108361 GCA_948455865.1 Conomelus anceps | reverse complement strand
TGATTAAAAATTAAAAAAAAAAATAGCTTGGTTTCTTTCATAATAGCGCTTGTGACCAGAGGGTTGCATGTAAACAAACAGGTGTATTGGTTATAAATGCACGCTCCACTGCACCCCTGCCATAAAAAATTTGAAACGCTTCAAGTACCATTGTTCTCTTTGAATACCCTCATATTATATGAATTTCGAACGATACTTTTCGAATATAGTATACAGTGTATGTTTACAGACGGTTGCTTGTAGACAAACCATAGTTACATGATCGTGAATGGTTGCTATGGTGATGGCGAATTCTGTCATTTCCTAAGCTCCAGATGAAGCTAACAAAAAGTTCTAAAAGAGAAGAAAGCATACCAACATGGCATTACCAAGCACTGATGAAAGAATACTGCACAGGCAGAGTCAAGTGATTAGAAGGAGCTACATACCATTCAAAATTCATACACCAAGTACAGTAGGTTGGCCAGCAGACTTTTCAACCTTTGACGGAAACAAGCAGCAGACAGACCTCGTGCTGAAACAGGAATTTTCTTAGTTTCATTGCCAAAAAAGTTGAGCTTGCTCAGTATATCAGTAATCAGTAATATGTCCTTCCAAGGCCTATGAGAAATAATTATAAGGCTTACTTGAGGGGCATATTGCTTTTCTTGTAAGGTTTGATTCGAATCTGTCAAGTTTTTCGCCTTGATCAAACCTGAAGCTCTACCGCATCTACAGCATTTCCAAGGAGGAAATACTTATTTCAAATATTATTTTTAATTATCGATGGCAGAGGAGAAACCAGCCTGACAAGTAGGGTAAATCTCTCAATCATTTGAAAAGTAATTAGGCTACTGTAATCACAATTATCTTTAGTGAACAACATAGTCAAGTTTAATTGACAAAAATTCATGAAAGAACTATTCAACTCCGTTTGCCTACTCATTTATAATATACCTCCGAACATCTACACAATATAGGTACTGTGTTTCCAGTAAGGTAAACGTACTAATTATTAGCCACCTACCTAATATTGACCCCTTTCACTTTCAACTTCGAAAATCGAGGTTGCACTTCCGTATTTAGTCTAGTGACATAATCGGCTGATAATCGATAAGGTAACTTAGTCGATATATTCCAAATCTAAACCTAACCGCGATCGACTCTTAGTCAATTATTTCGGTGGATCAGATACGGAAATGCAGCCCCAGAGCCGTCTAAGCTAAGCATCGCCGCCACTATCAGCGACAAAAATACTTTGCAAAAAATGCCACCACCAATATAAAGGTAGATAGATAATCTATCAGATGATTTACTTTAGATTAATAACTGTAACTTATGCAATGAACTCAGGTATGAAAGTTGTTGACGAGCAATTTAATGAATGATTTGCATTTGACTCTACTTACCGTAGTTTAAAAGTGATGTAAAACAGCTCTAGATAACATTTCAACAATTAGAGCGGTCGGGTTATTTCACTAGATAGAAATTCAAATTACTATAGGTGGATCGGCCATAAGAATACATGTAAGCTGATGCCATTCTCGTGGCGATCCACCGATATTTATTTATTAAGTAATCTACGTTATTAGATTGATAATTTCATAGCTTGAACATTAACTTAACCAATAAAACTAAACCGTTATGAAGGGCGTGATACCAGTAGACCAACTCGGCTACTGGTAGCCAACCGTTATGAAGCTCAGTAGATAGAAAATAGTATATTACGTTACAAGTGCGGGAAATGGTGTTTACCATACGAGTATGATAAGTTAACGCACGAGACGAAGTCGAGTGCGGTATTATCATACGAGTATGGTAAACATCTTCCCGGACGAGTTACGTACGATATTTTTCGTCATACAAGTCTAAAATATCAGATAAGTTGAAATAAGAAACTATAAATCATTGTTATACAAACATAACCTCAATACACCAAATCACAGAAACTCAAGGTGAAATGGGCAATAATGGTTCTAGATCAGCTGATCTAGCTTTCGGCCAAATGGTTTTTCAGTGAAATGGTAGCCAGTAGCCACCCATAAGCGTGCGTTAATAATCATTTCATGATTTTTACCACACAGTGTGCGGTAATAATTATCAAATGACATCAGCTGTTTTTGATTTCTGTAAACAGCTGTTTACCACATTGATTCCTTGAATGGTAAACTGTCCATAACCTACAAGTATGACGAAAACAAAATTACGCACTGATGTTGATGCTACCAACGTATAAAGCATAATATCTCTGGTAGATTCCAACACAGATTTTGCAGACAGTTCCGAGTTCAAACGCATTCCATTTCGTTAATTCCGCATTCCATTAGTGGCGAGTTGGTCAACAGCTGACTTTTTTCCACTGTTTTTGTCAGTAGTCCAGTTGGTACTCCCCCGGGTAGAAGCTAGGTTTTTTATTTTATTATTCGCCACCTCCCGCTGAGGCTGCATTTCAAATTTCTAGCTGCATTGGTTGACAGATGTCATCAACCTGGCATAATTACATTTAATCATACACAGTCGTATGTATGTACATATTGCAAGGCTCCGACGGCACGGTAGCCTACATGCAAAGTGCAAAGTCTTTTGCTGTTCAAAGACAGCGTAAATAACGCCACTAAGGGGCCTGCCATATGATTAAAAACTGTTGACTTATATCAGCTGTTCCTTTAAGCTGTTTGGCTGGCAAGTTCAGTAGGTTAGGTCTATAAAATGGTTTAATTAATAACATTTATTAGCTCCTCTATTAAAAGAATAAAACACTGTCAAATGTCAATTCCACTTCTTTATCACTACAGCACTGGACCGCGGTTTCGTGGCTTCACCAGTCACATTTTCAACAGTACTAATACATTCATACATTGTTTATAAAATAATGTTAACTAATCTTCAAAAGTCGATAGTCAGTCAAATCGATATTTATGGTATCGATTATGGCATCAATATCAAATGTAAATAATTGAAGTATAAGGTATAATAAATTAAAGGTAAAATAAATAGGTATAATTGAAGTTACTAATCTTAAATTAAGCTTACATATAATGGGAATTGTTCTTAACTTGAATGAAAACATGAATTAAGAAATATATATCTATATGTAAGCTTAATTTAAGATTAGTAACTTCAATTATACCTATTTATTTTACCTTTAATTTATTATACCTTATACTTCAATTATTTACATTTGATATTGATGCCATAATCGATACCATAAATATCGATTTGACTGACTATCGACTTTTGAAGATTAGTTAACATTATTTTATAAACAATGTATTAGTACTGTTGTAAATGTGACTGGTGAAGCCACGAAACCGCGGTCCAGTGCTGTAGTGATAAAGAATTGGAATTGACAACATTTGACAGTGTTTTATTCTTTTATTATGGAGTTCCACAACATCAACCAAAATTCTCCTCTATTAAAATTTATGGTCAGAAACCATCCCCAATATTCACACAACATTTTCCCAAAGTTTCATGCCGATCTGTCAAGTAGTTTTGGAGTCTATAGGGAACACACATACATACATACATACATACAGACAGACAGACAGACATTCATTTTTATATATAGAGATAAGAACAAATCACGTAATTTATATATATCAATCAGCTGTTCTCAAAAAATATTCTCTCCGATACCTGTCACTGAATTGCTTACGTTCTTGTTTACTAAGGGCCCGTTCACACAATACAGTTTTTGTGCGGTACAGTAAATTTGCTGTATCAGTTATTTTGCAGTGCTTTCGTTTGCATGTACATTTCATATTGTATGTTCACACAATACTGTTTCGACTGGATCCAGTAAAAAAGCTGTTCTAGCCGATTTCTACATTCGGTTTTGTCTTCGAAAACTGTATCGCTAAAATCAGCTGTACCGCAAAATAACTGTATCCGTATCCGGTGGCACATGTATTGTACCGGTAATTGATATGTTCAAATTTGTAATGGATAAGCTTATTACGCTGGAAGCAGCAGTATTCAGATCGTCAGCATTGATCTTCTTCATTGATATTCTTCAGCATTGATCTTCTTCTTAGTGAATTCCAGTGTCCAGAAATGGAAGATATTAATTGTGAAAATTTAATTTCTCTAATATATGAGAGACCTGCCTTGTGGGACAAGACTTGAGATTAATATAAAAATAAAGAGAGAAAATTATCAGCGCGACGAGAAATGTGTGGAATATTGAAACCAAAATTTGCGTACTTTGATCAAAATTTAAGAGAAACCTTCAGTAAGTAACTTATTTAAAAAAATCTTACACAAATAAAAAAAATCCTGGACTGGAATAAATAAAACTGAACTGGAAGCGCAATGGAAGAAGGAGGAGAGCACAGCAATAAGCAGCAAAGCCGGACCGTGTGAACATCACAGTACAGTTGACGCCGTACAGTAAAAAAACCGTACCGCAAAAAAAACTGTATCGTCTGAACGGGGCTAAGCTGCTAACAACTTCATGATCGTTGCTATCAAAAAAGCCGAAACATATTTAGTCTTATTTCTAAACATAATCCGTACGAAGGACGGGCACAATAGCTAGTTACCTACTAATGATACTTAGCTATTGGAGTACACTGCATTTTAATCAGAAAACTTTCCTTGTAATTATAAAAATATCTTACCAAGTTCCCTCAACGGTTTCAGTCGAGTGTGGGCTCTCTCCCTACAAAGAGCTTCTTTTTACATTTGGATAGAAATAAATGTTTCGTTCCTGTTCACCTAATTTGTTCAGACAACTGCTGGAACAACGATCTCCTCCCAAGAGAGACCCAATGAGGTAAAACGATGTTGCTGACTTATGGTTCATCCACAAAAAGGATTAATAATTACGGTAGTACAAAATATAAAAAATACAAAAAAACTGACTTGTATTTTTAACAAAATCCATGCTTAAAATAGCAAATTAAACATACCAATTACCGGCCACCTACTAAATATCGGCCCCCACAATTCTAAACTAAAAAATAGCGTTTACTTCAACTTCTCAATAACTGATTAACACAAAATTATTAATTACTTTATTGGATTTTTGTTCCATAACGATCAGCGTAGTTAGTATTAACTTTTTATTGTGAATTCAACGACTTGCAGTCAGTGTAGCCTAAATACAAAAGGTTATCATGATATCATTTTCTTACTACATTAGGCCAAGGCAAAGATATAGATCTCAGTCATATTGATCTGGTCAACACAAAATTTGGACACTGAATGATGATTTTTCATCACACGACCGTATTATCCAATCAATTACTATATATTATTAATTGTAGTTTTACACAAGGAGTCTTTCCTAATACCTTGAAAGTAGGAAAAGTTGTTCCCATATACAAGGCTGGTCCTAAAAATCAATTTGTTAGTTACAGACCTATAAATCTAGTCAGTGTCATATCAAAAATTATCGAGAAAGCAGTCAGACTTCAATTGGAGAGATATTTAATAACTAATAACATTTTGTATGAAAATCAATTTGGTTTCAGAAAAGACAAAAATCTCAATGACAACCTTTTCCTCCTAACTAATCAAATACATAGTTCAATTTCTTGTAACAAAAAAGTACTTCTGACCTTCATTGATTTAGCTAAAGCCTTCGATTCGATTGATAGAGGTATACTTATGAAAAAGCTGAAAAATATTGGTGTTTGGGGTGTTTCTCTGAGATGGTTTGAGAATTACTTCAGTGAAAGGAAACAAGTTGTTTCTATCTTAGACAAAGAGAGCATACCAATGAATAATAATTTTGGAGTAATTCAGGGAAGCACTCTGGGCCCAATATTGTTTTTAATATATATAAATAATTTAAGTAAGGTGAACATTGACAATGGCCATCTATATCTATATGCAGATGATACAGCTTTATTGTTCGAAGGAAACAGCTGGGATGAGGTTTTTTGTTCAGCTGAGCTTGGATTGTGTGTCGTAAAGGACTGGGTTGACAACAATCGACTAACTATCAATATTAGCAAAACAAAATACCTCCCTATTTCCATCAGAGCCAATGGTGACCCGATCGGTTTAGAACTGAGGTTGCACACCTGTGGCGCGCAGAATGATTCTATTCAGTGTCAGTGTGAGTGTGTTGAACGTGTGAAAGAGTACAAATATCTGGGCATAATATTCGATTGTCGGCTTAAGTGGAACAATCATGTATATTACCTGAGAAACAAACTCCGTAAATTTATTTATGTGTTTTCATCCTTGAGCGGAATACTTACACCCAGTATAATAAAACAAGTCTATTTTGCCTACATCCAATCAATCTTACAGTATGGTATCATAGCATGGGGGGGTGCATTAAAAACAACGTTAGCTTCTTTATCAATTGTACAGAAACTTATCATGAAAAGTGCCTTACGCAAACCGCTAACATATCCATCAGACTCTCTCTTCGAAGAATTTAATGTACCAAACATTCGACAATTATATATAAGATCTCTAACCTTGTACATCTTTAAACATAAATTAGCCCTATTTTCCAACATCCTTCACAATTATAACACCAGAACAGCTTTAAATATAGGCATCATCAACCCTAGACTGACAAGAACTTTTTCTTCCACTTCCACTCACTATAAAATGCATTTTCTTTTCCAAAAACTACCCGAATATTTAAAAAATCCACCCATTATGAGCATAAGTCACTATAAAAAAATTGTCAACAGATGGGTTACTTCCCTAAACCTGGAGGAGCAGGAAGATATTCTAGTGTCTCCTTACTCTAACTGAGGAACGAACCTAATTTGTGCAATTATTATAAGTACCGGTATATGAAATTAATGGGTGTGTGAGTGTGGATGATGTGTTGTGTGTGTTTGTGAGTGTGTGGGTATAAGGCCAGGCGCACGTTGAGATGTCGGTGGCGCAGAGCAGAGCAGCACAGTTTCTGTGTCCCATGCGTTTACTATGCTCCGCTGTAGGAGCGCAGAAATCACGCGCACGTTGGCGCGCAGGGCAGGGCAGCATTGGTCTGTGTCGCACTTGTGACAGAGACACAGAAACTGCGCCGCTCGTGCACTCGTCACTACGTTATTTTGTTGGTGTACTAAAATCTCTCAATATGGAAGAACAATAATTGTTATTGATCGAGTTTTTCTTCAGTTCCCACAGGCCTTTGGGCGTTACAGCCCTCTGAGACAATTAAAGGTTTAATCATCTGGTGTACTTCTTCAAACTCTTCTCGACTAAGACGACAAACATTTTCAAACTGTTCTGGTGATAGTTCTTTCTTCATTGCGAATGCCCCATTCGTATTCCGTTTTTTCAAGTAGTCACTTTTCCCTCGCTTTGTCCCCTCTTGACCTCATGTTTCAATCAAGATGGATGATAGTTTATTTTTTTTAATCTTATTAATCCACAGTAAAGTAAAAATTTCTTTGTTTGTTATAATACTGAAAAACATTGAATTGGCCTATATGCTAACAAATGTGAATAAGGAGATATTTTTTTTTTAGTTTATTGAGAGTTATATTTTAGTTTGTTGAAAGATATTTTCAGTCCAGGGTAAAGTTATTTGGTTAAGCGACTCACCCCTCAGCACAAGCTTGGCTTAGAGAGGGGTGAACAATCTTTTTTTTCATTCTTAAATAATTTTTAGTTTAATATCCTATATTTATTTTGTCTTGAATATTATATAATTTTATTTTATTTATTTTTTATTTGCTTATTTAAAAGATTAAAGTTTATTGTATACTTATACATTTTGCACCTTGGAATGTATTTTTGTCATATAAAAATGTATTGTGCATTTTGATTGGCTGAATAAAAAATTATTATTCTTATTATTATTATTATGTACAGCAATAGCAATGAATCAAACTCCGCATCCGAATCTGACTCTGACCTTTGATCAAGAAATCTTGAAAAAATGTTGACAAACACAATACACCTCAAAAAGCACATCCACCTGCGTCGCACTGTAGAATGAAACTGCCTCCCAACATGCGCTTTAAACTGTGCGACACGTTTCTGCCCTGCTCTGCTCTGCCCTGCGCGCCTGTGTCGCACTGCTCAACGTGCGCCCCATCTTAGTGTGTTGTTCTTCTCCTTTAGTTAAATATACAAACTTTACAGTTATTGACTCGGTAACCAACGGGCATGTTCATCGGTCTCACCGCGGTTTTCACTTCTTTCCCTTTTTTAGGATATTTCTTTCAACAAGTTCCTCTCTCTAGATTAAGTTTTATTTTTTATGTTATTCATCCTTCTCCTCATAAACTATATCAACGAACTGACTTATTATATTATTTTGTATGTATTTTGTAGCTTTTAACATTGTAAGCTAGTTTGTAATAAAGCTATTATACAACTCGTTCCTCTCTCACAGGCATGTGCCCATAAGAGGAGCCTCCAATATATTGTATTTTCCAATTGTAATTATTGTTATGTTAATTTTGGAGAATAAAGTATTTCAATTTCAATTTAGAAGCGAGGCGACCATCAATGGCCAACTGTCTTTATAAAGTCACGGAACCGTAATTGATATCAATTTATCAACTTTTATCTGGTTTCAGCTGTTTATTTCCCCATTTGAAGTACTTAATCGAAGTTGAATAATTGTGAATAAGTAATATTTCTACCCACTTTTGGCCAAACGTTAGTTGAAATATTATTTATTCACAATTAAGATTGACTGAAAGTCGTAGAATTTACAATAAACAGTTAATAAAGGTAACAATTAAAGTTAATTGCTTCTTTGTCTTTAAAATATCATATGACGTTTCGAAACTTCTCATAACAAATCTCACACTGTGTATGAATTTTTACCATATTCTCAGGACTCTGTTTTAGCGATTGCCCAAGACGGTTGGTAGGGTTGGAGCCGGGCTCTGGGGAGTGTATCATACTAGAGTCGTACTGTAGCATTCTACGCTATGCTATGCAGGAATGCTCCGTATCGTTGTATAGAGGCAGTTACTAAACATAGGAAGCTCACCGCTAATGCATGATACAGTCAACAATCTATCTAACTTTAATCAATGATAAGGACTTGGAATATTTTTCATCAATTATTGCAGCTATCGGCTTCCGGGGAGTGTTATTGTTCACTATATTGTTATTGTTTTATGAACTCAATTTTCACATGACACCCTATTAGCCCAGGCAATGAATGTTTTGTGTCGTAACAAATTAGGGGAAAGCTGAATTTTTGTAGAATGTTAGTATACGTAGTACTTACTCAAAAAAACCAAAGTCCCGACCCCCACCCCGCTTGCTTCACCCACCACCCCCCTATCAACATTGCAAGAGCAGTACTTCAGTTAAAGGCTTATAACTCGGAAACTAATTAAGGTATCGTTGTGATTCTCATCTCATTTAATACTTAAAGCTATTCTCTAAAAAATATGTCATATACATTTTCTATGTAGATAGCCTAGTTTTTCAGTAAAAATATATTTTATAGAAAAAAATGTCACCACGAACCACAAAAATCAACTTCAACTGATCATATATTTTTTAATATCGCGATATTGGTTGTGCCGTTCCTTACAAAACTTATAGATAATTTAATAAGCTTTGAAATGATGTGTCTATTGATTACTATAGTTCAAGTTATGGCATCATAGTGAATGATGAAATAGTAGCGGACACCGCGTCGCCGAACCCTACAGCACTGTGTATTGCATGGCGCTTGGCTATCCAGCCCAATCCAATAAATAATTATTGTCAGACAAGCAAGACTGTATATGTCAATCAATAGTACACGTTTAAAAGTACATTTTCCGAAAAGTCCACAAAAATCCCCCCTCAACTTTTCCCCCAAGCCCCCTCAAAGTTGAAAATGTTTCTAATTATTGGAAATTCGATATCTCTGTAAATAACTATCGAACAGAGTTGATTCTTCTTCCATAATATCAGTCATATAATGTTCTGCAATAAATGTGCTGTTCACTTTGCCGGTAAACCTGATAGTTACTTTTATAAAAATTTAAATACCTTCAAAAGACAATTCTATCAACTAGATTTTTCATTATTTAGGGGAGACATTTTTGTATGTCATTTTACAGAAAATAGCATTATATAGAAGTTATAGAACTTATTTTTATGAATCCAAAGATGTGTATAACAGCATACTGACGATTAGATAGGATGAGTGGTGTAGAGGGGGGGTGCCCCTTTGCTAACATTGTTGGGCCCTTCGTCTCTCAGGAACGGTTTGTCGCACTCCATACCTTTATTTTCTCAGCTCTTTGAGGCCACATTTGACAGATAATTTGGAATTCTACTTGAAAGGGCAGAATAGGCTTTTATAGGTTTTCCGATATTACAGCCACACCATGTGTCAAGCATGAAATAAACAGGATACCTTTCTTGTGGACAATACAATTACCCAAAACTGGGTACCAACGGCAGGCTTGTAGCATCAATAGAAAGTTATAATCATTCATAAAGTTGAAATTTCAATTTTTCATAATCTTTCAACATTTTGAATTACAATAAATCAAAATTCATGCATGATACAAAGATGCCACTGGTATGTTTCAGGAATTGTATTTTCTAAAATAACTTTGTCCTATACATTTTTTGTCCAACACATTGTATGACTGTACTATCGGGAAAACCTACATATATAATTGTTTAGTTTGATTTAAAATGTGTTTTCACATGTGGTTCTCTTACTAAGGATATGACAGAAAAAGGTGTTACCTACAATTCGTTCTTCAGTAGTTTACAAGTTATAAACTATTTATAATGAAAATCGTCATTTTCCAAGTACACTTTAGGGCGGTAATGGGCAAACTACGGCCCGTGAGCTAGCCCGGAACATGATTTCGAGTGAAGACTAAAATCACACATGCAAATACAGTTATAAGAAATATAATGTAAAAAATATATTTTTCTTTGCTAAATTAGGATAACGGTTATTTATTCATTTATCTTTTCGATTTCGCAGTGCAATATTATCGCATCTCAGTTTGCTCTCAGTGTTTAGATATGAGATAACTTACTAAAGAGTTGAGCTACCGCTTACAACGTAAAATCGACAGGGGAGGAAGAAATACTCAAATTGCAATTACTGTATTATGACGATATATGCCTAATTCTTGTTCATTGTTTCAAGAGGTTTCCTGCCTCTGTTGTCATTGGATGAAGTTTTCATAATATGTTGAAACGAATAGATACTTGAAATTGGTCATCAGTTACAAAATAAAGAAACTACTGTAGTTTCATTATTGATTATCAATGCCAAACGGTCCACACATTAAAAAAGGTCCAACTGGAATGTTTAGTCTCAATGAAATTGTGACATCACTTTTATCCAGAACAAAAAAGAAGTTGAGCTTTCAGAGTAAATAGTGGAAAATACCAAACATAATTATAACTACCGAAACATTAAAAAAAACTTTACTTGTTTTCAAACAGAATATACAAGTGAAATTAAATGTAAAAGGCCATCTATAAATAGCATGATTGTTAGTGAGACATTCAAATGATATGAACACTAAATGAACTTCATACTCTAATGTGCGTCAAAATGAGTGAAATAATGTCTAGAGCTGCTTAAATTACTGCTTTTAAACGCTAATTTACCAAGACCATTGTGGAGAAGTACCCCCTGACAACTTTTGCTTTGATAAGATGGATTAAAAATCAGATTGCTTCTAAAGCTAATCTCAGTTGGATTACTACATCCCTTCGTGAGTTAAACAAGAGTCTTTCTACTACACCTTCAATTATTTAGGATAATATTCATTGAGACTTTAATTTTTAATTGATGATTGAAATGTAAAAAATGAGTACTAATCAATTTTTTGACCCGCCCACATAATTTCTCATTTCATCTAGCCCACTCCTTCAAAAGTGTGCCCATGTCTGATATAGGGGGGAGCCTATACTGCCCTTTCAAGTAGAATTCCAAATTATCTGTCAAATGTGGCCTCAAAGAGCTGAGAAAATAAAGATATGGAGTGCGACAAACCGTTCCTGAGAGACGAAGGGCCCAACAATGTTAGCAAAGGGGCACCCCCCCACTATTTTTTCTATAAAATATATTTTTACTGAAAAACTAGGCTATCTACATAGAAAATGTATATGACATATTTTTTAGAGAATAGCTTTAAGTATTAAATGAGATGAGAATCACAATGATACCTTAATTAGTTTTCGAGTTATAAGCCTTCAACTGAAGTACTGCTCTTGCAATGTTGATAGGGGGGTGGTGGGGGAAGCAAGGGGGGTGGTGGGGGTAGCAAGCAGGGTGGGGGTCGGGACTTTGGTTTTTTTGAGTAAGTACTATGTATACTAACATTCTGCAAAAATTCAGCTTTCCCCTAATTTGTTACGACAATGGCCATTTTTTTGCATTCATTGCCTGGGCTATAGGGAGTGTGACAAGTCAGATCAACAATAATTATACAATCTTATACACTAGTTACCATAATTAGTGAAGCCTATCAATTAGTAGAGACGAGGCTTAATTTTGATATGAAAGGAACTCTTGTACACTATATAAAGCTTTATCAACTAAATATTTTTTCATTTTTTTTAAATATTTCTATATTCTCAAGACTCTTTAAAACCTGCGTTAGCTTGTTGTACAAGGTTTACAACTAATGTTTACTAGGTATACTACTATATAAGGCAACGGCCACACGAGCGTTTTTTCACGCACAAACGCAGAATGAAATCACGCTAGAAATATGAGCAGCATTAAAATGTAATGGAGTATGCCACACGCAGCGTGTTTCCCGCTACTTGAGGTTGTAGCTGGCGCGTCTTCAAGGTCGCCCACCCGAGAATAGGCTGCGGTCTATTTTTGACGCTTGATTTCATGCTCATTCACTGGCCACACGAGCGGGAATAACACGCAGCGTCAGTTACTACTGTAGTCCTCGCCTGGTATTGATTACCTAGATGGAGTACCTAGATAGTGAAAGAATTATTTTCGAGGTTCAGAAGAACCCCTGTGTTTATGACTACAAACATGAAGATTTTAAAAATCGGCAACTGAGGAGGATTGCGTGGATGAATATCTCCAAGAATGTAGTAGGAGAGCAGTGGGAAGGTATGAATACAAAAAATAAAGAAAACACAGGTGAGTTACAGTATCTTACTTTATTTATGATTAAACACAATCTTGAACATGTAAAAAATATGCTAAAAAATAAAATTCATTAGATGTTTTTAATTATTTTTAGAATAAAACAATGGTTTTACGGCTTCGGGATCTGTGGTGGGTCTACATTTATTTTCTACCTGAAGGTAGACAAAGCAACAGGTTGATGGGATCGGAAAGGGTTGTCCTATTGTTTGTAAAGATGGAAATATTATTTCCTTCATCCTTTTTCTATTGTTCTATAATAGTATGAAAGTTTGTCCAATTTGTTGATTTTGAGCCTTCCTTGTTGGTGTTGAATATAGAGCGCACATTTTGGAGTAGATATTTTGTGAAGTTGTGAGACAAAATCAATGCAACTTAAAAGTACTTCAATGCCCTTTCAGGTTCTACAGAATGAGCTCATAATAAAACTATGTTGAAATCAAATTTGATAGATAATTGCAAAATTTCTGTACAATATACAGACCACACTACCAATATTACTTTAGACTTTAAGTACAGTACCGTATATTATCATAATCTATTCCAAAACGACCGATATCCAACATCTTTCCAACTGCCAAGAGTTCAAAAGCTCTCTGTTGAAGTCATGAAGACTTCAACGATTGTTACTTCAACGACATTCAAAGATTGTTAATTTTGGATAACATCCACTTAAACCCATAATGCGACTTAAAATAGAACGATTTATGTCTAGAAACGCTCAAAATGTGGTTTTAGAGAGGTTGTTTTTTAATTTTTTTAGGACCCCCGGACCCCTCCCCTTAAGACTATGAGAGTCATAAATATTCGTCAAAATTCTGAGGACAGCTTTGATATATAGACCAACACTGTAAAGGGAGACTGAAGAGTTTGTTTGCCACTATTAATTAAGGGTAGGCTTATCAAAACCTGTCACTTAGTTTTAGTACTGTATTCGAATTTGCTTCATTTCTTTGTCGTGAATATACAACCACAAGATAATCTATATTCAAAATATTATTTTAGAAAAAACATAATTTTTCAAGTAACAGTTTTTTTAGTGGTAGGTCTTGGAATGGAGTCAAAGATAGTACATTATCAACATAGCAGGGGTGGGGCAGGAGTTACCGCCCTTTAGGTAACTAAATCTATAGGAAATAGGTAATCTAATAGGCAATATTAACATCTAATATTAAAATTGTATTTGACATATAGTCTTTCATATTTTGTTCCAATTCAGTTACAAGAAAACTCTCTGTGAATTCCTGAAGTAGGGTATGTAAACACAAAATAATCTACACATATTCAATACCCACATCTTGGCACTTTTTTGTTGATTTGAAAGCAAATCATGAATCACTTACAATATTCACTAATAGAGAATCAACTCTCAAGCATTGTCACTTTATTGAGATTTTGTCACTCTGCATGTGTAGCCCAGTACTCCACATTACTCCAAATCGTGCTCTCTTCAGGTGGCAAATCACCTTTGGGTCCAGTTCTAATACTAGTCACCAACAATTGGCATTCATGTGGAGATCTAGGAACAATAGCTGTACTCTCCCACAACCCAACAACCTGTTGCCCTGTACACTACAGGTAGAAAATAAATGTGGACCCATCACAGATCCCCAAGCTGGTTTTACTTTGAACTTTTTATGACCTACATTTCAACTCATTTGGCAAAAAGAATAGTCTGTAGTTAAGTAGGATCTTGTCTATGGTATTACTTTAAATTTGGCATTAACGGTTTTGCCAAGGCAAAGAACCTTCTTTAGAACAAAAATAATATCTGTAGTGATCTCTAGTTTGCATTCCAACATTGTTCCCTCTTGTTCTAATAGATGGAACACTCTCCAAGACATGTCAGTGTGTCCTCTAAATTGTATCCGTCTTATTGCCTAACAAAGTTATGAAGCATGCAACATGCTTGCACAATAACATCTGTAGTTTCAATGCTAACATCAAGAGGCCGATAAAGTATATGCCATTTGTTGGCAAGTATACCTAATCCACATTCAACATAATGCCTAGCTCTTGACAGCCTATAGTTGAATACTCTTTCTCTCCAAGTCATGTCCTTACCAGGTTAAGGTCTCATGATGTTTTCACACATTGCAAATGCTTCATCTGCCAAAAGCACATATGGCATAGGTATTCTTGATGGATCATTTAGTGATCATACACAGGTGAAAGTAGGTTTAGAGTTATGCTGTATACTTTTTTCCCTAAATTAGGTGCTTTGAATATGTTGGAATCACCCTCATGGCCAAATTATCTAACATCATTATTATATCTAAAATAGTAATTACTATCAACAACAGCCATTAGGACAATTGAAAAATACTTTTTGTCTTTGAAAAACTCACTACCTGTCCCCCATGGTTTATCAACACATATGTACATATGTGTTTGTCATCTATGCCTATGGCACCAACACAATGAGGAAAGTTTGCTCTTTTCTCAAATTTTTCACTAATTCCCTTCCACTCTTCCTCAGAAGGATCTGCCATGTATTCTTCTCTGAGTGTGTTTGAGATACTTGAACATGTTTCTCAAATAATGGTGGAAATAGTTGAGCATCCAAGTAGAAACTCAAAGTGTAGAGAGCAAATAGAGTTTCCAGTTCCCAAATATCTGAAAAATCACTGTAACTAGTTATGGCTGCTTTTAAGCAGGAAAATAGCTTTTTCTTAATATATGAGTTGAAATTGTTTTTCTAATTTTGTACATAACTGTATGCGAGTCCTGTGCAACATATTTTTCACACAAATTCCAATGAGTTATATAGTATTGTGCTATAAATATTGCAGGAAAAGAAATTCAAAAGCGTTGGAAGAGTATGAAAGATAGTTATTTAAAATATTTTAGAAGTGAGGGAGGCAGAAGTGGAAAAGCAAATAAGAAGAGAAAACCATATGTCTATCACAAACAAATGAGCTTTCTCCAGTCAGCATGTGACCAAAGACAGTAAGTTTAGTAGCTTATTAATTTTAAAGTTATTATATATGTAATCAATCAAATTTATTTACAAAATTTTTCAAACATTTTTGTAGCAAAGATTAGGGAGTAAGTAAGATGATGGTTTGTCTATGATTGTAGGGTGATGCTAAACCCATAGGTTTTTCAGCAAGTCTAATTTGTTGGTTTGTATTCTTTGTAATTGAGAGGTCTAGGAAATTTATTGAAACCAAAAACACAGCTTCAACATTTACAGAAAACCGACAATGACAGATACCCTAATACACAGCACCTCCAATCATCCAACACAACACAAACACTCAGCATTCAGATCTATGCTACACAGACTGAACAACACACCACTATCCACTGAAAATTACAACACTGAACTAAACACAATAAAATACCTAGCACAAGAAAACGGCTACAAACACGACCTAATTGACAAACTCAACCATAAAATAACAAACAAAAAACAAAACACCAACAACACCAACAAAAAATACATCACAATGACATACATTAATCCACAATCAAACAGACTTGCCAAATAAAATGTGCGCACACTTTTAAACCCAACTTACCTAACCCAACCTAACCTAACCTAACATGACCCAACCTATCTAACCTAACCTAACATGACCCAACCTAACCTAACCTAACATGACCCAACCTAACCTAACCTAACATGACCCAACCTAACCTAACATGACCCAACCTAACCTAACATGACCCAACCTAACCTAACATGATCGAACCTAACCTAACATGATCCAACCTAACCTAACCTAACCTTACATGACTCAACCTAATCTAACCTAACCAAACTAACCTAACCTAACATGACCTACCCAAAATGCCCAACATGACCTAACAACCTAGGGACAGTAGGGGTGTACTAGGGGAGCACTTGGGACATTGGGGACACTAGGGAGAGCACTAGGGGTACTTATGAGAGATCTAATGGACACTGGGGAACACTAGGGGAGCTCTAAGGGAGTACTAGGGGACATCACAAAGGGGTGTCATGCTATGGGGTACTTAGGTGGGTCCCAAACCACTGAGTAATGCTCATAAGTGATGGGGGCGATGTCACCCATAGTTATCCATTTTGAGGTTGTGCTGACTTTAGATTTATAGGTTGGATTTGATGCAGACACAATTTTGACTATTTATAGGTTAGATTTAATGTAATAGATTGTATAGTATTGGCCTGGATCATTCCTTATAGGTTATCCATTTTGAGGTTATGTTGACTCTGGATTTAATGTAATAGATTACATAGTATTGGGTTGGATCATTTCTCAAATGTTATCCATTTTGAGGTTATGTTGACTTTAGATTTGATGCAATAGATTACATAGTATTGGGTTGGACAATCCCTTATAGGTTATCCATTTTGGGTTCATGCTGACTTTAGATTTATAGGTTAGATGTAATGCAATAGATTGCATAGTATTGGGTTGGATCAATCCTTATGGTTTATCTATTTTTAAATTATGTTGACTTTAGATTTATAGGTTAGATGTAATGCAATAGATTACATGGTATTGGCTTGGATCATTCCTTATGGGTTATCCATTTTGAGGTTATGTTGACTTTAGATTACATGGTATTGGCTTGGATCAATCCTAATAGATTATATTGTCTTTAGATCATGTAGTATTGGCTTGGATCATTCCTTATGGGTTATCCATTTTGAGTTTATGTTAACTTTAGATTACATGGTTTTGGCTTGGATCATACCTTATAGGTTATCCATTTTGAGGTTATGTTGACTTTAGATGACATAGTATTCGCTTGGATAATAACTTATAGGGTGTCCATTTTTTGGGTTATGTTAACTTTCGACTTAATGCAATAGATTGCAGCACACTAGAGGGGAACTATGGGAGCACTAGGGTAGCACTAGGTGCGCACTAGGGAAGCACTAGGGGAGCACTAGGGGCGCACTAGGGGCACTAGGGGCGCACTAGGGGCGCACTAGGGGGACACTGGGGGCACACTAGGGGAGCACTAGGGGAACACTAGGGGGACACTGGGGGCATTAAGGGGGTACACTAGGGGAACAGTAGGGGCATTAAGTGGGGCACTAGGGAAACACTAGGGGCATTAAGGGGGCACTAGGGAAACACTAGGGGTATTAAGAGGGGCACTAGGGGAACACTGGGGGACATTAAGGGGGCATTAGGGAAACAGTAGGGGCATTAAGTGGGGCACTAGGGAAACACTGGGGACATTAAGGGGGCATTAGGGAAACAGTAGGGGCATTAAGTGGGGCACTAGGGAAACACTAGGGACATTAAGGGGGCACTAGGGAAACACTAGGGGTATTAAGAGGGGCACTAGGGGAACACTGGGGGACATTAAGTGGGCATTAGGGAAACAGTAGGGGCATTAAGTGGGGCACTAGGGAAACAGTAGGGGCATTAAGTGGGGCACTAGGGAAACACTAGGGGTATTAAGAGGGGCACTAGGGAAACACTAGGGACATTAAAGGGGCACTAGGGAAACACTAGGGACATTAAGGGGGGTACTAGGGAAAAACTAGGGACATTAAGAGGGGCACTAGGGAAACACTAGGGGCATTAAGGGGTGCACTAGGGAAACACTAGGGACATTAAGGGGTGCACTAGGGAAACACTAGGGGCATTAAGGGGGGCACTAGGGAAACACTAGGGGCATTAAGGGGTGCACTAGGGAAACATTAGGGGTATTAAGAGGGGCACTAGGGAAACACTCGGGGTATTAAGAGGGGCACTAGGGAAACACTAGGGGTATTAAGAGGGTATCACAAACAAATGAGCTTTCTCCAGTCAGCGTGTGACCAAAGACAGTAAGTTTAGTAGCTTATTAATTTTTAAGTTATTATATATTGTAAGGTTTTTTCCTCAAATTCTGAGAGAAAAACAGAATTTTCATAAAAGGTTTTAAGATTATAAATTTTCAATTGAATCGAAATGGAGAAACGGTATATGATATAAATTAATATATTAAAAAATTCAAGATAAATACCTTGTTCATTCAAAGTAATATTTTTCCGGATAGACGGTAGAACGGCTTCACCTATGACAGGCCGTCCAGGCGGATGAGTTGAACAGTCCCTTACAAGTGAACTGACTGATTCAATATAGGGGTTTTTATGAAATTGATCTTGTAAAATGTTATAAAACGCGCACAATTTGCTGGCCAGCTTACCACACTTTTCGATGGGGAGTCCTGTGAATAATAATTTTATTATTCTCGCCTTCCTCCGGGTCGTCTGGTAGTGGAGCAGATTGAATTCCGCACGTGGACCGCCTAATTAATTCGGCTAGCGCGATTTTAATACTTTTTGCTAAATTTTCGCAGTTCACTCCAAACCGGTAATATATTGGAACGGTAATTTACAGATATATGACTTTACTTTTCACATGAGACTTTTCAACTGCCGGGAAATTTACATTAATATAACATTTATCACATTTAACAGACAAAAAGGACTAACACGTCCTATGTGTTGCGATACCGAACCATAAGTCCCCAAAAACCGGTAGGCCCACAATTAACATTAAATATCCGTTATGCAAATTAGGTAACGGTAATATTAATTCAGCAGTGTTCAAATTGGCATAATATAGCGTTATGCCAATCAGATTTTCTTATGTAAAAACTAAAAGCAAGTATCAAAATTTTTTATTTGGATAGGGGAGGGATTGAGCATTCTTGTGGTACAGTTTTCTCAAATTTGAATTACAAAAAAAAATTCATTCTTTTATTTTCTGCAGTAGTCAAGCCACTGTTTACATTCATACACTAGCCGAACACGTTGTAATATTTTAGCTGATTTCAATTTCTGGATTATAAAATAAGTTGATAATCCTCACAAATTAAAGTTCCAGTGATAATAGGATTTGTGAAAATTTGTATTCGAAATATAAATAGGCCTATAACAGTGCAATGATATTGACAAGTGCAAAAATAGTGAGGTAGGCTATAGGCCTAGTATTGAAAATGGATATAATTTTATTTTGGCTGGATGAGCCTTAAATTCTAGGTGAGTACAATCATATCTTAGTGAATTTTGTTCAAATTTATTGATAATTTGCTATTTAATGAGCCGAAACATTTGCTCTTTGCCTTTTTACGTTCGTAGTAGGCTAGGTTAAGTATTGAAATATTCAGTTTTGCTCAATACACTTTGTTACGTGTTTATAACTCATTTTAATTACATTCGGTAGTTTAATTGGAGTGATAAATCATATGAACAGTATTTTAAATAGTTTCTGGACGATTTTCAAATATTTGAATAACATCGAGATGATAGTGCTTAGTTTGACTTATTTACAACGCAGTATTGTTCGGTATCAGAATAAGCGGCAGATTTAAATGGATCATAATCAACTTTTAGAGTGCCACTGTTTTAAATTACACCAATTTAACTTAATTTAGGCCTATAAAATTTTGTATCGTGACAATATGTAATCAATCAAATTTATTTACAAAATTTTTCAAACATTTTTGTAGCATAGATTAGGGAGTAAGTAAGATGATGGTTTGTCTATGATTGTAGGGTGATGCTAAACCCATAGGTTTTTCAGCAGGTGCCAATCTTCACAAATATTACAACAAAGAACCAGATTCACTTATATTTTTATATTATAACTAGCGTTTCACCTGTGCGTTGCAACGGTATTTTAGTTATACTAGTGCTACCTGGCGAATTCCCAGGAGCTTAGCACAAACCGCACCTTCCTAAAATGATAATTTTTGTTTTGATAAATTGAAATTAGAAAATTTTGTATTTTTTTCACCAAAGAAATAATGGATGAAACATAAGCTGAGCTTTGGTTCACCAGTCATATGTTTCCTACATGACTGCAATGCTCCAACTACTCAAGTCTGCAGACAGCGTAAATAACGCCGCAAAGGGCCCACCATATGATTAAAAACTGTGGATTTCTATCAGCTGTTCCTTTAAGGATAGATTTCTGCTGTTTGTGTTCTTCAGCGAAGACTTTTGAACTCCCAACCTTCACAGGAACCATCTCGGGACTATTCTACATAATGCCTGAAAATTTCAATACTGTTAAATAACTTAAATCCCGATCGATGCTCTCTGTAATAAAACGTGGTAATAAAACTTAGAAGAAATGTATCCAAAATCACACAATACTTGGTTTTTAAACATTTATTATTCTGTTAAAAAAAAGTTAATTTAGTTTTTTATAGCTAAAGACATTGTCAAAAAGGTTTTCAATACTGATAAATAACTTTAATCCCGATTGATGCTCTCGTTTTTGAGAAGGCCGCGTAAAATGCCTTTGGGGCCATGACAGACAGACAGAAATTTAGATAACACTTGTTTCAGCTTCTTTAATGTATAAAATGTATAAATAACCAAAAAATATATAATTCTGATAAATGTACAGACAAAACTCTAATTTTATTTATATAGAAGAGAAAAAAACAGAAATTAGTAAATGAAGAAATAAATCACAAAAGGTAGTAAATTGTAAACATTATTTCTCAGTGGATGCCTACACCATTGAAATAATAATTAACTCTTGTCAACCAAACTAAGAGCTTTAATCAAATCAAAATTCGTGTACATCACATAACAGAATAGGCCTACTGAAATAAGGCTAATAACATGTAAACTGTTTATTATTATAGCTTGTCTCCATAGAGACCGATTGGTCATGTGATATTTATCATATCATTCTTCCCCGCTAATTATGAAGTCTTGGGGGCAAGATGGCAGAGGGATACTGTTGATTCTTGTCCATCAACATGACGTATGTGGGCATACTCTGGATTAGCTTCAATCAATTGAACTTCTTCAACTAATGCGTCTTGTTTCGAATTCCGAACTGTTTTTTTAAGCCATACTGTTCCTGGGTTGGTCAACCAAGATGGTAGGGATGGTCCATTCGTTGAGGTTCTCATATGTAAGAACATGCGCTCGTGAGGAGTGCAATTCGTCGCTGTACAGAGAAGAGACCGAATAGAGTGAAGAACATCGGGTACTACTTCTTCCCTTTTCTTAGAATCCAATCCTCGTGATTTCAGGGCCAGTGTTACAGCTTTCCATATGACCCCATTGTATCGCTCTACCTGCCCATTCCCTTTTGGATTGTATGGTGTTGATCTGCTTGTTGCTATGCCTTTGGAGAGGAGAAAACTTTTCAATTCAGCAGACATAAATGTTGATCCTCTGTCTGAGTGGATGTACGATGGAACACCAAACATCGAAATCAATGAGATGAGGCATTTTATCACTGTTTGTGTTGTCATGTCTGGGCAAGGAAATACGAAAGGGAATCTTGAATACTCATCAATCATAACTAATATATATTTATTCCTTGTTGTTGACTGTAGTGGTCCCTTAAAATCCATATTGATTTGCTCAAATGGTTTGGTGGCCTTGATTAGATTCCCTTCCATTTTCATGTATCTTGGTTTCACTTCAGAGCAAATTTTGCAATTTGAGCAGGTCTTTCTTACATCATCTACTGTGAATGGGAGATTTTTCATCTTCACCCAGTGGTAAAGGTGAGTGACACCTGGGTGACATAGTTCTTCGTGGTATTTTTCTAGACTTGACTTTGATGTTGAACAACCAGCAGCTACACAAACCCTAGATAGTGCATCTGCTGGTGCGTTTTCTTTCCCGGGTCTGTAAACAATGGTAAACTTGTACTCGGATAATGCGAGTTGCCACCATTGTATTTTTTCATTTTTTATTTTCTGGCTGTGCTTAATATCAAACATGAATGCTACCGACCATTGGTCAGTGATCCATGTAAATTGATGTCATAGTAAATAGTGTCTCCATTTCCGTATTGACTACTATTGCATATGCTTCTTTCTCAATGGATGAGTGTTTCCTTTCACTTGAGGACAACGTTCGTGAGAAGAAGGCTACCGGGTGGGAGTTCTGAGACAGAGTTGCACCAATAGCAAAATCTGATGCATCTGTTTCGATTGTGAACGAGGTATTTTCATCAACAAAGTCTAGTGCTGCTGAAGCAACTTCATCCTTCAATGATTTTAAGATATCCAAATGTTCTTGTGGTAGAGGAAATGTTTGTGAGTGGACAATAGGGTGAATCTTTTGTGAAAAATTTTTAATCCATCCTGAATAATGGGCCAGTAATCCCATAAGTCATTACAATTCTTTTGTATTCTGTGGTGGAGGAAAATTTATGAGAGGTGAAAGGTGTTCTGGATTGGGTTTGATTTCACCTTGTTTAATTTCATAACCAAGGAATTTCAGCAAATTCTTCGAAAATTTACATTTCTCTTTGTTTAAAGTCAATCCATATGATTCAACTACGCATTGGAAGTTCTTCAGATTTGTGTCATGTTCTTCTTGGCTATAGCCACAAATGACAACATCATCCAAATACGCATAACAGTCTTTCAAATTTTCTTTTTGTATGAGATTATCTATGGTGTGTTGGAAGACTGATACTCCATTGGTGACTCCGAATGGAATTCGTTTGAATTGGTAAAGTTTTTGGTTTACTTCAAAAGCTGTATAATGACATTTGTCTTCAAGAATTGGTATCTGGTGATAAGCTGACTTGAAGTCTACTGTACTAAAAACTTTATATTTGACAACAGTGTTGACTAGTTCTTCAATCAAAGGAAGAGGGCAGGCATTCAAATTTGTAAGTTTATTTATTGTCTGTGAGTAATTTATGACCATTCGTTTCTTTCCATTATTAGAGATGATGAATGGTTGTGCAAGCCAACTAGAGTTACTTTCCTCGATTATTCCTTCTCCAAGGAGGCATTCGACTTCATTTTTCATAAACATGTGGTCATCGTGTGGATGTCTCCTTGATCGGGTGGCTATTGGGCGACAATCTGGAGTTAAGTCATTGAAGAGGGAGCATGGATTTAAAGATGCTTGCGCCAATGAGCAATTCTTTGTAGGAATATCAACTCGGTTACTATCAATCACTAGAGGTTGTTCATCACCTCCAAGTTCTAGACTTATTGTTTCGTGATGTTTCAAAAAATTATGACCAAGAATCACATTGCAACAACAATCTTTCAATACTAATAGTTGAACATTACTGTATTCCTTTCCTTCAAATGTAATATTGCCATACACACATGTTTTTGTAACCATTGCATGTTGAACAGATGCAAATTTTATAAGACTTGAATTCGGTTTAGTTTGAAAATTATATATTTTTGTAAAGCCTTCATCTATAAAGCTTGCAACGCTACCTGTATCGATAAGAGCTTGTGTTTTGATACCATTAAGTGTAACAGTTATGATAGCTCTAGACAAGTCACCTGTTATGCCAGCTGCAATTATTGTAGATGCAGTGAGTTCTTTAGGTTTCCTACTTCTACATACATTGGAAAAGTATCCAACTCGAGAACATTTATAACACAGTTTTTCAATTGCAGGACAGACTTGGGGCACAGTTCGATATCCCATCCAGTAAAATAATCGCATGAGTTTCGATACCTGATGGAAGTGTCGATATCGATACTTCATACTATCGATTGGAATTGTGTTACAGAAATGTTTTGCGTATCAAAGTGTCTGTATAAAACTGCATTTTAACACATGAATTGATGTCTGGAATCGTATTGTAAACAAAATGTAGTTTATTATTGTTTACTTTACAATATTATAAAGACAAAAATAAAACATTTAATTAAATTTTAATAGAGAATAAATAAATATTTACTCACGTAGGCTGAATAGCTGAAATGTGATATGTTCATTTGCAACAACTGGATCGGTAGTGTTGTAGGTTTAGGTTAAGTTATAATTTCATTCTATTTATACTAAGTAATACATATATGTATATATTTAACCAATTTCTTAATCTGTGATTTAACTAAGGTATATATTTAACATGGGTATAACATTTTTGTGGCATTGAAGATGATATTTGAATCGTATATGTTTTAGTGCCAATACCTATTGACAGAACTGCTCCGTATCATTCTCTTGCTTTCTTCCGTATCATTCTGTACTTATCTCAGCTTTCGTCTGTTTCTATCCTATTACGAAACTATTGTTCAGTAGCATGAGTTTATTATAGAAAATGAATGCATTTTATATAATTAGTAATAAAATCAAGTTTTTTTTAAATTTAAACATATCCTAGCCCATCATCATTAATCCTTAAAACAAAATAATGATAAAAGTGCCAAATAAGAGCTTACCAATATTTCAACTTTCTATAGTATCATTTTAAAGTATTTTCCACAAACATCATAATCATTTTGAGCATAAACGCCTAATAGCAGATGAAAATTGAAGTGATAATTTGATGTTAATGAAATGAAATTACATTTCATGAAACAGAACAAGTTTGTTAAGGTTGAGTTAAAGTAGGTGGAGTAAGGTTGAATTACCAAACTCAACCAACACAACCTAGCATCCTAACCCAGCTAGGCTAGGTTAGGTTGGGTTAGGCTAGGTTAGATTGGCTTTGGTTAGTTAGAGGTATTGTAAAGTTCAAGCTAGGTTAGGTTGGCTTTGGTTAGTTATGGGTAAGTTAGGTTGGCTTTGGCTGATTAGGTTTATGAGGTTAGGCTTTGGTTTGGTTAGGCAATTTTGGGTTAGGTGAGGTTGGGTTGAATATGTAAAATATGGGTGGTATCCTGTAGGACGACCTAACAGTTTGATTGACGTACTGCTAGTTAACCTAACCTAACCTGGCTAGATGTGACTGAACATGACCTTTTAAATCTACACATGTGCGAACATTTCGCGCATGCGCAGAAGCGTAGTCTGCATGAATGGAATGAAGTGGAATGGAAACTGGAATGGAACTGCATAACCAAACCTTTCCTAACCTGGCTGGATGTGACTGAACCACCTCTGTTTACTAGGTCGGTCAAAACGACAGTTGTACAAATGGTGTCCTCCCGATGAAATGGTACGTTGCATTTCAACAACAAATTTACAGAGGTGCTTCAGTCACATCTAGCCAGGTTAGGAAAGGTTTGGTTATGCAGTTCCATTCCACTTCATTCCATTCACTCAGACTACGCTTCTGCGCATGCGCGAAATGTCGCACATGTGTTGATTTATATGGTCATGACTGAACCACCTCAGACAAAACTACAGTCGTACAAATGGTGTCCTCCTGCAAAATACACAAGCATATTGCTAACCATATTATATTTGTTAGGCTTGGTGGGCTTTGCCTGATGTCTGCACAGACAATTTTTGAAAGAAAAACTGTTTAAAATTTTGGATTTCTTGTTCCATGACGATCTGCGTTGTTAATATTATCTTTTTGTTGTGAATTTAACAACTTGCAGTCAATTGACGACTGCAAATCGTCCTCGAAGTGTAAATGTGTAGTTAAAACGCAACATAACACGTTATCAGCTGTTTTGTATCATTCGGATGATACAGAACAGATGTGTTGATAAGCAAAACAGTATCGATACTTCCATCTGGTATCGAAACTCGTGCGATTATTTCACTGGATGGGATATCGAACTGTGCCCCAGACTTGCAGATTTTGATGTCTTTTGTAGCCACAACGTTGACAGGTAGCATACCTTTTGTTTCCGGTCGTTTCTGTGCGACTGCATTCAAGTGAGAGCTTGGAATTTCATCAATATTATCCTCGGTTATAGAGTTTATGTGGATGGAGGCATTTTTAAAAGAATTTGCATAAGTTTTGGCAGTTTCAAGAATACGTGCTTGAGTAACTACTTCTTGTAGACTAATATTTCCTTGCTGAAAAAGTTTTTCTTGAATTTCAACTTAATATAATCCTGAAACGAAAGCTTCTCTTATGTGTTCGTTCTTGTTCACTTCTGCTGACACAGAAGTAAAGTTGCATTCTGAACTTAACCTTTTTAATTCAAGGTAAAAATGATCAATCGACTCACCTTCTGATTGTTTTGCATGAGCTAGGCAGTAACGTGCGTAAACTTCGTTTTTAGGCTTGACAAACGTCTCTTCTAATTTCGAAATTGCTTCATCATAAGTCGAATAATCTTCAATCACTGAGTATAACTTTGGTGACACAAAATTTATCAGCATTCTCATTTTGTCTCTTGTAGTTGTCTCAATGCCTTCCAACAGGTTTTCAAAGGTAATTTTCCAATGTTTCCATTCTCTTTCTGCTGTAGGAGAATCCGGGTCAATCGCTAGCTCTTTTGGCTTCAGCAATTTCTCAATGTGAGGATTAATTTCACTTCCTCCAGTATCTTCCATGACTACTGTTCTCTTCTTTTGTTTGGGCATCGTTTTTGATTTGATTAAATTGAAATAATAATTAACTCTTGTCAACCAAACTAAGAGCTTTAATCAAATCAAAATTCGTGTACATCACATAACAGAATAGGCCTACTGAAATAAGGCTAATAACATGTAAACTGTTTATTATTATAGCTTGTCTCCATAGAGACCGATTGGTCATGTGATATTTATCATATCAACCATAAAATATGTCTTCTGTGAAAATTTCAAGTTTCTAACTCTAGCAGTTTCTGCTGGGCGTTGATGTCAGTCAGTCAGGGCGTTGATGTCAGTCAGTCAGGACCTTGATTTTTATGCGTAGAGATTATAAAGCTAGTAACAATTTAATTATTAAAAATAGAAAGCTATTATAACTACAGTTTTGTTTAATGAAATTCGCGATTTTCTGTTCCATTTATTTATTTTCTTCTTTTTTTGCTGCAGGACATCAGGAAACATGACTGAAGAACTGCAAGGACCTTCAGGTGACCCTCTAGAATCCGCCACTCAAGAGGCCATCAACAATATACCACCTGCTACTAAGACAAGTTCCCACATTCCAAAAAAACGCAAACAAGATGAATTTGAAAAAGAAATTGTAAATGTACAACCTGCTTCTGGACTCGCACAAGATCCTGATGAAATGTTCCTTCTATCACAATTACCCATTATAAAGCGATTGTCTCAATCTGATAAGATGGACTTTCAAATTCAGTTTATACAACTTTTGCAAACATACAACAAACCACCAAGATTCATCTGAGCTGAGCCATTCTCGTGCATCGATTTCAACTCACTATACTGATAAGGATGAAGACTGTATTATCTCTTTTTAATCTATAAATTATAAAGTGAACAACTCTGTCGACTCTTATACCTTAACTACTGTAAACACTGTAGTGTTATTTCCATTTTTTACACTTATTTTCAATTAATAAAGCTTACCTCAAAGTAACAGCGAGTTTCTCTTCTGGAGTAATACTATCTCTCATATTGGTGTCTCTTTTTTTAATCTTATCTTTTATCTTTGATAAGAGTTTTTCAAATGAAGATATGGACATTCTATAATATTCAAAAAACTTGTCTGGGTATTTCTTGTGGGTATTGTGTAAAAGCACAAATTTTCCATTTGTTATTGTGTGACTCACAATATTGGATGAGTCCAATATTTCCTCCTGCGTCGATGAGATCGATGGCGGCGAACACCAACAATGCGCACAAAGCATTTACTGTATTTGTGTTTAAACTTGGTCTAAATGGATTCATATCTGTTGTTTACTATTCAGCAATCACGCGAATACTGCGCTGTGGTATGGAAAAGAAGCAACATTTACCGCGTGAAAAAACGCGCATGTGGCCATACACATAGAGTGGGATTTCAAGCAGCAGGAAAAGAAGCTACTATTACTGCGTGAAAAAAGGGTCGTGTGGCCGTAGCCTTACCAGGTATAACAATATACTGGTTACTAGAAGTTTATGTTATTTTTATTTAATTCTGTGTAATGTTTTTCGGAAATTGTAAAACTTTTCAACTTCTGTTTGTCTTATAAAATTATAGGGTACCAAGAGAACTAGTTCATCACTCAAAGCCCAAATCAAGAGCTGTCTTCAATGGTATAATGTAAATATGTGATTTGTGTTTTTTAAGGGGAAGAACAAAGGCAATTTGAATTGAAAAAAGACGATGAATACATGCAAGCAGAGTTACACAATGATAATTACTACAGTGTACAACACTACAGGAAATATCGACTGAATAATGAATAAATCATTGAACCAAATACATACCTAACAATAATTGAGCAACTTTCCTGGATGTATCTAAATACAGCATTATTATATAGATACAGAAAACTTTAGTGTTATAATATTTAGACTAGTAATTCGTTATAAAGCCGGAAATAATCAAGCAATTCGACAATAACAGAAATAATAATGACAATAAATATCTACTTGATAGTGAGAAAATGATGTAATTGATAAGAAATGATAAATTTCAACATTAGATACCGTAGTTTATCCATTGTCCCAAGCAGTGGCGTAGCCAGGATAAGATTTCGGGGGGGGGGGGGGGGGCTCACCAAGGGGGGGTTTGGTGAGTAGGAGGGTCCGGATTTTTTTTAAATTTAGTGGTGTAAAAAGCTAATCTAGACAACTTGTTGGGCTCTAAAGTTCAAAAGAAATTTTTGAAAAATTACTACCCAAGAACCTAGGTGGCCAGGTTTGATATACTAATATCTGTGCTGACTATTTTGAGTCAAAACCCTTGAATTGAAACTAACCAAACTTAACTTATGTACTGAATCTCAAAATTAATACAATGATAATAAATTGCATTTAAAGATTTTAAACGCACCCAACCCAAAGATCATGCACTCGGAATTTTTTGATCATAGCACACTGATTTTACACGCTTGCATAAATCCCGATTTCATGAACTTTGGGTGCGTTTAGGCTAGTGGGTTATACTGAATTTTAATTTCAAAACTAAATTTTCTACAAGATGAGTTTATTCAAAAAGGTGATTTATCAATAATTAACAAAGTTAATCCACTTCAAACTTGAAAAATTGCGTTTTATTTCATGTAATATTTCAATAATTATGGTAGTCACAATTTCTAACATGTTTTATTCGATTTAAATCAAAATTATCCATTTGAACACCTAAATAAAGAGTCTACAAGTTTCTGTATCAGTAAATATTTGAAAAATACATTAATCTGACTATAACTGTAGCTATATTCTATTACACAATCAGGGTTTCTGTATTCTGTTTGTTATAATACTAAAAACAGATAGAACCCTTCGGCTTCAATCCTTAAGTCCTTAGTCCTCCTAAGTCCTTATCTATTAGTTATTTGAGAATTTTTTATTTCTGAAATTTCGGGGGGGGGGGGGGGCCTGGGCCCCACGTGCCCCCCTGGCTAAGCCACTGGTCCCAAGAATAGCGAGCGAAAAAAAGCCAGACCATGTGCTTTTAACTCTTTATTATCACATTTATTTATAGTTTAACACTGCTGTACACCAAATTTAATTTACCTACTGGTCTACTGGAATCGTTTGCGACTCCTAATCTTATACTATGGTATAGTTTGTAGATCAATTATACATACATAATTTGTAGATTACAGGCTTATTTTGTAAGTAGGTAGTATTATTGTACCGTACCGGTACTTCAAATTGGAACAACTGTATTTGTAAAGTACTTCGTTATAGCAAGCAACCTGATATTAATCTCGAGTGATTAGTTTCTCATAAAGAACAAAGACAAATAATAAATAACTATTCATGTATGATAACAAAATTGTTTCAAACTTCAGGTTTTGACTACATAATTCTATATCAAAGTTAGCAAAAAGAACCCTGTTCTCTGCTGCAAAATCCCTTCCCGGTGGTTTGGAACCAACCTAAAACTGTAGGCATACAACCAGTGACGTAGCCAGGGGGGGTCCTGGGGGTCCGGACCCCCTTCCGGTCCTAAATTTTATATAATTTTCCATTAAATTAAACGTAAAATAAGACAAAGCACTGATGTTGGTGATAATTTTCAATGCCAGGAGAGCTAAAAAAGACTGTTCTAGGGCCTCTATTTTTCAAAAAAATTCCGGGGAAGTACCCCCAGACCCCCCCCCCCCCCCCCCCGGTCAATCGACCCCCCCATTTCGAAATCTTGGCTACGTCACTGATACAACGCATTACTGTAGTACTCGTGGCGAGCGTTATAGGCAGCAGGTTTGGTATTCCTGCCACCACCAGGTTTTAAGGGACTGGGCCCTGTAATTTCACTGGATAAATATATTTTATAAATGAAACACTTTTATACTTTAACATCCGTTCTAATTCCCGATTCTACAACCATAAAGCTTATGCCTCAATAATCTCATTACGTAATCCCTAATTCACATTACAACTCTTTCTCACAACCGTTCACCACCACCGTCCAGTCTAATCTGACCCGCGGTCGTCATCACCTCCAGCTCACCGGTCAAGAGTCCACCTCGGTGGCCACATCAGAGTGATGACTACAAAAAAACAATGAATACCACACAAATCGACTTCAATAGATCTGAAATTGAACTACTTGATAAGGGACTAAAACACAACATTAACACACAACATGACCTCTCACAAAAACAATTGACTGAAACTATAATAGACACAGAAACTGCTATACAGAATACAAATATCCATGTACATGAATACCTGAGGCAGGACATATCACGCAATAAAAACACTTTCAAAGTCCAATCCAAAACCAGCCCAGATTTTATAACCATGAAAAATATTAAGAAAAAACAGAAAGAACATAACCTGATCATAACCACAGCTGACAAAGACAACATCACAGTCATTATAAATAAAACAGAAATAGACAAAAAGGTACAACAATTCATTACTAATAATAAAATCATGGAACTAAAGAATGATCCCACTCCCAAGTATCAAACACAAAAAAATAAAAGATGCCATCAATCATACTCAACACATCATTCCTCACAGCCACAAAAAGTACCTCAAACATAAATCCATCAGCACTAAAACTAAATGCCTTACCAAAAATTCACAAAGCAGATATTCCCATCAGACCTCTCATAAATCACACACATGCACCTGCACACAAATTAGCAAAACTCCTAGATAAAACAATAAGACAGAACATAACATTCCCTCAGCACACAGCAGTAAAAAATAACATAGACCTGATAGACAAACTACAAAAAATCCATATACCACACAATTCCACACTATCTTCTCTTGACATTACAAATCTTTACACCAATGCACCCATACATGAAACAATTCTTCACCTTAAACAAATGCTCATCCAAAACAACACACCACCTGAACAGCTCCAAGAAATTTTAGACCTCACAACACTAGTCACCTCACAAAATTACTTAACATACAATAATAAATTCTATTCACAACCTCATGGCCTTGCTATGGGTTCCCCAATTTCTTGCATCCTAGCTGAAATCTTTATCCACAATATAGAACAAAAACATATCCTACATAATACAGGCAAAATCATCAGCTGGCACCGATATGTTGATGACATTCTAATTCTATACAAAGGCAATAAAAGACAAACTGAAATATTCCACACCAATCTTAATAAAATCCATCCAAATTTAAAATTCACCTTAGAACTTGAACACAATAATAGTATCAACTTTTTGGACATCACTATAACAAAGCAGGAACATTCATTCAAAACATTTAGAATTTACAGGAAACCCATAACAACTGATACAATAATCCATAACACATCAAATCACCCAACCCAACATAAACATGCCGCTTTCAATCACATGCTCCACCGACTAACAAACATTCCTATGTCACAAGAAGATTACAATATAGATTTGAATACTATAAAATACATAGCACAACAGAATGGTTACAAACACACACTAATAGACAAACTACTGCACAGAATAGCAACAAAACCAATCACTCACACCAGCAACAAACAGAATGACAACCCCCATACATTCATCACACTTACCTACCTCAACAACAAAACTCATAAAATAGCAGCTTCATTCAGGAAACTCAAATATAAAATAGCTTACAGAACAACTAATTCACTCAAAAAACACCTGCATTCTCAGACAACATCTCAAAACAAGTACAACAGATCTGGAATTTACAAATTGAAATGTGATGACTGCAACAAGTTCTATATAGGACAAACTGGCAGGACATTCACCACTAGATTCAAAGAACACACAAGAGTCATCTCACACCCAAACACACATTCCACTTTTGCTGAACACATCATTTCAACAGGCCACAGTTATACAGACATTGACACTAATTTAGACACACTACACTTCACTCACTAAAGCCAGAAACTCAATGTTTCAGAACAATATGAGATTTACAAACATGCAAAGCAGCAACCTGACAACATTTTAAATGATCAACTTAACTTCTTCTCACATACTCTATTTGACAGAATAATCCCAATTTCAAACCTCCCGCCTACTCATCCCCCCACCCCAGCACCATTCCAACATACATAACCCTCAAACTCATACCTTACGTCAGTGTACTGTGGGTCGTCTGACGATGCTCTAGACAACAGAGCGAAACGGCCGTCACGCCATAACGTGAGTTAATTTCCATTTAAAAGTGGTTTTTTTTAGTCTAGATTACATATTAGTGGAAACAAGATGGATCTTCAACATCATGATGGAATCATTTTTTTCAAAATAACTTTTATCTTTTAAAATATGCTAATCAATTGTAAATAAATTACACTGGCCTAATTTATTTACCTTTCATGGGAGAGAAAACAATCATTCTATGGAGTAAGCAGCTGATGTATTTCATATTATTTAATCAAGCTATTGAAATTATTTGATTCAAAGAAATTACAATAGTTTATATTGTTATTATTATTTCTACTCTTCACTTTGCTTGCCAATGAAACTTGCTAACCCTGAAAGAAGCAAGAACCTGTGTGTGAGTTCAGAGCTCATCAGCCGTGAAAACATAATAATTATATAGTCTGTGTAAATTTCAGCTCAGTATAATTATGCTACTGAGTCAAATGCCAGAGATTGCTTAGGTAGGTACTGTATATCAAAACATGGGATCAAGGTATGAAATAGATCAGCTCTACAACTGCTAGCTTCGTTCAGTAGGATCCAATGTTGTTCAATCAACAAGCAGTTGGTCCTAGGAAAGAACTTCAATTTTTCATCTTGAAAATGATCTTTACTATAAATTTTGAGTGGATTTTCAATTTTGAGAAGAAATTGCACACAAGAAAGTGAATTGAGTCAATTTTAACTCAAGAGCAGCTGGGCCAATTTGTTGGATCACCACTTAGTGGCATAATGATAATAATAATTTATTATCTTTAATTAAGACACATAATATGTTACATGATGGTAAGGGGCCCCGCCAAACTGACCCAAACCCAATAAAAACCTGGACCACCAACAACCTGGACCAGTTTTTCAGGTCCAGGTTGTTGCCTCTCACACCCAACAAACTGGACCACTCTGTTTGTTTACAAAATCATATTTTATATGTATGACAATATATTGATAAATGTCTCATCAAGAACAATACATATTTCTTAGTTGTATATCGCCATCAATCAAGTTAAGTACCATACTGCCACTACAGAAAGAATGTTGCATAGCCTGACAAAATTGAAGGTATTCAGATTCAGATGACTTTATTTGTGTAAATTTACAATGTATATGAATGATAAAAGTATTATGAATGATAAAAGTATTATGAATGATAAAAGTATTATTAATATTAACAACTCTCAGATCCCCTAGTTGAAGTTAAGTACAGTTGTTTTTTAAAAGTAAACATAATGGTTGTATAGTTTGAGTAGAAAAGATTATAAATACAACAAATATATATTTTAAGTTATAGCAGAAATTATGGATGCGATTGTTTAAAAAATAACAAAAATAGAGCTAGGATCTGAGACATGAATTACACAAAGAGGCGAAGTCTTGGCCATTGAGGCCATTCTTACACTTGACCTTTTACCTCAACATGTCCTATTAGTTTACATTGATTTAGACGAAATTGTCTAAGAAATCAAATGAGATAAATTAAAATTAGAAAATTTTACATTTATACATTAAAACAAAAAATGAAAGCATATTAAAAATAATTTGTGTATTAAAAAAAAGTATTATAAAAATGAATAGATAAATAATTTAGATTATAGATAATAACCTAACCTAACTTAAAGGATTAGTATCATTGATCATGCAGTTGCCTCAAGGCCGGACAGACGCTGCCATTTTCTCAAATAGATGCCTCCTCAGAGCCAGGGAGAAGCCCACTCAGCTCTCATGATTCCTAATTGAAAGTGGGAGTAGATTCCAAGCACAACAACCGCTATCAACAAAAGACTTAGTATAAAGTGTCATCCATTGATTTGGCATCCTAAGGTGGGTTACACACATAATTATGCATCTTGCACAGTAAATCTGGCATTTTTCTTGCTACTAGCATGCAGCTTGACTTGAGCCTCAAATTTTGAATTGTAGTCTACTGTCATGTACTAATACTACACTTCTGTACTATAGTCATTAAGCTGACATAAATATTTTATGTAATATCTAGATTTTAAGTTATTTGCCATAGTACTGGTATCACAGCATTAGAATTTATTGGTAGATTCATTATTGATATTGAACAAGAGTATTAGTATAGTAATAATTGTAATATTCTAGCATATCCATCTCTCATAGTAACGATACTGGTAGTCTACTAACTTATGGTAATGTGATTGAAATTGCTAGATAATATGATATAGTTTTAGCAAATCTCCCTAAACATAGCCTTAACATAAACTTTTTGTGAGTAAAAATATTATTTATTCTCAATTATAATTGACTGCAAGTCGTTGAATTTACCAGAAAAAGGTAATCAATGCAGACATTATATGGAACAAGAAATACAAGAATAGCCTTGATCATTTGTTTCGGCTATAAAAGGAATTATAACAATATAATATGTACAGTACGGGTATAATTCCTCCATTACCTAATCCTTTTTTCATGCTGATGATGACCATACTCTAAAATGAGTCTGACTTGTATGTGGGTATGATGATGATGATGATTTTGAATGGTGTGCCAACAGTTTTAGGTGGGCTCCGAACCACAAGGTATGTGATAATGAAGCAGATAACGTCAGGCTATTTTTTGGTGGTCTCCCTTCCAAGCGCATTCACAAGCGATCATGACAGCATCATAATCGCCCTGTCAACATGGGCAATCACTTGCTGCAGTTTGGATTTGTATAGCAAGCAGTAGAGTTATAGAATGATCAGTTTTGCTAAAACTCTCATAATTATTAACAACTACAGTATTTTATCCAAAAGACAGTATATTGATTGTAGGATAAATAATCACTTATTATTGTATTTACATAATATGTTCAAGTAGACCCATACCGTACGGTACCTACTTCTAATGAATGAAACAAGTTTCATAGGTATATATTCAAATAAAATCTTCAAATCAACCCTGGAACAAATGTTTATCAACCTCCAATGATATCTGTTATACATCCCACACAAATAAAACTACATTTACAGGTAGGCTTTCCTTTACAGATGATAAAATAAAAGTAAGTTGATATTTTATCCATAATTTGGCTCATTTATTTTATACACACCTTGTTTAATCACTAAACTGGACATGACTGCAGCTTCTGTATTACCTATATCACAGAAAAGGTACGAACGTATTCTTTAGTATCTATTCTGTGCCTATAGGTACTATAAACTATGGGCTATATTTTAGAACTATATTACTAGAGACTATTAAGTAGTCATCTCGATTTTTAAATGAATGTGTTTGTGACATGAAATGTTGATCATTATAAATGTCGATGACCAAAACAGCCATTCAGTTAGTTATTTTTGTGATCCTACACTGTAATCATGGACACTAATTTAATAGGGGCCCCACCAAACTGACCCAAACCCAATAACAACCTGGGCTGTTTTTTCAGGTCCAGGTTGTTGGCGGTCCAGATTGGTGGGAGCTGATGAAATTGGAGTCAGCCCTGGTTGTTGCTGCATGCACCCAACAAACTGGACCACACAGGAATGTGGTCACAGTTGTTGCTGGTTCACTTTGTCATTGGGTCAGTTCGTTGTTTATGTAAGAGAGTAAGTGGTCCAGTTTGTCATTGGGTACGGTACATTTGTTTGTATCCCAATGGTAATGGGGTCAAATATTGATCATTGGACTTCAACTATTGAGTGTGAATGCATATTGATCGTATGTGGTCCAGGTTGTCACTTCCCGCACCCAAAAAACTGGACCACTTAGGAATGTAGTCCAGGTTGTTGGCAATCCAGATTGGTGGGAGCTGATGAAACTGGAATCGATCCAGGTTGTCGCCTTCCACATGGAGTACATGTCCATAAAAAAAAACTGGACAAAATTTGCGACATTTTCCTGTTAAGACATGATATAGATATTCATTATGGCAATGATAGTGAAAACATAATTTCCAATGTCTATTGATTTTGAAATCAAATGATTTATGTATGTACAGCTTCCATAATTCGTGAAATGTTTTACATAAACAACATTTTTTGTGAAATTCAAATTTGATGTATGAAGTTCGCTGTATCCACTGCAATCAATAGGAGAGGGGTTGGGGGGGAAAGTTTTGGGATATGAACTCTCAAAAACTGATTTTTAGCAGTTTTTTGCGGAGGATAGTATCCACAAAAGTTTAAAGCTTGTGCGTGTGTAATGTGATTGATGTTGATGAAAGATGAGAGAACCTATAGTCTCAGCTACAAAGGTAAATGGCTGTCAGAGCAGCTGGAAAAGTTGAAAACAGTCAAACGGTCACCGTTTTAACCGCTGTCACGAGTATTACGTGACTTTCCTTCTATTACTAGGAAGACCCAACGATTTCTATACATAAATATTTATGTACCCTATAGAAATCGTTGGGTAGAGCACGTTAGCAATCATAGAACCATCCACTACTCAAAAATAAGTTCTTGATATGAATCGGTGGTGTTTTCAAGTGAATTTATTTTATTTACCATTTAAGGAATTTTGAGTGGACCGGACCCCCGGAATAGAGAAGTCTAAAGCTTGGTACAGTAAGCGCCATATAGCTGTGCCTGCGTGTCCTTGAAATACCTTGTCGATGAAGTAAGGTTCGCGGGGTGATATCAATTCCTTTCTACATACGTCTGCTGTCTTCTGCTAACACTGAACCATTGAACACTACTGTACTGAATTGCACTTATTCCTTATTGTACTGAACACTGCGTTCAGATTGCTTGCATTCGGGCTGTGATTCGGGTTTACTTTTCGGTCAAGTGTTTCTCCTCTTCGTTGTTATTCAAGTTGAATAAAGTGGAATTCGTAAAAAAATGTATATTGCAACATTGCAACCTTAGAGTCTAACTTCATTCATTGAATTGAACAAACTAGATCAGTCAGTCTGCTGCAAAGACAAGTTGCTTTGTTGTATTGTTGGAAGTTCATAAAGGGAGCATAGATATGCGTATTTAGAATCTTTGAAAAATCTCACCAAATAGGTCTAGTCAGATGATTCTTTCACAGAAATTAAATTCAATTTATTCTCTACATTTCATATGCTGAATGTATATGAAAATTATTGAAGACAAAAAAGTTTCTCGATGCATAACTTTTCAATGTCATGAAAATTTCGATTTGTAAATTTTCTGTATTAATTGTCTTGTGCTCGGAAAATCTTTGATTGAAATGGGATTTAATCGATGGTTTTGGCATTCTCAGACTGTTTTTATGATATTACCAAAGTTTCATCGATTTCTAATGAATGGTTCGATAGTAGCTATGTTGGGAATGAAATGTGAACACATTTTTTGAATGAAGTCTGTTTTTTATAAAATTCCAAATATCTTTGTAATGAGTAGGTTCTCATTGAAAGTGCAAAGGACAAAAATGATGCACATCGGTTAGTTTAATAGAAAGAACTTTGTTCCAAAACAATATTCGAACTTTTTGGAAAATGGTCAAATGTTTTCAGCGCGGGTAGTGTCGTACTCTCCTGGCCCTTTGCCGGCGGGCACAGCTATGTGGCGACTACTGTACACAGGCTAGACAAGTAGGACAAGGATTCATGATGAATCATTCTGTACAAGCAAGCACAAGTTCCCTATTTTCTTTGTCTAAATCCAAAAACTATTGTAGGCTACATGTTTTTCTGGATTGTACAGCGATGTGCAATGATGAAGAATTATTATAGAAGCACAATAGCCTATAATTAGCTCATAATTATTATGTCTGAATTTAAGCCAGTATGATTTTTTACCAAGAGTTTTGGTGAATTTTTTAATAAATGAAATGTTTGTAGAATCCTGTTTCTGCTAGATTGTGTTCATGAAGGAAGACTCAAAATGAAAACCCTCAAATCGAATTCAACATATTGAGTAGGTAATTGAATAAAGTATGTATTTGTTGTGTCTTGTTCTTTTCTGGTGGATATGGAATGTATGTTGTATTCAATAATCAAATCCTGTTGTAGTTTACATCATTTATTGTATATCTCAAATCATATGTGTCTGTCTGATCATGATACCTTTCGAGGTCTGGCGAGCCACAGTTCTACCAACTTGTAATAATAATAATAATGTAATAATAGTAAGGTAGTAATATAATATTTAATAATTAATAATAATAATGTTAAGTTAGTAATATATAACATTCCTTCTCCCATAGATAGAAATAATAATAATAAAAGGTGAACTGTGTCTTTCCCTTCTTACAAATCCAATTTATCTGGTTTTTTAATTACTCTTGTTGAGTGGCGTATTTGCATGGGATCCTGACTGATTATCTCTGAGGTGGTAGTGTCAATCGGATCTATTGGAGGATTGTCTCCGACATGTTCTTGTCCTTCATCAAGTTGAGGCTTTGTTGAGGCATCTGTTGAGGCTTTTAGTGGAACCGGTTTTATGTAGGTATAAATTGCTGAATGATCTTCCTGAACCGATTCACCAACAGAACGGATTTGGTTTGTGTGTCTTCTCCAGAGTTGACCATCAACGGATATGGTGTAGTGTAAATCTCCATCTTGATTAATAATGCATCCAACTTTCCATTTCTTGTTTGGTGATGTGTAGTTACGGACAGCAACTTTTTGTTCTTCAGAAAATGTGCGATCTTGGAACTCAAGGTTTTGTCTTTGGAGACGATCGTGTGTATCCTTTATAATGTCAGGATGGAAGATGTCAAGTTTGGAACGAATTTCTCTTCCAAGAAATAGCTTGGCTGGTGATTCTCTGGTTGTGACATTTGGGGCACGATGGTATGAGAATAGAAAAGTATTCAACCGCTGCTGTAGACTGCCTGGATGAGTATGTAGAGATCGCAATCCTTGTTTCAAAGTGTAAACATAGCGTTCAGCTTGACCATTTGATGCTGGATGGAATGGTGCTGTTGTAATATGATGTATACCATATAATTTCATGAAATGTTGAAACTCAGAACTGGTGAAGGCTGTTCCATTGTCAGACACTAGGGTATGTGGGAAACCATATCTAGCAAATAGCTTCTCTAAGACTTTAATTGCAGACTGTGATGATGTATTTGGTACTATCTCAGTTTCGATCCATTTTGAATGAGCATCTACAACAATGAAGAAAAAACAATTCAGAAATGGACCTGCAAAATCAACATGTAGACGCTCCCATGGATGTGATGGATATTCCCAGAAGTGAGTTTTACCTTTATCAGGATTTTTTTGTGTATGTACAAAAGAAGAACAGTTATTTGCAAATTGTTCGATATCCTTGTCAATGTTGGTCCAATAAACGTATGATCTTGCCAAACTTTTCATTTTATTAATACCTGGGTGGCCCAGATGTAATTCTTCCAAAATTCTCTTGTGGTACTTTACAGGAATGTATACTCTTATTCCACAAAATATTATCCCATTATGTAAAGAATAATTGTGGTTGTTAGCTCCAATGGATGTACCTTTGCGTAGTTTTTCGAGTAGTTCAATTAGATTAGGATCCTTGCATGTAGCTTGTCTCAGATCATGGCATGTAATAGGTAAGGTATTGATCTGTTCAAGCTGGAATATTGTTATTTCATCAACCTGGTTGTCATCATGTTGTTTGTCGTTGAAGAGTTCTTCAGAGGATGCCGGAAGCCGAGAAAGTGCATCAGCAATCCCATTTGCTTCTGATCTTACATATTGTATATCAAATTGGAACATCTGTAGATACAAGGCATAATGTAGTAGTCTAGTTGCACTCATGATAGGTAGTTTTCGATCTTTGTCAAATATATGTACAAGTGGATGGTGGTCTGTTTTAAGAGTAAATTTTCTTCCATACAAGTAATTGTAAAATTTGCTGACACCCCATTTTATAGCTAAGGCCTCTTTATCAAGTTGCGAATAATTTCTTTCACTTTTATTCAGTGTACGTGATACAAATGCAACAGGTCGTTCTTGGCCTTGTATGTTATGTGCAAGAACTGCACCAATACCAATTGGTGAAGCATCAACTGATAGAAACAGTGGTAGATCAGGGTGATAGTGAGTGAGTATCTTGTCGGAAACAATCTCTTTCTTAATTGTGTCAAAACTGTTTTGTTCTTCTGATGTCCATTTGAATTCAACATCTTGATAGAGTAGTCTGTATAATGGTTCAGCAATGATAGAGAGGTTGCAAACAAATTTTGCATAAAATGTAACCATACCTAAAAATGATTTTACATCTCTTTTCTCAGTTGGTGTTTTGCACTTCAAAATAGCATTAATCATTTCTGATGTTTTCCATAACCCATTTTTGTCAATGAGAAACCCAAGGTAGGAAACTTCTTTTTGTAAATACTTGCATTTATCCTTGTTCAATCGTATGTCATTATCATGTAGTTTCTGTAAAACTGTGTTCAAACTATTAATATGTTCTGTCGTATTTTTCCCTGTGATTATTATGTCATCGTGTACAACACAGACTCCTGGTATTACCCCTATAACACTCTCAATGTAATTTTGTCAGACTGCTGGAGCTGAGCTGATACCATACATTAGTCTATTCACAGTGTAAAGTCCTTTGTGAGTATTGATAGTCAAAATTTTTGACGAAGCTTCAGAGACAGGAATGTGTAAAAATGCTGTACGTATGTCTAATGTAGTGAATAATTGTCCACCAGATAATTTTGAGAATACTTCTTCATGACCTGGGAATGGATGTTGATGAACTTTAATTTGCTGGTTTACTGTAATACTGTAATCTGCACATAAACGAATGGATCCAGTTGGCTTGACAACTGGAACAACTGGTGTAGCCCAATCTGAAAATGAAGCTTTAGAAATTATACCTTCGTTTTCGAGATGAGTCAGCTCTTGTTCCACTTTGGCCTGTAATGAGAATGGAACTGGGCGAGCTCTCTTGAAGATTGGTGTAGCATCATCCTTAAGTTCAATGTTGTAGGAGTAATTTTTAGCAGTACCTGTAGTTTCACTGAATAAGTTCTTGTAGTTATCCAGAATAGAATTTATTTCTGTGACTGGAGTTATCACCTGATTGATGTGTGTATCTGTATTTAGTAAATTCAGTGCTTTGATCCAATCTCTGCCTACAATTGAAGCACAATCATCTTTGACAATGTATAATTTTAAATTCTGACAAATGTTCTTATAAGTAACCTGTACATAGATCTCACCAAGTGGTTTTATTATTGTATTGCTATAACTTCTAAATGTAGTATTTGTGGGATTAATTTTTCCATTACCACATTTAGGAATGAGTTTTAGTTTATTTTCACTAATTACAGTAGCTCCACTGCCTGTATCAAGCTCCATTGGCATAGCATAGCCATTAATATTAATAAGTACAATAACTGGTGGTATGCATATACCTTCCTCCTGTAGAATATACATTGGAATCATGTCAGTGTTATTCTCTACTGCACACGAATGTATAGGTTTACGATTATGTAGGTTAGGTTCTGGTTGTGAAAACCGTCTAGTAGGCTGTGGTTGTGAAGGTCGTTGGTTAGACTTCTGGCTTGTATTTGCTGTTTTCCGTTTTATACAAACTTCATAAACATGATTTTCTTTCTTACAGTAAGTACAAAATAAGTTCTTTGCAAAACAAGTCTTTGCTGTGTGGTTGGGTTTTCCACACCTTAAGCATGTCTGGACTGAATTATTGACTTTATATTGTTGATTGTATTGATTAGACGAATGATATTGATGTGAATGTTGTGAAGGTTTAGCAGATATTTTATTTACTTGTAGAGAAGGTCGTAAAATTTCATTAGTACCGATGGTTGCTTTCTCCATGGCTAGAACAATTTCAATTGTTTTGTCCAACGATATATCGTTCTCTTCAAATAGACTATCAAGAATAGGCTTAGAACGTAAGCCACTTACAAAAACGTCTCGTAGCATGAATGACAAGGTTAGTTCATTATACTTGCAGTGTAGGGTTGCCATAAGGTAATCACCAAAAAAGAGGAGATTTTACAATGTGTTGTAAATCAGAGCATGAAGGAGGGGTCACCGTTGGCGGAAAGGGACATCCCTCTATGAAAATTAAATGAGTAAAAACCAATGTTTTCAAAAATGTAATTGGCCTCTTTAATATACATTGCTGGTTGGAAAATTACAAATAGAATTGGTAAACTTACAGAAAATCAACCTATTATTAACTAGAAGACACGTCAAAATTTGAGTAGACCTGCATCATAGAGGATTCTTATAAAACACTTCAAAAAGAGGAGATTTCTTATTTTCCTGTGAAATCCCCCGGAGCCTCATTTTTGGCCTCAAAATCCGGAGATCTCCGGGGAAACCCGGAGATATGGTAACCCTATTGCAGTGTGAAACTAATTTACGTAATTCTGTAATGTAAGTAGTAATTGATTCCCCTTCGTGTTGCTTCCTATTAATAAAAGCATGACGTGATGGAATAATTAAAGGTGGAGGATTCAGATGCCCTTTCAATAAATTCGTAAGTTCATCAAAACTCCTATCTAAATATGTGGCTGGGTATAACAAGTTCTTCATAAGTGAAAATAGTTTAGGTCCAATCAATGATACAAAACACTGTACTTTATGTATATCTGGAACGTTTTGTATTACGAAATATGCACTTAGTCGTTCAATATAAGTGTCAAAATCTTCATCCGAATCGTCAAAACGATCGAAACGTATGCCTGATACTGCATGAGTAGGCTGAGTATTTGTAGATTCGACTAATCTCTTCTGAATTTCCGCCTGCTTCGTTACAACTGCCAACAAGTTTTGAACAGTAGAGGTTAATTCTTTTAATTCAGACATATTTTCTTCGTAGTTTATAATCGAATTTTAATTGTAATAGAATGGAATGTACTGACCAAATCTAATGGCGGACGATCGTGTAGCCATTTGTGAGGTTAGAAGTTGTAATTGTAATGTTCATAAACTGTTATTGTAACTCGTATGTGCAGAACGTAGAATTCCGATTACCGACTGCGCCAATTTGTTGTGTCTTGTTCTTTTCTGGTGGATATGGAATGTATGTTGTATTCAATAATCAAATCCTGTTGTAGTTTACATCAGTATTTAATGAAAAATCGTAACTTTTTATTTCTCCTGTATTATTGATGAATTGATAGCCCTTCTACAGTTTCACTCTGATACAGCGTCAATAATATTGACAATAAATGATGTTATAACAACTAAGTCATACTGTATTTGTTTTACGGAATCACAGTGAGCTCTATATAACTTTCATTGAACTGAATATTGAGACCATGGAAAATTGACTGTTGATAAGGCCCCCACCGACCCTGTTGCGCAAAGGTAACGAACAAGTAAAAAGGAACAAACTGTTTTGATAACTTTTTTATGAGTTTGTGATAACTTACAGTACATTTCAGTGGATCTCAATGATAGAAAAAATGAAGGATGTAGTTTTATTCAAGTGAATCAAGAACCTAGGTAGCAAGAGTAAAATCCTATTGTATTAAGTGAGAAATTTCTGTATCTGTATATCGTATTTCTATCCAAAATTTAAGATTAGCACAACATTTGTGAGTCAGAAATTATTTCAAATGCAAAATGAAATTGGTTTTGTCCAATGTTTTTCTATGAAACACTTGAAACACAGCCTCCCTGAGCGGAGCTCGGTTCATTTCTTCCATTTAATAATGATGTTATTCTATGGTGGAAATTTTCCATATATTATTAGAATGTGAATAAGTTATAATAATACAATACTAAAAATATTTTTCTGCCACTCTAGAATGTCTTTTTTATTGGGTGAAAGGTTGAAACACATAAATTACATTTCATAGCTAATAAAGAGAACTTCCTCAATTTCGAGTATTTTAGATAAATGGCCTAGTGTGTGGCCACGAATCTGGAATCAGAATTTCTCCCTTTTTTGCGCGATTTAGGTTTGGGTGGAAAGGATGAGTCATACATAAAGTTTATATTTATATAAAAATGGCTATAGTCTCGATACGGGAATATTTGTTTAGTGTCGCCGGGCTGTCGCGCCGGTCATTGCTCATTTCCTGTCTAGTTCATCCCCTCTCTATTTCTCAAATACTGTTTTTCAATCTCATACCAAAATTTAGCATCAGTTGCTGGCTTGCTGCTGCTAGTACAGCAAGAAGGCTGTGCAGGCAATTGTGAGTCTTTTTCTGGAATTTTCGCAAGTTGTGAGTGTATATATACCAAGATGGATATTGGTCATTGGTCATTGAGATAACGGGAGAAAAGTCAAATTCGACGTGGTATCACGTAAACGTAACCAACCTGGTATCACGTAACCAAGGGCGGTCCCAGGGGGGTCATGACCCCCCAAAATCTGAGCCTCACAAAAAAATCAACTGGAATAAATAAAATCACTTTCCTGCCTAGTTTAATTTTTCTTAATTTTTATAATAGTAAGTATGCTCATAGTTTATTATGAAATCGATTTTGAAATCGAACTATTTTGAAATCGAATTTCATAGGAAATTGCAAAATTCCCATACATGTACAGCTTACACTACCAAGATAACTTGAGACTTGGAGTCAGGCCCGATTCTATAACTGGGCAACATGGGCACTTGCCCAGGGGCGCAAGCGTACAAGGGGCGCAAGGGTTTTGGGTCATAAAACAAATTTTAAAATTTTAAAAATTTCTACCATATTAAGGCAGTATATGTGGATAAAAGTTTATACATTTAAAAAACTATAAAAAATTATAGAGCTGAAAAATCAAAATTTTAAGGTAGCACAACCACTCGAAGACTTGACTAACGAAAAAACTCAGACTCCTTCCTGAAACAGGCAGCTGTTGGATTAGAAAAACAATAGAACATTTTCCAGCCATTTTTTTAACAGTGATTTGGATTGATATATTGCAGAGAGTGAACAAAACAAGTAAGAGTTTGCAAAAAGAACAACTGGACTTGATTGGTGCCATTCAAGAGCTGAATTTGATAGTCGTGAATTTGACAACCATGAAGCTATCTATAGCTTTGAAAGTAGCTGGGTTAATCAACTCTCATATGAAAGGCCAAGAAAACTTACAATATTTTCAGATGAAGAGAGGGATAAAAAATATGAAAATATGGATCCCAGGGACAGATTTCGGTTTGAACTATTCAGACCAATTTACGATCATCTAGTAGTTCAACTTAAGAGAAAAGACAACTACAAGACGCCAGTCAACGATTTGAAATTTTCAGCTCTCTTAGAGAAAATCAGAATGACGATATAAGAGAGCAGGCTCAAAGGGTAGCTCAATGTTACTCCAATGACATTTACAAGGAAGACTGTGCAAGTGTCTACATTTTAAATTTTATATGGAAGCTGAAAACGTCACAAAAATTAGGGAGTATATAAAAAACACAGAGCTTAGAAAGTACATTCCCAATCTTGGTGGTAGCTATTCGAATTTACTTGACATTGCCAACCACAAATTGCACAGCTGAGAGGAGCTTTTCGGCCTTGAAAAGAATGAAATCTGGAAATCGTTCTACAATAAAAGACCGAAAGCTGAATAGCTCAATGCTGTTATGTACGCAGTGACATTACACTGAAGCTTGACTTCAAAAATATAATTGATAGGCTAGTTTTGCTACATCAAAGATCAGTAGAAAATAAGCAATAATGTAAATAGGATATAAGGAGAAAGTATGTGGAATATGTATAAAAAAAATATATATAGTATAGTAATAAGAGAAAGAAAGTATAAAGGAAATAAAGAGATATTATGGTTGAATTATTAAAATTGTTTTACAAGACTCAATTAAAAAGTGAACATAGGCTACAGTTGAAATAAAATGAGCTATGACTATGTATAGAAATAAACGTTTGCAATAATTAAGAACTATTTTTTAGGGTTGGTGGGTGGTCCGTTATACTGTAAAATACAAGGTTGCTGTTTATGTTGTGACGTCAATCATAACACCTACGCCTGTAACTGTAGTAATAATACTTGCAAGTTTATACAGTAGCCGGTTGCCAGTACGGGACATGGCGGGTCCATAGGTGGTGGATAATGGAAAGACTTACCGACTCACCAAATAAAAGGAGTTCGGTGGAGTTAAGGGAGAAATCCCTCCCGAACCAAAACTGGCAAAGATTAATTAATGGGGGGGGGGGGGGGGGCGAATTCTTTAATTTGCCCAGGGGCGCAACAAGGGTTAAAAACGGGCCAGCTTGGAGTACCTTATATTATTAAAATCCATTCCAAACAGACTAATCTAATAGCCTCCTATTCAACTGTCTAGTCTAGAGTTTTACTGTGTGCAGTCAGGAGGTTGAAGTCACTTCAATTTTTTGAGCTGAGACTCAGTTTTTCCAGGAAGTCAAGTCTATCATCACAGTGACTTGAATTGAGTCGCGATACACATTTTATGAAGTTATGAGTACTTCTGAATCTTCTCACTTCAGTTTCAAATTAGTATATTACGTTACTAGGCTTGAAAGTAACGTTTTGCTGGTCGAGCATATGAAAGTTTATGCACGAGGCGCAGCCGAGTGCAGAGACGTGAATATGCGAGAACCGGCAAAAGTTTAAAGCCGTGTAATGTACGATATTTTTTGTTACACTTGATAGAAAGGCATGATACAATCAGCTGGATAATAATTATGCGAGACATTCAAAAGTATTCAAAACAATTATCGAATCAGCTGCTTTATTTAGAGTCAGAATTTGATGGGCGAATTCCCATATATAAACCATAATACTGATAGACTAGTGCAATCAGCTGGATAATATTCGATGTACTGTAAATTATTGACCAAAAATATTTTTTTAATTTTTCACCAATCCCCACCAATCCAAAAAATGTCGAAATGGGCTATTGTAATTTATTTTGAATCTTTATGTAAGTAGAAGAATGTTTCATATCAATTCAAGGCTAGCCCTAACCAATTTGAGCAAGAAAGGTCCCAGGAGGGGGGGGGGGATAAAATTGCGTTTATTTACTGGAAGAGACATAAGGGCGAAGCTGGTCTCCCCAGATCCCGATCCCTTTCCCCTTGGCGATGGACAGTTTCCAAGTTATCAAATCGGGTTTAAAACCGATTAAAACCAGTTGAAATTTATTTCAAATTGGTTATCGATTTAAAAAAATCAACACTTCCCTGCTCACGACTGTTTTCCCTGATGATTGGAAATTCTCAATTGTTATCCCCTTGAACGAAGTTCCTAATCCTATTTCTCTTTCTGATTATAGGCCTATTAGTAACTCCTAGTGCTTACCAAAGATTTAGAAATTCTTGTTCATGACCAGATGAGTAAGTTCATTGCTAGAGAAGGTTTGATCAGTGACTTTCAGTCTGGTTTTAGAGAGGGACATAGTTCTCTTCTGAGAGTCACTGATGATATTCGTTGTGCATTGGATGGGTAAGAATTGAATCTGATCGTTCTAGTTGACCTCAGTAAAGCCTATGACTACATTTTTCACCCCATTCTATTTTATAGATTAGTAAATATGAGCTTCTCTCATTTCACTATCCCTCCACGGTCCCGATCCCTCTCCACTTGGCGATGACTCAAGCACAGTTTTCACAGTTATCAAGCACTATTAACTTTAACCCGTGAAATGAGTTAAAATAGGAGGATTTCAAGTCTAGAAACGATCAAAATGTGGCTATAGATAGGTTATTTTTTCGGAGGGAGGGCCCCTGGACCCCCTTTTGAGCATGAGAGCCACATATTTTTCATCATAATTGTGAAAAGACAGCTTTGAGATTTGGGCCTACTGTGAAGGTAGACTATAGAGTTTGTCTGTCACAATTAAGGGCAGGCTTATCGGAACCTTTCACTAAGTTATAGTATTGTGTTCGAATTCACTTCTTTTATCTTTTGTGACATACCTACATTAACATGATAATTTATTACTTTGATAAAAGCATTGTAATTCAACAAGAAACATATTTTTAGAATGAATTTGAGTGGCGAGTCTTGGAATGGAGTCAAAGATAATATCTGATTGAGGTAGTACATTATCATTGTTGTTAGTGAGGGGGGAGGGCTAGATTGTACCCCCCTCACTAGAAAATTCTGGTCACGCTTACGGGCGGTGGGAAAGAGAGGGTGGAGAGGAATCTCGCAAAAAAGGTCAGCAAAAACTCATTCATGACCCCCCCCCCCCCCCAAATTTAGAGCTGGGACCACTCTTGTATAAGAAGTCACTCAACTCAAGTGTTGAGGTAATGTAGTGATAGCTGCTTCCAGTTCTTCGTCACTTTCAAAATATATCCTGCCAAAAAGTCCTTGAGTTTATATGTGAAGCATGTTTGTCAAAAAGACTTGATTTTTTCAAATTTCAAAACGGGTAGCCTATTACTTTCCGGATGCCCAAGTATATTGAACAGCATTTAAAGTAATTTGAAGGACTCTATAAAGCAATTTGACAATACGTTTTAACTCTTTCATTTGATGGAAATATGATCGTAGAAGCTTTAACACTGATAAACCTATTCATATTTCATGAATGTTTTAGTCATATTGATCATTTAATTTAACCTTTTTCATTGTTTCAAGCTCGATTTATGCAATGAACTTTTAAAAATTCCAAATAAGTAGGTTGTAACTCATGATTTGTGATTTAGGCTACATTGAAATGATGGTGATCTGAATTGGATTGATAAGGAATAAACAGAAGAAACAATTCAGTATACTTGTGATTTATTGAAACAGAGTTAAAAGGAATAGCAGATATTGATAATACAGTAGTTATTTTCAAACAGTTTGTTTCTCATAATTTTTACGAAAATAATCTATTTTGTTCAGTTTGATCAATTGAGTAATTTATTGATATGCTGTAGTTATATTGTCAAAAGAACTGCCATGAATATTCTGTCAGAAGGATGGTCTTGGAATAACATTTTGTGTATTTCTAGGCTAATTTATACAAGAAATTTCAAGTACTTCAATAGAGAATTCTTGTTATTGGACCCTATCATCAGAGTTGTTATCAATTCATTAAGAAATCAATATTTTACCTTGCATTAATTAATTGAGATTGGGACACTTATTATATTGGACCTTATCATTAAAGTTGTAATCAAATCATTGACAAATCAATCTATCAGCTTGTTTTATGCTAATTGAGACAGAAGTGATGGGAAATACTGAATCATATCTTATGACGAAATTGAATGCCACTGTGCTGGGCGTAGCGAGAGGAGTCCACTTTAATTGGAACCGAGTATACCTAGACGAAGTGAGAACTGGACGGTTTGAACACTAGCCGCTCTGTGACAGCGTAACGCTGGAAACTAGAGGGTCTGCAAATCTAGACCACCTGAGACAGAGAACTAGATGGTTTGAGAAATCGACGCTGTGACATACTAGACGCTCTGCGACACTAGACGGTCCGAAATACACCCACATATCATTATCTATTATAATGATATTTTGTTATCAAAAATCAAATAATACTCACAGAAAAACCATATTTACAGAAAAAGAAGATTGGTCTATATTATTTTATAAAATAATAAAAGATTATATCACAAAAGATTAATATTATCATGGAAATTGATTACACAAAGAATACAGGTACAAATTACAATTGAATCAATTTAATATATTAACAGGATAGAGTCATTACTTGAAAACTTTCAATCCAAGACAAAAAATTGTGTGTATTTTATTGTACAATAAAAAATTAAATTTTCTACTTATAGATTAAGTAAGCTACTTGGTTTTATGAAAAAAAGATGTCTTGGAAAAAATATAAAAATCCTATCATTTGATGAAAAATAGATGGAGAGATACTTTTCAAAATTTACTAGATGACAAAGCTTAAGTTTATTTCAAATAGTTTTTATTTTATTTTTGATATATTTGGAACAACAATATATTTGAATTGACGAAAACATAATTAAATATCAATTCACAAAAATATGGTTTGTATTGGACATTCATGAGCAGTAAATTGAATCAAATACTTGCATTTGAATACAAAAACAACTCATATAAACTTGGAAAACAACTCGGTTGATTGCATCATTTAAGATAGATTATAAGATACCCTTGAAACTTTTTCAATAGATTTTCAAATAATTCTATTGAAAATGTACATTTCAATATTTTTGTTGTTCAAGTAGAATGCCTCAATTCTTCAATAAATTCTAGTAACAGCAAGATTTTTTGGAATTCTTATTTATAGCTTAGAAATGTAGGCAATGGTTATTAAGGTAGTAAAGTTTAATACTGTACTTTTTTGAGGCCCTATAAAAAAGATTTGCTACAAAAGTAACAAAACTATATTATAGCTATAGTAGCTACTGTACTTAAAAATACTTAAATTACTTAGCTACTACTGATTGGTTTTCTCCTTAATTTTAAATCAATAAAGGTACTAATTATGTCATCATAATTAACTTGCTTCAAGATATCATTTTCGATACTTAGCAAAGATAAAAAGTTTAGTCGATCTTCTGTCATACATGATCTGAGTCTGTTCTTTTGCAAGATCATCTTCATTCGTTCGTTCGTTCATTCGATCGTTGTTATATATGTCCACTAGATTCTTACTTACTACCTGCACTTCTTCCCCGGAAAGTTCATGCAATTTGCTGAGAAACCCAAAACGTGCATCAACTTGTTGGTATGCTTGCAGCCTCTTGTGCAATGCTCGTTCTAGTTTGTCAATGACAGGAATAATACTTCCTGTTCTAAACCTATTTGAACGTGTCAAATCTACCTCTGGGACTTGGACACTGTCTAGGGTGGCTAAACGTACATTTGTTTTGTACTTGCGCTTTTCCTCATATTTTTCACAATCAAGTTCACCTTCAGCCAAGTCTGAGGCTCTCTCTTTATATTCCTCATAACTATCTCACTTACTTTCTATCAAGCTTTTAAGGGATGAGCGTTTCGATGCAGCTGTGTTTATGTCTAGCCTTGGGTTTTGAAGTGTTTTGCTTGTTTTGCTTACTTGACCCAAGATATCATTCCAAAATACAGTATAAAGCCTTGTTTCCAATTTTTTCGAACAAGCCCAGAGCTTTTACTCTGGCTTTACCTGGCTCTTCTTGGTTGTCTGAAGTTATATATCCATTGTTATTCATTGTAGCTGACTCAACATTAGAGATAGTATATAAGCTCTAGTAATTAATATCTCTTGTTCTCATTCTGTTTTCTTGTGTTGTTACTATGTCAGTGTGTGTGTCAAATAAATCTTTTTAAAAACAATGTCACTGGTTCCTTTAATTTAACTGGCGCCTGGAACAGGGACTGCAGACGTTTCGGTAAAAGTTCAATTACTTTTTTTTCGCGACCAACTGTCTTGAATTCAAAATGTGAGTTCAACTCTTCATCTGCGGCCCACTCTCATCACCCTGGAACCAGCTGAGCATTCTTCAATCCTGTTACAAGGAATCGACACCTGGCGGTCCACAACTAACAGATGACCCAGCTGCACGGACTCATCCACAGACGAGGACCAGGAAGATCTGCTGCATAAGCTCTTCAAACCTGTTGTGAGTACCAACCAAAAGAACTTTATCAAGCCCTCAAAACTTCATCCAGCCCTATCTTCAACTTCACCAATTCTAAAAATGTCACAAATCGCAAAACCAATTCCTCATGAACTCTTGAGATACATACCTCATTACGATGGTACTTCCCACAAATTGCATCAATTCATCTCTATCTGCGAAGACCTTTCAAATGCCTGCTGTGCTGAAAACGTTCAAGAAAAGACTCTAACCATTGGATTCTTTTCAAAGCTGCTTTGTGCAAACTTGAAGGACCAGCCGAAGCAGTAGCATTCAACAACAGTTGCTCTACAATAACAGACTTAATAAAATCATTGAAACAAAATTTTGCAGACAATAGATCTGTACCTGAACTCATTGCTGAATTAACTGTGATGAAATCTTATCAAAGGGAGCATCCTATTGAGTTTTTAAATAGACTTAATGAGAAACGTACAAATGTAATTACTAAGTATAAGATAGAAGGTGTTACAGGTGTATTATTAGAAAATTTGATTTGTCAATTGAATGCCACACTTGTGAATACTTTTGTGCATGGTGTTCATCCTACATTAGGTTCACATTTGCAAGTACTACAAGTACAAGATTTAGATGATGCTCGTAACAAAATAATCAATGATTGTAGCATTGTTTTACAGCAATTGCGTTACAAAACCACAATTGAAACAATGAACAAGGTAGACAGCAGGAAATTCTCAAATAATTCAACACCTTTTAAATTTCCCAATTACGAGCCAAATTTTCAAAAACAATGGCCACAGGTCAACCCTTTTGAACAAACTCAAAGACCATACCAAGGTAGACAACAATTTCCACCACAAAACCAACAACAATTGTTTTATCAGCCTAAATTTCAAAACGCTAGCCTCCCTAATTCAAATTTTAACATGAATTTTCACCAACCAAACTTGAATCAAAATTTCCAACAGCAAAGATTTCGGCAACATTACTCTCAGCCGAACTTACAGCAAGCGACCCGAAATAATTCCAATGCTCAATGGAATGCATCGAACACAGTTTCCATGCATACTCAACGGTCCAATCCCACCCAAAAATTAACGAAATTACGATCTCCATACGAGATCACTTATATTGAAAATGAAAATTCCAAATTGAATCAAATAGGAGCAATGCAAACTCCAATTGACTCATTAAGGTCCGATCCTGCTCAACAGTTTACAACATTCGGATCTCCATATGAGACCACCTGTATCGAAAATGAAAACTCTGAATCGAGTCAAATAGGAGCGATGCAAACCCAAATTGACTCATTAACTGAGGCAGTGAACAAACTAACTGATCATTTTTTAGGGGAAAGCCACAACTTTCCGGAAGGCCCACCATATTTGATTTAAAAATAATGAATAAATCATTACCGTACTTTATTGATGGATCAAAAAGAAAATGGCTTGTGGATACAGGATCTTTAAAAAACTACATTAATCCATCAATGGTACCATCCGATGTAATGCGATACAAGTAGGGCAGACTGCCGATTCCAGGCCAGTTTAACGGCGGTTAACTAACCACGGTTAAATTTTAACGGCCGTTAAATTTAACCTAACTTAATTTAACATAGGAAAACCTAATTTAACGGATCGGTTGAATTTTAACGTCGGTTAAATTTTAACGGTGGTTAAATTTTAACGGTGGTTAACTAACGATGATTAAATTTTAAAGGTGATTAACTAACAAGGGTTAAATAAACAGATTCTAAAAATTTTCATTTGAAATTAAATTTATGTAGCTCACCAAGGCGTTCCAATTGCATGTATCAAGCACTCCGATGAATAAAATAAAAAAAAAAAAATAAATAAAAAAAAAAAATTAATTATCATTAATATTATCATGGAGTAGGGGGAAAATGAGAGTTCAGGCTCAATTTTCTTTAACCTTAAATTTAAGGTTAACCTCAACCAACCCACCCAAACCTAACCTAACCTGAAATAGGTAAGTCAAAGTCAAATCAACGCAATCTATCCGATCTCCAAAATTCCCATTTTCACGTGGGTTCCGAACCACGAAAAAATTTGAACTTTTTAACCCCTGAAGGGAATTTCAATTTGAAGACGCCATCTTGTTCAGCCTTCCAAGGCACCCCAAATTCATATATCAAATACAATTTTCCGATCACGATTAATTGAGGAAAAAATAATAGAATTTTTGGGTCGTCTGTACTAAAAGCAGTACCGCTTCTGAGTCTAACCTAATCTTAAATTTAAGGTTAACCTTAACCAATCCATCCAAACCTAACCTAACCTGAAATAGGTAAGTCAAAGTCAAACCAACGCAATCTATCCAATCTCGAAAATTCCCATTTTCACGGGAGCTAAAAATCACGAAAAAATTTGAACTTTGCAACCGCTCAAGATAATTTTAATTAGAAGACGCCATCTTGTTCGGCTTTCAAAGGCATCCCAAATTCATGTATCAAATACAAATTTTCGATCACGATTAATTGGGGAAAAATAATAATAAAATTTTTTGGTCATCTGTACTAAAAGCAGTACCGCTTCTGGCTCAGTTTAACGCTGGTTTCAACAGTAGTTTTAACGGTGGTTATAGCGGAGATCTAACTCTAGTATGAAAAATGAATACAAGAGAGGAACTTGCTCGAGAATTACATGCAAGTGTTAGACACAATTTTCCCACACGTCGTACAGAAATCAAAGGCGTAACAGATCTGTACCAGGCTGATCTTGTTGATATGTCAAATTACAGTACCATCAATAGAAATTTCAAATTCATACTGACAGTAATAAATTGTTTTAGTAAATTTGCATTTGCAATACCATTGAAAAGTAAATCGGGTAATGATGTGGCAAACGCCCTCAAACCAATACTTGAACAGAATAAGATAAAGAATTTTCAAACTGATGCCGGTAAAGAGTTCTACAATGCTACTGTTCAAAAACTCTTTAAAATGTACAATATCAATCACTATAGTACTTTCAGTAATAAGAAGGCGGCAATCTGTGAACGTTTCAATAGAACCCTGAAAGAGCTCATGTTTCGTGAATTCACTGTACAGGGAAATTATAAATGGTTGAATTTACTCCCAAAACTTTTAGACAAATACAATAACACTGTTCATCGAACCACTCGCATGAAACCGAGTGAGGTGAATACTGAAAATGAAAAGTATGTACTAATGAATATTGATAAGGCTACCCTGCGTTCCTTGAAACTTAAAAAGCAAAAGTTTAAAATTGGTGATAAGGTTCGAATCACACGTTACAAGCAAATATTTGATAAAGGATACCTACCAAACTATACTAATGAGATTTTCACTGTACACAATGTACTACCAAGCATTCCCCTCACCTATCACCTCAAAGACGATAACAATAAAATTATTAAGGGTGCATTCTATGAGTATGAAATGAAGAAAACCAAGTACCCAGATGTGTATCTTATTGAAAGAGTACTAAAGAAGAAAGGTAATAAATTGTATGTGAAATGGCTGGGTTTTGATTCGAAATACAATTCATGGATTGATAATAATACATTAAAAAAATGAAGCTAAAACAGCACAAATCAAAACTGCCACTGATTAACTTTGACAAGTATTTAAATAAAAAGCAACAAATAAGACACAGTGTGCTTCTACCAAATAGTGTAAGATGTATTGTGTGTGGGCCGTCCAATGTTGGAAAAACAAATATCGTTTTTAATTTATTATTTGCCAAGAATGGTGTCAAGTTTTCACATTTATATGTATTCACCAAATCTCACCAGCAAGACAAGTATCAACTTCTCAAGGAAATTTTGAGTCAAGTAGCCGAGGTTGGATTCAATCTGTACCAGCATAATGAAGAAATACCACACCCAAACGATGCACACACCAATTCAGTTATGATTTTCGATGATATTTGTATGGAAAAACAACAGAATATTCGAGACTATTTCAGTATGGGTAGACACAAAAACATTGATAGTTTCTACATTTGTCAAACGTACTCTAGTATTCCTAAACAATTGATTAGAGACAACAGTAATTTGATTGTTGTATTCAAACAGGATAATCGTAATCTACAACACATATATCATGATCATGTATATCCAGATTTGAGTAGAGATGAATTCAGTAGAATGTGTGCTCAAGCATGGAATAATAATAATTTTCTAGTCATAAACAAAGATTGTGCACTGGATAACGGAAGATACAGAGTTGGATTTGATAAATTTATTCTATTATAAAAATGATACTGAAAAAGGATCTAAAAGAATTGACAGCCATTAAGAATAATATAAAACAGCTGCGTGACTCTATACGTCGAAAACATCGAGAATTATCGTATGATGCAATTAGTGAAGAAGAAAATTTACAGAAACAATATAAACCCATTACCGAATCATTGAATCAATTTAAACAACAACAATTATTTGATGTTAAACAGGAAATGAAAGAGGAGGAGGAGGAGGAAGAGGAGGGGGAGGTAGAGGAGGAAGACTACCCCATTCTAGACTCCACTAATTTAGATGCTTCTAATTTAGACACAACAAACATTTTCGATTCTTCCAATGTTCCCAGTTTTTTAGACTCTTCCAATTTAGACACCTTTAATGTTCCCAGTAATTTAGAATCTTCTAATTTAGACACCTCCAATGTTCCCAGTAATTTAGATGAAAGTAGTAGAAGAGACAGTAGAGAGTCTAGTCGGAAATTTGCATCTAGAAATCGTATAGGTAAATACATTGATAATTTTATGAGAACAACAAAAGGTCAAAATCTGTATGGAGTTCACTTCAATCCCACCATCAATGAATGGCAAATTGGAAACAAAGTTATCAAGTTTGATGATAAAAAAATCATTATTGATGGTAATAAATCATTCCCGCTTACACACGGTCTACTAGAGCTGCTATTCAAAGCAATTCCAGATACATTCATCTATAGGAAAGGTGATCTTGTCGACTATAAACGTATACTTGAACTAACTGGAGTTCATCTTGATGCATTGGGACGTGTGAAAAGAAATACCAGTTATAAATACACTCGCATAATTAAAGATTTATTTCCACCTAAACGTGTTAAAGGAGTTGAACAAAAACTGGGTAGTGGAATACATGATATGCAAATTGAAACCTCACCTAAGAGCAATGTCTACACCTATTGGGATAATCCAAATGAATTGTGTGAAAGATTGGAACTGTTGATTAATTCAAAACTTGCCGGACACACCGGTCATGATTCAGAAATTGCATCAATAATTGAAGAATTACGTGAAATTGGTATCATTATAGGTGGTAATCTAGTATTATAAAAATGACTATTGATAAATTTGGACGACATTTGTATGCAAGTAGAAGAGCAAATATCAATGAAGAATTGAAACAATTGGTGCAGAATTTAATTGATATCCTACAATTGATACCACTTGCGGCACACCACCTTCCAAGAGTTGATCTCAACAACATTGATCAGTGGCGAGCAATGACAGATCCAAACCTATTTGATCAGTATAGAAAATAATCAGAGGAAACTGAAAATCCATGGTTTTTTAGAGCATGGTTTGAGAGTAAATTTATCTACAAACATGAATTATAATAAAAACAAGTATGACTATTGATAAATTTGGTCGACATTTGAGTAGAAAAGAGACACTGGACTTGGAGAGAGAAGAGATGATAAACTTGTTTCAAAATGCCATTACTCTAGCACAACAAATAGATACAGTTAAAGATTTCTACTTACCAAACATTGATATTAGACAACAGTGGAAACACATGACAGATCCACAATTACTTACCAACTATAGAGAGGCTGTAAAGGGTCTCTCCATCTATAATTCTTCATTTAAAAGATGGTATGAGAAAAATTATCTATATAAAAATGAATAGAAAAAATACTCCGAAAAAGAAGAGGTCAATGAAAAAGAAGTTGGGATCTGGTATATTGGGTTCTGTAATTAATAAAGCAATTGATCTACTGCCCATGGAGCTCCATATTCCCGGGTACGAATTCTGTGGACCCGCGACAAACCTGAAAAAACGATTAGCAAGAGGAGATAAAGGAATAAATAGATTAGATGAAGCGTGTCGAGAGCATGATATAGCCTATAGTGACCCAACACAAAATTGAACGGAAGCTGATAGGAAACTTGCAGCACTCGCGTGGGAAAGAGTAAAAGCAGCCGATGCTAGTCTTCCTGAACGAGCAGCAGCCTATCTAGTTACAAATCTTATGAATGCAAAAGTGAAATTTGGTGGAGGGGGAAAGAAACTCGGCAAAGGTGTCTATTTGAAACCGTACAAGGGTTGTGGTATAAAGAAGAAGAAGAAGAAGGTAGAGAGTGCATTGAAAGCCATTTTAAAAAAAAATCCCCATTATCAAATGTAGATATAGTAAAGTATGCAAAACAGCTTAACTTACCGTTACGTGGAATTTATATGAGAGATAAACTACCAAATACGCCACTCAAACACCTAGAACTGGGTGTAATCAATCTGGATAATGAAATTGGTGAAGGCACTCATTGGACGTGCTACTTTAAAAACGCTAATATATGTGACTATTTTGACAGTTTTGGTAATCTAAGTCCACCACTTGAATTTATGAAATATATGCAGGGTGTAAGAGTTCGATACAACTACAAGAAATATCAGCAAATGGAGCACTCATGCGGACATCTGTGTCTATTGTGGCTGTATAAAAAATATAGTGATTATGTTTACACTAACAGCAAACAAGAATCCATTGGTTAGTGAAATCTTCCCACCAGTTGAATTGGATAGCTTTGATTATGAAGTGGGTCTAGTAAACATGTACACATACAATACAATTCCAAATATTGAAACAAATGTAAATAATAAGTTTGTGTATGATGGACGTGTGGTTGAAATACCAGAAGGATCATACAAATTGGAGGATATTCTAAATTATATTCGAAATAATCTTAAACTGACTAGCAGTCAACTGAGAATCAAAGCCAACAACAATACACTACAGTGTGAGCTGTATGCAGATAAAGATATTGATCTAACTATGAAGGACAGCATTGGTCCAATACTTGGATTTCAACATGAAAAATTACTAGCAAATAAATGGCATATATCAACAAAACCCGTTCATATAATGCGTGTGAATAGTATACGTGTAGAATGCAATATTGCACAGGGTTCGTACAATAACGGCAGTGAAGGTCACACAATTCATGAGTTTTACACAATTGTACCACCTGGCTATAAAATAATTGAATCACCCACAACTGTGGTGTACATGCCAATCAATACAAACACAATAAATCAAATTTGTATAAATATAATCGATCAGGACGGGAATGTGGTAAACTTTCGTGGAGAAACAATAACAGTACGCTTACATGTAAGAAAGAAACCAGTTAGTGTATAATTACATATATATATAAAAAAATATGCTAATATTTACAAAAAATCATCAATCACAACAGCATGATGCAACAGATAGGAAATTACTTACACCTAAAAATAGACAACTACTTCAAAGATTAGGTTTTTTTGTATATAATAAAAATATAAACAATGAATCACCAAATTCCTCATGGTATGCAAATTGATTCAATATTCAATGTTGGTGAGAAAGTACAATTCGATGAGAGTATAACCCAATTCGAGTATCACACTCACACACCATATGCATCACAAACATACAAAAATAATGATGAAATTCGTATCAATGTAAATCAACAGGATGTCTACACTCTACCATGTAAAAGCTATCTTCTAATAGAGGGTAATATTAAAGTACAAAAAGCAGACAATACTGAAGTTGACTTTGTATTAGTGAACAATGGAATAGCCTATTTATTCGATGAGATTAGATATGAGGTGGGTGGAGTCGAAGTTGACCGCACACGTAACGTCGGTATGACAACAACAATGAAAAACCTCTTGTGTGAAACTCCACAAAATAAATGTATATGGGAGAATGCAGGATGGAATCGAGATGGATGGGCAAATAAAAAGAAATTCAGCTTTTGTGTACCACTGGAAATGTGGTTAGGTTTCATGGAAGATTATAGAAAAATTATTTTGAATGTAAAACAAGAATTGGTTCTGCTTCGATCCTCATCTGATTTAAATGCAATTCAAACCACCGCTGGTACTAAAATCGAAATTAATCTAACAAAAATACAATGGAAAGTACCCTACATACATGTAGCAGACACAATTCGTCTTAATCTACTGAAATTATCTCACAATGATAAACCAATTAGCCTTCCATTCAGATCTTGGCAATTACATGAATATCCTACCCTACCAGAAAGCACAAGTCATCAGTGGACTGTTAAGACGGCATCACAAATGGATAAACCAAGATTTGTTGTACTAGGACTGCAAACTAATAGAAAGAATAGCCTTCGTAACGATATATCTCAATTTGATTTTTGTAATTTGAATAATGTTCGCTTATATTTGAATGCACAATACTTTCCCTATGATAATATTATGGGTAATAAACATACATTATATCAGATGTTTGCCGCCTTTCAACATGCCTACTACAAACAAAGTGATTTGGGAACATCAATAGCATTTGATAAATTTGAAAAAACACCACTAATTGTGATAGACTGTTCTCGTCAAAGTGAACTTTTGAAATCGGGTGCATTAGATGTGAAACTTTCATTTGACACAACAGCAAATATCCCAGAAAATACATCTGCATACTGTCTCATTATATACGAAAATATCTATGAATATACACCATTGAGTGGAATTGTTAGAAAAGTAATGTAAACAAATAATATTAACAAAACAAAACATCAAAGTAGTAATGTAAACAAATAATATTAACAAAAAAAAGTATAAATATAATATATAATTAGAGTAATTTAAAAAAGTATAAATCAAATAATAAAAAATATTTTTTTTTTTTACCTACATACATTAATCTAGGTATAGGTATCTACACCTACACACCTACATAGGACACACATTAATCTAGGTATAGGTACCTACACCTACACACCTACATAGAACATACATTAATCTAGGTATAGGTACCTACACCTACACACCTACATAGGATATACATTAATCTGGGTATAGGTACCTACACCTACACACCTACATAGGATATACATTAATCTGGGTATAGGTACCTACACCTACACACCTACATAGGATATACATTAATCTGGGTATAGGTACCTACACCTACGCACCTATTTAAGCAAAAAAAAAAAAATTTATTTTATTTTAAAGTTTTTCAGGTTTTTAAAGTTTTTCAGGTTTTAAAGTTTTTCAGGTTTAAAGTTATTCAGGTTTTAAAGTTTTTGTACTTTTCCTTGAGATGGCTGCTGCTCACGGATTTTACGTTTTCTGATTGGAATATCTTTGTGGCCCCAAGCTAGAGTATCAATTCGGTTTGGTAGTATGAAACGTTTATCGTCATGAGGTTGAAGAGCTAGTTTTTCACGTTGAACAGTATAGACATGATGCAGTTTACTTTCAATTGCTGATGATGTTACATTTTTGTGTTTTACATCAAACAGACATTCTTTATAATCTTCAAATCTCAATTGATTTCTATTTGCACTCTTGGGAATTCCCTTTGCAACCTTCTTTTCTGAATCACCTATGCGAATTGCATACATTTTGGCTTGTAGTCCAACAAACCCAGAAATTATTTTTCCACCACACTCATCCTTAAATTTACCTAGTTGTTTTTTATGTTTTGTGCTGTAACATTGATGGTCTTTTGGATAATTAGATGTGTCAAATAAATCCAAATTTCTTTCAATATCTTTATAAATATTGTTTGTTTGAATCAGATACATAAAACTATCTGTATCGGACATTAGCAGTTCAACATTGGGATACATTTTTAGAATTTCATCATAATGGAATTTGTACATTATTGCTTTACTTGACTCAAGTATTGCCATACCCACATAAATGGGACGATTCAGATGAACCTCAAGCTTATTTAGACATACACCAGCAACATCATCATTAAATCTGTACCAGTGTTTCATTCTTGGATATGCAATCACTTTATCAAGTTGCTTTTCATCAGTTATAATCCTAAAATCATTGTGATTCCTTACATTTTCCAACGTTTTTCCATAAATTGCATTAGAACATAGCTTGTAAAGATCTCTATCAAAATCATTATTTGAATTCTTTCTCAACTCGGTATTTAATGATATAAATTGCTCTAACCAGGCTGATTGATTGAATTGCATCACTCTGTGTATTTTTGTTAATTTCAAACCTAATCTCATGTAAAGTTTCAAATTTTTGTAGTGTAGAATATAATTTTTACGATTTTCAAAAGTTGTAATCAATTTCTCATATCGCCCTGATGGGGGTGTGGCTTTTACTGGTGCAAGGGGGTAATGGTTGTGCATATCATGTAGACTTTCTGGATATTCAAGATCGACTTCTAAAAAGTAGCCAACGTGTGATTCATCTGAAATTTTTGTAACATCGAAATTTTGAATTTGCTCATTAGATAGCCACTTGAATCCAGAGTGTGGTAGTGGTTCACTCATGCTTGTACCATATAAATTATTTGCATCTAAGTATATTATAAATGTGGTTTTGGAATTTTTATCATATGTAGATAAATATTGGTTGTTGGCTTTTGCATATCGTTTGGGGATTACACTTAAACCTCCGCGAATGCCGGACTCTACAAACAGGTGCATATCTGGATCACTTAAAAGTTCAAGTTCAATACCAGTCATTTTCAACATTGCATTCCACGAATAGTGTGGTAGCGAATAAAAGTGGGATGGATCAAGACTGTAGGTTTTCTGGAATGTTGATCTGAAAGATTGAAATATATCGGCGAGTAAGAGTATATCGGTGGTCAGGTAGAGATCGTGAAATTGGCCAAGATTTTTCAAGTTGAATGCATTCCAAACAATTATAGCATTTTGATAGTCATTCTCACTTACATCTGAATCAGTTAGTTTGTTGTAGAACTTTTCCCGGGAAGGTAATTGTGTTTCTTTGAATTTCTCAAAACAATCCATATACTCATATGGGTAGATTTGTTTTTTCAAGAGTAAATTTGTATTATTTGGAAAATGTGCTGAAATCAGTTGGAAAGCATTTGATAACATATTTTCTGTCAATTTCGAAATAGATGAATTCAGAAATTGTAGTGAATCGATAAATCTTAGAGTGTTATTTAGTGTTATTGAAATTATTTTTTCACTTGTCCTAGCTAAGCAACTTATTCTCTTTTTATATTTATTGAGTGATTGAACAATGAAGTGGGAATCGTAACCGGTGAAATTGTGGAATATTACAGGAATGAACTCCACCTGTTTTGCATTAAGATTACACGATTGATGAGCAGCTCCAATAAACTTTCCAGTTGAATGTGAATGGTGTCGCACACGATCAAACAATAGGCTCTTACTACACAGGCAACACACGTCTACCATTTTAAATTTGTTTTCTTCTTCTACTGTAATCTGCATTGGCACTTGTATTTTCAATTGCTTTTTCAATTCATTTCCATGCTTATCTAATTCATCTAGAAACTGTTCTATTAAATTTGATGATTCAGACAGGTTGGATGCTCTAACTATCCTTGGCCCATAATGAATTGATCCACTTTCATTTACTATTACATATCCATAACCACATGGTATATGTTTTTCATCTTTAATTAAACATTCAAAGTGGGTAGGGTGTAGGAGAAATTTGTGAACTTTAAAACAGTGTTTTGTTGTGGAATTTTAATGCATTGTGTTTGGTGTGATGAGCACAATTCAATATGTTTTTCTAAATTTTGTTTTGCATTTGTATAAGTGAATCTTTGAAAACAGTGGGGGCAAATTTCTTCTTTATGACCATGTTTTGTTAGATGTGATAGCAGTCTGGATAGATTTTTAACAAGAGTGTAGTGTTTTTGTTCTTCTTTGTTAGATAACAACAACAGTGTGATTGTATGCTCTCTTTTTCTGTGTTGGGATGCAAAGACTGGATAGAACATATCTTTCTCTTCTTCATATGCAATAACATTAACAGCTATTGTTGTGTTTTGGTTCTCAAATTTAGGTATGTGTTGCAGTTTTAATGGGAAACACAAATTTTCAATATTAATCATATGTTGTAGATTTCTAAGCGCAGATACTCGATATTTATTATTGGTGTTGAAATAGGAGAGGATGGACCAGACAAAGCAGAGATCATCTTCATTTTTCACATTTATAACAGCATTTCTATTAAAAATTTTAACTGGAGTAGGAATGTATGAGCCAGAACCACTTATTGGTTTGTATCTAACCATATTGAAATTGAATTGTTTGAATATGTCTATAGTCCAACCACTCCCCAACTTTATGAATTTATCTAAACCTTCCATAATTTTTCCCTCTGCCTCCTCCCATTGTACACTAAATTTATCAAGATTCTCATGGACTGAGATTACAGACCTCGATTGTCCATGGAATGTTGGTTCAACATACAACTCTTTATCAGCAGAAATCTTTTTCAATTTAACTGTTAAACTCACATACCACTTAATATTATAATGAAATTTTTCAGAATTTTCAAGTATTATATCAATTATATGAGGTTTAAGGTTTTCAAACAATATTTTTACATCAATTGTGTTGAATGAGTTCCATACGAAAAAGAGACAGTTTTTGTTGATGCTGTGTTGGCAGATTGGTGATGAGTAGGTGGATGAAATTATTTTATCCATTTTTATATATACAAAATTTGTTGTGGTATTGCTTGATTCTGTTGTTTGATAGTTGGTTGTGTTTGGGACCCTATCTGAAAATAGGAAGCGACTAGTCTCCGTGGATGAGCCAGAAATCTCTGGTGGGAGTATAGCTCGTTGACTATTTTCAGCCTGAACTAACATAACTCCTTCGATCCAAAGGAGTGAGAATTTTCTGCCTATGCACCTCTATTTATACCCAAAAACTGGGGTGGAAAAGGGAAAAAATGAGAGAGGGGGGGAAAAAATGAGAGAAAAAGGGAAAAATGGGATGTCAATTGATACATGAAATTGAATCGCCTTGGAAATTTGAACAAGAAACATCTAATAAACTTTATTTTAGGTGGGTTCCGAACCACTGGGTAAGTGATAATAAAGCTAGTACAAGATGGCTAATGAGTTGGTGACTGATCACCACTAAAATTTCTGTTAAAACTACCGTTAAAACTAGGGTTAAAACCACCGTTAAAATTTAACCACCGTTAAAATTTAATCACCGTTAAATTTTTTCATGAATTTTAGCTCCCGTGAAAATGGGAATTTTGGGGATCGGATAGATTGCATTGATTCAACTATACAACTATACCTATTTCAGGTTAGGTTTAGGTTAACCTTAAATTTAAGGTTAAATTTTATTATGATTTTTTCCCCAATTAATTGTGATCGGAAAATGGTGTTTGATATATGAATTTGGGGTGCCTTGGAAGGCTGAACAAGATGGCGTCTTCAAATTGAAATTCCCTTCAGGGGTTAAAAAGTTCAAATTTTTTCGTGGTTCGGAACCCACGTGAAAATGGGAATTTTGGAGATCGGATAGATTGCGTTGATTTGACTTTGACTTACCTATTTCAGGTTAGGTTAGGTTTGGGTGGGTTGGTTGAGGTTAACCTTAAATTTAAGGTTAAAGAAAATTGAGCCTGAACTCTCATTTTCCCCCTACTCCATGATAATATTAATGATAATTAATTTTTTTTTTTTTATTTATTTTTTTATTTTTATTTTATTCATCGGAGTGCTTGATACATGCAATTGGAACGCCTTGGTGAGCTACATAAATTTAATTTCAAATGAAAATTTTTAGAATCTGTTTATTTAACCCTTGTTAGTTAATCACCTTTAAAATTTAATCATCGTTAGTTAACCACCGTTAAAATTTAACCACCGTTAAAATTTAACCGACGTTAAAATTCAACCGATCCGTTAAATTAGGTTTTCCTATGTTAAATTAAGTTAGGTTAAATTTAACGGCCGTTAAAATTTAACCGTGGTTAGTTAACCGCCGTTAAACTGGCCTGGAATCGGCAGTCTGCCCTACTGATACAAAGAAGACTTTATTGTGAAAACGCCTAATGGCGAAAGTAAAGGATCTGAATACGTTCTACTAGACCCGGAAAATATTTTTTCAACAAAAGATAAAAAAATTAAGATGTATATATTTGATTTTTCCACGAAATATGATATGTTATTAGGTCATGAGACATTGAGTAAGATTAAAGCCAACATAAATTTTGATAAGAATCTATTAGAATTTGAGAACGGTTCACAACAACTCTTATTTTCAATGGATAGTAAAGAAATACTGCTTAAACCTGGTTTTAATGTCGTAACCATCCCTGTTAGGTCGATCCCTAATAATGGCATGGGACTGATTAAATGCATTAGTAATGATAAGTATACTGTTGAAGAAGGTATTGTAGAAATCAATGATAATGCGTGTAAATGTGTAGTTTTTTCACATGAGCTTCTGACAATTTATCCGGAGCCCATGGATGTAGAAGATATAGAAGAAATTATTGAGCCAAATCAATTCACTACCAATGTTAATGATAATCTTGCAGCAATAATAGAAGAAATACCGAAGCTATTACGAACAAGTCACATGAATGATGAAGAAAAACGTAAAATAATTAATTTAGTTAGGCAGTTTCCTGAAATAATAAAACAAGACAATGATCCCTTGAGTAGTACGAATTTGTTAAAACATACGATCAATACTAAAGACGATCTTCCCGTCTACACAAAAAACTATAGGTATCCACAGATTTATAGGAAAGACATTGAGCTCGAAATCGACAAACTACTACAAAATAAAATCATTCAACACTCCAACTCGCCATACAACAGCCCAAAAAGCTGTAGTTCAAAAAGCGGTAGTTCCCAAAAAGCCAGATGCATCAGGCAAGCGGAAAATCAGGATGGTTATAGATTATCGTAAATTGAATGATAAAACTATTGATGATAAATTTCCCCTACCCAACATTGAAGATCTGTTTGGAAAAATAGGCAGGGCTACATACTTTTCCGCCATTGACCTGGCTTCCGGTTTTCATCAAATCCAAATGGATCCACAATCCATCCCTAAGACAGCTTTCTCAACAGAGAATGGGCACTACGAGTTCCTCCGTATGAGTTTCGGGTTGAAGAATGCGCCCCCCACTTTTCAGAGGGCCATGAACATAATTTTTTTCAAGAATGACAAACGTTTTGGTTTACATGGACGATATAATAATTTTTTCTGATACCCTAGAGGAACATCTAAAACATTTGAAGTCAGTCTTTACAAAACTAAAAGAGCATAATTTGAAAATCCAACTTGATAAAACCGAGTTTTTCAAGCGTGAGTTATTGTATTTAGGGCATATCATTTCAGAAAAAGGTGTAATGCCTAACCCCGCTAAAGTAGAAGCCATAAAAAACTTTCCAATCCCTAAAACCGCTAAGGAAATCAAACAGTTCCTTGGGCTGACTGGTTATTATCGTAAAATGATAAGGAATTACGCAAAAATAGCTAAACCACTCACTGCTGCCTTGAGAAAGGATGTAAAAATCAATCCCACTAATAAAGAATACAGGGAAGCTTTCGAAAAATTGAAAATAATTTTACAAAACAGCCCCATTCTACAACTGCCTGACTTCTCAAAACAGTTTATTGTTACCACAGATGCAAGTAATTTTGCGATTGGAGGGGTATTGTCCCAAAAGTTTAATGGTAACGACCTCCCTATAGCCTACGCGTCCCGGACACTTAATAAAAGCGAGATTAACCGATCAACAATAGAAAAAGAGCTCCTTGCTATTGTATGGGCATGCAAGCACTTTCGGCCATATCTATATGGACGAAAATTTTTGATTCAAACAGACCACAAACCTTTGCAATGGCTTCGGAACATAAAGGAACCCAATTCTAAGTTACTCAGATGGAAGTTACTTTTAGATGAATTTGACTTTGAAATTAATTACGTACAGGGAAAAACTAACCATGTGGCGGACGCGCTTTCCCGCATACCTTCACAACCCATCAACTTGATGGAAAACAGTGATACTGAATTTCTTGGCTTTGACGATAACTTTCTTGGCTTCGACGATAACCTTCATGGCTTTGAAAACATAAACATAGACGATTTAATTCAGCCCAATAATAACGATGCCCCACCACCGATAGGTGAAAATGATGATTATCCTCACGAACTTGACGACATTTTGAACGATTTAAGCCCGTTCAACAGTCCAGATGCAGGTAGCAATGTTATGACCAATCAACGAGGCGAGGGTCCACGATCGAATGACAATAATAATGTTAATCTCAATTACGATGATGCTAATGCTACTACTCAGACCCAAGATATAGAAAATAATGATGTTAGTGCTTGTAACTCCGATTTCAATATGGATGATTATCTTATACGTCGGAATGATAACGCCAATCATACTAATGCTCATCAACCCACTCGGGAAACTAATGACAATGATTTATCCATTCATAATGACAACGAAAGCCTCGCGACAATTCACTCAGCGGAGAGCTCAAATGAACAAATCCAGCTAGTAGACGACGATAGAATATTGAACATTGAACATAATCAGATAATTATTGAACGCGGGAACAAACCACCTAACTTTCGAAAAGTTTTTGATAAAAACAGGCTTACTTTCTATTTTCAAAACACACTAGATTCTGAGCACATAAACAAATTTTGTTTAGAATATCTCAAACCGAATACTACGTACGGTGTACATTGTTCGAAAGAGGGTTTATTGAGTGATTACTATGAATCAATGTTTAACAATTTTGCTGAAGTAATCAAGAGGAATTTCAATTCCGTGAAGATTAAACGGTTTAAAAAATTTAATCTTGACATTACTGATCCCGAGGAACAAACCGAAGTGATTTCTAATTAATTATCATACTGGTAAAACTTATCATAGAGGAATTTCAGAGAGTTATTCTCACATTCGACGACAGTACTATTGGCCTTCAATGATGCGTGATGTTACTGACTTTATAAACAAATGCTCCATATGTTTGAAAACTAAATACGAACGTCACCCCATTCGTGCAGAATATAAAATATCCCCTACGCCTAACAAACCCTTTGAAAAATTACAACTTGATGCCTTTCAGTACGACAAACGTAAATTTCTATCAATTATAGACTGCTTCTCGAAACGACTCATGGTCTACCTTCTCACGAGTCTCAATCAAATTGAGGTAAAAGACTGCCTATTCAACTATTTTTCTCTCTAGCCAAGCCCCAAGATCGTCCAGATGGACAACGGCCGGGAATTTGACAACGCTGGTTTGCGCGATTTTCTAAAACTCTATGAAATTGAACCCTACTATGTTACCCCTGGTCATCCGGACTCACAAGGGTTAATCGAACGAACTCACTCCACTCTAATTGAACTTCTTAATTCTATCCAGCTTCAAAATAAAAATAATACCACTGAAACTAACATGAAACTGGCCGTGATTGCGTTTAATAACACACTCAATTCCGCTTTAAAAATGACACCAATGGAAATAACGTTCGGTATCTTTGAAAATCCAATCCTGACGAATGACGCTTCGGATCAACTTATCACTGAGGAGCGCACCAAAGAGTATCACGATAGATTGCAGCTCATACATGGGTTGGTGAAAGACAAGATAGAGTTAGAAAAACAAACCAGGACAGAATTATTGAACAAAACTAGAGAAACGCACGTTGAAATCCCCGAAACCCCTTTCATTAAAACAACTTTCAATAAAAAGAACAAACCGAAATTCTTTCCAGTAAAATATAATACAGAACAAAATGTTGCTACAAATCCCAACGCAATTCACAAACGAACTTTTAAAATCCATCCCAACAGGATGAAACGACCACAGAAAACAGTTAAAAAGAAAAATGCTAAATTTGTTTCAGGACAAAATGATCCTCACTCTCCTGTTGCTGGTCCCAGCAGTGGCGTATAAAGTAACAGACTTGAGCAAATCGTCTGGCATTACATCAGTTCGAGTACGGAACTCTTTCGTTATAAATGACTCATACACATACATGCACAACATAAACATTACACGACTACATGTAGAATTAACGCATATTGAAGACTCTGTGAACCTTTTAAGAGCTAAGGATAGTGATAAGAATCGTTCTAATATTTTACGTTTGTATTTAGATGTTATTAAGTTGAAATTTGAACACATCTTTATGAATACTTTTAGAGTTAAAAGAGGTCTTATAAACGGACTTGGTTCCGCAATAAGTTGGGTTACAGGAAACATGGACGCTGATGATAAAGCAAAATACGACAAAATACTAGAAAAAGTGCAAGCCAACGAATATCATTTGGAACATAACGTAGAGAATCAATTGTCAATCAATAGAAACTTAATACGCAAATTTAACAATGGGATTGATGTCATTCATGCCAACAATGACAAACTCAAAAACTATTTCAATTCGATTTCCAGTCAATTCACCTCAATGGAGCTAACTCATCAAAATTCTTTCTTATTCAATACTTTGACTCTCATAAAAAATAAAATAGACGATATTGCAACGAGCTTAGAATTTTGTCGACTTAACATAATCCACTCGAGCATCCTGTCTTGGAACGAATTGTCTTTATTAATTCGTTCGGCTAAATTGCCTCTCATTTCTGATGAACCTGAAATTTTGTGGCAACTAGGGTCTGTACATTGTCATGTGAAAAATGAGTATATTACTTACTTTATACTCTCATGCCTTTGTATTCTCATGCCTATGAGACATTTTTTCTCCTATCTTATCCAGTTGTCAAAGGAAATGAATTGAGAACAATTGTTGAACATCCATCTTTCTTACTTCGAAAAGATAACTCATTGTTCACAGGAGATTGTTTATTAATAGGGAATAATTATTATTGTAAAAATATGTCTGAAGTAATTAATAAATGTATAAGTCAACTTTTAGATGATAAGGAACTTCATGATTGTAAATCTTTAATTATAAGTGAGTCTAAACCTTTTATAAGGTACATTCCAATCATAAATAAGTATTTAATGTTCAATATTACCTCTAGCACTATTAGTAAACAGAATCAAAACATTACAATTCATCCACGAATGACCCAATTATTGAACCTTGAAGAATCAGAAAAACTGTTCAATTTTCAAGAACCATACGTTTATTGGGAAAGCATTGTAACATTGCCCTCAGAACCACCTGCAAAAACGATTCATACAAGTCTATCTTTTGACTTGATTCACAAAGCTAATGTCAACATCGAGCCGTTAGAAATTTTAGAAGACTTCACAGCTGAAAATAGTTACCTACACTATTATATTATCCCAATTGGACTCTTTTTGCTATTAATTATTGTAGTTCTATATCAAAACAAACGTAAAATCTCATCAAAACTTTGTAATCGAAATATTTCTGATAAGGAACAAGTAGATTGTGCTTCAGGTGGACCGTGTCTTCCGACCTGAACAAATTTTTGGACTTGATTTTTGTTTGTTAAGGAAATAATTTTTCAATAATTTTAATATATTGTGTAGTGGGTAGTATGGATTGTGTATTTCAAAGAAGTCTTGTTCTTGCATAATTTTGGGGGTCTTATCAGTTTTTGGTCGCTGAGGACAGCTCCAAACTTGGGGAGGGAGAAGTTATATATCCATTGTTATTCATTGTAGCTGACTCAACATTAGAGATAGTATATAAGCTCTAGTAATTAATATCTCTTGTTCTCATTCTGTTTTCTTGTGTTGTTACTATGTCAGTGTGTGTGTCAAATAAATCTTTTTAAAAACAATGTCACTGGTTCCTTTAATTTAACTTGAGATACCAAAAAGTGTGTTTTGTATCTCTCTGTAGCCATGCAAAAGAGCTTTGGTGGCATCAGCTCTGCTTGACCACTGTGTTGTTGAAGTTCTTTTTGGCACAAGGAAGGGCTTTTCACTTGCAGTTTTTGCTTTTTGTAAGCAGTCTGTCAGTCTTATAACAACTCGTTGAGAATTCAAATATTTTTTTGTGGTGTGGGCCCCTAGGTGCGCGCCTAATTTGCCTGTCCTTAAATCTGGCACTGACTAGTACGCATCCCTCAATGAGGGAGGAGTTGAGCCATGAGAAAGTTGAATGGGAAAGCCCATCACAGAGAATGTATTTTTGGAACATCTGTTCCATTTTGATATGATAAACATACAACTTCTATGATAAACATTCACATACCATACTAAAAATATACATGAACTTTACCAATAAATGAATGAGTACATGGTTTTGCTTGCAGTTATAACCGCCTGCAAATGCATCTCAGAAAATCTTAATCCTTCACTCAATTGATTGTTGAGATAGAAAACCTGTTCAGAATCTTCCAGATATAATAAGCAATACCTATCACCCAATCTTCCCCAATTAACTGTGATTGGAAACTACTTGAACATTATTTTGAGTTTCTCATATTGTAACTTTTCTTAAAAGAACCATTGGGAGTAATATAAACACAGTTTTAGAGTACCGTATACAGTAAAAAAACATAAGTTACATGCAGATGTAGTGATGTAGCAGATGTAAACTGCACATTAAACACTTGATTAATACTGTACTTGAATATGTAACTTACAAATCAAAATATGTTGTATTCCCTATCTAATACTTGCTACACTGATACAAAAGTTAAATCTATTCAAGTATAATGCTCACCACTAACTAAAAGTGCCCTCAGTATAGGAGAAGGGTCCACTAGTGAGTGAAGTTGAGCAGAATCCAAGAACAATGGAGTAGAGTAGTGAAGAGAAATCGTAGGGACCTTTTTGAACCTTTATGGAAAAATACACAGAGGACAGGTAGCACGGCCCCTTCTGGCTGCCGTAACCCATAATATCAGATTGGAAAATAATAGTAAAAAATCATTATTCAACATAAAATGTATAATTCTTCAAATATATTCTCATTACAATATATCTGTGAGTTCAGACTAAACAAAAGCACCAGTAATGTTTCGGATTCTATAGCACTCTATAATCTTATCATCCATCATTGTTAGTCACAGTTATCTAAATTCATAAGCTAAAAAAATAGAAGGCCCAAGTGCGCAAACCCCAGGCTGTGGCATAAGATTATGGAACAAATTGAAAATACTTTTATTATTAAATATATAATTATTAAATTGCATGAGTAAATAATTCATAAACTAGAATGCAAATTATTGTGTTGCAATGATTCATGGTTTGGAACCCACCTAAAACTGTAGGTCCAACTCATCAATCACCATCATCCAACTCATTACCCACGCACAGGTCTCAGACCTATGTGGGCTTCATCCTCAAAAAAAAAAAAAAAAAAAAAACCCTGAATTCAAGTCAATTGCTAAATATTGTTGTATGTCGCCTCCGTGGGCTTGAATAAATAAATAAATAAATAGTCCTTGCTTCAACTTGTTACAGAAATTATTTATTTGATCAGTAACTTACAACTTACACAGATCTCAACTCACACACTTTTTACGATCAACAACAACATAAAAATAAACAAACATCATCAGCTGGGTGAGAATATTATTTCTTCTTCCCTAGCAATCTACATCATCATAATCATTTTTGGGTTCTGTTCTAATGGTAAGTTTTCAATATTGAATAATTAATTAATTGAGACTGACACTTAAAAACTTCATAATTGTGATCAGGAGGCATAATACTAAAATTTGGTGAAGGTTTCAAGTGAATTTTTTCTGGTTAATAAGTGTGACACAATTATCATAATAATTATTGAGAAAGACAATTCTTCAAGTTTATAACATTTGATCTTGAAAGTCACATCAAAACAAAATTTAGAAACTCAGAACTATTGACTAGCTCCTTCTTTCATGACAACCAGCAAGTGAAAATTCAAAGTGGCTATCTTAGCTAGAAATGAGCCATGTGAAGCCTCTTTTTCTATCTCTGTCTAAGCAAAACCTAGACAAAATTTTAGGAGACTACTCAATTTATCTTGAATGCTTGTAGTACAACTTGACAAAATTAACAACACTACAAGATTTATATAATATTTCCAAATCATAAAAGTATTGTGAACATCTAAATTTATACATAATAAAACATTTTAAATTATATTTAAGTTTCTATCCATTATATTCCTCATATCATATGAGTTTATATTTTTCATTAAATATATTGTTTATTAAAATAAATACAAGAATTAACTACATTTGTTCACTGAAATTACTTATCCAGTATTAAATTATACAATATTAAGTTTTTATATGAATTCCAAAATTATTATAACCTTATTATTCATATAATCGATCTATGCAATATATCAATGTTTCATTATCAATTGTTTATACCATATCAATTATTTGATACATAAGTGGCAATTATTAATAAATAAAAGATTGAAATTCTGAATTGTTAGGCTTGTACCACACTGGATCTGCTCAGCCCAGCACATGTCATTCAGCTCAGTTCTGGCAGTTTTCTCACACACTGTCAGTTCAGTCAGTTTGTTCCCCTCAGTTCAGTAGGCCTACTGGCAGTTTACTTGCACAACACCTATGTCTGTAGGCCTACTCTATGCATGCACAGCGTCTCCATCCTTTACTTGCTTCAGGCAAAAATCGCTTACTTACCAAAAAGTGGTTGAGATGGATGGAGTGGAAAGAACTGAGCTGACAGAATGGATCCAGTTTGCTGCTCTACATTTGAATACATGGTTTCCAAATTTTGTTGGAAGCGCCTGAGCTAAGCAGATCCAGTATGGTACAAGCCTTAATGTCTCAATTCTGTAACATTAAACTATTGTTTAACCACCTGTTGATTGTGCCACAGAATGACACCACTCTGAGAGAAGAGCTATGTAGGAGTAGGCCAGTTGTACTTAAAAGATAATGCAGTATAAATTTCAGTGATTCAATTTAAATGAATCAGAAATATTTTAGAAAGTATTAAATAGAACAAATCAAAGTGCTTCATAATTTAAATTGAAATTGGTAATTGTGTTTTCAAGATTCAAATTATATCTCAATTGGAACATAAACATAACCTGTGATTACAAATATTTGGATTCTTGTAAGAATTTAGTAATAGAGACAGTTTTTGTGTAAAAATACTGTTCTTTCTTTACAATAAGTTGTATTTTGACTGTATCAATAAAGAAATATTAATAGAGAGGTTTTGCAAATACACACTAACGTGCAACTAGATATAATAAGTTCATAAAACAACTTCAGTCAATTAAATGTCAAGATTATACTACTTATAATTATATTTGCTGTTGAGTTGTTATGACATCCCACAGCGGCTCACCATGGAATTTTGAACACTGTACAATAGTCTAAGAAGGAGAAGAAGAAGAAGCTAATAAAAATAATGTTCCTTTGTTATATTATAGGATTTGCTGTTGCTAGCTAACTGAAGAAACTGGAAGGTGAAGTATCATCAGTAAGACAGTACTTGGAAGAATATCTTCAAAGAATCATCTGTAGTGCTCTGAATGAAGAAACATCAAGGACTACTCTAGATTCCATGCCACCCCTCCCATGTTTGTTGAATGATGATGTTCAGAAACTTGATGAGTGGGTTTCAGTGGAAGGAAATGAGCAAGCATTAGTAAGTAGATTAATGAGTTGAAAATCAACTAGTCTAGTGTAATTTGATATTTGTCAAATTTTACAGTAAAACAAACACAATTGACAAAGGAGCTCATTATTGCTGAACTAAACACTGAAAGGAGCAAACTGCAAGGTTTATAAGATACAATATGTATGTATTCTGAGGACTACTTCCACCTCCCTCTGCAATTACCTGAAATAAACTATAATTATTGTCCTTGCCACAGAATTGCTTAGGTATTAGGCTCCAATTCAGCTCTGGACTGCAAGGGTTGATGGGGCAATCCCACAATGAAAAATGGAAAATCTTTTCAATCTTCCCTGAAATATTTATGCCAGGAACAATATCAAATAATTAACCATTGTAGGTTGTCAAATACCTTTTCCAAATGTGCTGATGGCCACTGCTGCATTCAGTAGTGATGTAAAGTTTACTGTGGGAGCTAATCTCTGTCAAATTTGGGTTGCAAATGATTCACCAATATATTCTCAAGCAGCTATATGTCTCAGCGATGACACCAGTGACTCAAATACAATAAAGAATATAGTGTGCAGTATGACCCTCAACACTATCAATGTACTGTATGTAAAATACTGCACCTGTTTATCTTGTCAAATAATCAAGTTATATCCCTTTCAATTTTTTCATCACATTCTCTATCATATTTTGCCAAATATCTCAATAACATTGCAGTTACGAAAATCAAACTGGTTCCATCTGATTTCTCAACAAATTTTACATAAAATTGAACCATTTCATACCTAAAATTTTGAAATTGTAAATTTGCAGACAAATCTGTAATTTTCTGCTATCTTTATCTAGGTAACAAGCATTTCTGGAACTTTTAGTAGGGACTTTTCTCTTTGTTTTGATGAGTAAAACATCACCTAGAAGTATTCTCAGAGTTGCAGGACATCCTGTTTATTGTAACATTCACCCAAACTACCCACTTTTTTATATTTTCACTTTTCACTGACATTATAGTCTGAGAGAATCACAGTTCTCTTCTCACTCCTCATCTTCCTGACAAGTAAACTAAAACTAACTCTTTTAATATGTGTATGTATATTGATGGTTGATTGATTGATAATTAAATGAATAACAAAAGTCCAACTGAAACTGAGTTGATAGTGCACATGCAAAGGGTCAAGTCACTGCTGCTGCTGCCAGGACACCTTGCTCCATGATAACATCTGAGATGTTATTGAGTGGTTCAGTAATTGGTTTCAAACTATTGATAAGTTTCTCCTCATTCAATGACCTGCCCAGAGTAATTTCCTTATGTTTCCTCTTGATGTTGTGTTGTAGCTGAGCAATCTCCCTGATGGTTGGAGCAATGTCCACTACAGTTTGCTTTTGCTTCTGCTGCTGCTTACTCATCACATCCATCTTGATTGGTGTTCACTGACTGATTGAGCCTTTTCAGGTTATGCTTTGACTGAAAATGTGTTGAGACCGTTTCTGTAGCATCCACTATTCTTGCCTGAGGCACTATTGATAACAAGGAATGCATGTGCAGACAAAGACCACACATCATCACACATAATTTTGAATCCATCAAATGTCATGTCAGCTCCCACATGATCTCTGTACAAATGTTTCATGTTGAGTTCATCCTGTTTGAATACAATCATAAAATTGGCATTGCCACATATTGATTGTTTTGGTATGTGGCTGTAGGTCTGTGCCAGATAGAACACATCAATGTTGCTGTGTCAACCAGTGGTGAAGTAGCATCTGATGATTGCAGATGACATTGTTGAAAATGATTATCAAATTCGCAGGCAATTTTTTTGTAATAATGATTATTTTGTGGCCACATGTCAAGCTTTCTGGATGCATTTTAAGCCTTGGTGTGCATGCAGTGTCTGACAGACACCTACTGATTTTCAATTGAGTATGTTGATAAAACTGCAAAGGATGCAACTCCCTCCTCCCCAGTACCTTTGCTCCCACTCTTCCTAAACACATTGTAACCTTCAGTTGAGTGATAAACCTAGTGGTGTGAACATGTTATGAGTTTGAAGCTTACAGTGACAGAAATAAGTAGTGTCTAATAGACACTGCATACACACTTGCCGATATCAGATACATGTCCAATAGACACTGCATACACAGCTACCATTATTACTGCTAGTTACTGAATAGATGTCATATTACATCTGATTATTTTTTTATAAAAATAAGAAGATGGCTGGTTGTTCTCAGAAAAATTGTGACCCAGATGTTTATGATGTGAATGATCCTGCATTCAACCCAAAACTTCATCATCTGCTGTTTCAAGATACCCCCCTGGATCTTTCTGACAATAATTATGGAAGTGATAGTGAGGAAAATGACCCAACTATACCCCTTCCTCCATCACTCAAACCTGATGAGGTGAATCCACCCTAACCTGAAGTATTATCATCATCAAATGATGAGTCTACATATATATTTTATTTTGTTATATTGTTTATATTGTAGTGTATTGAGTTAGAATAGTGAAATATATAGAATTTAGGACAGACAATATCATGTTATGAGAAAAAACTGGAAAACTAGCAAATGGTCATATGGATAGATTTTTCAATTATTGGGATTCATATATATTTTACTAGCCGGCCTGACACGCATTGCTGCATTCTCATAAAAATTCTTGATTTTATTATTTGCCACCTGCCACTGAGGTTACATTTCAAATTTCAACCTTCTAGGACTATTAGGGTAGAAGCTAGGTTTTTTATTTTATTGTTCACCACCTCCTTCTGAGAATAAGTTATAATTTCTAGCTGCATTGGTTAACAGATGTCATCAACCCGGCATAATTTCATTTCCCAGTATACATTTTTATTAAAAATTAATTTTTCTCCAAAAATAAACCCTGAAACATGGAAAGTAACTTTCTTTTGTCCCATAAGAAGTCGTGAAACTTTGAACCAATTTATCAAATGACACATTCAATAAAAATTAAAACATTTATATTTATATTTAGCGTATGGCTGTTAGTATAGCTACATAACTTATATTTCTGTGAGACAATTAGTCTCTTGTCATTAATCTAGTTGTTCCTGTCATTATCTAGAGGCGGATATCCAAGTTTGATATATATGCCTTGGCTTCCTCAGTCAGTTCAATAAAATCCTTAACATCTCCCGGATATGCTCTTCTCTCGCAGTGCCTCACTATATGTGTCATGGTCTGTCGGGACTCTCCACAGTCACAATTTGGCTGTTCTATGAAGCCCCAGTCATACAGTGCTGCAGCACTTCACCCGTGGCCTGTTCGGATTCTATTCAATGTAGACCACTCCTGCCTACCCAGATTAAATCCAGTCATGCTCTCACCCACTGGATAACCCATGCACACACTGAGGGGGGCATTCTCAGTCCAATCATCCCTCCAACACTCAACAGTGGAGAATCCCTCATTCCTAAGTTCTTGTGCCCTTGTCAATGATGGATGCCTTGACACTAGTCTGTCCATGCTGAGGGCCGGTATATCCTCATGTATGGGCAGCTGTGTGTGATGTGTTATCCGATTGAATTCTCTTAAAAGAGCACTGGATCTACGAAGTCTTGGTGGGGGGATATTACAAAGGACTGGCAACCAATACAACAAGGGAGTTGACCTTATTGTGCCCGAGATCATCCTCATTGTGCAGTTGAGTTGGGTATCTATCTTCTTCACATGGGTGCTATTCAACCACACTGGAGCACAGTATTCTGCTGCAGAATAGACCAGTGCCAGTGCTGAGCATCTAAGAGTACTGGCTGAAGCACCCCATGTTGTACCACACAGCTTTTGAATCACGTTCCTGGTCCTTATTTTCGCAGCTGCCTTTTCAATGTGTTGCCTGTATGATAGAGTCCTATCCAGGGTGACTCCCAGATATTTTGGGTTGAAGTTATGATTGAGAGGTACACTCTCAAACTTGACTAAGAGTTTCTTACTGGCCTCTCTATTGCTCAAATGGAAACAGCTAACTTCTGTTTTGCACAAATTAGGCTTTAGTCTCCATCTTTTGCAATATTTGGCAATCTCTTTGAAATCCTCTGTAAGAGTGACCTCAGTGTCCTTCATGGTTTTCCCTTGGGTTGCTATGGCAATATCATCTGCATATGCAAAAACCCTAGACTTCATCCTGGGCAGATCCGCTGTGTATAGGCTGAAAAGAAGTGGAGAGAGAACAGAGCCCTGGGGCAGTCCGTTACTAACAATTCTCTTTTTACTGATTCTTTTGTCCATGTGAACCCGGAAAGATCTTCTTCTCAACATGTTGTTAATCAGCCTAATCACTCTGAGGCATGGTAGAGTCTGGAAAAGTTTAAATTTAAAAATCAGGCCCTCCCTCCAGACTGTATCATATGCTGCTGTCAGATCAACAAAGCCCATAGATGTTTTAAGGCCTTTTTGAAATCCTGCTTCGATATGGGTTGTTAGAGCAAGAACTTGATCTGTGCAGCTGCGCCCTGGCCGAAATCCAGCTTGTTCAATGGGAATGTGCTCCATTATTGTTGGACTTATCCTGTTGTAGAGAAGTCTCTCCAGCACTTTCAGGCACACACTCAGCAGTGCAATTGGCTGAAAACTCTCAGCTCTATCATTGGGTTTTCCAGGTTTTGCAATTGCTATTATCTTTGCCTCCTTGAACTCTGATGGTAGCCTCCCTGTGTGGAGAATGTTACTGTAAAAGCTTGACAGCCATTTCTTTGCTTTTTTGCCAGTGTGGATAAGGAGCTCTGGGCTAATGCCATCTGCCCCTGCAGCCTTCCCTGCTTTTAATCCTTTTAAAGCTTCCTCAACCTCCAACTCTGTGAATGTTTGAGAGACCTCATGATCCATGGGGGTGGTATTTTTAAATATCTGCAATCTGTTCCTGATGTCTGTCATGTCTTCCATTCTGCCCTCTGTTTTGGCATTTTTTATTATGTGGTCTGCTACCTGATCAGGGTGAACAGGAGGCAATTGCTGGACTGATTTAGAAGAACCATTAAGCCTTCTCAACAAACTCCAGGCCTTTCAACTAGAATGTGTAAAGTCCATCCCTTCAACAGTTTTGGTCCATTTCTTCCATCGAGCTTCATCCAGACTTTTCAGGAGCTCTCTAGCAGTCTGCTGATTATTGGATTCCTGATACTGTTTACACAATCTGTCGCTATTGGGGTTCCATCCAGGGATGTATTCTTTTCTCACACCTCTTGGTATATGCTTTGTTGCCACAGATTTAACAGCACCCATAAATCTTTTATAATTGGAGTAAACAGGAGAGATCCATCTGATACACTTATCTAGTTCTTCTGAGTATCCCTTCCAGTTGGCCCTTTGAAAATTCCACCTTGGGCGATCCACTGACTGTACAAGGGGAATCCTGAATCCTGTCTCAATTATTGTCGGTCTGTGTTGGCTCTTTGGAAATCCTCCCAGCACCCTCCTATAGACTGGGTACTGTTGTCCATTCTCATCAATTGAGACAAAACAAAGATCCGGGAAGGTCTCAGTGCCCCAGGCAGTAGATCGGAAGGTTGCCCTATCCTTGGCATCAAAAACAAGCTCTGCCCCACAATCCTCTGCCCATCCCATTAGCGACATTCCATTGGGATCACATGATCGATATTTCCATGCTGTGTGGTGGCTGTTGAAGTCGCCAAAGTATATGGCAGGATGGGTCTGTTTCTTCAGTACATATTCAGGCCATTGGGCACCGGGTGGCTTATAAATATTTACTATGGACAAGTTGTCAATTTTCACCACAACCAAATGGATTTCATCCACAACCTCTGCGGACAGAAGCTGCGCATTCAGGATATTCCCTTTCACATATGTTGCTGAACCATATGCATGATGAAATGTTGCTCCAATTATTTGGTACCCTGGTATATTTCCTCTCTGAACAAGTTTCTCTTCATTTTCTGCATGGGTCTCTTGGACCAACAGTACATCTATATCTAGTTCCTCCAGTAATCTTGACATATATTGGCACTTGGCTCTACTTATGCCTTCGACGTTTATTTGACATATCCGGATGTTTTCTCCTAAATATCTACAAGGGTAGCTCTCAAAAGAGCTGTTTTGACTCATTTCATGTGCTATACCACTAATTGGCCAGGAGAGCAAAGCTAGACTGGCCGCCAACCGAACTAAGGCAGAGCAATATAGATCCCTTAATTAAAACAGAAAACATCATATTAACAAGCAAGTTGTTGTTAATGTTTGTCCTGAGGTTTTTTTTTTGTTTTAGAATGTGAAACTATTAAAAAATAACAGATTTTATAAGGATTACAAAACGGGTAGGCCAACATAGGCAACATAGTTCACAGTAATTCCGATAGGTTGCAGCAGCGTCGCCTACCGGCCGAGGCGGCCAGCATGAGCTCTGGTGATAAGAAAACAGGTTCTTCACCACTCCCACCCCACCAATGAAACTACGAAGGAGGGTACGGAGGTGGAAGAATAGAGAAGGCATTCCTACTGCAGTATTTTGGTCTATTGTGTATCACTTTGTATAGTAGTACGGTTCAATTAGAATTAGACCAAAAACGGCCTAACCTCAACATCCAAAGTAAAAGTTTCCCTCCAGCTGTAAATTGTTCTGTATGGTCCACATATTGTTTGGTAAAAAGTTACACCATTTTCAGCATCGGGTTGAGGGGGGAGGGGGGGTTAAGTGGGTGAATTTGTAGTTTTTATCACAGTTTTTCTCAAATATTTAGAAAACTGAGGTTTAGCTAAAACCGTCTCCTATACAAAAATAATCTACATTAAATTGCAAACAAAAATTGTCTTTGCATAATCTTTCTAAAGTGAATGGTTCCAAAGTTACAGAGGGTGTAAAAGTAGGCAATTTTCATAATTTTCAGATTTTTTGAAAAAATATCACATTACCGCTATGGAAACTGATTTTTTATGCAGGATTGTGTATTACAAATGCAAATTGCAATTTTGGTGGTCAGTGGAAAACAGTGTTAAGTCCTTGAAGAAATGACAACCTCAACACCAGTGGCGTAGCCAGGATTCGATTATGGGAGGGGGGGGGGGGGGGGGGGGGGCTCATCAAGGGGGGTGTCTGGGGAGTAGGAGGGTCCAGATTATTTTTAAATTTAGTGGTGTAAAAAGCTAATCTAGACAACTTGTTGGGCTCTAAAGTTCAAAAGAAATTTGAAAAATTACTACCCAAGAACCTAGGTGGCCAGGTTTGATATACTAATATCTGTGACTATTTTGAGTCAAAACCCTTGAATTGGAACTAACCATACTCAACTTATGTACTGAATCTCAAAATTGATACAATGATAATAAATTGCATTTCAAGTTTCCAAATACTACTCAAATTTTCATGGATAAAGCATACCTTTTTATAAGTTTCATACAATTTATGTCATTAAACACACCCAACCCAAAGATCATAAAATCGGAAATTTCTGATCATAGCACACTGATTGCATAGAACTTACATTTATTTGTGTCTTTTCATTTATAAAATCCCGATTTCATGAACTTTGGGTGCGTTTAGGCTAGTGGGTTATACTGAATTTTAACTTCAAAACTAAATTTTCTACAAGATGAGATTATTCAAAAAGGTGATTTATCAATAATTAACAAATTTAATTCACTTCAAACTTGAAAAATTGCGTTTTATTTGATGTAATATTTCAATAATTATGGTAGTCACAATTTCTAACATGTTTTATTTGATTTAAATCAAAATTATCCATTTGAACACCTAAATAAAGAGTCTACAAGTTCCTATATGAGTAAATATTTGAAAAATACATTAATATGACTATAACTGCAGCTATATTCTTTGTAACAATCAGGGTTTCTGTATTCTGTTCGTTATAATACTACAAAACAGATAGAACCCTTCGGCTTTAATAAGTCCTTATCTATTAGTTATTTGAGAATTTTTTATTTCCGAAATTTCGGGAGGGTGGGGGGCCTGGGCCCCATGCCCCCCCCCCTGGCTACGCCACTACTCAACACCCTCACAAGGGGTGCTGCTTTTAAAGGGAAAAGAGGCTTCTACAGGCCCAGTAGCCCAGTCAAATTAGACAAAAATATGGTCATCAAAAGGAGCAATTGGTATTGATGTGTTTTTTCGCCAATCGCTTCCTCTAACCTTGGGTAATAACGTACCAAAAGTCCCCAAGCATGGTGTGGTAGGGGGTGGGGTGAGACCTAATCAAAGGTTGATGGAGGGGGGGAGTTGTAAGGTTCAAATTTTTAGTTTTTTGCTTTTTTCAGTAAAGATAATTCAAAATGATTTTTCCCCATGAAAGTTTAAAGGGGACAGAATTCTGTACAATAATGATCCTATGCATTTATTTTGTAGAACCAACCACAAGCGTGCTACGGGCTTCCCAAATTAAGGGGTTGCATAGTACATCACATTCTGGCACATGAAGAATGCTATTTCAGAGCTATTCCACTTTGATTGTTATCTATTATAGTCGAATTCAAAGTGTAGGAAGTTAAACAATCATATGACAGCGTTTTTTTGAAAGTGAAATCTCAATAGAGATTGTGTACTATAAATTGTACCAGTACAATAGTACTGCATCAGTTTATTGTGCTCAACTTAGATTATACACTAGTTTGCACTGGATAAGTGCTTGCTTGTAGTCTAGACTTTATTCATAGAAATCATAATGTATGCTTTGTTTAGAAGCCTGGGGCATTCTCACGTCTGGCCGACACCAGCTTTTTTATTTTATAACCATGAGAATCCTTGACTTATTAGTTTCCTTGTTACCATAGAACCTTGAGATTTTGAAAAAATGCGGCTTTAGAAGAGTCTCTATGATTGGTCGAGAAGTGCTCTGCCATATAAATAAAAAGTTTTCTGACCAATGAGAGGGACAGTGATTGACGTGGCGAGAGGCGGTGAGCATGTGATGTCAATTCGCGAGATCCCTGAACTGCTCGCATTCCAGTACAGAGCAAAAGCGATCACTATCCTACAGATCAAGATGGCGAACGGGTTTCTGCCGATCTGAAGGCAATTTCTCAATGAGTTTGGAGATTTGTTTTAATATGAAGTAGATAGCCTTCCCTCAGAAGCTATCTCTTCCTCTTCCTTTTTTCTTTTATTTTGTGTCTAAAAATTTAATTTCCAATGTGAGTCTTTGTTGCTAGAGAAGTGTACTTGTTGTAAAAAAATGTGTCTGCTGTTTATGATGCCACATCCTTAAATCCGCAAAAAGGTATGTCATAGAGATAGTTAATTATTTTGTTATAATTGTGAAATCGAAATGATCTAAATTGTTGTGTTAGTTTGTCAATTTGATGCTGTTCTTGTCTTTCATGAATTGTTAGTAGAACTAACACATTTGAGACCCAGCTCTCCAGAATGTAATGAAATAGTTAGGTTACCGAGTATTGCTAATTTATATAATTCATGAAATCTTAGTTTATTTCAAAATTGATGATTGTAACAAAGTAGAATCGCACTGGAGTGATCAGATATTGTACGAATAAGGAACAAAATTTAACCTAAATATCTACTGACTGGCGAATAGATTCCTATGTATGTGAAATTAGGCTGTAACGTTATGGATGATTGAGTCCAGATTATTAGTTGAAAAAGTAATGAAACTTTTGTTGTGAAAACTGATATTTGAAAAATATTGACAACATTCTATTAGGTGAATTCAGTTCTGAAATAATTGATCTGTTTCTGGAATAGCTGATTTAATCTACTAGGTTATGACCACATAACCTAATGGCCGTTTTCACACACACCGACACTGCGCTGGCACGACACCGTCAAGATGTCGTCCCGGTGTCATGGGGGTTGAGATACAATGCTGCCAAATGGAACAGCTTTCACATTCACCGACACGGCACCGGCAGCCGGCGCCGGCATGTCGTTGGCAGCATTGCTCCCACCGGTGCCGGCGCCGACACTTGTGTGTCGTCCATAGTTTTGAACAGAATTTGGTCATTTTGTCAACAGTTTGAGGTTAGGCACTGAAAAAAAAACATCTGGTACAGTACGATGGCTGATAGGTATGATGTTGTCACCCTAATTGAATTAGTCGAATCCGAGCCCTGTTTATGGGACAAAACTATAGAAGAAAATAAGAACAAAATCTTTAGAGACAGAAGCCAATCTCGTCCGAGTGTCTTGTTTTTTGATTTCATCACTTAAATTCACTAATATATAGTCAAAAGTTTCCTAACAGTACTCATACGAAAAAAATTAAAAATTTTCGTTAGGTTTGTCACTAGCTTATCAAATAAGGTGTAATACAAGCCATCCAAATAGCGAACTTTTATTATTGGGTCAATCCAAAGTTGTCTATTACAACTGCGCCTTTTACATAGATATAATAAATATAACAAATACAACCTCCTGTTGTAATCAGCCATCGTACCATTTTGAACTGTGCCGCCCACTGCAAAATAAGGTTAGTTCTTCACCGACAGCCAGATGCCGTGTCGGTAAGTGTGAAATGCTTCAACAATGTCGTGACGATATCGGCGCCCGGTGCCGATGTTGTGCTGGCGCCGTGTCGGTGTGTGTGAAAACGCCCATTAATGTGAAAGTTTAGTGAAGTTAGTTAACTTTTATCAATCTCAGATCTTTAGTTTTGATTTAATAACTCCTTTTAAAGTTTGATACTCTGTAAAAGTAACCTTCTGGTGATTTCGTTAACGTTTATTTGTTTTGTGTATTCAAAATTATTTGGCAATTTGACTAGTAAGTTTTCGAACCTTACAGCGGTCCTTGTTCTTGCCTTTGGCTTGGGCCTGGTCCTGGTGCTTACTCATGAGCATCTCTTGAGGACGACTTCGCTGTTCCTCGAACATGATCTGATCTAGAACATCTGTAATGATTCTCGCCAGGACGTACGAACGTCCATCCACCTTCGACTTTGGGCGACCGGATAGCCATGCTGTGGGTGTATGGGTGTCATACAAGGCCGCCCACGGTCTAAAGAAGATCTTCGACATCAATCTCGAATCTAGAGCGATCGTAGGTTCTGTACCACAAAACTAAGGTAACCCAAAATTTCTAATTTCGATAAAGAGCCCAAAAATCTGCATGACCTTTGTGACTTAAAGACTTTGCTAATTTACTGTCGATTTCTACGTCAACAGTTTTAAAACAAAAAAAGGAACTTTTCCGGGATTAGGACTGAAATGAAATATGTATTGATGTGTCTAATTTTAATCTTAAAATGGTATAATATACTATACGCTCAGGCCTGAGATAGATTTTGTAAATGTTTAAATTTATCAAGCTTATAATATCTTAAATATGTAAAGTGCATATTGATTTGAATGAGGCATTATAACAGCAAGTACACTTAAAACTGTAGTATGATTGTCTTAATCCCACCGCCCATACCTTACCTAAGATTATTCAGTCATAGACTCTTCCTTTCATATTTCTAAGTAATCAGTGCTGTTCAAAATTATTTTTCCAAATTTGATATTTAAATACAGCACGGTTCAGCTGCGCCACTCTGCTTTTCCTCTGCTTCTTTTAGGTTAATTTCACCCCAAATTTAAATTTTTCAAAAAAAATTAATTAAATTAAATTTTTTCAAAAAAAAAGTATTTTTTCAAAATTTTTATGACTGAATATTTTTGGCAATGGGTGGTGTGAGTTAATAAGACAAGTAATTCACTTGACTTCCTGATGCTCGGGATTGTCAGAGACTTAAGAGATTTCTTAAAAATTCGATTTGAACTTTAACTTTTGATTTGACCTAAGAAATTTTTTGATGATGGGTTCTCCAGTATGCTCGCCGTTATGCTCGCCACTAGTCAGTCCCGGACCAGTAGTCAATTATTGGGATGTAAAAACAGAAGTTGAAAGTCAATTTAATTTGTCTCTGCTAGTTTCACAAAATATAAATCCAAATTACCTTGTTAAAGGTACCTTACTTTTTGAACTAGAGACATTAGGACTACCTAGCAGTTCAGTACAAGATTTGGATGTAGATTCCTTGAGATCCAAATATCGTCAGTTAAGATCTAATCCTGATGCAAAAATTTTCAGGGCCGTCTATAATGAGACTTCAGCGCTAACTGAAATAGGCACTATTTCACAAGCTATCGAAAAATACAATGAATGGCTAGAACAACTTAAGACATTAGTTGGAACCGAAAAGAAAACCCAATTTGATAAATGTATTACTCATTTTTTGCATATAATAAATTGTATAGTACAATTGTCTGTGTATGCTAAAGAAAAATCTAATGAAGACCTACTTGAACAATTACAGAACCGAATTGAAGTATTAAAGTTGGCATTTGTTCAATTGATTGAGGTGCAATTGGAAATCAAAAGTCGTGTCACATCACCGGTGCCTGGTCTATTCACTACTCCGGCCGTCAGTCCTACTATGCTCGGAATTAGCGACAAGGGGAAGGAGGAAGTTAAGAAAGCCGAATCTTCTCAGGTGGTCATGGTTGGTGATCCTAAGGTCAGTAACGAGTCTAGTACCTTTTCTACCCGTGCTGGGGCCCCTCGTTTGACAATTACATGTCCGAGTGTGGAAGCACAGAGTCTCATTCCTGTTCCAGAAAGACCGAGAAACTTGTCAACTGGAGTTAGTCATTTTGTGCCAGTATCCATGCAGCAATGTGGACAAGAGTCAAGTAGTATGGTTGCTAGGCCAACTTCTTTACAAATGTTTAGCTCGTTGTACAACAAACTTCCCAACCCCATAGAGCATTTATTGAGGGAAATTCCTAGGGTTGATGGACTAGTAATTGAAATCTTGTTGAAATTTATTTCCATTGCTTTAAAAATTCAATCTCAGTTTGATCTTGATGGTGTTCAATTGTTTCATATTTTACAACCGTTTTGTTATGGTCCACTTGGAGACAGGCTGAGTTTTGCACTAAATTCCAATGTAACTTTTGATGAATTTCATGCTGATGTATTGAAATATTTCATACCTCAAAGATTGCTGTCTGTAATAGAAAGAGAAGAATTTTATTGTCTTCAGAGGTCGGGCGAACCTTTATCAGCGTATATTGTGTCAATTAAAGAGGCCGCCCAATTATTAAGACTCAAATTAAGTGAAGCTGAAATAGTGAACACGATATGTTCAGGCTTGAACACGGCAGAACGCTCTCATTTAATATTTCAGTATAGACCTTGTACATTTCAAGAGTTGGACGAAATGAGTGTTCAAGCTCAAAATATAAGTTTCTCGGACAATGAACGAAATCGTTTTGAAAGATCCAAAAATGTTAATTTTTCAATGCCCAAGAATGGGGGTCCTTCAACTTCAAATCGGACTTGTTTCCATTGTAAGAAGACCGGACATATTGCTAAAGATTGTAGATCAAATCCAGCAAGTCAAAATTTCCAACAAAATTCTAATGTAAAAAATTTCAAGGTTCCAAATTCAAACCAAGCCAACTTAAATTCTAATTCCCGGTGACTTTCGGAAATAAAGTGCTATACTTGTCAAAAGTTTGGGCACTATTCAAGAGATTGTCAAAATAAAAGGTCTTGACTAGTAGATAGGGCAAAAAAGTATGTATCCTCTACTATTGAACCAACTATGAATAATAATAATAATAATAATAATAATTTTTCTACAATAAATAATATTGGTGATAGACAGTCATACAAGGCAGATCCCAAAAGAAGTAAGATTTCTGATTCTTCTCATTTTAAACAATTTGAAAATAAATCTTACCGGCAAAAAAGGTTAGATCGTAGACATCCAGCTAACTGTAAAATAAAGGCTCTGCCAAGTCAAGTTGTTCCTATTATTATATGCAAATTAGGTATGCCAAGTATGAATACTCCTGCTTTAATCGACTCCGGCGCTGTTAGGTCGATAATTTCTAAACAAGTTTTGAGTGAGTTACTTTTGAAGAACCCTAATTTGAATATACAGAGAGAACAGATTAGCTGTACTACCGCCAATAAAAGTCAGTTGATTCTATCTGAATCCGTAATGTTAAAGATTAAAATTGAAAATTTTAGTTGGTATTACAAATTTTTCATTGCTGATAATTTGTCATTTCCAATTATTCTGGGTTGTGATTTCATACATTATTCGAAATTGATTCTTGATCTTTTTAATGAACAATATTTTTTCGGTTTCAGCCCCAAGTTTAAATTTGCCTTTGTGAAGAATTGGAAAACTTTATTCTCAGAGTTACTGAATACTATTACTGTGTCAGATGGTAATGATGATTTGAAGTCTGGTGATCAATCCCGGTTGAATGCTGTCCTAGACAAGTTTAATGATGTACTATCCAAGAAATTAGGTAAGACTAATCTTGATGAGTATCAAATTAGGCTAACTTTCACCCGATGTAGTAAGACGTCCACCCTATCAGTTGAACCCAATGAAGATGGAAATTGTTAACTCGAAAATAAGGAAGATGTTACAAGATGGAGTAATTGAAAAGGCTATCTCTAATTATTCCAGTCCTTGTTTTCTTGTACCTAAGGGGAGTAAGGAGGATCCTGATAGCGAATCCTGGCGTTTAGTTGTGGATTATCGTTTTCTAAATCGTAGTGTCATTGGACACAGTTCCTCTGCCTAACATTGAAAATTGTTTTCATTTTTTCCATGGTTCCAAATATTTTTCTGTACTCGATTTGAACCAAGCTTATTATCAGATTCCATTGGCTAAAGAAAGTCGTCATTTGACTACTTTCTGTACTATGCAGAACACTTACCAGTTCAAAATAATCCCTTTCGGATTAGCAACAGGTGCACAAGCTTTATCGTCAGTACTAGACACCCTTTTTGAAGATGTAAAATACAAATTTGTGTTCCATTATTTGGACGACATTGTCATTTAATCTAAAGATTTCGAATCCCATTTGTCTCACATTGAAATTGTTTTGTCTAAATTGAGAGAGGCCGGTTTCACTGTGAATCCAGAAAAGGCCACCTTTGCCAAAAAGCAAATTTCCTTTTTGGGTCATTTAGTTGACCATGATGGTGTGTCTATTGACCCAAATAGAACAAAGAGTATTCGAGAGTTTCCTACTCCCAAAACTCAAAAGGGTATCGCTCGCTTTATCGGAATGTTAGGATATTTTCATAAATTCATACCTCATTTTGCTGAAATAGCCGGTCCGCTTAACGCCCTCAGGAAGAAAAATTCAAAATTTGTCTGGACAGAAGAACATGAGAATGCTTTCCAAAAATTAAAAAAGGATATAATTAATCCTCCAATTTTGAGAACAGCTGATTTTAGTAAACAATTTGTGTTGCAAACTGACGCTAGCTCGACCGCGATAGCTGCAGTATTGTCTCAGGAGACTGGTGGAGTGTTGCAACCGATCGCTTATGCTTCCAAAAAGCTGCCGCAGCAAGAGTCCAAATTTTCAGCTTATGAATTGGAATGTTTAGCTGCCATTTACGGAATGGAACGGTTCAAGCTCTACCTGCAACATTCGAAATTCAAGCTCCTTACTGATAATATGGCTCTTACCTGGCTTATGAACAATCCGAAACAAACCGGTCGGATTAGTCGATGGATTCTGAGACTACTGTCCTTTCAATTTGAAGTTTGTCATGTACCTGGTCGTCTAAATGTTGTTGCTGACTGTTTGTCACGGATGTACCAAGATGAAAGTGATTCGGAGATTACTGTTGAAACAAAAAAATTTGAAATTGAGCCATTGTTTTTGATGATTGACACCTTGAAATTGACTGATTTCCCATTGATTTTCACAGATATAAGAAGTCATCAAGAAAGTGACCCCTTTTGTAAGGAGATTTTAGGGAAGATTGCAAATAATGTAGAGCATTTCCTATATAGTCTAAGTAAGGGTGTTCTTGTCACTAAATTACAGAATTCAGAACTTTCGAAAGTTGTTGTACCCAAGATTCTAGTTCCTCTTGTCTTCAGGTACTATCATGAAACTCCCATTGGTGGACACCTGGGTATCGCTAAAACTATGTATAAAATTCTAGAAAATTTTTACTGGCCTGGTATTAGGAGAGATATTGTCCAGCTTGTGAAATCTTGTGAACTATGTGGAAAGAGCAAGCCAGCACAACAACAGAATTACGGTTTTCTTGCTTCTCAAGTGGAAAAGGAACCTCTAGCACGTTTTTATTGTGACTTAGTTGGACCACTTGTTAGGACCACTCAAGGCCACACTCAAATTCTTTCTGTTGTTGATGCATTCACCAAATATTGTTGGCTCATACCATTGAGACAAGGGAATACTGTCGCCGTTATCAATGCATTGAAGAGTATTTTTGTAAATTTCTCAGTACCTAAAAGATTAATCTCAAGATAATGCCTCAATTTTCACGTCCGCCATGTTCAAAAACTTTTGTTTTCAGCTTGGTATTCAACATGTTACGTCTTCGCCATATTATCCTTGCCCGAACGTATCAGAAAGAGTGAATAGAAATTTGAAAAGTGCTTTGATTGTGTTTCATGCTGAGTCTCAGACTAAATGGCACGAAAGTTTGAGTTGGTTGCCGTTAGCATTCAATTTGGCGTCTCATGAAAGTACAGGATGTACTCCATTCTCATTGATGTTCAGACATAGTCCAAACCATCCATTACTTAATGCCTGGAATTTTGATGAGATACTTCCCAAACATGTGAAGCCGGGAACGTTACAGTTGTGGAGAAAAGCAAGAAAAAACTTAATGAAGTCTCACGCTAAGCTTAAGGAGTGGTATGACCGCAAGAGAGTTGAGATTCCTTATAAAGTAGGTGACTTAGTGCTTTTGCAAGCTCATGTTCTGAGCAGTGCTGCCAATAAGATTTCCAGCAAACTCAGTTTTCGTTGGAAAGGTCCCTTTCGTATCCAAAAGTTTTTGATGCCAGTCATGGTAGCTTTACATGACCCTGAAACTGATCATTTTATTCAGAAGGCCCATGTGTCACAGATTAAGGTGTATAATAGTTGAATAACCTCACCTTGTAATCATGTATCTCTAAGTGCTTGAGTAGAATCAAGCAGTGTGAACATTCAGTCTGGCATAGACTAGAATATTTTTGTAAGTTGGCCTTGTGTACTGTTTATCGTAGGTAATGCCCGCTACCTCATAAACCAGTCGCCCAAAACTTAACGTTTGTATAGTTGATGAAAACTATTTGGAATAGTAATTGAGTCTTGTACTCTCGTGTTGTAAAGATGTCATGAAGTTTTATATCTATTATAATTAATACTTATTATGTCATTTACTGGTTACTTGTTGCACCATCGGTATCATTTCACCCTTAGGTCAACTCAACTAATATTTGTCCTAGTAGGAATTGAGTATTGTATTTGTATCCAAGTTTATTAAGAGTTTTTAATATTTTATATGTCGTAATTTGTATTGTATTGTAATATCATTGAGTAGCTGTCTAATTTTGCTCAGTTATGATTACCTTGTTATGGTGTGGTATCATTTCACCCTCAAGCTATACTTGGCGATTATTCTGTGGGAAAATAGAAATAGTTGGTAAAGAGAATCGTGTCGTTTTTTATAAAAAAAAAATAATAATATTACCTAAGCTTTAAAATAAAGTGTTCTGTATCACTATTGTAAGTTGTATAGCTTCAGTTTTATCATGATTCGATGGATATCTTGTCTTTGAGTTTTTTTATAATATTGAGAAAATGTTTTAAAGGTTCTATCCTTTGCTATATTGTTGTACTGCATATACCCATCAGCAGAGTTAGTTCTTGTTGTATATTTAGCTATTGTTAGATTTGATTAGATGGTTAGTCAATGAATTGATAATTATTGTTGTCTCTATGCTCCTTTCCATTGCTGTTAATCATGAGAAGGAATTCTAGGTGTGGACGCGTACCAAGTATACCAACTCATGTTTTGTTCTTGATAATGTTTTGGTGTCACTTATGGTGACGGTCGATTTTTATTGTTTCTTCTACTGTTATCTAATATGGCTTTGTCTACCCTGTCATGGTTTAAGGATTTTTTATACCTTTTAGTAGTTTATCACCTGCATCCGTTGGAGAGGGCCTGCTCTAAGGATGGACGCTTATAAACTTCTTCAGTAATTGTGCAAACATTAGTAATTTCATTTGAGATTGAGTTTAACTCTAGATTGCCCTTACGGTTCAAAACAAAAAATTTTTTTCAGTGTTTTCACACAGTAAAGGAGGAGGAGTATTGTACCAGTACAATAGTACTGCATCAGTTTATTGTGCTCAACTTAGATTATACACTAGTTTGCACTGGATAAGTGCTTGCTTGTAGTCTAGACTTTATTCATAGAAATTGTAATGTATGCTTTGTTTAGAAGCCTGGGGCATTCTCACGTCTGGCCGACACCAGCTTTTTTATTTTATAACCATGAGAATCCCTGACTTATTAGTTTCCTTGTTACCATAGAACCTTGAGATTTTGAAAAAATGTGGCTTTAGAAGAGTCTCTATGATTGGTCGAGAAGTGCTCTGCCATATAAATAAAAAGTTTTCTGACCAATGAGAGGGACAGTGATTGATGTGGCGAGAGGCGGTGAGCATGTGACATCAATTCGCAAGATCCCTGAACTGCTCACATTCCAGTACAGAGCAAAAGCGATCACTATCCTACAGATCAAGATGGCGAATGGGTTTCTGCCAATCTGAAGGCAATTTCTCAATGAGTTTGGAGATTTGTTTTAATATGAAGTAGATAGCCTTCCCTCAGAAGCTATCTCTTCCTCTTCCTTTTTTTCTTTTATTTTGTGTCTAAAAATTTAATTTCCAATGTGAGTCTTTGTTGCTAGAGAAGTGTACTTGTTGTAAAAAAATGTGTCTGCTGTTTATGATGCCACATCCTTAAATCCGCAAAAAGGTATGTCATAGAGATAGTTAATTATTTTGTTATAATTGTGAAATCGAAATGATCTAAATTGTTGTGTTAGTTTGTCAATTTGATGCTGTTCTTGTCTTTCATGAATTGTTAGTAGAACTAACACATTTGGGACCCAGCTCTCCAGAATGTAATGAAATAGTTAGGTTACCGAGTATTGCTAATTTATATAATTCATGAAATCTTAGTTTATTTCAAAATTGATGATTGTAACAAAGTAGAATTGCACTGGAGTGATCAGATATTGTATGAATAAGGAACAAAATTTAACCTAAATATCTAATGACTGACGAATAGATTCCTATGTATGTGAAATTAGGCTGTAACGTTATGGATGATTGAGTCCAGATTATTAGTTGAAAAAGTAATGAAACTTTTGTTGTGAAAACTGATATTTGAAAAATATTGACAACATTCTATTAGGTGAATTCAGTTCTGAAATAATTGATCTGTTTCTGGAATAGCTGATTTAATCTACTAGGTTATGACCACATAACCTAATAATGTGAAAGTTTAGTGAAGTTAGTTAACTTTTATCAATCTCTTTATTTTTGATCTTTAGTTTTGATTTAATAACTCCTTTTAAAGTTTGATACTCTGTAAAAGTAACCTTCTGGTGATTTCGTTAACGTTTATTTGTTTTGTGTATTCAAAATTATTTGGCAATTTGACTAGTAAGTTTTCGAACCTTACAGCGGTCCTTGTTCTTGCCTTTGGCTTGGGCCTGGTCCTGGTGCTTACTCATGAGCATCTCTTGAGGACGACTTCGCTGTTCCTCGAACATGATCTGATCTAGAACATCTGTAATGATTCTCGCCAGGACGTACGAACGTCCACCTTCGACTTTGGGCGACCGGATAGCCATGCTGTGGGTGTATGGGTGTCATACGAGGCCGCCCATGGTCTAAAGAAGATCTTCGACATCAATCTTGAATCTAGAGCGATCGTAGGTTCTGTACCACAAAACTAAGGTAACCCAAAATTTCTAATTTCGATAAAGGGCCCAAAAATCTGCATGACCTTTGTGACTTAAAGACTTTGCTAATTTACCGTCGATTTCTACATCAACAGTTTTAAAACAAAAAAAGGAACTTTTCCGGGATTAGGATTGAAATGAAATATGTATTGATGTGTCTAATTTTAATCTTAAAATGGTATAATATACTATATGCTCAGGCCTGAGATAGATTTTGTAAATGTTTAAATTTATCAAGCTTATAATATCTTAAATATGTAAAGTGCATATTGATTTGAATGAGGCATTATAATGGCAAGTACACTTAAAACTGTAGTATGATTGTCTTAATCCCACCGCCCATACCTTACCTAAGATTATTCAGTCATAGACTCTTCCTTTCATATTTCTAAGTAACCAGTGCTGTTCAAAATTATTTTTCCAAATTTGATATTTAAATACAGCACGGTTCAAAATGCAAATTGCAATTTTGGTGGCCAGTGGTATAACAGTGTTAAGTCCTTGAAGAAATGATAACTTCAACACCCTCTCAAGGGGTGCTACTTACGTGGCTAACTAAACTATATTACACCATATTTTTTCTGCCAGCGTTTGTTCTTCTGTACTTGAATCCCACACTTTTCATCATCCTATATACACAAGTATGGGAGCCAGCAAATCCGATTCTTGATTTCATTTCGGAAGCAATCGCTGCTACACTTGGATATTTTCTATCATCGTAAAATTTGAGCACAGGCCGATATAATAGCTCTTTATTGAAATAGTCCATATGAGTTACCCCATGTGGCATTTTTTCCCTCTTACTTGGGGATTTGAAAGGAGGGGTTAGCCCTGTTGGTGTAGGTTCGCTATTTCTACCTTCTTCACAAATTCTTTTTACACTAGTATCACTCATATTTGTAGCCTGTGAAGTTAGTTTCAAAACTTGTTTAAAATTTACACAGTTCCGAAATTCTTATTTTGATAATTTTACAAAACAATGATGTACATTATACAGGGTGTCCCACGAGTAACCCGACAAACTTCTAAAGTGGATTCCTCTTATCAAAATAATGAAAAAAGTTTATATAAACATATGTCCGGAAATGCTTTGTTACGGAGTTACGGCTAGTGAAAGATTTCGCCTGATTTTCTGGGAAGAGATGGAAATAAAGCCAAACTGATTTTTTTTATGGCGTTAAGTAAAGCGTTACATTTATTGGATTTTATGTAAAATGAACTGGAAAATTGAATAAAACACGTCCCAGGTCTCTACAATCACCCATATTTGAGATATTGGACAAAATACGCAAAATTAGGTCTCGAAAAACATGCTTAATTTAGATTTGATCCACATCAACTTCGTTAAATTAGTAATAAACACGAAAACCTTTTGAAAAAAACTTGTAGTGAATTTAATTCTGAAGAGAATGGTGTAAAATAGGTTCATAATAAACAAACAGAAAGTTTAAAAAATTAATTTTTAATTAAAACAAAACATACGAAAATAAGACAGCAGTAAAACAACAATTAAACAAAACATTTTAAGATTTTGCAAAACTGTACATTTTATTTGCTGAAAAGGCATGCGGTTTATTCGCAAATAAAGTATTCATTCAATTAAATATTGACACAAATTCACAGTAAAAAATTGTTGGTTGAGAAATAAGATGATAAAAATACAGCGTCAAGTGAAATACTTTCAGTTTATTGAAAATCAAGAATTGGCAGCATTTCTGCAACAATACCTGAATCCACGTTATTGTACAGCCGTACAATGATACAGCAGTCTCAATAAGGCCTGTTCCTAGCTGAACGACGAAAAATCGGTTGGTCGTCCGTGCGAGCGAATTCGGTCTGACGACGAAATTGAGTGTCCACAGTGGGCCATGAAGTCGTCGCAGCGACTGACGTCACCTCCCTCTATAATTTCTAATTAGAACTCTATTGACTTAAAATTAAATTGACTCTATTGACTCTAATTAAATTCTATTGACTTACCTAAGCCCTCAGTCATACCAGATACCGACATCAAAGTACCTTATGTTCTGATAGGTGATGAGGGTTTCCCATTAAGAACATACTTGATGAGACCGTTTCCAAGAAGACTACTTGTAGAAGGAGGAGAGAAAGATGTTTTCAACTATCGGTTAGCTAGAGCTAGAATGGTGGTTGAATGTTCCTATGGCAGTATCAACTCAAAGTTTCATGTTCTGTCAGTACCCATTGAAACAAAAGTGCAGAATACAGTAGTCATTGTGAAAGCAATTACACTTCTCCATAACATAATTAGAGAACGTGAAGGATTTACTGTTGATGAAGAAAACTCCCTCCAAGAGATGGCTGGACATCTGACATGTGTTAGACAATGTAGGGAAAACAACAGCGCTAAAAAACATGCAAAGAAGGTTAGGGATAGGTTTGCTTCATATTTCATTCATGAGAAGGGAGTTATGCAGCATCAGGAACTTCTCTAGGAGAGAAAATTATTGAGAAAAATTACTTCAATTGTTTTGTCTGGTTCAACAATCCATAAACTGAATGATTTTCGAATATTTAATATTTTCTGGTTCATATAATTCAATAATAATTACGTTTTTTTGTTAGATCTCAGGCTAGCCTTGAAATTTGATTGTAAATAAATTATGGAGTAATAAAACAGCATAAAGTAGCCTACTGTGTTAGAAAATTTATTTGTAGTCTATTCTAGTGATACATTTAAATGTATGATTACAGTCTATTCAACAAGAAGAAAAAGTGCACGTAAAGAAACTGCGTGTATGAGAGTCAGAGCCGGACTGGACGACCGATTCACAATGCAGCTCCAGTTCTTATCAGATATAGCGGAAATGAGCCATGCAATACACTCACAAAAGGCACACACACAAATACACTGTTTGTTTACATCCGCTTTTTCTTCTCGGTGAATAGAGTATGATCAATACACTACAATAATCGGTACTGGAAATCGATTATTTCATCAAAACATCGATTATTCCAATTAATCGATACCCATCCCTTGCCATATGTACACTGCAATTATCTGTTCAGTTGTTAACCTCTAAATAACTATATTTCAAATATACTCACTTGTCATATTTAGTTCATCAGCTACTGAAGCCCATAGACGATCGCTCATTAACCTGTTGTGATATTGGGGATGATTTAGGTTCCATAAACTAGGGTGTTTTTGCACTTCACTGATCAACAACTCAGACATGTTCACTCTTCAAGGTCTACAATCGCACTAGTCGGTCTGACGACCCGCACGACCAAAGACAAACATGCTTGTCTTTCATCGGTCGCATCGACGACCGATTCCGTCGGTCGCATCGTTGGTCGCCCAACTAGGACGATCTCACGCTTATCCACATGTTTGAAATTTTTTGGTGCGACGGATTCGCTTGCTCGGACGACCGACCGATTTTTCGTCGTTCAGCTAGGAACAGGCCTAACTAGTCTGCCAACTGCGATTTGTGCAGTGTATGTGCGGTCAGTGGCTTGGCCAGGGGGGGCCATGGGCCCCCCCCCCCCCCCGAAATATCAGAAATAAGAAATTCTCAAATAACTAATAGATAAGGACTTATTAAAGCCGAAGGGTTCTATCTGTTTTGTTGTATTATAACGAACAGATTACAGAAACCTTGTTTGTGTAATGGAATATAGCTACAGTTATAGTCAGATTAATGCATTTTTCAAAATTTTCCTCAATATTTACTCATATAGAAACTTGTTAGGTGCTCAAATGGATAATTTTGATTTAAAATGAGCTACAAAATCGAATAAAGCATGTTGGAAAACTGTGACTACCATAATTACTTATTTATTACATTAAATAAAATGCAATTTTCAATTTTGAAGTGGATTAACTTTGTTAATTATTGATAAATCACATTTTTGAATAAACTCATCTTGTAGAAAATTTAGTTTTGAAGTTAAAATTCAGTATAACCCACTAGCCTGAACGCACCCAAAGATCATAAAATCGGGATTTTATAAATGAAAATACACAAATAAATGCAAGTTCTATGCAAGCGTGTAAAATCAGTGTGCTATAATAAAAAAACTACCGATTTCATGAACTTTGGGTTGGGTGCGTTTTAGGCTAATGACATAAATATATGAAACTTATAATAATTAGTATTAATTTTGAAATTGAGTACATAAGTTAAGTATGATTAGTTCCGATTCAAGGGTTTTGACTCAAAATAGTCACAGATATCGGTATATCAAACTTTATCATTTCAAACCTGGCCACCTAGGTTCTTGGGTAGTGATTTTTCAAAACTTTCTTTTGAACTTTAGAGCCTAACAAGTTGTCTAGATTTGCTTTTCACACCACTTAATTAAAAAAAAAATCTGGATCCTCCTATACCCCAGACCCCCCCTTGGTGAGCCCCCCCCCCCCCCACGAAATTTGGTCCTGGCTAAGCCACTGCCCACACCCCCCCTTGGTGAGCCCCCCCCCCCTCAATCTAATCCTGGCTACACCACTGTGTGCGGTTGTTTGTATTATTTGTACTTTATTCGTGTTTTTTTCAATGATAAGATGCCATTCACATTTTCAAATCAAGAGTATGCAGATATTGTTTTCGTCTATGGTTTGCCAATGGAAATAGTCGGGCAGCTAAACCTGAATATGAAAGATGACTTCCGAATAGAAGAACACCTACTTATGAAAAACTTGTATCGGTATTCAATAACTTACAAACAAATGGATCTTTTCCATCCGTTACTTGTACGAGTAACGTGTCTTGTAATGGCTGTAATACAGGCTGTACGCAAACTAGATAATATCATTGACATGATACAGCGTAGTCTTCAACTTAGTAGCCTATTCGCCGACTTTCAAATAGATTAAACATATCTTATAGTAAAGTCTGGAGAACATTGAAAGAAAACAACGTTTATCCATATCATTTACAAGAGTTCAAAATCTATGTATTGATTAAATTAAACATTAATTTTTTCAACTTTTCGTTTGTTTATTATTGGTTTATTTGACATCGTTCTCTTCAGAATTAAAATCACTACAAGTTTTATTTATAAAGTTTCCGTGTTTATTACCCATTTAACCCGTAACGTCCTGGGTCCGGTCTCAGAGACCGCCGTAGGTTTTTATTTACTCAAGTTTTGCAGTTTTAAGGCTGTGCAATAGGGTTTTGTTCATATTTTTTTTTCAAAGTCTCTTCGACTGGAGATTATTAGGCTACTGAAATGTAGTCTTTTGCAATAAATAAAAAAAAATTTCATCAATTATTTTCTGAGATATGAGCACTTAAAGTTAATTTTTGGGGGCAACCAGTATCATGAACGGTTGTGAATAGAAAAGTGTAATTTTCAGGATCAATGGAACAAAGTATTGTTTTTGTAATGAGGTATTTAATTTTTCAAAATTTTCATTTAAAAAAAAAATCATTTTTTTGAAACCTTAATTACAGAAAAACTAGATTTCCGATTGAAATACAAAATATGTCATTGAAATCTCTGATATCCCTTCTAGTAATAGAGAGATTATTGTAAATCGAAATTAAATCGTTGGGTAGCTAAGTTGCCCCAAAGTTTTCTTGGATTCTCTTCAGTTTTACAGAGTCAACTTCCTCATGCAAATGTGCAAGCACGTTCACTCACACATATGCAGGGACTTGCTATGTTGCCGGTTTGAACCATATTCGTTCGTTACTCGCCCTTATCAATGCTCCCTCACGCGCAACACCAGCACTCGCTCTGTCTGCCGGGTGCATCTTGTTTACAGTCTTGAATAATTATTATGCGATCGAAAATAATTGCTTTGAATAACATGTCTCCAGTAGCACTATCACATTCCTTTCCGCTCTCTCACTCTCTTTCTCCCTCATTCTTTTTCTCTCAAATAAACATATGCCAAATTGTTTTGGAAGGAAGGAAACGAATTATTCTTTTTGCGATTGTTCCATATATTGTACCTTACTCTTTTGATTACATTATAGTTTATTCTTTATTGGATAATTTACATAGTGAATGGGATTATATTGTAGGACTTCTATGATAGATAATATATAAAGAGGCTTCCAATGAAAACTGTAGTAGAACTGTAATTGAAGAAGTTGCTCTACAAACAGAAATTTACTACAAATTATGAGATGAAATACTAAAAAAATATGTATAAATATTACAATTGAGTATATTATTATACTCAATATTATAATTGTGTTATACCCTATTATTTAACATAAAAATTAGGCAATGAATAATTATTCAATAATAAAAATAAAAATTCAATAATTAGGATGAAGCCCACATAGGTCTGATACCTGTGAGTGGGTAATGAATTGGATGATTGTGATTGATGAGTTGGACCTACAGTTTTAGGTGGGTTCCGAACAAACGGGAAATGATTTTTACAGCAGAGAACCAAGTCTTTTTTGCTGGCCAATCCAATCGGTCACCCTTACATAGAGCGCCCAGGAATACCTGATTTTTGAAAATTGATTGTGAATGAACAATTGAACGGATATATTGATATACATCAATCGAAGTAGAATTCCGTATTCTTCAATTTCAACTTTTGCAAACTTAGAATACCTAGAGTGGATTAAAAAACCTTCCAGCTTTGTACCAATTTTTTCCATCAAAAGAGTGAACAAAATTTGAGTGGGCTCTTGTGTCAAACAAAGGAAACAAACTTTTCTTCATAGGAAATTCTTGCGATTGTTCCATATACTGCATCTTAATCATAAAATATGATTACATTATTGGAGAGCTTACATTGTGAATGGTATTATATTATAATACTTTTTTGATAGATAACAAAGATACTTTCAATAAAAACTGTCGTGGAACTGTAATACTTATACTTACAACGTTATACTTACAACACAATTAAATTTAATAGGCAAAGATAATAAATTTTCAAAATAAATCGGTTAACAAAAAATTGGCTATATAGTCAGCTAATTTTAACTGACTAATGAGCGAATAGTTTTTTTTTTTTATTAAGAGCGTGAAGCGCGACTTTATCGCTCGAGCCAAAACATTGGCGAGAAACTATTGCGAGAGCGATAAAAAAGCTTAACGATAAAGAAGCATACAATATTTCTCCTAATACTGCAGTTCTGGATTCCAACACAATAAAAGCTTGTAGTTTGTAACATCACAGACCATGCGCGGATTTGGTTAGCGTTCGCCATTGTTGAGGTTATGTGAATTTCATGGATTCCGTGATCCACCAATGAGAAGGCATCAAAATCAAAATAGAAGCGTAAAGAAAACAGCTGGCGAGCATAAAGTACTTTACCGCTTGCGGAGCAGTAAAGAGGCATTTTACAATTAGTTTTCAGTACGTAAAGAACTATTTTACAAGCAGTTGTAGGAAAAACATTTTTAATGTTGCATTGTCCACATTAAATGTTGGGGGTTTTCAAGTAAGGAATAGTAACCCCCCCTCCCCCCCCCCCACCATAATCGAATAGTGGGTCATAATCTGCCATATCCAATTTTTAAGCATAGACTGAAATTTTTTTTAATGAATAATCCATTATTATTTATTATATAGGTTTGAGGATTTTTATGAAAGGGCAAAGACTTTGTAGACAATTTATAGACAGCTTTAAATGACACACCGCAATAGATAGGTAGGCTAATTTTGAATGTGATTTTGTATTTTTATCTGTTTTAACATTCTAGCAATGTTGTATGAGACAAAATTATTTTGATATGAAATATGACAATTTGTAATGCTTCTGACGACCTCAGGAGTTGCTGCAATAAAGGTTTATTATATATATATCTTTATTATATATTGGTATTTCCAAGAATTGGCTTAGAAAATTACAAGAATATTATGGAAATATTATATATGTTTTGAATATGAGGTAATAAATGGTTGTCTGTAAAAAAGCCTTCTCCAAATTATAATAGTCAATTTTATTTTCCTGTATATTAGATATTTTTCCAAATTTAATCAATTTTTCCAAAATCTAAGATATTTGCCTTGGGCGCCAAAAACACGTGATGGCCCCCGGTTTTACTCACTCAGAAACTATTTTTTAAACTAAACGTGCACAAGATTCATCAAAGGGTCAGAAAAGGGTCTCCACTACCTGGAACTGCCGCTCTGGTAGTGAACCGACCGGAAGAAAATTCATTATACAAATTCATATTACAAAACAATGGGAGCCTATATTATGATATGGAACTGAATTTATTACCTCATGAAATTAGAAGACTCTTCTCTTGATCAGCTCTCCAAGAAATATTTTCTAGTTGAGCTGTATTATAATCCGACCACAGTCAAAAGAACCTTCAAAATATGAACTCTACTGCGCAGAGAGAGCACATGCTATGCAGTTTATCTCTCTCGCTCACTAGAGTAGTGGAGGGGGTCAGTCAACGCTTGTCTGCCCAACAGTGAGCATCGATAGTACGTGGCTTTCAAATTAATTGGAATGTGTCTTGTAATGTGTCCTTGACAGCTAGAAAAGCGCGCGAAAGAGCCAGCTTGTGATGAGCTGTCAGAAGCTCGGTCGAGCAAGTGAGTGAGAACGAGTGGGGGCAATAAAGCTGTCGCTCTCTCGCAAAAGAGTGGGAGCCGTGGGGGAGTGGTCACTACAGTGATACAATGCGCGAAGGTTCTTTTGTCTGTGGCCACACTATAGTACCAGTAACAAAATAGTTTTTTTTTTTTTTTTACTTTGATTTTTCAGTAACAGTGGAATCATTAAATAGAAGAATTCTGGGTTTTGCTAAAACATGGAAATATAATTCACTGAATAAATTAAAAATCAATCAATTTTATCTAAATTCGAAAGTTAATTTAATAAAACTATTCAATAGAACCTATTAAAATTGAACAGATGATAGAAAAATCCAGAACATCAGAATATATTCTAGAAAAATATGTAGTCTAGTCTGTGGTGGATGATCTTGAGATTTTTAATTTCTCTGTAGCTCAAAATACCACTTGTTGTTGATCTTGTGATGATTCATTCAATGAAAATCTGTAATGTTTTGATTACAAAGATCATTTCAGCTTCTCAATGATATTGATAATATTACTGAATATAATATTATAATAATATTAATGTGGATGAAACTCCACACAATCAAATCATAATTTGATATTGTTTAAAAAATTATGTTACAATTTCCATTCAAAGTATACAGTTTGTTGTTACTTATTATGATTTGATTGATCACTGTAATGATCTAAAAGTGATTAATAATACTTCCGAATCTACTTCCGATTTTCAGGTAGCCGAGGCCCTTTCTTGACCCTTCAATAAAACTTGTGCGCGTTTTTGCACAGAATTCCATTGAATTTCAGTTGTGCGCGTTTAGCATGTAACCGATTGAATTAGGAGTAACCCTGGGTGAATAGAAAAATAAAAAACAAAATATTGAAAGACATGACCCAACTAATGCTTTGCCTTGCCATTATTAACACAACAGAAAACTCCTTACATTAATGCCATTAATCAATTATTAGTTTTATTATTGTCGAATTCTGTACAATATTAGGTTAAAAATGGAACACGGCACAAAACAATGTACCAAACTACTCATGCCACCCTAAGTGAACAGAGGGCAAAAACTGTCCAGGCTCTCTAGCCGTCAGACATATCGGATTACTTTTGTGAATGAAAGCTTAGGTATTAGAATATCTGTGGCTGAGGCTTGTAAACTATATTTGCTTTACTAGATTCTATGTAGTAGAACGATTCTGCCTCCCTCCCAAGAAGGCCTAGTCAGACCATGCGAAGAGCGGAGCAGACGGGAGCCGAGAGATCTGGCAACGTTCCAGGGCTATGGAAAGCTAGTTACGTACAAATCCACCAGAGTGATTCAAAACCGGACCAAACTCGATTCGACTCGATTGTAGACTCGTTTGTTTGTTGCCTTGAGTCGGGACTCGAGACTTGGTCAGAGTCACGGTGCCTAGCGCACAGCCTTAAAAGGAGTTGACGCTCGCCATCTTGTGTAGTTCTCCCTCCCCACCACAAAAACAGGTTTCTAGCATCAGTCGGCTGTCAGCCGTGCCAGTGACGATATCTATAGCCTGGTTTACACGGGTCGAGTAGAGTGGGCGAGTCAGTATGCGAGTTGACACTCGCCCTCCTACTCGCTTGATGTAGACAGATCGGCGAGTCGAGTAGCGGGCGAGTCGGAAAAACCGGTCAGTTGCAGGGCGAGTCGAGTGGTTTAGTTGGGAAGCGAGTTACTCGACCCAGTAGCTACCCTCTCCACCACAATTTGCCCCAGCGAAACGTCTGTTCAGTTTTGAGGTTAGGTGAAGAGTTTGTCTGGTGGTTCACTGTTTCAACTGGAAACTAGAAATGAAGTGGACTGAAGAGGAGACAGTGATGTTTGTAGGTCTATACCAAGACAATGGATGCTTATGGAATATGCGAATTCCACAATATAAAAATAAATTAAATAAATAAAATAAAAAAGAAGGATTTGGATTAGCTGAAGCCAAACAAAAAATCAAAAACCTAAGATCAACTTACAACCAAGAACTGTTGAAAACTGTGGTTCGGAACCCACTAAAACTGTAGGTCCAACTCATCAATCACCATCATCCAACTCATTACCCACGCACAGGTCTCAGACCTATGTGGGCTTCATCCTAAAAAAAAATAAAACTAAAACTATTGCCTGTGGCCAAAAAGTTGAGGGTAACTTCCAACTTGATTTGGGAGGGGATAGCATCTCTCATAACAGAATCTTGTTTTATATTCTAGGAGTTACCATATCTAAAAGTGACTCAAACATTTCAGGAGTCATCCTCAACACAGATATGTACTCTTTCACATCTTCTACGGCAAGTTCGCGTAGCAAAAGAGAGGACGCCCCAAGAGTGTCTCTTCTTTTTAACCAATCTTTAATCCATACCCTAGGTTCTTTGTTAATTTCCTCTTCCAAAACGTCATCTATTTCTTCTAATATAACCTCATAGGCTCTTTTAAAACACTTTCTAACTTGGGCCTTAAACTCTTGGCGAGCCATTATATAAACTCACAACGTTAAAACTAAAGCTGTCTGTCAACAGTCACGCTCTGAAATGTGATGCGTGTGGACATCTGGTCGAGTACTGAGGCGAGTTCAAACAAAACAACAACTGGGCCCAGTGACTGGGCCGAGTAGCTCGCCCGAAGTACTCGACCCGTGTAAACCAGGCTTATCGGTTTGTTTGTCGTGAGCGGTCTGGGTGACCGGACCCAGTACAGTACGTGATGGATTCGCGTCATGATCCTTCATCGCGTATTTCATTTATGGACTCAGATTTTGAAGAGACAGTTGAACAGTGGCATGAGGACACTGTAGGGAGTGAAGTTGACTCAGATGACAATATTTCTGTTCATAGTAACCACAATTCAGAATCTGAGCAAGGGGAAAGTGAAGCCGACGAAGTAGACAAAAGTGAGCCGCCTCTTGAAACTACCTCTGACAGTGAAAATACCTCGGACAGTGATGAAGTAATAGGTGAAAGTGGTAATGATGAAGACACTTCAAACCTCCGCCGGAAAAAAAATTATTTTGGCCAAAATAGATATCGTTGGTCTGCCAATCCAGTCTTGAGGCGTTCACGTGTGCGGCAGCACAATATAATCCAGATTCCGACTGTTCGGCCCCCTGCACAAATAGGTGATAATCCAACTCCTTCTAGTATTTGGAATCTACTTTTTACAGAAAATATGTTGAATACTGTACTGAAATGGACCAATGAGAAAATTAACAAAGAAAGACCCAACTATGATGAACATGCTTGGCATGAAACTGATGCATGTGAACTTAGAGCATTTTTTGGTTTACTCTTTTACTCAGCTATTTTCAAGTCAAACAGAGAAGATTATATATAAATCATTGTATGCAACCGATGGGTCTGGGCGGGATATATTCAGATGTGTAATCTCAAAATCAAGATTTGGAGTTCTTTTGAATTGCTTGAGATTTGATGATCCCAACACCAGAGAAGAGCGCCGTAAAACCAACACTTTAGCACCTATATCTCAGATATTTGACGAATTTATCAACAACTGTCAGGGTTTATACAAGATTGGGGAGTCTGCCTGTGTTGACGAGATGCTAGTTGCATTTCGTGGGAGATGTAAGTTTAAAATGTACATCCCCAACAAACCATGTAAATATGGACTCAAAATTATGTGCCTCACTGATGCTAGGACTGGCTACCTTTTAAATGCCTATGTTTATACTGGCAAAGATTCTGATGGCCATACCTTGGATGCTCAAGAGAAGAAATTGATGAAGCCAACACAGTCTGTGATTAGGCTAGCTAAACCAATAGAACAATCAAATCAAAACATTACAGCTGACAACTGGTTTAGTTCTGTTGAGTTGGCTGATGTATTGAAAACAAAGGGGTTGACATATGTTGGTACTTTGAAAAAAAATAAAAAGGAGATTCCTACAGAATTCTTACCAGCTAGGAACAAGGAAGTTGGTTCATCGATGTTTGGGTTTACCCATGACACAACTTTAGTCTCTTTCACGCCTAAAAAAGCTAAAGCAGTACTCCTCATCTCAACAATGCATCACGAAGTATCAATAGACAAGGATACTGGTAAACCCGAAATTATAATGTATTACAATCAAACAAAGGGAGGAGTGGATGCACTGGACGAGAAGTGTGCAAAGTATTCAACAGCACGGCATACTCAACGATGGCCCATGGTGATCTTTTTCCAAATGTTGGACGTAAGTGGTGTAAATTCATTTATTCTACACAACTTGTACAAGGACAGAACTCAAGTCAGCCGATTCAACTTTTTGAAGACACTTGCAGAAGAACTGGTGAAACCACAACTGGAGAGATGTTTGCAGAATGTGCACCTGACATATGAACTACGAGCATGCATCCGCCAAGTACTAGGAGTAGAAGAGCCTAAACCTGACACTGCTGGGGAAAAACTCAACAAACGAAAAACTTGCTACACATGTGACCCCAAGAAAAAAAGAAAAACAGCCTACATTTGCCATTGTTGTAAGAAACCAGTGTGCCTTGAGTGTACAACCAAAATATGTAATGCCTGTAGATCCATGTTGTAAGTTCAAAAATGGTCTCAAAGAACTGTCTCAATTTTATTGACAAGTTATGTTTTTATATGTCTCTTTATTTTTTTTGTATTCACAAAGTCATGGAAAACCAAAATATAGCATTAGGTAAACATTTCGAGCTTTTAATTTTTTTTTATAAAGTTTTTTGTAAATGTCTCCAGTATTTTTCAGATTTTGCACATTGATCTTTTTCGTGTTTTTATATACCAACTATATGTTTTAAATAAACATAATATTATATTATTTACATGGTTATACATTCAATTAACCCATCAGAATGATTAATCACCTTTAAAGCAATAAGAAAAATGTTTATTTATTTTTTATAAATGAGGTCTGGGAGACCGCACCCAGGATGGAGTGTACCAAAAACTTCACCCAGGAAGGTGAGGGTTTTAACGAAGTTAATGTAGATCAAATCTAAATGAAGCATGTTTTTCGAGACCTAATTTTGCGTATTTTGTCTGATAACTCAAATATGGGTGATCTAGAGGTCTGGGACGTGTTTTATTCAATTTTTCAGCTCATTTTACATGAAATCCAATAAATGGCTTTACTTAACGCCATAAAAAAATCAGTTTGGCTTTATTTCCATCTTTTCCCAGAAAATCGGGCGAAATCTTTTACTAGCCGTACTCCACAACAAAGCATTTCCGGACATATGTTTATATAAACTTTTTTCATTATTTTGATGAGAGGAAACCACCTTAGAAGTTTGTAGGGTTACTCCTGGGACACTCTGTACGTCTGTATACCATGGCTCGAGCTTGGCTACTAATTACTTTACGTAAACGGATGTTTGGAGTACTTGATGTTTCTCTGTCAGACATAGTAAAAAGTTAAAAGTTTGTTTTTATAATAATATCAATACAAAAAATAGATGGACAAAATGGAATTGGAAATAATACAAACACAGTAATGGTTTTTTGTCAATGGCAAAAAGCTTGCAAAATGTGCTAGTAAATAATAGGATACACTGTGGCTGTGAACCCAATAAGTATATCGAAGAATCGAGCGACTGTTGAGTGCAGAATGAGCTATTTGGGTCTAATACGCATGCGTGCTCAAATGAGATAAGCAGCACGATATGGCAGCAATGCCGAGCATTCCAATTGGATTACACACCAAGCTGGCCAGAGGTATTAGCCGTGAAATGCACTTGTAAACCAGCAGTCATATTGGGTAGTATACGGAAGTGTGCGAGAAAGAGAGAAACAGCGTGGAAGAGAGTCAGCAAAGAAGAGCCTCCCCGCACATAAGTCGCCAATATTCTTGTGATGGGCGAACAGAACCTCTTGTCGCCTCACTATTGTTTTTAAACTTTCGTTATCTTTTCCCACTTCTGACCTACAGCGACTGCAGCGCAGTGCGGCATAAGAAGATGGAACATTGATATATATTACTAGATGCGTAACTCCGGGATCCGCTGTGAAGTCACAGCGCTAGCATCGCCCGCTTCTAAATCGGGCAAAACCACGAAAATTTGTATAGTGGTAATGGAAAAAACCTGTATTTGTCAGTGCTAAAATGACTTGTTTTGTGATGTGAAATAATTTTTTAACATGTTTGATTCAAGTAGTGAAAATGGATGTACCAATCAGTGCAAATCTGGTGGAAATATTTATTTTCAAACAAGTAATTTTGTCTTTTTATTGTCTATGTGCAAGCGTAGCTTTACAAGATTGTTTTCTGCTTCTTTACCTATGCTTTTTTTTTAATTAAAAATAATGTACTACCATATTCACCACTTCAATCTTATTCTTATAAGCATTAATTACTTGTGATATACCATACAGTAATTTATTAAATAACTCTTTCAATCAAGCGTTTTGCTTGAACTGCAATGGCATTGGTGAGCATTCTTGGGATTCTCAATATGAATTTATATAGGAGCCTACTGAATTTTGAAGCATGCGGTATCTAAAAATATATATATATATATTTAATATATATATATTCATACAGTACATTTATATTTCCTTTGGTGTTGCAGTTCCATAATATTACTTTTTCACTCAATATTTAACCGTTAATGATAAAAAGAAAAATCTTCACTAAAGAGTTCAACATTTACATATTTGTGCGACGGCAATTTTGCATTGTTGTAATGCTACCTCAGACACAACTGAAGGCCTACTGCTGAATCAAGTTTATGATGTTTTTTATAATTCATTATGTCTGCTCCACAAGATAGCCTATTATTGTTATTTTAGTAAAACTTTGAAAAAGCTGGACTTTGATGTTTGCTTTATTAAAATATCTTCTATTCCCGAATTTTCTCAGAATAAAAATCATATATTCGAAATCAGGGAATCACAGTCCACAAATAATATGACACTAGAATTTTTTCTTCATAAAGATTGAGAAAATTAGCTTATGAAATTTTGGCCGCCATCTTGGAAATATTTCGTGAAGCGAGCGTTTTTTGAGGTGCGAGAGTTCAGATTCGGATTCAGTGCGTCAAAGTACATAGGAATACGCTGAGAAGAAAATTACTGTATGTTTTTCCTGAAATCACATACTTACGATACTGCTTATGCACTGCTCTGAGTTTGAAATTGGCTTGAGCCAGAAAAAATCTGGAATGTCAAATTATTACTACTATATGTAAGACAAAATCATGGGCTATTTTTCAAAAAAAGAATTATTGAAATCCATCAAGGGAGTAGCTAGAAATCTTCAAATGAAAATTGACATTTTCCCATAAGAGCCTGTATTAAATTTGAACTTTTGCCCGATTTGGCCTTTTCCCGCCAGAAAAAAGTGGCTTCACTATGCCATAGCCTTCAACATTAGAGTTACGCATCTAGTAGTATATATCAATGAGATAGAATGAATACGACTGCAGCGCTCTGTGGTAAGAATTGAAATTAAAAGGTAGATTTCAACCTGACTGTGGTCCCCTCTTAATAGATTTAATTTATTAAATAGATAATTTAATTAATAGATAATTTAATTAATAGATAATTTATATTTAATAGATAATTTATTTAATAGATAATTTATCTATTAACCTTGATGTACCCGTGCTTTGCATAGGCAAAACTTTAACGCCCTAAAAACACCCCTAAAATGCGAATTTTGAAAAATCCTTTCTTATTGCACAGTGAAATCCTATAAGGATTGTTCATACGAAATTTCAAGTTCATAGGCCTAGTAGTTTTGGCTTTGCGTTATAAAGTGAGTCAGGGTATCATCTTTTTATAGATTGAGATTGTGTATTAGTTTCAATATTTTGTAGAGGAGACTGAGAATTGAACAGTGTCATAAATCAAATATCATGTTGATAGATAATAGTATAGTATAAGTTTAGTGGGAAAAAATTCATGGATTGATTTTTTCTAAATTTTATACAAGTGAACATTTAATTCTATTGTTCAACATATATTTCTCTATCATATGTAAGATATTCAGTCACTTTCTTTTTCATTTCAATCCCTTTCAATAATTTATAAGCTTAGTTTTGTTTTCAATTGTGCATTATATAGAGTCAGTGTCTGTTAGACACTGCATACACTCAGGCCAAGAAAAAGGTAGCATACACACTGAGCGTTAACCTTGTTCCTTGTGCAACTCTTCCTAGACAACAATTCAATTTCTAAGGGGATTGAACATTTTTGTCAACATGGTAATGTTGTTCCAAAGAACATTTCAACTTGTGTTCCAACTGTGGTGACACCTGAAAGTGTGGATTGTGTCTGTGGAAGGAAGCCCATGGTGTTCAATGAGAAAATGTGCCCAAGCACTTGGAATTTGGAAAGCACTCATCCAACCTCACCCCTTGTGATTTCTTCTTGTGGGGGCATTTAAAGTTAAAAGTGTAAGTAGACAAACACACACTATTTCACAATTAAAAGAAGCCATACAATCTGAAATTGGGCCAATATTGGTTGAAATGCTGGGCTATGCGATGAGAAACTTTAAAGATTGTCTAATGCTACCAGTACACATTCACCTGAATGTTTTGCCAAATGTTCCATCAAAGTTCGTGAATGATTGGTGACAACGAATGTTGTCAAATGCACCCAAGTACACATTGGCCCAGCTATTTGCACCACACATTTGCCATTCAGTGATCGACCAGAAAGGATGTTGATGTTGAAGTTGCTGCAGCATTTCCATTATACAGTTATGCTTATTATAAGAATATTTCTATCACAAGAATATATTCCAAATCACAAGAAGAAAATTACAAAGCCTTGGAACCGTAGAAGGTGGTGGGTGAAGGAAATACATTGAAAAAGAACAATGTAGGCTTAATCAAAATAATTTGTAATTGATCCAAACAGGCTGTACACTAGTATAGGGTTTTGGTAATAATTTTTTTAGAAGTTTCCTGCAAGCTATTGAAATTCTATCTATAGCCATGAGATAAATCTTCTTTCATAAATTATTTTGTAAAATATTGGTTATAAAAGTTGAAAATTTCTGGTTTTGGGGCAAAAATTTATTCCTATGAGTTGATATAAATTATTGATTATTTTTTTAAAGCCAGAACTTACATCAAAGATTAATGGATAGACATAACTAATTGTATTTTTTACTTAAAGCAAAAGTTCAGCTTCTTTGTAATAATTTTTGAAAACCCCAAGATTTTTTAAATAAAAAAAAAATCAGCTTTAAATTGAATTACAAAATATGTTTCAATTCCTGATGTAAGTTCTAGCTATAAAAAATTATCAAGAGTCTATATCAACTCTTGGGAAAGATTTGTTGCCCCAAAAATGACAACTTTGAAAGCCCATATTTCACAAAATAATTCATGGAAGAAAATTTCTCATGGTAATATAGATAGCATTTTAATAGCTTACTAGTTGCCAATCAAGAAACTTTGAGAAAAAAATTACGACCAAAAACCACAAACATACAGTATAGCCTACTCTTGAATTTGTATATTAATTGATGATTCAAGGAATGTTGAATTTAAAAGTTATTTTCATATTTCACACAATGCACTGTTATAAAAAGGGCCTAACATACAACATACTGTAAAAAATGTGAGCAAATGATAATACAAGCACTGTTCATTCACCAGCTTTTCTTATGGAGCAATTCTCACAATTACAGCGATTTTGTGGCCTTCCAAGTGGTATTGCTACTTCTGAATGTGGAAACATTCATTATTTTAAAGCTGGCAGTGCTACAAGTGATTCTAAAGCCACATCCCCACTATTGAATGGCATGATTGGCATTTTTTGCAGCTTGCCTGTTTTCTACAGCATAAATATTTATTTGTTATATGGGTTCTATTCCACAGAACAAAATTTGACAAAACTACATTAGTTTTGCAACATTTTTCACAAATTTCAAGCTTATCTTATATTTTGCAAAAAAATTCTACTAGACTTTAATTTAAAAGATTTTTGGAAACATGTTTCTGGATGGCTTTCAAGTGTAAATTTGTTGAAAAATTAGGATATCAGATTTTGTTTGGAAAGCAATATTTTATGGATCTGGAACAAACATAAGTAATTTAAAAGTTGGGGTACTTGAATGAAAGCAAAAGCTATTACTTATAGGTATTTCTCACAAATAATGATATATGTTTTGTCAATGTGATTATCAATGGTAATCACTTCACTTTATAAATTCATTTGAACCTACATTATTTACTTTATAAAGGTTATCATGTTTTCATTTTCAGTTCCAGAGAAAAGTGATCCAGTTGAGCTCCAGCTAGAGGACCTGGTCATAACACAGGCCCGTAGAGAGGGTACAGCAGGTAAGGCTGGATCCAGGGGGCCTGGCCTCCCAGCGACCTGGTGTCAATGAAAAATATGTTTGTGACTGTGTAAGAAATAAAAAACTACAAATAAGTTGCAGTTATATAATGAACTATTGATAAAATGACTGAAGCAGCATTACAAATGCAGCCTAACTAAAATAATAACTTTTACTGAAACTTTCCTTATTTGATAGCACCTGACCCAATACTGAGTAAGTATCGATACTGTACTCATATCAATCGGACAACACTACAAGCTGCACAGTCACTGTTTTTTTTATGTAGACCTGTGTGTCACACACAATTTAATTTACACACATAATTTTGCCAGTCGTAAAGCTAGGAAAGTTAATTTGTAAATATATATTGGATCATGTTTCAAAGAATTAAATTGGTATTCTGTCTTGCTAGTATTTTCTGTGCTTTAAATCCTTTAACATAGTTTTTTGCCATATTTGTACTACATATTTTCCTCTTTTTCGGCCATTCCCAACAGTGCGAAATTTCTAATTTATAGTTTTTATAATGGAAAAATCTTTTTTTAAAGTGAAATCGTTAGTTTAATGTACTAGAGTTGTACCCTACTGTGTCATGTGGATTGAAGGTTATGTTACAATGGTAACATTACGGTATTTGGAAATTCTGACTTTTAGTCTGTTCAAGAATGGTATTTACTTGTATTAAATCAATATATGGCACCTCCTGAAAAACCTACTGGTTTAGGAGGGGACCCTTGTTGTAATGATACTGTAAATAAATTGATTGATTGATTGACATGAAACATAAATATGAACTTTTCATGTGAAATTTAATGACTTGCAGTCAAAATTTGACTGCAAGTCGTTAAATTTCACATGAAAAGTTAATATTAACAACGCAGTTCGTCATGGAACAAGAAATCCAGGAACATAAATATGGTTGTGTAATAAATTGACACATACTTGAATTATTATAAAATTAGTGTTATGTAATTCCATTATCCAAATGCAGGGGTTCTCAATCTTTTTCAAAGACAGTACCCCTTAATGAAAAATTAAAATGTTGCGTACCCCCTTGTTATCGGGTGAGGGGATGTAGGGGGGGGGGGGGCGTTAAAATTGTTAACAATATATATTCAGGGACATATTTAAAACGCATTACAAATAATTAATGAGAAGGATGAACTTGCTTCTTTTTACTTAGTTCCTCAATCCTCCCTATGGCTTGCACTGCTGCCAAGCAGCACTTACTATTATCATTCTTATCTGTGATTTGATTGAAAGTCATACATGACATAATGCATTAAATGTTTAGTTGTAAGTTTTCAGGATTGTAATTAATAACTTTGTAATGTTCTATCTTATACTGTGTTGAATAAATAAATATTCTATTCTACAAAATAGTGAGGCAAACCTATTGCACCTGCTGGTTCCAAGTAACTCGACCACACAAGTATTCCATTGGATTCCATTATGAAATTATAACCTAGCGTGATTACGAAATGGGAAGAAAAAAAATTGTTTAGTTGTTATTAACCTGCCTTACGTACCACCTGAAGATTTTCGCATACCCCCAAAGGGTATGCATACCACAGTTTGAGAACCCCTGTCCTAATGAAAAGAGTATATGAAATTCGTGTATCATATTTAAGTAGAGACCGGATGTTAGGCAGTAAAAAACCATGAAAATAGGCAGAAAAAACACGAAAATAGGCAGTTAAAAATGAAAATTTTTTATAAACATAGTGAAAATACAAATATAATAATAGGATATCTAACATTTTTTGGTTGCATATAATTAAAATATATTTTTTCAAGTTCTCAAGGGTTAAACTTTGTCTTCTGCTGGAGAGGATTTTTTGCATAAACGATCTTTCCACATTGACTGATGTGATTGGTGGTTATTTGCTGCATGCTACTGAATTTGGGCTCATTTCAAGCTGAATAGATAAGTCACCTTGAATTATTTTACAATTTTTTTTTCAATTACTTTATTTTGTCCAAACTTGAGTTTGAAGAGGACACACATTTGCTCTGTTCTTTAATTACACATTCCACCTCACCAGGAACAGCTGAGATGTAATTTACCATTTCATTCACTAGATTTACTGAAGCAATAAGAGAGACTCCTTTTTTCAGGTTTTGTTATTATTTCAGGCAATGTAGAATAATGCATTTCAATAAAGGATAAATTGTTATGGACACTAACTATTCAACAAGTTCTTGAATTATTGAATCAAAGCAGCATCATCTTATGTGCCTATTCTATGCTATATATTTGAAACCCCTCAATCTTCACTATTATATTATCATTTTTATTCATAGAATTAGTTGAAAATAATTCATTTTTATGCACACGTTCTTTCATGCTATTTGGTTTTACTTTAAAACCAGCATTTTAGGCAAAAATAGGCAACTTATAGTAGAGTAGGCAAAAAAGTCCAAAAACTATAGAAATGGGCATTATGCCTAAAATCAAGGCATTTTGATAACATCCAGGCTCTAATCATCAGTAACATTGCAAAACATTGTGCTCGAGTGTAGGCCACTTGGGGTTTTGTTTTACTGATCAAGTACTAAATTAATTAATGTATAAACTATAAATATGTGGGGGCCCATTATGGGTCTAGTCGGGGGGCCCGCCATGGCTCTCTACGGCCCAGGTCATAGAAGAATTAATTATTGGCAGCACTTCATCCAAAGAACAAATGATAGAAGAGCAACTGCTGCCACCACTCTCAACTGAGAGAGCTTTGGTTGCCACCAGTAGAAAAAGAAAAAGGTCCAGTAAGCAAAATATAGCTTTGGAAGATTATTCCAAAGGTAAAATAGATGTAGCAAAAAAATTGGAACTTCTTCTTATTGAACATAATAAGAGAATGAAAATCTTGAATTTGGAGGAGAAAGCAGCTACTAAGAAAATAAAACTTTTGAATTTAGAAAAGGAAACAGCTAAATTGAGACTGGAGAAGGAAAAAGTAGATTTAGAAATTTGAAGTTGAACAGAGAATTATTTTAAATATTGTACATGAGTCACAATGAGTTGTACAATGGAAATGGACTAAACCAGTGGTTCTCAACTTAGGGTACATGTACCCCCAAGGGGGTACATGAAAAAGCTTAGGGGGTATGCAACATGGGACCAAATGATAGAACCATGCATCCTCATCCTCATTTCTTTTCATTTTACTATCATGCAATAACTATTATAATTCATAATGGGATTTAATGCAGGCCAACTGCTTACTCTTACTGATAAGGCTAATGCAGGAAACCAATGTTTGCAATAGAGCGATTATTACTTCACATTAAGCTATTAATGTAACTATTTGAGTAAACAGCCCACAGAAAAACAATGATTTTTTTAGAGAACCAGCTTGATTGGAGAAACTGTGTGTCAGTATGTATAGATGGTGCCAAGGCAATGAGTAGTCACATAACAGGACTGGTAGGCTTTATAAAAAATGTATCCCCTAAATGCAACTTCACTCATTGTGTCCTTCACCATGAGGCTTTGGCATTCAAGCACCTGCCTGATGAATTGAGAGAAGTCCTTGACAAAAGTGTAAAAATGATGAATTTCATCAAAGCTAAGCCTCAAAAATTTCACACGTTTACAATTCTTTGTCAAGAAATGGGTAGTCTTCATATGAATCTGCTTTTACAAACTGATGTTCGCTGGCTTTCACTTGGAAACTTGCTGGCCCATGTGTTTGAGCTCCACAATGAGCTGCAAGATTTCTTAGCAGAGCACAAGTCTAATTTAGCTAAAGTACTTCTGGATTTTGACTGGCTTTTGAAACTGGCTTACTTAAGTGACATCTTTGAAAAATTGAACACTTGGGATAAGTCTATGCAAGGTAGTTCTTTAAATATTTTCCAAGTTGAAGACAAAACCAATGTGATAATAAATGAAATATATTTGTTGGAAAACAAATACCTTTGAAAGATTGTCCTCATTTTTGAATGATAATGAGAAAACCCATATCTGACATTCCCAACATTAAAACTAAAATTAAACATCACCTCAGTTCACTGAAGGCCAGTATTAGAGAATACTTTCCACCAACAGACAAAACTTTGGGCTGAATTCTAGACCCCTTTTATTTTGTGTAACAGAAACTTCGAGCACTCTCATGACATTTCAAAACGAAGAGTTGATTGAGATATCATGTGATACAACATTAAAAACAAGGCATTTGAATTCTACATTGATAGAGTTTTGGATTAGTGTCAGAAAAGAGTACAAAGGACTTTCAAGTATTGCACTCAATGTTCTTATTACATTTATAACAACATATCTGTGTGAAAGAGGGGTTTTAAGCTTGACATTTGTTAAAAACTAGCTGGCTCGATGCGTGTTGATGCATTCTCATTAAAATTCTCCTTGATTTTATTATTCGCCACCTCCCACTGAGGTTACATTTAAAATTAGGAAAGAAGTTACATAAGTCACCTTGAATTATTTTACAATTTTTTTTTTCAATTACTTTATTTTGTCCAAACCTGAGTTTGAAGAGGACACACATTTGCTCTTTTCTTGGGGAGCAGACCAAAAAAATCGATTTTTTTTCAGTTTTTCGATTTTGTCATATATCGATAGCTCAAATCGATAGCTTCAAATCGATGTATCATATGAAAGGATCCGATCATCCACTGATGAGAAAAAAATTATTTACTGTCATGCTGTAACAGATTTTTCGTTTCCAGTTGCTCATTTTTCACAGTCATTTTTTGTACATTTCCCAGTTTCACTCTTACTCAATTTCTGATGAAATTTTCATAAAATTCTTGTACATTACGGTCTGTTATGTTACTACACCTGTAATGCTGATATAGAAGGCTTTGGAATTCCATGATCATCTTAGTTTGATTACATCGAAAGTTGTTTACAACGGTTCGGTTTTCGGTACAAGAATTCGACACTTACAGTGCATTGAAAAGTGAAATTGATTCTTGATTGTGTATTTTTATGTAAATATTTGATATTTCTACACTTCATAGTTGTGTACAAAAATGCCTCGATCAAAAAGAATTTTTAAAAAAGTGAAAAACATTTGTAAAAAAAGTCCTAACCTCACTTCTTCAACATTGGAAACTTCCCTACAAGAAACTGCTTCTACATCTCATTCTTCAAGTGCCAAGACAAATATAAGTGCTTCGAAAAAAAGTTGAGCATACACAGTGAGGTATATGAACAATTTGAGGGTTCAAACTTTGAATATGAAATTGTTGATGTACAATCTATAGTGCAACTAATAAATGAGATTGGTGTTTGTAAACATTGTGGAGGCCCACTGAAACTTTCTCTTAGTAATAGGGTAGGCTTAGCATTCTCAATGAATTTACAGTGCTCACAAGAACAGTGCAATATGAAAGTTTCTATGCCAAATTGTCCTAGTGTAAAATTAGAAGATAGAAGTAATAAATTACATGATATAAATATTCGTTTTGTATATGCATGTAGATCCATTGGAGTAGGCCAAGAGACTGCTGAGATGTTCAATGCTGTCATGAACTTGCATATGCCTTCTAAGTTTGCCAGTTATAATAAAGTTTTGTTACCTGCTGTTCAAAAGGTTTGCAATGACTCTATGAGTGAAGCTGCCAAATTGGCTGTTGAGGATAATGATGGGGATAATTGTATTGCTGCAGCTTTTGATGGCAGCTGGCAACGCCGTGGATTTTCATCTCTGAATGGGGTAGTTACTGCGAACAGTATCACCACTGGCCAAGTAGTGAATGTTGAAATTCTTTCAAAATTCTGTACATGCAAAGAAAGATATAAGAATATACACGAAAATGATTGCATGGCTAATTATAGGGGAACTAGTGGGGGCATGGAAGTTGAAGGAGTCAGGAAAATGTTTGGCAGATCAGAAGCACTGCACAATATAAAATATAAATACTATCTCGGAGATGGTGACTCCAAGGGGTTTTCTACTATATCAAAAGAGCAACCATATGGCCCCGACTTCCAGGTTGAGAAATTGGAGTGTGTGGGACACGTCCAGAAGCGTATGGGGTCACGTCTTAGATGATATAAAAAGACCAATGCCAAGTTGGTACTATCTGATGGAAAGAAACTTGGAGGGCATGGTAGGCTTACCGACTCAGCAATAAATACGATTCAATTGTTCTATGGACTGGCAATTCGACGAGAAGCAAAAAACGGAGTTGCAGCAATGAAACAGGCGATTTGGTCTTCCTATTTCCACCTAGGTTCCACAGATGAGGCCCCCTGTCATGGATTGTGTCCAACAGGTGAAGACTCATGGTGTAAATTCAACAAATCAATTGAAGAAGGTACCACCTACAAGCATGCCGAGCACACTCATATTTCTTCTGTTGTGCTCCAAGAAATAAAACCTATTTTTCGAGATCTAGCCGCTCCAGAACTGTTAGTCAAGTGCATTCATGGAGGAACCCAAAACTTGAGTGAGTCCCTAAACAATGTCATTTGGTGTAGAGTTCCGAAAAAAGTATTTGTGAGACTGGACACTTTTAAACTGGGAGTCTATGATGCTATCGGGCATTATAATAAGGGCAACATCATCAAGTGTCTTGTGCTTCAAAATCTAGGGCTAGAACCAGGCAGCTATTTTGTGAACTCAATGAAATATATTGACAACCGCAGGATTCTACGAGCGGAAAAATCAATCGAAATCATTGAAAAAAAATGCAGACAACAGAAGAGTTCACAAAGGATAAGATTGGAGGAGCTTTTCGAGGAAGAAGAAGGCCCTGATGACCCCTCTTACGCTCCAGGAAACTTCTAAATGTAAGTCAAATGCTTCAAAATTTACAAAGTCAATTTTCTAAAAACAGTACTTTTTCACTTTATGTAACTTTTTCTCAGGAACCCTTCAAGGTAGACGTCTGAAATTTTGTACAGTACTTTTTAGGACTATTATATACACTTTAGCGAGAGATAATTGAGAATTAAATAAAAAATCCCATTTTATATAACTTTTTGTGATCTAATACGGTGTTTTCGAGCAGTAATTCAGGAAAAAAATCATATTTGGTAAATAAAATGTCGAAAACGAAAAATCTTGTGCTAAAGTATGTAAAAAGGTCATGTTAGTCTGTGTTCAAAATCTCACATCGATCGGGTGGATAGATCTCTAGAAAAAGGTACATATGTTAACATTATGGCTTATGGGATTTATTTTTGGTCTGCTCCCCTTATTACACATTCCACCTCACCAGGAACAGCTGAGATGTAATTTACCATTTCATTCACTAGATTTACTGAAGCAATAAGAGAGACTCCTTTTTTCAGGTTTTGTTATTATTTCAGGCAATGTAGAATAATGCATTTCAATAAAGGATAAATTGTTATGGACACTAACTATTCAACAAGTTCTTGAATTATTGAATCAAAGCAGCATCATCTTATGTGCCTATTCTATGCTATATATTTGAAACCACTCAATCTTCACTATTATATTATCATTTTTATTCATAGAATTAGTTGAAAATAATTCATTTTTATGCACACGTTCTTTCATGCTATTTGGTTTTACTTTAAAACCAGCATTTTAGGCAAAAATAGGCAACTTATAGTAGAGTAGGCAAAAAAGTCCAAAAACTATAGAAATGGGCATTATGCCTAAAATCAAGGCATTTTGATAACATCCAGGCTCTAATCATCAGTAACATTGCAAAACATTGTGCTCGTGTGTAGGCCACTTGGGGTTTTGTTTTACTGATCAAGTACTAAATTAATTAATGTATAAACTATAAATATGTGGGGGCCCATTATGGGTCTAGTCGGGGGGCCCGCCATGGCTCTCTACGGCCCAGGTCATAGAAGAATTAATTATTGGCAGCACTTCATCCAAAGAACAAATGATAGAAGAGCAACTGCTGCCACCACTCTCAACTGAGAGAGCTTTGGTTGCCACCAGTAGAAAAAGAAAAAGGTCCAGTAAGCAAAATATAGCTTTGGAAGATTATTCCAAAGGTAAAATAGATGTAGCAAAAAAATTGGAACTTCTTCTTATTGAACATAATAAGAGAATGAAAATCTTGAATTTGGAGGAGAAAGCAGCTACTAAGAAAATAAAACTTTTGAATTTAGAAAAGGAAACAGCTAAATTGAGACTGGAGAAGGAAAAAGTAGATTTAGAAATTTGAAGTTGAACAGAGAATTATTTTAAATATTGTACATGAGTCAAATGAGTTGTACAATGGAAATGGACTAAACCAGTGGTTCTCAACCTAGGGTACATGTACCCCCAAGGGGGTACATGAAAAAGCTTAGGGGGTATGCAACATGGGACCAAATGATAGAACCATGCATCCTCATCCTCATTTCTTTTCATTTTACTATCATGCAATAACTATTATAATTCATAATGGGATTTAATGCAGGCCAACTGCTTACTCTTACTGATAAGGCTAATGCAGGAAACCAATGTTTGCAATAGAGCGATTATTACTTCACATTAAGCTATTAATGTAACTATTTGAGTAAACAGCCCACAGAAAAACAATGATTTTTTTAGAGAACCAGCTTGATTGGAGAAACTGTGTGTCAGTATGTATAGATGGTGCCAAGGCAATGAGTAGTCACATAACAGGACTGGTAGGCTTTATAAAAAATGTATCCCCTAAATGCAACTTCACTCATTGTGTCCTTCACCATGAGGCTTTGGCATTCAAGCACCTGCCTGATGAATTGAGAGAAGTCCTTGACAAAAGTGTAAAAATGATGAATTTCATCAAAGCTAAGCCTCAAAAATTTCACACGTTTACAATTCTTTGTCAAGAAATGGGTAGTCTTCATATGAATCTGCTTTTACAAACTGATGTTCGCTGGCTTTCACTTGGAAACTTGCTGGCCCATGTGTTTGAGCTCCACAATGAGCTGCAAGATTTCTTAGCAGAGCACAAGTCTAATTTAGCTAATGAGAAAACCCATATCTGACTTTCCCAACATTAAAACTTAAATTAAACATCACCTCAGTTCACTGAAGGCCAGTATTAGAGAATACTTTCCACCAACAGACAAAACTTTGGGCTGAATTCTAGACCCCTTTTATTTTGTGTAACAGAAACTTCGAGCACTCTCATGACATTTCAAAAGGAAGAGTTGATTGAGATATCATGTGATACAACATTAAAAACAAGGCATTTGAATTCTACATTGATAGAGTTTTGGATTAGTGTCAGAAAAAAGTACAAAGGACTTTCAAGTATTGCACTCAAAGTTCTCATTACATTTACAACAACATATCTGTGTGAAAGAGGGGTTTTAAGCTTAACAGTTATTAATAGTAAGTACAGGAACAAGCTCAATGTTGAGGATGATTTGAAACTATATTTAATGGAGCTCAAACGAAACATTGATCAGCTGTGTAGAAAAAAACATGCTCAACCCTCCCATTAGTTTCTTCAAGTTTTCATTTGCTTTTGTTCATTTAAAATTTTTATACTGTAAATACATATTTTTAGATTTTCCAGTCACAAAATCACAAAAATGCATCAATTAAGTTTATTGAGCAGAAGTTCATGCTGTATATTCATTTCATTGATATTTCTCTTTTACCGTTACAAAAAAATGTTACCTATGTGAAGAATCTAAAAAATATACATACATTTTGTATATTATCGACTAGGTTTGAATTTTTTCAATACCTATGTAAAAATTCTTCTTTTAGTTTCAGATAGAATATGGGAGGCTTATTGTTTCGCATTTTTTGAGGTGGGTGCCCAATTTATTTGGGGGGGGGGGCTGGTGCTAAATTTAGGGGGTGAGTCATGAGGCTTGGGGGGCACCCCTGATTAATAGGGTGTACCCACATTATTCTATTTTTCACATTGCGATCAAGCAACTGAATGAAATTCCACATCATTAAAACGATCTTCCTCCTCATCCATCATGCCTTGATTAATGCTACTAGAGACACTAGAAACTTCTATAATGAAACTATTGTACTACTACTGAAACTACTAAACTACTGTAATGAAACACTAGAACTGCTATATGTTCACTCTGCAAGAGCACAGTTGTGACTTGACTGTGAAACCGAGCCAAAACTTGGCCGTGACTTGCCTTGCCTTCTATTTTGTGTGTCTGCTTTGCGACAAAGCAAGTCAAGCCTTGACTAGTCATTTTGCCTCGCCTCAACTGTTCATCATGTGTGTGGCCGGCCTTATAATGCATTGGGGCATCTAGGAGCTCTATAAATGACCAATGGTACTCTTCAGTACCATTTTTTGAGGTAGTTTACACATTTATCCGGTAAATTGGGTGCAGTATGCATCCATTAGAAAGTAATTCTGCCTCCTATATCATGCATATTTTGTTTCTTCAAGTTGCCTATTTTATAAAATTATTATCTTTGATATAATAATTATCTCAACAATTTTATCATATGTTCCAAGTGTATTCATGTTCTGGGAATGCAGTCAACCAGTGGCGTAGTGACAGAGGGGGGGGGGGTTTCCCCTGGGTTACAACCCCCCCTTTGAGCCCATAAAAGAGGCCCCAAAAACGAGTAGGGAGGCATCAACAGTAATGCGATAATATTGGTTACTGGAGGTAAAAATGTTTTCATACATGAAGTGTTACAACTAGAGAAAATATTATAATTTCAATACAGTGGAAAATGTTTATTATGACATCGCTTGTAATGACATATCGGATATAGTGACCAGAAACCTGCCTCTTGTTTGGTTTGCTATACATATGGTGCTTTATTATATTGCTTATAGTGACATCTATTATAGTGACATATCGGCTATTATGACCAGATTTTCATTAAAATATCAACAATTCTATCGTATATAATGACGGTCGACGGATAGTTGAGTAAACAGGATGTAGTTTCTGAAAACCGGATACAGTCAGCCAAATATGTACATAAATACAAAACAGAGATTCTTTCTAAATGAGTCATCCAGTCTGTATTTATTCAAGTTGAGACCTGCTATTGGTTAGCCCATTATTATTTAATCATAAGCAGTACTGGAAATTGTTCAGGGCTCAGTCTCAGTTGATTCATCGGTTCAGCTAGTTCGGTTTCGCGAGTCTTGTACATGTTGTAATAGTGTACAATTTATATTATGTACTGTGAAGTTTAGTTTATTGTAGGCTATAAATATGACTTTCTGTAAGACTTTTACGATAGAAGAGAAGGCGCACATCATTTGGTGATTAGAGAATGGGGAGGCTAATAGGGATATTTCAAAGGAATTAGGAGTTGGACATTCAACAATCTCAGTGATCTGGAAGAATCAAGACAAAATCAAGAAGAATTTTGAAACAAATTCCATAAAAACAAAAAAACTATGACCCAGTCTACATAATGATGTGGACCAAGCTTTGATCAAATGGTTTAAAATTCCGAGGGCCGATAATATTCCAATTAGTGGTCCGATTTTGCAATCGAAAGCAAATGATCTCGCAGAGAAGTTGGGTAAACCTCGTGATATCACACCTGCATGGACACAACGATTTTGCCAGCATCATGGCATCACTTGTGGGAGAATAAGTGGGGAGGCTGCAGCAGTTCCAACTGGGGTACCTGAGGAGTGGTTGAACAATGTGTGGCCGAAATTACGAGGTGATTATCCAGACAAAAAAATCTACAATGCCGATGAATCAGGACTTTTCTTCAAACTGACTCCTGAAAAAACATTACATTTCAAAGGCGAAAAGTGTAACGGTGGGAAAATGTCGAAGGATAGATTAACTGTGTTAGATGCTGTGAATATGGATGGGAGTGATAAATGCAAGCTAATGGTTATAGGGAAAAGTGCTAAACCTCATTGTTTTAAAAATGTACATTCGCTGCCAGTAACATATGAAAGTAACAAAAGAGCTTGGATGACAAGTGAATTGTTTGCTTCCTGGTTACGAAAATGGGACAATGAATTGAAATTGAAAAATGATTAAATACTGTTACTGGTTGATAATTGTCCAGCTCATCCACATGTTGAAAATCTTTCATCTATAAAGTTGGTGTTCCTAACACCTAATACAAAATCTGTTTTGCAGCCCTTGGATCAAGGTGTTATAAGATCACTAAAAGTTAACTATCAAAAACGTCTTATTTTACAAATGATACAGGATTTGGATGAAGGACATGAGACAAAAATCACCATACTTGACGCAATAACAATGTTGGGAAGAGCTTGGAGTGAAGTTACTCAAGTGACAGTAAAAAACTGTTTCAGGCATGCAGGATTTTCAACACAAGATGAAGCTACTGGTTATACATGTGAAGAAGAATCTCTACAACAATGGAGGAGAAGTTTGGATAATCAAGCAGTGTCGCAAGAACTTTTTGAAGACTATGAAGAAATTGACAAAAATTTGGAAACCACTGCATGTGTAAGTGATGATGAATTACTGGCTTCAAGTCAAGAAAACAAGGAATCAAACATTTCAGATGATGATAATGATGAGGACATCAATCCACCAACACTGGCTGAAGTTTGTAAAGCAATAAAGACAATTTCCCAATTTCTCAGTGTTACAGATGTAACTGATGAAGCAACAAAACCGGTTTTGTTCAATCTTGAAAAAAACGTTCAAACTTCATATTACCATTCCAAGTGCAGCAAACAAACCAGAATAACTGACTTTTTGAAGAAAAAATATTTTTTTATTTTTGCAATACAGTACAATAATAAATATTGTGTTCACATTATTTGTCATATTTTTTATAAGTGATGTTTTTGAAGCGCATTCCAGCAAATTTGTGAAGTACTTTCTCAGTTATGTTCAAATGTGTAGCTTTCGTTTCTATTTCCAATCAAACAAACAAATATAAGGATGTGAGAAAATGCAGGTTGTTTCAATTTGTGATTCCTGTTCATCTCAATGGGAGATAATATGCTGCAACGAAAAACGTAAGTGCTATTAATATTATTTCCACTACTGCATGGTATTCCTTGCACTCAGTCCAGTATCGGATATAGTGACCATCGCTTATAATGACCTAAAATTGAGGGGGTTAAAGTCAAAACTCACATGTTCCAAAAAATCGAAAATTGAGTTAGCAGTGGTTTATTATAGTACTTTTCAAGCGGAATCGAATAGAAGAAACGGTGAGTGTCAAAACTAACTAGAACCCATTTAAAATGATACTTAAAAGTACAGGTTGGGATCAAAACTCACATGTTCCAGTGTAACATGTAAGTTTTGCTACCAACTGATTTTGAGCTGGTCATGTGACCTGCGTCAACCAATGAGATATCAGTACTGCCTCTGTCTAGCAGCTTGTTGAGGTTATGTTCATGTTGATGAGGACGTGTTTAGAGTGGTGTTACACAGGATAATCTGTTGTTCATCTTTTAATATTATTTAAATTCGTATACTACTTCATTTAAATTATAAGGAATGGAATTATTGCCAATAACTCCGGTTCAAGCTGATGGTCGCCCTTCAAAAAGAACTCCAAATCCAAGTAATTGGAAAAGAAACAAGGCCAAAACTGCAAGGTATGTCACATGGAGTTATTATAAGAGATCCTTAACTTACTAGTAAAGTAGCAATGTTTTCATCAACTTAACTATTAATTCATTTGTGATTAGGGATTTAGATAATAGTTTGGTACATGATGGTACAATAAAGTAAGGCCTTTCTTGACCCTACATTCACAATTTTTGCCTCAGGCCTACGGCCTAATTTTTTATTCTGTCAAAACTGAACAGAAGAAAACACATTTTAAAACTAACATTTAAAATGTGTTTTCTATCTGTTTCAGATACAAACCTGCCTCATTGCCTGAGTATCCCAGTTGTGCTCATGATGGAGGATCATTCTGTTGTAAAAGTTTGACCATGGATGATATCAAGCATTTTCACTCTCTATTTTATAAAAAACCTGACCGAGAATATCAAAACAACTTCATATTGAGGTATGTGGAAGTTCGGAATGTGAAACGTAGACGAAATCGGAAAAATCAAACTCATGAACACACCAAACAGCAACTCCTAAGAACAACGAAATATTTTGTTAGAAACCGACAGGGGGAGAAAGTTCCTGTATGCATGCAATCTTTTTTATCAATACTAGTTGTGTCTCGCTTTTGGGTAAACAAAATCACCAGTGATTATCACAAAACAGGGTTCATTACTGATAAGAGGGGTGGGTTTAAGCAACGAGAAAAATATATGAGGCTGAAGCATAGTGTTCGAGACTTTATAAACTCATTGAAAGGTGTTGAAAGTCACTATTGCAGGGGACAAACTAAGAGAATTTACCTACCGAATGGTTTGAATGTGAAACATTTGTGGAAAATGTATTCAAACAAGCCTGGTTGCATCCCAGTTAAATGCAGCTATTTTCGTAAAATTTTCAAAACAGAATATAATGTGGGATTTGGCTCACCAAGGACAGACGTATGTTCCACTTGCCTTCGTTTGAATGAATTAATCAAGAATGAAAAAGACCAGAATAAAAAGAATAAACATTTTAATACTTTCCTATGATTGCCAGAAGAATATCCCACTTCCAAAAATACCAGACCAATCGACTTATTATAGCAGACAATTCTATTTTCAAAATTTCACTGTAGTTAAAGGACACAGTAAGTTGAATCTTAACCCAACAACAGCAACATCATATTGTTGGATAGAAAATCAGTATTCAAAAGACTCTAACATGATTTCTTCTTGTGTATTCAACACCCTCCAGTCGACAGATATGACCAACATAAAAAAAGTTAGGCTAGTGTCAGATGGATGCTCTGGACAAAATAAAAATTCAGCTATAGTTTTAATGTGTCATGTGTGGCTTGGGCAATTTGCCCCCGAGCACATTCAGAAATGGAGGTAATTTTTCCTGTAACAGGTCACAGCTTTTTACCACCTGACCATATCTTTGGTAATATTGAAAAGAAAATAAAGTCAATGGAAGAAATTATAAAGCCAGACATTTTATTTGAAATTGTTTCTCAATTTTCTACCATTAAAAAAGTTGGCAATGACATTGAAGTTGGTGATTTTCGTCAAATGGGTCAGTCTTCTCTAAAAGATCCAAAAAACTGGCACTTCAAAATTTCCAAGTGCAGAAGACTCCATTTTATCAGAAAAAAGAATGGTACAGTTCTAACTCGTGGAGAAATGTCATATAGAAGTGACTGTGGAATCTACAAATCAGTTTTAAAACCAGGTGTGAATGTAAGAAGAATCAACCCTGACATTGTTGAAATGAAAAATACAGTGTCACAAGAGAAGAAGAAGGACGTCGATAAGCTACTACAAAAGCATTTTGGAGATGAGTGGAGGGAAAATGAAGACCTCAAGTTCTATTTAAATATCATTGAGGGAGTAACTACTAATGAAAATAACCAGGAACATGATGAGAATTATTGTGAATTATTCGAGGAGCCTGAAATTATAATTGTATAATTCGTAATCTGTATTGAAAATAACCAGAACCATGATGAGACTTGTGAATTATTCATCTCAACAATATCAGGGTTGATTCTTTTTACATTATTTACACCTGGTTTTAAAACTGATTTGTGGTTTTCTTATTAAAAATTGAAATTATTCAATTATCATTTTATAATTTGTAATTGTATTGTAATTGTATAATTTGTAATCTGTATTGAAAATAACCAGGACCATGATGAGACTTGTGAATTATTCATCTCAACAATATCAGGGTTGATTCTTTTTACATTATTTACACCTGTTTTTAAAACTGATTTGAAGTTTCCTTATTAAAAATTGAAATTATTCAATTATCATTTTATAATTTGTAATTGAATTGTAATTGTATTGTAATTGTATAATTTCTAATCTGTATTGAAAATAACCAGGACCATGATGAAACTTGTGAATTATTCATCTCAACAATATCAGGGTTGATTCTTTTTACATTATTTACACCTGTTTTTAAAACTGATTTGAAGTTTCCTTATTAAAAATTGAAATTATTCAATTATCATTTTATAATTTGTAATTGTATTGTAATTGTATAATTTGTAATCTGTATTGAAAATAACCAGGACCATGATGAAACTTGTGAATTATTCATCTCAACAATATCAGGGTTGATTCTTTTTGTATTATTTACATTATTTGCATTATTTATTAAAATAGTGAATCAAAATCGTAATGTCTTTTATTATTATTGAATCCCATTGTTTCTAGTTCAGGTTTGACAGAGTAAAAAAAAAATGTGTTATGTTAGAGGCAAGTAGATATGGTAATATTTAATTTAAACATAATAGTATTATTGAGTAACCCATATCAAACCAGCACATACCATCTTGATATTTTTATAAAATCTCACAATGGCTAATGAATTTTGGCCTAATTTTCAAAACCAACATGTTCCAGGTTGATGAAAATCAAAACTAACATGTTCCAGGTTGATGAAAATGATGAAAATCAAAACTAACATGTTCCACTTTTGAGTGTCATAACTCACATGTTCCAATTTTTGAATTGAAATAAAATTGAAATGGTGTATCACAGCGTTGTGAATGCGCTCAAAACATGAATAGGAGATCAAAATACACATGAATAACAGTGCTTGGAAACTTTCAATGAGATGTAAATATAAGATCTATGTTTTTGGCGTTTTACCAGAAATGAGATTTTTGGAACATGTGAGTTTTGACTTTAACCCCCTCAATTGATGGTCCCTTGAAGGTCACTATAAACGATTTCCACTGTATTTAAAATACTTTAATTAACTAAAAATAATAAATTCATTGAGGTTACAGAGGGTACGGGGCGAACAAGGCAAGTTTTCTTGGACTTCAATGTCAAAGGGCCACATTATTTTAAAAATGTAAGCAAGTGAAAAAACAAAAATAAAATAAGGGGCCCCAAATTGACCAACTATAGCCTCCAGGGCCCCTTTTTCCTCCAGTTTAGACCTCTAGAGACCCCTGGCACCACAGGACCTTCGGGCCTGTTTTTATTGCCAGTTTAGTCATGTGAGGTGGAGATTCAGGTAAGCTGCATCTGGAATATTTCAAATTTTAACGTTTATAAACAAGGATCCCCTAATTGTCATATGCAAATGCAAAATTACTATAAGTTAAAGTTTGGAATTGGATATTAATTCATTCTCTCCTTGCAAGTTGAATCAAGTTCCTTTATTCAAAGTCATAATAATTTTTATATTTTTACACATTCCAGTATTAGAGAATAGTTTGATGCAAATTCAAGAGATTACACAAAAATAGAAGAGAAGTGTTTATTGCTCTATCTGGTGCCACTCATTGCCCTTTTCCCTAGCTTCCACAACTTTTTCAAAGAAATGGTTTTCAGTTGGCCTACACTCGAATTTTATCTTTAAATTGAAAAACAATTCAAATTAGTTACACATAGATGGAATACATATTCAATGCTAGTTGGAAAATCGAGTCATTAATAATTAAATTATTCAATTAGCATAAAACTATTTAATAATTTACAATTATTGAAAATTGGTTTTTAGTGTGAGGGCGCCTCACCTTTTGTTGTAAGGGAGCCTCCAGCCACTAAAATGTTTCTGAGTGGCCCTGATTTAATTTGCAACCATGATAGATTGTTAAATTAGCTTTATAAAAATAGTATTTTTTGGATTTTATACATTAAAATTTGTTCAAAATGATTAATGAACTAACAATAAGCAAAAAGTGGGTTCAAGCTCTTAAGGTCTGTCCACACATGCGCCACGAACCGCGCCCCGTTCAGCGCAGCGAACATTCGGCCGAACATTGCGCCGTTCAGCGTGCATTCGGCCGAATGTTGCGCCGTTCAACGATCATTTCAGCATTCCACCAGTTGTCGGTAATTACCCGAATCATAAAAAGAATTGTTTGTGCGCACGTTCACGTTCAGGCGCATGTGTGGACGGCCAGGGGCGCGTTCCACGAAAGTCACAAGTTACATATTCACCGGTGAATTTCGGTGAACTTGTTACTATTCTGAGTTACAAGTGTTTCACGAACGAAATTCACCAGTCTTTTAGTCACAAGTGAAAATTCACCTATTCACTAGTAAAAAGTCACAAGTTCACTATAGTGAATATTCATGTTTTCACAAGTAACAAGTAAACACTTGTGAATATTAGCCAAAATTTTAACCTATCGTAATACATGGGTAACTTTTTTCACAAGTGCTTTTGTGGTTATGTTATTTGAAAAAATAGTTTTGTCGTCGATGTCATTACCGTTCTTTCGAGGTTATTCGTCATTGAAGTTTTATTAGTTTTGTTATTGATTTAGCCTACAATACCAAAGGTTCCGTATTTGAAAAGGAAATTCTGTGAGGATAATATTTATTAAGGAGAATGAATAAAACAAACAACATTTCTGAATCAAGTGTGAATTTTAATATTTATTAGTTTAGAAGCAGTAAACTTGTAAAATTTAATTGAAGCCTACTCGAAAGTAATTTACACTGGCCTAAGATTATACGGTGGATCATGGACTATAAAAAATGTTTTATTTTTATTTATGTAAAGCATAAGTGTTTTATAAACAATTCTCTAACCGTTTAATTCAAAGAAAAGAGGTCTCTTGTTGAGTACAGTCTAGGTCTCCGTAATGCAGCTTGTACAATATTTTTCTGAATTACAAAAATCTTCCTAAAATGTGAATTCATAGGTCCATCCTAAGCCCTGATCCCATATTGCAAGACTGATTGAGTATAAGCGAAGTAGATCAGCCTGCAAATATTTGTATATTTTAAATATTCATATTTTTTAAAATATAGTTTATGGAATTTGAAAATGAAATAAGTTATTTCAGCCTTTGACACAATCATGTTATTGTCAAATCTCTGTCTCTTTTTTTGCTTAATGTATCAGAGAAGGCCCCAAACAATATTTCTCTATTTTCTAAAATTGCTTTTAGCACTGTTGTTTTGCCCTCGCGTTTTTTCTCCGAATAATACTGACCTAAACAAAATTCAGGAATAGACCTAACCTATATTAAGAATAGATTCCGATTACAAATCGGGGAGAGAAAGAAGAAGAAGAAGAAGATTACAACATTTTCTTGTAACAGATGATCTAAAAAGTAACAAGTAAACGCTTGTACTAGTGAAATTGTTACTTTGTAACTTGTGACTTTTGAGAAACGCCTGTACTTGTGAAATTGTACTTACAAGTGCGATAGTAGGTGAACTTGTTACTTTGTAACTTGTGACTTTCGTGAAACGGGCCCCAGGTAGTACATTTCCACGAACATACAGTAAACAGTACTGGTAGGCATTTCATTCTTCTTTATTCCCCTCTACCTTTTCATTCTTCCTGCTCCATTTCTTCATGGGATGAAGACGACTAATTCAATGGCAGCTATTGACCATCAAAAGTTGGGGGGGGGGGGGGAGGTTAATAAGATGGGGGTGAAGACCAAAAAAAGTTTTTTTTTTAATACTACAGTATTTTTAAAAAATATTACTCTATATTTCCCAGAAAATGAGGGGACGCCCCCTCACCATTACGAATCTCTGCCACTGAGTAGAGATGGGTATCAAACTGCAAAAATTGATTTATTTTGATAAAAATTGTTTTTGAAAAAATTATATTGAAAAGACTTTAAGTTAGGTACTTGAAATATTAAAAAGAGGGGGCGGCCCCCTCACCACCACGAATCGCCGCTGGATAGAGTGAACATTTCCACAAACATGCATTAATGCAGCGGCGGTAATTTACTAATTAAAGTGGGGGACAAATTTGGTTGAAGTTGGGGTGGAGCAAGACCAAAAATAAATGTTTTTCAATAGAAATTTAAATATTGCTCTGTGACCCGGTTTTTTCTATGGTTGATAGAAATAGTATTGGAGCTTTAATTAATTAAAGGCACCTTAATTTAAATGCAATAATTACTTACAAGCAGTGGCTTATAGTATATCCCCCCCCCCGAAATATCAAGATGGATCCCCCCCTAAAAAAGAATTTATTCATAATTATGTATGTATAGTTTTTGCGAGAAATAAATTTAATCTGTGTCATTGTTACTTGTTAGCTAGAAGAATATAAACAAGAAGGATGTGTACAACCTACATCCATTACATTGTTGTGTAACAATCTGAGTATTTTTTGGCTATTCCTTCGTAACTTACATGTTAAAAATAGGGCCTAAGCATAAAGAAAAAATTCGCAGTGAACACTTGATTTATTTTTGATTTCATTATACGTTTATTTAACTGAACTTTGTCATCATGCTCATCAGCTCATTAATCCTGGGACTGCCACTGCTTTGCCACATGTCAAAGTAGCCAATCAGTGACTCCGGTTCAGGTCATGTGACCGACCAGCTGTGCAGCTCAGCCTGTCTGCTAGTAGACAAGAAGATTGAGGTTATGCTATGTCTGGCTGTGTTTACGTTACTATTATAGCATTCTTATTGTAATTTTAAATAATTATTTGATATAATATGGCAGATACTGGTGATTGTCTCATAAGTGTTAAAGAAGGCTCAAAAGGTTCTTGGAAGAAGCCAAGACGAGTAAGTGCCAAAGAACTGTTGAAGAAAGAACGTCACAGTGCTCCAAATGGATCTAATGTATTTGTAGGCTGTCAACACAATAACAATAGGTTTTCATGTTACAAAATTCGGCCATTTGATGCTACTAACATTCGCGAACTTTTGTTTTCATCCAAAAACAAGACAGCACAAGATAATAAAATAGCTGGGTGGGTTCATATTGCAGATATAAAGCAGCGCCGACAAACTTCCCATCATTGTGAAGGTAAGGTAGCTAAGCCTCATTCATTTCATGTGAAATACACTGTACCAACAAAGATTGGAAAAACAGTTTTTATTTGTAAAAAAATTTTCATGCATTTGACTTGTTTGAAAAACAACAGACTTAATAATATTTGCAAGCTTGTTAAATCCGGAAAAGATATAAAAGAAAGAAGAGGTGGTGATTGTATGAGTGGAAAATCAAAAAGCAAGAAAGACAAATTAAGGGAGTTTATTAGTAACCTAAGAGGAAGTGAATCACATTATAATAGGAAAAAGTCTGCTAGAATCTATCTAAATAGTGAATTAACTCAGAGTATACTAAGAAGTATTTACAACAGTTCAGTTTCTTCTGAATATCAAGCTTCAAGATCAATGTTTCAAAGGACTTTTTCAGAATTCAATGTTGGCTACAAATCACCAGCATCAGACACATGCAGCTATTGTACTCGACTTGATTTTCAAATAAAAAGTGTTGTGAACAAGGAAGAAAAAAATAATTTAATGCTTGAGAAGAGGATTCATAAGATGAGAGCTTCAGCCTTCTACAAACTTCTGCATCAGAAAGATGATGAAAATACAAGTACATTCTGTTTTGATCTGCAGTAAGTTCATCCTCTTCCAAAGACACTGATTCAACAGGCTTATTACACTTGCCAATTAAGTTTTTATACTTTTTGTTGTGTTGATAAGATGGCAATGAAGCCATATTTTTACTGTTGGACAAAAGAGCAAGCAGAGAGAGGGTCTCTTGAGGTTTCATTGGCGTTGTTGGACTTCATAGAAAGAAATTTGAACCATGAAATGAAAGAACATGATGGACTATTCTGTGATGGGTGTGGGGGGCAAAACAAGAAAAACTTTGTCCTTCATACCTTGATGAACTTTCTGTCAAGATGCTCCTCATCAATCAAAAAAATAACATTGTATTTCCCAGTGCGTGGTCACACTTTTCTTCCTGCTGACTGTGTTTTTGCTCCAAAGAAGAATACCTGGACTGCTATAGATTGTTTGGCACAGTACTAGTTTTAGGACAAGACTGGAAGATAAAGAACATCAAGGCACTTTCAACAGCTGTCTACAAAAAGGTTGTGGTCAACAACAAAATCTCTGTTCAAGTCAAAAGATACCAGTTCCTGCAATTTGATGAGGAATCAGCCCCAACCACACTTCTCAGAAGAGGAATTTCTTCAAAGAAAGAAAGTGACTTCAAACTGGAAGATGTTCCATTACAGCATGGAATCAATGAGCTGAAGAAGAAGGATGTTTATTCTCTCCTGAAAGAACTATTTGGAGATGCATGGAGACAATGTGAGGGATTCCCTCCCAGAAAGTGGTATTCTGACATCATTGACTCACAATTGAATGAAGAAAATGAAGTTTAATAACAACCACTGTGATTGTCTAGAGGATGATCAAGGCTTACATATTTGAAAAGGTAACAAAAATACATTATATTAATGATATAGTAACTTTAAAAATGATATAACTTTAAAAATAAATGACTCAAATCATGCAAAAACAAACATGTCAATTTCTTATTCATGCAAAAACAAACATGTCAAATTCTTACTCAAGCAAAAACAAACATTAAGTACAAGTTCAACCAAAACCAAACATCTTGATTATTTGAAACTGAATAAAACTCCACAAATTTAGAATAGATTTGAATTATTGGAAAGATTGTTCATTTATAATAACAATGATTATAAATCATATTATACCCTCAGAAAAAAAAAACAATATTTAACCCTGAAAAAGTTTTTGGCCTATACTGAAAATTTTCATTTGACTGACATGTTTGCTTTTGCTTGAGTGCTCCTCATTTCTACTAATGATGTTTACTACCATCAGCAATTATCATTTTACATGTTCAATGTTCATAGTTTATCTAAAGATGAATCTTTTTTTTACTTATGATCAAACAATTGCCAAGACGAGGTTGTTTCTATGATGCACTCATTTTTAGAAAATTTCCTACCTAAGACTGTTCAACATCTTGAATTATTCTGTGATTCTTGTGCAGGACAGAATAAGAACTACACAGTTATATGCTTCCTACACTCACTTGTGCTTAAATTTCATTAACTGGATTCAGTACACATCACATTCCCTATCCTTGGTCATAGCTATATGGAATGTGACAAAAATATGGGCAATATTGAACTGCCTTCTGAGTGAAATGATCATGTCAGAGCATCCCGCGTGAAACCATCGCCATTTGTCATTATTGAATGTCGTACCCAAGATTTTTGTAAATGGAGCTCGTATTTGGATGGTGTATATAAGAAGAAATGCCCATTTCCTACTCAACCTATTTTAGAACTGAAAATATCCAGAGAAAATTCATGGATACTACAGCTTCGTACAACTTATAATGGTTCTTGGGAATTGTATGTCATTAAGAAAAGGCACTGCTCATCAAATAATGAAGATTTGGGATCCAGTGAATACAAATCCAATTCCTGAACCAAAATACAAAGATCTTCAAGTTTTAAAACGATTTTGCAGTCAGGCAGCTCAATAATTCTTTACATACCTGCCTGTTTCAACCACCTCAGATGAATGCTATGAAGATCCTGACAACTGCTTTGCTTAAAGTAAGTAAATACAATAATTTTTTTTGTTGCTGCATGATTCCCACATGAGTCTTGAGACTTGTGCATGGGTAATGAGGGGAATGATGATTAAGTGAATTTTTGTTAAAACATCCATGCCTGAATGGGATTTGAACCCAAGGGCAGATGAACTGCAGAGAGATAAGGCTGTTATAGGAAAACAATAAATGAAATATGGACTTTGATAGTTATTGCAAGTTTTTATTGGACTTTTGTTTTTTTGTTTTTTCATTTTTCTTAATGACATTGTAAATTTAAAAGTGATATAAAAGGTACAATAGTATGAAAAAAGAGTTTTTATTATTATTAGCTTTAGAATTAAAAATTCGATTTTCCCCAAACAACAGATTTGTGACTTTGGCTGTTCTTCCCTTGTACCCTTCATATGTTATATTATTCAGTGTTATTTTTCATCATAATTATAATGTCACATAATCTCAGTCAACTATATAAAATTGATTCATCAATAATTGACATCCTAGAAGAAATACTTTTGGACAATAACTTTGACACTGACATCGAATCTGAAGAAGAAGACTGTGAAGTTAATGTTCAAAATAAGAGATATTTCAATATTTGATCAGGTATTTCAGGAACAGTTAGAAATAGCAGAAACATCTGAAATAGCAGTTAATGAAATAGAAATATTGGCAGTTGACAAAATAGAAATATCAGCTCCATCAACTTTGAAAAATGTACAGGGTAAGTCTAGGAAGAAACCTGAACCTGAAAGAAAATGGAAAGTTAATAAAACAGTCATGCAGGAATTATCTTATTCTTTTCCAGAAGGGCCTGTAGAAGGAATTTTTGCATGCTGTGAACATCCAACAGACTATTTCGTTTATTTTGTTAAAAACATTTTAGAAACTATTTGCTATCTAAGCAAATTGTATGCTGTTCAAAGAGGTAAGGTGTTGTTGAATGTGACAGAAAATGAACTGCTTGCTTTTTTTGGAATAAATTTCTTGATGGGCTACAACAAACTCCCAAGCTGGAAAAACTATTGGAGTTCAAGTGAAGACCTTGGTGTAAAATTAGTTCAAAATACAATGTCTTGCAATTGATTCAATGTTATTTTGAGTAATCTGCATGTCATAAGTTACACAGGTATACTGTCATATTCTGCTCCCATTGTATCAACATTATTGCTGACTATGTATTTTCTACTTTATTGTATTAGTCTGTAAGAATTGGGCAGTTCTGAATATTCTTTTGAAGCGAGCGCATCGCTCCGTGCTCTGTGTAGTGTTTTAGTTTAGGATGTGAATAAAGATTGTTTTTTAAAAACCCTTTCGAGTTGTTCGTTCGCTTAACTGGCGCCCGTTAACAGGGACCGTGGAAAGTTTTTCGGAAAATCTACGTCCGTTCGACTTACAATTTACAAGACCACTTATCTTGTTTATTACGTGATCAAAAATCCCGTACGCGAAAAACTTTGAGTGTTAACTCTTAATCTGCGGTCGAAAAATCAAAAAAAATTTTTTTTTTCTTCAACAAGAAAAATCGTGAACTCAACTCATCCATCCAAAACAACTACCGGTAGAAACTTCAGACTCAACTTTAAGCCTGCCAGACTTCAACAATCAACAATCAATCAGAATATTTATTAAATCAACACGCTGGCCGCTGGAAGGGACAAAAGGGCCTTACAAAGAGACCTCGCCTACAGACGGACATCAGCAGCGATATCATCATCAACATCGTCATCGGAGGGCGAAGACGACGCAGCCAACTACAACTGCAACGACGACCTTCAACCTCAATCAACTTCGACTGTGAGTAATTTCGTTGTATCTCCTCCAAATTCATTAATCAAACTCCCAAAATTGCAAATCACAATGGCTACTAATACGGTTTCTAAACCTATTCCTCATGACATCCTCAAATTTATACCCCGTTATGACGGATCCTGCTATAAGCTTCCACAATTTATATCTACCTGTGAGGAATTGTATACTGCTTATTGCAATGACACTATAGCTGAAAAAGATGGAAACCACTGGCTCCTCTTCAGGGCAGCCGTAAGCCACCTAGATGGACCCGCAGAAGCGGTAGTTTTTAATAACAATTGTACAACAATTCCTGAGCTTTCAACAGCTTTAAAAACAAATTTTGCCGATAATAGGGCCGTACCAGATTTAATTTCAGAAATAACTTTCATGAAGTCCTATCAAAACGAGCACCCGATTGAATTCATTAATCAACTTGACGAGAAACGTACCACTGTTCTAACAAAATATAAATTAGATGGTGTTAAAGGTGAAATTTTAACAACTTTGATGAATCAATTGAATGCTACTCTAACTCGAACTCTCATTCATGGAGTGCATCCAAATTTGGGTTCACATTTGCAAATTTTACAAATAAAAAATTTGGACGATGCAAGACGTAAATTAATTAATGACTGTAGTATTGTTCTGAGTCAATTGAATTTCAATACAAGTGTCAATGCTATAAATAAAATAGACTCAAAAGCGTACAATCAATATTCAGTGCAATTGTTCACTAATCAAGGCTTTCGACCTAATAACAGATCATTTTCTAGCGGTTTCAACCAGAATTTCTCGAAACCTAAAGTACCTCGCTTCTCTCAACAGAATAGAGAATTTCAGCAGAATTTTCCACAAAATAACTTTGCACCATACTTTCAGCAGCCAAGGCCTAGCTATCCGAATCAATCTAATGATAATTTTCCACAAAATACCTTTGCTCCATTTTCTCAGCAGCCTAGGACGAACTATCAAAACCGACCAAATAACAATTTTCCGCAAAATAATTTTCGATTGACACAACAGCCTCACAACAACAATAATAATAATAATTGGAATTCACAAAATACTGTCAGTATGCGCACAGTGCAATCTCACCCTTCTAATCGTACGAGAAATAATTTTAAATCTCCCTTTGAAGTGAATCATTTGGAAGAAAACTCAAATAGTCATGATGACACTGAAATTCAAGGCATGCGAAGTCAAATAGCTTCTCTAGCCGAAGCAGTCAACCAGTTGACCGATCATTTTTTAGGGGCGGGCTCACCTTACCCAGTAAACCCACCCGACACTTCGAATTAAAAGCTATAAATAAATCATTGCCATATTTTATTGATGAAAATAACCAGAAATGGCTGATTGACACAGGCTCTCTGAAAAATTACATAGATCCTCGTATTCTACCCGTTGGTGTGAAAAAATATAAAGAGAACTTTATCGTTAAAACTCCCAATGGGGAAAGCAAAGGAAACGAATATATAATATATAATGCCGAAAACGTATTTTCCTTAGATTTAAAAATCAAAATGTACATATTCCAATTCTCGCCTAAGTATGATATCTTACTAGGTCATGAAACGTTAAGCCAATTGAAATCAAATATAGACTTTGGTAAAAATTTGTTGAAGTATGAACACGGTTCAAAGAAATTATTATTTATGATGAATGATTGTGAAATAAAATTGAAACCAGGCCTTAATTTAATTACCGTACCAGTTAGGTCACTGCCTAGCATTCAAACGGGGTTGCTTAAAGCTGTTTCTAATGAAAATTATCGAATTGAAGAAGGTATTGTTAATATACATGACAATAAATGTCAATGTGTAGTATATTCTAACGAGCTTATGACCATAAGTCCCGAGCCAATGGATATAGAAGAAGTAGATTCTATTTATGAAACCAATGAACTCAATCATTATAATACACTTACTAAAGAGGATATTGTGAAAGACATCCCTACACTTTTAAGAACTGACCACATGAATGGCGAAGAAAAACGAAAAATACTCAATTTAATTATTGAATATCCAGACATAATAAAAACTGAAAATATTCCATTAAGTTCGACAAATCTATTAAAACATAAAATTAATACTAAAGACGACAACCCGGTGTACACAAGAAATTATAGGTACCCACAAATTTTCAAAAAAGATGTCCATATAGAAATAGAGAAATTATTGGAAAATAAGATAATTCAACATTCAAACTCACCATACAACTCCCCTATATGGGTGGTTCCCAAAAAACCAGATGCTTCTGGGAAACGAAAAATTCGCATGGTAGTAGATTACAGAAAATTAAATGAACAAACTGTAGCTGACAAATACCCTATGCCTAATATTGAGGACCTGTTTGGAAAAATCGGAAGAGCGACTTATTTTTCCACTATAGATTTAATTTCTGGATTTCATCAGATTGAAATGGATTCAGACTCTGTTCAAAAAACCGCATTTTCAACCGAAGACGGCCACTTTGAATTTTTAAGAATGCCGTTCGGTCTAAAAAACGCACCACCTACATTCCAACGTGCCATGAATATTCTATTTTCAAGAATGCCCAATGTACTTGTCTACATGGACGATATTATTGTATTTTCTGACAATTTAGAAGAACATTTAAAACATTTAAAATCAGTTTTCAAGAAACTTAAAGATCACAATTTGAAAATTCAGCTTGACAAGACAGAATTCTTCAAATGAGAATTACTGTACTTAGGGCATATTATTTCCGAAAACGGCATTCAACCAAATCCTGCAAAGTTGCAGGCAGTTAACGATTTTCCCATACCAAAAACCGAAAAACAGATAAAACAATTTTTAGGACTTACTGGTTATTATAGAAAAATGATACAAAATTATGCAAAAATCGCCAAACCTCTCACCCATGCATTGAGAAAAGATGTAAAAATTAATATTAATAATAAAGAATATATAGAAGCATTCGAAAATTTGAAAACCATGTTACAGAATAGTCCAATATTGCAATTGCCAGATTTTTCAAAACAATTCATAGTAACCACTGATGCTAGCAATTTTGCAATTGGAGGTGTACTATCTCAAGTGTTTAACGGACAAGATCTACCTGTAGCATTCTCTTCAAGAACTTTAAATAAAAATGAGGTTAATCTATCAACAATTGAAAAGGAACTTCTCTCTATAGTGTGGTGTTGTAAGCACTTTAGACCCTATTTGTATGGTCGAAAATTTCTAATTCAAACCGATCATAAACCTCTTCAATGGCTCCACAGTATCAAAGAGCCCAATTCAAAACTAATCAGATGGAAATTATTGCTTGAGGAATTTGATTTCGATATAAAATATGTTGAAGGTAAATCTAATAAGGTAGCTGACGCTTTGTCATGCCCTTTTCAAGTGCACATGATGGAAACTACAGATGATGACTTTCTTGGTTTTGAAGACGTCAACGTTGAGGATTTAATCCGATTCAATAATAACGATGCTCCTCCCTCGATACATAGCAGTGACATAGACAACATAATTGATCGGATAGATCAGAGTAGAGAAACAAATAATAATAATAATATTAGTAATGAGAATGTAAATAATGATGATAATAATAATAATAACGAGCAAGAAGCTGAAATAATTGACAATCAAAGTTTAGTGACAATGCACTCACAAGAGAGCTCCAACGAACAAGTAGTTTTAGCTGATGAAGATAAAATAATTAATATTGAGCATAACCAACTTATACTCGAACGAGGTGATCAATCCCCTCACTTTCAAAAAATTTTTGGTAAACGAAGATTAACTATTTATTTTAAGAATGCTTCTGATTATGATAACATGAAAAATGTATGTATAGAATACTTGAAACCTAATACAGTTTACGGAGTTTTCTGCTCAAAAGATGGTGTTTTACATAATGAGTATGAACAGATTTTCGAGAACTTTAAAAATATAATGATAGAAACTTTCGATTCAATAAAACTTAGAAGGTATAGAAAAATCAATTTAGATATAACAATCGGCGAAGAACAAAAAGAAACAATTTCAAATTATCATGAAGGTAAAACTTATCATCGCGGAATAAACGAAACCTACAATCAGATAAGAAGAAAATATTATTGGCCATCTATGCTCAGAGACATAACTGATTATATTAATAGGTGTGCTATTTGCCTAAAAGTTAAGTATGATAGACGCCCCGTTAAAGCTGCATACAAAATCACTCCCACTCCCGAAAAACCATTTGAAAAGCTCCAAATAGATTGTTTTCAATTTGATAAAATAAAATTTCTGACGATTATTGATTGCTTTTCTAAGAGACTAACAGTTAATTCACTCAAAAGCTTGAATCAATTAGAAATACAGGAATGTTTAAATGACTATTTTTCGGCTTTTCCGATACCTAAAACAATACAAATGGATAACGGCCGTGAATTCGATAACGCTGGCTTACGCGACTTCCTTAGATTGTATAATATTGAACCATATTATGTTACTCCTGGTCACCCAGACTCACAAGGATTAATAGAAAGAGCCCATTCAACTCTTATTGAAATTCTCAATGCTATCCAACTTGCAAATAAAAAAAATACAACCGAAACAAATATGAAATTAGCAGTAATAGCGTTTAATAACACACTAAATTCTAATTTAAAAATGACCCCTATGGAAATCACCTATGGTATAACAGAAAATCCTTTTGTTAATGGAATTACCGAAAAATTAATAACAGAAGAACAATCGCATAAATACTTGGAACGTGTAAACCTGATACACAAAATGATCAAAAATAAAATTGAGACAGAAAAACAAAAACGTACTGAAGGACTTAATACTACACGTGAAAAAGACATAGAGATTGATAAAGAGCCTTATTTAAAAACGACATTCAACAAGAAAACCAAACCTAAATTTTTCAAAGTTAATTTTAATAAAGATGAACAACTAGCTACTAATCCTAGAGCGATACAAAAACGCCCATTTAAAATACACCCTAATAGAGTGAAACGCCCCAAAAAACTTGTGAAACCTAGGAAATTATCTGTTTCAGGACGTGATGATACTTCTCCTAATTCTCCTATCGCTGGCCCCAGCAGCGCCTTATAAAATGTTAGATCTCAGCAAAACTTCTGGGATAGTACCAATAAGAATTCAGGATTCTTTTATTGTAAATGAAACGCACACTTATATGCATAATATCAATGTACACATGTTACAATTAGAATTAAATACTATCAAGAGAACAATAGCTATGCTAGATAAACACAATATGGATCAAGGTCGTCTGGACGTTATACTAATGCATTTAAAATACACTGAAGCAAAGCTAGATCATGTCAGCCTCAGCAGAAATAGAATTAAGCGTGGCCTATTTAACGGGCTTGGTTCCGCTATTTCTTGGGTCACTGGAAATATGGATGCAAACGACAAAGAACGTTATGACAAAATCCTATTCAAAGTACAATCAAACGAATATAGCTTACAACACAATATTGAGAAACAGTTCTCAGTGAACAAAAGGCTGATTGATGAATTCAACTCAGATGTCAAAACAATTCATTCTAATAATTTGAAAATTATTAATTATTTTAAATCTCTCTCGAATGAAACAACAAGTATAGAGCTGAACCAGCAATTTTCTTTATTGTTCAGTTCGTTAATGTTACTATTTAATAAAATAAGTGATTTAGATACTAGTCTAGAATTTTGTAGATTAAATATATTACATTCTAGTATTTTATCTCGTAAGGAAATAGCAAATATTATTGATGATTCTAAGGTAAAATTAATTTCAGACGAACCACAGGTATTATGGCAATTGGCTAAGGTTCATTGTTCTATCTATAACGAATACATTTCCTACTTTATCGAATTTCCTTTACGATCACCAACTTACGAAACATTATTCTTATTATCCTATCCTGTGTACCATAATAATGAGGTTACCACTATTCATGAATATCCTTCCCTTATCCTGAGATACAACGAAATATTCACCGGCAATTGTGAATTTCTAAGTGATAATTATTACTGCAATAATGCAACAGTGATAAAAAATCAGTGTATAAGTGAAGTGTTAAGTGATAAAGAATTAGTGCATTGTAAACAATTATTGATTAATGATTCTGCTTCTTTCGTAAAATTTATCCCTATTATAAATCAGTATTTACTTTATAAAATTGACAAAGCTACTATAACATCAGACAAAAAGAACTTTACTTTACATCCAAAGTCAACTCAGATTTTATCTCTTAATATTTCTGAACAGTTGCTTAATTATTCTAAAATGCACGAATATTGGGAAAGTGATGTATCTATCCCATCAGCAATCCCAAATAAAAAGTTTAAAACAAATTTTACATTTGATACAATTCATGAAGCAAACATAAATATTGAACCTTTACAGGTAATAGAAGAACTTAGTATCGGAAATAATGATATTTATTACATTTGGTGTTTTATTATATTTTTTGTTATAGTGTTTAGTGCTTTTATTTTAGTTCACATGTATCATTTTATTAGAAATTTCATTTTATTTAAAAAAAATTGTAGAAGCAACGCGAATGCAGCTTCGGCTACACAAACCCCAACATTTGTTATTGGGCCCTGTCTCCAAGCCCAAAATTCTGTTTGATCGCTGAGGACAGCTTCAATCTTAGGGGGGGAGAAGTTACACAGGTATACTGTCATATTCTGCTCCCATTGTATCAACATTATTGCTGACTATGTATTTTCTACTTTATTGTATTAGTCTGTAAGAATTGGGCAGTTCTGAATATTCTTTTGAAGCGAGCGCATCGCTCCGTGCTCTGTGTAGTGTTTTAGTTTAGGATGTGAATAAAGATTGTTTTTTAAAAACCCTTTCGAGTTGTTCGTTCGCTTAACTATAGACAATTCAACCATTGATAAAAATAGTAGAGATCATCTGACAACTAAGCTCTGTCCACTCATAGACTCATTGAATGATAACTTCAATAACTTTTATCATGGGACTAGAGCATTATCAGTTGATGAATCTATGATTTCATTCAAAGGGAGGAGTACTATGAAACAATATAACCTGATGAAGCCTATCAAACATGGCTACAAATTGTGGTGTCTGGCTGATCAGCGAAGATACATAAAACAATTTAGTATATACCAGGGATGGGATGAAGCATTAGAAGAGGAGTTTGCAGAGTATGGTCTTGGGGAACAGGTTGTCTTGTCATTGACAAAAAAGGAATGGCACGAAGGAAGGGTTATCTACTTTGATAACTTTTTCACATCTGTGAAATTATTGGAAAAATTTAAAACAGAGGGAACATTAGCCTGTGGAACAGTGAGGATGTCTAGAAAAGGAACACCAAAAATTTTGAAAACAGACAAGGAAATGGAAAGAGGTGATTATGATTTCCAAATCACATGCACAGGAGTCAGTTTTTTCAAATGGATTGACAGGAAACCTATTTTTTGGCAGTAAATTTCCATGGGTATGAAAATACTACAGTTTCAAGAAAGGACACTAAAGGTGTAACCAATCAGGTGAATTGTAAAAGACTACAACAAGTACATGGGGGGAGTGGATCATGCAGACCAACTACATGCTGCATATTGCATTGATAGAAAATCCAAAAATGGTGACAACTCATCATGTGTGCTCATTCTGCAAAGGAAGCGAACATCTAATTTCAAAGTTTAAAACTGTACACACAGTTTTATCATAGCGATAGTATAATTTTGTACACTACAAAACATGTATCATGTCTTGAGCTTATTTGTGGTTTCCTTAATATCATTATAATTTGGAATAAATGTTTATTGAAATTTTATTGTTGTACACTATTTCAATATGATGTCTAAACTAGAAAGATTCTGGCAACATGGGAGCAAAAACAATTTTTTCTAAGGGATATGCCCACATGAGCTCTAGGCTTGTGTGTGAGAAATGGGAAGGGTGATGATGAGAGATCAAATTCAACGACTCCTTTCTGGACAGTTGGGACTGATGGCTTAACATGTCCTCCGACATGGGAGTGGCTCCAGGAAATATATTGGTCATAACTGGGTTTGAACCAAAAGCTTTGGCATATCAGATCATTATTTAATAACTAAATAATTACTTCGTTTCCCACACACAAGCCTAGAGCTCATGTGGGCATATTCCTTAGGAAAAATTGTTAATTGTTGAAAAATACTCTAAATTGTCTTTGGTAAGCTCTATCAACTGCCACAAGTCACATATCTATAAACATAAACACTTCAAGGGCTCCACCTCATCCATGTAAAAGTTGATTCTATGTTTTGATGATGTTTTTATGTTGTTGATGTTTTATACTCCATCAATGTAAAAAACCGCACACATCAAAAATGCCTAGTATAATATTTGCACACGAAAGTTCCATTTACCGGCTGAGGCAGCACTTTCAACGCCAATATAACTTGGGCCTCCAAATTCAAAAAGTTTGGAAAGGAAATGGATTCCTTTTGTAACTTCTTTAAGTAACAAAATATGCGAAATAATTAATATTTATTAAATTACTTGATCAATTTATTGTAATTTTCACAAGATTCTATCACTTATATTGTGAGCCCTGAGAGTTTCTCAATTCTGTGTAAAATAATGCAATTAGATTATTAATCGGAGATATTGTAAGGGCAAGGAAAGCTGTTGTGAGTGCGCCACACCAGATTTTTAAGCATGGTACCAGAAAAATGTAATACTCATAATACTCACTTGGAATAAATTTCTTATGAAATATCAGGATTACTATCCTGTGAGTTGTTTGATTAATACAGGATCATCGAACTTACCAGTACTGTATTTAAAATAATCAATACTCCGATTAGATTAGAATGAACATAGAATGCCACCTTGGTCTTGAAACAAAGGTCATTACCTAAAAGTGCATTCACACATGCCGAACAGAGCTATAACATTCTTGTTTGTTGTCTGACTAGAAAAGACCACAGAATAAAAGCTGTAGCCCATTTGAATCCATTTTGAATCCATTGATGTAGGGTATATATCATTTCATATAACAACTCAAACTGATACTGTGGGCGCACTGTTCAGCATGTATGGACGCACCTTAAAATACTACTATTCAGAATGTTGAGCATATTATTATAAATGTTTACGTCTGCTCACAGGTCTGGATTAACCATGTAGGCAGATAAGGCAACTGGCTAGGGCAGCAAGAATTAACGGGTGGCAAGTTATTGGGAAAACTCTTACAAATATCCATAAACTTGTTACAGTATATTCGTGATAATGTTCAATCTTGTCATATACAAGGGTCGTTTTTTCAACCTTTGATAGGCTGTAAACAAAGACAAGTTCTTACTAGTAGTTCCAAGAACAGTAGACCTCGCTCATGAATATAACTTTCAAATTAATGAGAAGGGCCATTATGAAAGTACAGTTGGCCCAATTTATCTTATTGAAGTGCATATTGAAACTTATTAAGGTACTGGTATGTAAAAAACTCATTTTAAGAGAATAATCAATCTTATATGTCCATTTGAGTTGGAGTATTTTTTTCAGATAGGTATATGGACCTGTTTCATTAAACTTATTAAGAAGTCTCGACTGTGAACAGAACAGAAAAGTGAAAGCAAGAAACCGAGTGTTCCGCTACCTTAGTCTACCATTGAGGTTCAGTGCGTGATATGGAAAAGAGCCAGGGCAGCCTCCCTGCCACAACATCGGGCGATGGTGGCCCCCTGTTTCATAGTGCCACCAGGGGCAATGGTGACCCCCCCGAGAATAGTGCACCAAGGAGCACTGACAGGCCCTCCAAGAATAGCCTGTCAATTTCTGATTCTGGACTTAGTGCACTTTTGGACAACTCCAGTGCTAGTTCGCCTTTCTGCGGTTTCAGGGACACAGACTTCTGTGTACCTTTCGCAAGTGCTCCTACTGGTTCCAGTCCGTTGACTGCCTCCACCCATGTGACTAGTGCCAGTGACTATATCAGTTCTCCTGAGAGAAAGACTATATACCTCAGCAGCCCCGCTAACCCTAGCAGTGGAAATCTTTCAAAATATCTGACAAAGAAGCTACCAGAGCCTTTGTCACCCATGAGACAATTCTACAGTGACCAGGAAGTAGTCATTACATCCAATCCAAAGGAGGGGTTGAACCCCCACTGTATGACCACGTCCCAACTAGAATGTGAAATAACATTCTGCCATAACCAAGCCACTTGGTCAAGCATTATCCACAGTGGTGGATGGGAAAGTAAGTGTCCAGCCTTAGTTAGCCGCATTTATGAGCTCGCCAATTGGAAGTGAGTTGGAGGCGTGGGCCATTGTTGCGACTACATCTGCTTCACCACAATCACAAGTGTTGTTTCCAGTGAGTGATGGTTCTAAGGTGTCCAAACAGACAAACATTCCTCTTAGTGCCACCACCAACACGATTGTATATGTGAGTCAGGAGCCCAAAAAAGTATCTTCTTGCCTACTCCATTGCAGGTAATCGAGGACTCTGCCCCTGCTGAGACAATCCTGGTCGGTGATGCAGCCGACTTCTGTGACACCTTCGAGAGTATCAGTTCTGATGGCCATAGTGCCACCACAAGTTTGCCATTCTTTGAGCTGGACCACGCAATGGTCTGTGGTTTAGTAGACATTCCCCATACAGTGACCAACAAATGGGCCTGGAGCACACGTAGTGACCCAGACTACGCAAAGGATGTAGGGGTCAATAGCTCACCTGCAGCTGGGACTAAGAGCAAGGGAGTAGTACCCACAGCTTGTGCTCAGAAAAAAGAGAGGTCGAAAATGAACAGCTTGTTCAGTAGGGCCAAAGCAATAGCAGTGGCTATGGGAGGTGACTTTAGACACCTCAAAACTTTCATAGAATCAGCCCACTGTAATGTCTCTTGGTGTTGGATGGTATGTTGTGAGTTTAAAAAAGCCTTCATGACCCACAATGGAGAAATCAATGAAGGTAGTCTACCTCATCATGTCCTGTTAGATGCACTGGTCGAGGGAAATAAAGATTCAAAAGTTGCAGCACAAGCAAAACAAGTTCTCTGTAAGAAAAACTTCCTTCAACTTTAAAACATCAAATTTTTGAAAGAATCTGTGTATCTTCTGTAAATTTCTTCCTTATTTTCCATTTCTTCCTTATTTTCCATTTCTATACTGTCTCATACCCGCAATTACATAATTTTACATTGCAGAAATAAAAGAGGTCAATCGGAATTCAAATTGGTTTCTGAACTGCAAAAGAATTATGCATTGTTTTTAAATTGTTTATAATTATTATAAACACAAAAAATAATTTAAAGGAAACACATCAAAGTTATATTTTGTGTTTTATTCAACCAGCACGAGAAAGAATGGATCTTCAACACCATATTCCAATATTCGTAATCTTCTATGGTTGCAGGCTCCAACTGCATTCATGCATGCTTGTTTTTCGACCAATCAGGTCATTATTTCAAATTTTCATTTGAATTAGTCATAACATGCTGGAAGTTGTCTTACACCATTATCGTACGGAGCATTGCTACTTTGCTGGTTACAACTATTGTGTCAATTTCATTTCTTCAAACTTTAATAACTCGGTTCTTTATTTGTTTAGATACTTTTGTAGTTGAAATTTGAAGATACATCATGATCACTGAACTTCTTCAGGTAAGATCTTATTTAATTAAATAGAAAAAACATGGTTCTGAAATTTGATGACGCTTATCCTACACAATAATCCATGCAGATTCTCATCAACTCATATCAATGTGATGTGACCCATCAATAGATTCAATTATGGTAAAATTATAATAAGTGTGCATATATTAGGGTTTCAGAAGGTTGATCGGTTCATTAATCGGGTGAAATGATTATATTAAACCATTACTAGCCTAAATTGCTGTTAGATTTCCAAGGTTTTTTGCTGCGACCACCAACAACAATATAGCCATAGACCTAATGAGATGAAGATAAGTAGAATATGCTGTGCCCCATATGATGCCCTCACCTGTTGCCTATTGTGTTATTGAATTCCAACTTTCCAGCTCATTGATTTGAAATAACTAAGAACTAGCCACTTAGGTAGATATAATAAGCTAAGATATATATATATATATATAAACTCCTGAATCCACCAATTCACCATCCTTATATACATCTATCTCTGAATCCCAAGATTCACCATCACTAGACCTGGAAACACAGTTTCAACATCATTTGCTTTGCTTCTTGGTGCGAAGAATACCGTATTGCTACTTGGAGTAATGAGTGAACATGGAAAAGAAGGTAAGATATTCGTTTAAATTATTATATTAACCTTAATTTAAAAAAGAAAATGAATTAAAATAAATAAATTAATCATTCATCAAGTTTTATACACCGATAGTTGAGTTTTACAAGCTCAAAATTGCATAATAACCAGTTTCAACCTCAAACTACATGATCTGGTTTGTTTTATCTTTCTAATAAGCATCTGATTACAGGCATAGACTGAATTTCATTCAATAATGAAGAATCTTCTTTTTATTATGCAAAAAGTAACTTGCTTATTTAGTTTTGATTCAAATAATAGTGTTAGTTTCAAACCAAATGTCTTGTAGCGGTGGAACAGCTTAAGCTACCATAGGCTGATTTCAATTTACACATGATTAATAATTATTCAGACTAGCTTACATGTCTAATTTGATTGAATAGAAGCCTGATTACTCAGCAGTGCAGTAACAGTTTCGTATTGAAAATTTGTTTACAGTTGTTTGATAGTATTTGCAGGTAAGCCTATTGTTAGAAACAAAATTCACCATTCTGTTTCAATATAAAACTTGGTTAAAATACTTGTTGTTCCTAAGCGTGATCAAATTCGCTCGAACAATGGCTTTTGTAACCGAGAAGAGTCTAAGTTTGGTCAGTTGCGTAAGACCTCATCAGGTCGATGACTTCGCTTGGTTTGCCTTCAGGAAGGAGGTGAACCGCGAGGGGCCACGTTTGGTGGTTGTCCCGAACGACGAATATTTGGAGCAAGCTGGAGAATTGGGTACTAATCATATTCTATTGATCCGCTTCCAATACAGACAAGGTCAGAAATTGATGATGGACTGCACTAGGTTAGGTCTCCCTCAGATAAAGCGGAGATTCGAGCATATATTCGGCATACCCGCTCCTTCCAATGTCATATACACCTTCTTCCAGGGTGAAATCGCATTGAATTGGGTTTATCAGGTGAGCGTCGAAGCTCAAGTTGTCTCCAAAGCTTTCTTTTCTGATGGGGACGATGGAAGAGCCAGGAGGGTGCAAATGTTAGGAAGGATCTCTGAGCAGCGTGATGTTTACGTCACAATGCAGGAAGAGAGAGCAGTGGTTGATGGTATGAAGACTTCGTATTGCGAGATTCTTGCCGCTATGAGTTCGTGCGGCAAGGAATCCGTGAGTTTACACTTTCTTAGGGCTATGTATGCAGGCCATATACCGATGAACAGAGTCCTCTTGTTGCTCCTTGGGAGATGGGAGTCATCTTGCGAGCTCTGCTCCTTCGCCCGGAATGTATGCTTCAATGGACTTTTTAAAGTTGGTGGCAAATACTTTGAGGGAGCTTATCTTATTTGCGACGGTGATCACGTCGACAATTTAGATAGCTGGAAGAAAGCGTCGAGGAACTTTTGTGGGACACTCTTGGACGTAGGACAATTTAGAACTAGGCTACATAGACCAAACCTGCTAACTACCATTTTAATTTAGCATTGTTGGATGAAATTTATTTGTTGTATTTCGATTTTGTATTCAATGTCAGGTGATACAGTGTATAGTAAATAGGAGGCACAATAATTAACTTCAATGGAGCCTACTGACTTATTTCACTACCTAGTTGCAGTACCTAGCCTAACTTATTGCCATCAGCACAATATAATCCATTTACTTCAGTTACTGTTGTATAAATTTAATTTCATGCTATTCTATAATCATTGCAAAGTTAAATTGAATCATGACTACCACACAAAAATCTATGTTTTTAATCTGTATCATCTGACTTGAGTTCTTCCCTTACCAAATTGAAAGTACTAATATGTGTATTGTTCCAACAAAATATGATATTCGACTTTTTTATATTACAGAATGCAGCCAAAACAGGCAAAAGGAAGATATTGACAAAGAATACACTATTTATTTGGAAGTAGCAGATTTATACACAAACATGTTGCCAACTGTGAATGAGTTCGGTATGTACAATGAATTTAATCTCTAAATTCCTGGATATCCTGTTCCATGACGAACTGCGTTGTTAATATTAACTTTCATGTGAAATTTAACAACTTGCAGTCAAATATTTATTAAGAATAAGTATAACTCACTTAATCTGTAGGCCGAGCGCTTTCGAATCTCTGAGATTCATCTTCAGAGCCTCTGTAAGTGAGTTATACTTATTCTTAATAAATATTTGACTGCAAGTCGTTAAATTTCACATGAAAAGTTAATATTAATCTCTAACTTAAGTAATGATATTGAAAATAATGATTTTCTAAACAACAGTTTTAGTTGCTTCTATGTGCCCTTTTAGGCCCAATTCACACTGCAAGGAAGTGAGGTGGAGACGAGGCGGAGACATGCCATTCACTATGTCCACATTGGTAGATTTTCATTTCGACTTTCGTTTCGTCTTTGGCATGCTGCTTTGTTTCGTCTTTTGCTTAGTAGCAAATCACCATGCTGCCCCTCATGCTGCTTGTGCTGCTTGCTGAAAGTCGAAACGAAAATTGACCAATGTGGACATAGTGAATGGCATGTCTCCGCCTCACCTCCGTGCTGTGTGAATTGGGCCTTATACAGCATGCCCAGTGACGCGCGTCATCTAATTTGTTCACATTGCATGCTAAATCATAGAATTCTTTTATACACCAGCGCCCGATGCGCGTCATTAAAAGAAATCATAAATGGATCAGCTTTTTTTCTTAGTGAGATTGTCGATTGGAGTATGATACCTTCATAACTTAAGTTTGGACTGATTTTGTAAGAGGGATATATTTGAACAGAAGACTGTTGTGCCTTTCCAGTATTATTATGGTTGTGTAAATGAATAAATAGTGTCTGTAATGCCCATCCAAGTCCAGGACTCAAGCTTTGTATAGAGGCTGATGATGAGAGCACCTACATTTTCAGGTGGTTCTAAACCACCTAAAAATTATAGCTACATTATTTAAAATAACTAGGGTTAAGTAAAAATCATAGCATTTTTGTAACGTAGTTAGAAATATTTTATTTCCAACAAAACATGATATTTGACTTATTTAAATTACAGATTGCGGCCAAAACAGGCAAAAGGTGGATATTGAAAAAGAAAACATTATTTATTTGGAAGTAACTGATTTATACTCCAACATGTTGCCAACTCTAAATGAAACAGGCAAGTGCTATAAATTAATCACTAACATATTATGGAGAACTAGCAGATCACCCGTGCCTTGCTACGGAATTTAAGAGATCCCATTGAAGAAGATATAGCCCGTCAACATAATTATACCATTATTTTATCTAGAGCAGTAGATACAACCAAAAGATAAACCAAGCAGGTCACCTGGTCTTGCCCGGTGTTTGATATGTTAGGGCGTATGATCCTCCAAGATCATACCATTTCATAATGTAACACATGGTATTCATTGTAGCATAAGATAACTATAGAATCCTTTTTGGATGCTTTCGGACTCTTATAGGCAAAAGATCTTAAAATCATTTCTTAGTGTGCGTCTAGTATGTAGCCTATGAAGAATTTTTGAGCCAAGTTTCACGTTTCTAGGCCCATTGGTTATTTTTAAAAACTGTGAGTGGTGTTCCGATTTTATAAGTACAGAGAAGAGATAATGTTTAAAAAATAACAGTTTCAGTAGCTATGTATTTGATAGTTCAAGTTGGTTATTTTTAAATTCCATAATTTTATGGTTCTTGTCATTTAGTGTAAATTGTTGATTTGGAATGATTGCTTGAATTGTAAGAGCAACAGATTTAGGCATAAGCTTGATATGCCTTTCTCATGGTACAGTATTACTCTTATTGAATGAAAGAATAAATAATTAATGTAATGCCCATTCAAGCCCAAGACTTGGGCATTGTATAGAGGCTGATGATGAGAGCATGTACATTCTCAGATGGTTCCAAACCTCCTAAAAATTACAGTCACCTTATTTAAAAAAACTGGTATCAAGTGATTATTCATTAAGAATTTTAGGTGAAGTTATTAGGAATATTTTCTTTCCAACAAAATATGACATTCCACTCATTTATATTACAGAATGCAACAAAGATGATCAGATGAATATTGGCAGAGAAAAAACCCAATTTATGTGGATCTGCCCATTTTATACCCGAATATGTCGCCAACTCAGAACAAGACCTACCTGAATGAATATGGTAAGTAAAATGAATTAATCATAAACTATAGAAAAGAAAAAATGCTTTAAAAAATTTGTATTATAATAACTGGTATCAAGTGATTATTCATTATAGAATTTTAGGTGAAGTTATTAGGAATATTTTCTTTCCAACAAAATATGACATTCCACTCATTTATATTACAGAATGCAACAAAGATATTCAGAAAGTGGATATTGGCAGAGAAAAAACCCAATTTATGCTACCCATTTTATACCCGAATATGTCGCCAACTCAGAACAAGACCAACCTGAATAAATATGGTAAGTAAAATGAATTAATAAACCAACTATAGAAAAGAAAAATGCTATAAAAAATATTAGTATCACTAACTTCAAGTGTATGCTTATTTGGTTCAAAGCTTTTAATAATAATGAATTCAAAAATTCCTAAAGTTCAAGACTTGTGCAATGTATTGAGGCTGAATTAAAAAGCTTTGAACCAAATAAGCATACACTTGAAGTTAGTGATACTAATATTTTTTAAAGCATTTTTTCTTTTCTATAGTTGGTGATTAATTCATTTTACTTACCATATTCATTAAGGTTGGTCTTGTTCTGAGTTGGCGACATATTCAGATATAAAATGGGCAGCTCCACATAAATTGGGTTTTTTTTCTCTGCCAATATCCACTTTCTGATCATCTTTGTTGCATTCTGTAATATAAATGAGTTGAATGTCATATTTTGTTGGAAAGAAAATATTCCTAATAACTTCACCTAAAATTCTATACAAAATGGTACAATATTTATTTAAAAATATTCATTTACTGGCAATTTTTTTTTCTTTTTTTCTGGGATGGATCCCACATAGGTCTGAGACCTGTGCGTGAGTAATGAGTTTGATGATGGTGATTGATGAGTTTGGCCTACAGTTTTAGGTGGGTTCCGAACCACCGGGAAGTGATTTTACAGCAGAGAACAGTGTCTTTTTTGCTGGCCAATCTAATCGGTCACCGTTAAAAACAGGACCTACAAGAACGCAGCTTATCTCTATCTGATTGAACAGATACCTGCTACGCCTCGCGGCTATCACTTCCCGTAGAAATCTGACTGGTAAAATTGATTTTAAAGGATCCTTTTTTTAAAGGATTACCGGTATTTAAAAGAAGGCCCTCTAGATTACGTTTGAAAGATAGCAGATGAAGGTTACTGGCTGAACATGGCAAGAAATTTAAAAGTTTTGAAGAAAAATGACTAGGATTAGTCCAATCTTGTAAAGGGTATATCAATTTTTGTCTTATACCTTATGTTATTGTTGTGGAGGTCCTCTCAATGTTGTGTGTACTGGTCAATGTTTTTCTTAAAATCTATCTAGAGTATGAAGACTACCATGTCATACACAGTCATTATTTTCTCATTTATAAACCATGGTTTACAATGATTGGTAGGCTGCACCAGAAATAATTTTTATTGCCTTCTTTAGTAATAAGAAAACTTTATGAACGTCTGTGGCACAGCCACATTTTTTCAAATTTTCAATTTTTTTTCAAATTTTCGATCACTGGTCCCCTTTTAATAAACATCAAAATAAACAACAGTACAATGTTTAATGTCTCCAAAGTTAATAATACTAACGTAATAAATTGCAAAATGGGCTAATAATCAGATTTGAAAGAGGTGAAATAAAATTGAATTGGAATCTTGATTTTCAATTCAATGTCTATGTGCAAAAGTACAGTTTATAGTCATTTTGTGTATTAATTGAAACCAAACTTGAAAAATGATTATAATTTGTCTTGTTTTGAACCAATCTCTCTGAATTTTCATTATGTGATCAATTATAAGGCCAGTAATGTTCATAATTTTTTTGGAAATTTTTTCTTCTCCCCTGCACCAAAAACTAAATAAAATGTTCCATGAATAGCTTTCTGATAATAACTATCAATAATCATTGGATGATTTATTGTGAAAAGTTCTAAAAAAAAATTAATTAAAAATGTAATTATTATTAGAAAATATAATCATTGTATTAAAAAATTATTCAGTTAACTATTGAGAAATGAAATTATTATTTTTTATTGAAAAACTGTCAGGTTTTCTAATTATTGTAAATGATAATAATTGATTATTGTTAATTTATGGTTATTGTTGTAGTTATATCTACCAAGTGGTGCTTTTTATTGCAAATAAAATTAACCCAATAAAAAAATTCCGATGTACATCAATTATTTGTATTTTGGCGAGCCGCCGTCGTCGTAGTGTATCTGCTGGTTAGACCTTGCAACACTGATGAGTTATCACTGCTCCAGTCATGGGTTCGATTCCCATTCCGCCTGATTTTCAGTATGATATTATTGATTTTGATAGACTAAGAAAGTTATTGGACGGTATTGCAGTTTGTAGATTTTGTTCCCATACTTTGAAATTAGAAAGAAGGCACCTTTCAGGTCTGGCATTTGAAATGGTGTTGCGGTGTGTTTCTTGTGAAAATAAAATGACAAACAATAACTGTGAATTGATAAAATATGGACAAACTGAAAACAATGAAAGTAATTTCTATGATTTGAATGTTAGGTTAGTCTATGCAATGCGGACAATAGGTAAAGGCAAAGCAGCAGCTGAAAAGGTTTGTGGTATTATGAATTTTGATACATGTACTAGTTTATATAGTTTACATGAGAAGTTTCTTGGTTCTGTATCAAAAGAAGTGTATCAAGAATCAATGCAAAATCACACTCATAAATCACCATCATCCAACTCATTACCCACGCACAGGTCTAAGACCTATGTGGGCTTCATCCTCAAAAAAAAAAAAAAAAAAAAAAAAAAAAGCAATATCTGAAAATGAAGGATGCAGAGATATAGCTGTGGCAATCGATGGATCATGGCAGAAACGTGGTCACACATCCCTCAATGGGATAGTTTCTGCTACTTCTTTACTGAATGGCAAGGTAGTTGATGTAGAAATTCTTTCTAAATTTTGTAAGTGCGCTGGGAGATTGAATGACAATCATGATGAGAAATGTTCTGCAAATTTCAAAGGTACAAGTGGGGCAATGGAGGTCGCTGGAGCTGTAAATATTTTTGAAAGATCTTTACAACAGTACAATGTACAATATACTGAATATTTAGGGGATGGTGATTCTAAGGCATATGCTGAAATATGTAGCAGGAATGTATATGGAGATGACATACAAATTAGAAAAATTGAATGTGTGGGTCACATTCAAAAGAGAATGGGTACCAGACTTCGGGCTCTGAAGATGAAAAATAAGAAACTTCCTGATGGGACCCCACTTGGTGGAAGAAATCGTCTAACTGATGCTGCAATACTTCAAATTCAAAAATACTATGGTTTGGCAATAAGGAGGAACTGCAATTCCGTCAGAGAAATGAAAGAAGCAATATGGGCTGAGTATTTCCACATACAGTCTTCAAATGAAAATCCACAGCATGCTTTGTGCCCAAAAAATGAAACAACTTGGTGCAAGTACAACAGAGCAAGGAATGAAAATCAGGCCTACGATCATGCACAACATTTTCATTTGCCTGCAAATGTTATGCAGTTTATAAAGCCAATGTTTCAAGACCTGGCGAACCCACTATTATTGGAGAAATGTGAGCAGGGTAGGACACAAAATGTGAATGAGTCCCTAAATAATGTTATTTGGAACGAAATTCCCAAGCGAACATTTGTGGGGTTGAGTACTCTAAGATTTGGTGTATATGAGGCTGTAACAAACTTCAATGATGGACACATTGGGAAGTGCATGATATTTTGGAAGATTGGTGTGAGGGCTGGGAAAAATTTTATAAAAGTGATGAAGTTGTTGGACCAAAGGCGTATCAACCAGGGACAAAAAGCGCTAGAAGAACTGGAAAAGAAAATAAGACAACAAAGACATGTGTTGAAGAGGAGACTAGAGGACCGATTTGCAGAGGAAGAAGGAGACACACCGTCTTATGCTCTGGGACAGTTCTAAAAGTGAGTAAATACTAACTTTTTTTTGTTTTTTCGATTTTCTGGAAATCATTTTTTTTCATCTTTTTGTTCCTTTTTCTCAGGAACCAATGCAGATATCTCACTGATTTTTTTTTTTTGAGGTGTTCATATCAACGAGATGTACAAATGGACCTAAAATTAAGGAGATAACATCATAAATGTTTCTGTAAAAAATGTAAAGATTTATAAAATACATTTTTTTAGTGGTCATGGAAAAAAAAAATTTTTTTATTCAAATGTTGAGATGAATGGATAATTTTAGTCCCAATTGTGTGTGAAGAGCCTACCTTTAAGTGAAAAAAAAACCAAATCAGAATATCTCTACTGGTTCTCTAGAAAAAGGAACATAAGCTAACATTGTCGAACATAGGAATAACTGGTCCCCTCAATAAATGTTTATTGGAAAGTTGATAAAGTTTTTGAATTCCCCTTGCAAAATAATACGAAATAATTATGATGTTGAAATGGTTGAAAAATGGATGTATATATGACGATGCTGAACGGGATTCAACATCGCATAATATCCTAAGATTCAGCGTTTTTGATCCTCAATTGGTGGATTGGGAAACCTATATATATACATATACTAAGTTATGGCTGTGCCTACCTTAGCTTATGGAAGTGAAGCATGGGTATTGTCTAGGAAACAAGAATCAAAAATTCAAGCAGTGGAGATGAGATTTCTTAGACATGTAAAGGAATACACTAGAGAAGATCATATTAGAAATGAATTGATAAGGATAGAATGTGGAACACAACTGCTTGTAAATATGATCAAGAGCTACAAGGAAAAGTGGTTGGAACATCTTTTTAGAATGTCACAGGAACGTCTCCCCCTGAATGCATGGCTTCATAGACCAATAGGAAGACCAAGGAAAAGGTGGACGCCGGATCAGGCTTAGCTTACTTAGCTAAATTAGCCTAATCCATGAAGACAACGACAACTATTATATTTATAACTAAACACTATAGATATACAATGCTCTTTTGCTTTAGGCCTTATTTCGACAATTATTTAAATTTTACTCAGTTTACCAGATATTGTTAATAGTTTAACAACCGAAACCGTTTCTCATTATTTTAATAAATATATGGTTGTGCCAATTTCAAGTATTTTATATTCAATTCAATGTAGGCCTATTCTATTGATAAAACACAATAGAATATTGAAGAAAACTATAACAATCTTTATTCCATATGCAATTGCAGTGGTTAGCGATGAAGTAGAGAGACTTCATAATCTGCACTGTATAGCCTCGGGTCACGCACGGCGTTTTTGTCCACGACAGATTACCTTCCATCACCGTCATACCAATGGGAACCCATGGGCGGCGACGGAAGACTATGTATCCATTGCAGACAAAAACACCATGCGTGTGTCCTCGTATCAGGTCGTGTTCACAGTAAATGAGGCAAGTGTGGCATATCAGGCAAATTTCACTCCTCAAATGTTTGCAACGAGTACATTTCTACTCCTTGGCGAAATAATAGGCTAGTAATTCCCAGTTTTATTTTGTATTTTCTGTTTGACATGTTGAACTGTCCAAAGCTCAGTCCTCTAGTAACAAGTAAATATAGGTCTGGTCAAATTAGGCCCCAGGCCCACGGGTATACGATACAATTGTGAAATGAGTAGAGAGAAATTAGGACTTGCAACATGAATAATGTGATGTGTTTTTGAGTTGTTTTTATTAATCGTTAATACTGTGTTGCAGGTGGATTTGCGGTTAAGATTATCGCAAAATGGCAAGAGTACTAATTGTTGATGCTAGTCAAACGAAGTATTTCAACAAATATTTGCAACAATTTTCCAGCAATCTGAGAGTAAGTTTATCAGAAATAATTTCAATTCCTTTATATTTTAGTTCATGCTTTATTATCTGATTTATTGAACTACTAGTACATTACCAACAAGTAAAAACGGCCAGCACGTTCTACAGACTACAGTACTGCTATTGTCAAACACACAGATAGTCAAACACAATACTAATTTGACTCGCACACAAAGTATAATTATAAATTATTTAAAAATAACCTAATAGGCCTATGACACTCCTTGGTATGTACCTATAATATCTTTTCAAAATTTCAGCTTCATTAATCAAGTAATTTAGGCATGATGGAAATACAGACAGACAGACAGAAACCATCTCATTTTTATAATAGTATAGATAGATAGACTAGTATAAGTTACCCATGCTTCACAACGGGGTTTGAGAGAACGTGTGTGGAAATTTAGCCTGTTGGTAATCCAGTCAAGAAAACAGTAGGCTATCCCATATTTAGGGAGAAATTGCAGTAATTTCACTACTTTGTAACACACTACTTTGTCATTGCAAGTTGCAAATAAAATTAGAATTCAATTATTTAAAAACTTTGTATGATTTAATTACATTATCAAGTTTTTCTCATTAGAAAAAAATTCAATTTATTCTATTTTTATTTATTTTTTACGCGGCATATCAATCATTATCATTAATTTAAATGTCAAAAATCATCATTGATTATTGATAAGGATGCACTCTATTTAGATAGTATGAGATAGGTCAATTTACTTTAATAAATTCAATGGTGATTACTTTTTCAGGTGACAGTCGACTTCATTTCAGGAAGAAAAATTCAGGAAGTGGAATTGATAAAATATGATGAAGAAGTGTTTGACCATGTTGTTGTCCACATGGGGACAAACAACGTGTCCTCCAGAAATAGGCCGGCAACCATGGTGGAGCGAATGGTTAAGCTGGTGGAGGAAATCCAACACCTGTTCAAAGAAGCTCGAATCCACCTTTCTAGTATCCTACCAAGGGGTAGCAGCAGATTCGTAGTCGCCGGTAGTGATGACGAAAGAATAGATTTCCTGAATGGAAAATCGATTGCCACGAATGTCTTGTACAGACAATTGTGTGAAAGGTATCAATTTAAAAATTCTCATTTACAAAATAAAGATTTATCGAAAATGTCATTGTCACAATGCAGTGATGGAAGCAGAAAATATTTTACACAGTACTTCTATTTGGTATTTCAGTTTTCAGTATATTGATACAATTTATCTTGTGATGGAAATTTTAACTGTTCAAAACCGTTTAAGGTAATTCCGGGATAGATGCCCCACCGGTACAGATGCCCCAGTGGCTGTAGTTTTCAAGAAGTATGCTAGAGGGCTCTGCTAGTACAAGCATTCCATTAGTTGGACATCAGATGACACGCCAAAGAAGTTTTGATTGTTTGAATGTGTTATTTCTGGCTGTTTTAACCAAATTCCAAGTAAGTATTGTGTTTTCCTACTTTGTTATAATATAAGGTTTCATATTTAAGGCTGGTAATTACGAATACAAGAGGATATTGCTATGTAACTGTTGAGAACTTGCTGTGAGTAGTTTATTGTTAGTCTGTCTGTAGTAACCAGCCATCTTGCTTTCTTTGAAGATCGACAAGGTGCTGGGGCATCTCTCCCTTGTCAAAAGTATAGATGCCCCATGCAATTTTGGGAGAGATGCCCCAACCAAACTGTTTGGGAGAGCTGCCCCAAAATTTTTAACTGCAATTGAATATGAGTTAACTTGAGTGTATGAGTTGATATGAATATTGCAACTTGTTTTAGATCAAGTAATTGAAGTTGTACATTCTATTTAGAATTATAGGATGCACTTAAACTAATATTTTATATTAAACTAATCCCTAATATCTAATATTTATTTAAACTAATTTTTGACAGGTTTTTTTTGGATTACAGTATTCAATGAAAATAAAATAATATATGAAATGTATTATTAATCTCATGATTTTCCATGTTTAAGGGAAGATGCCCACTGAATACAAGAGGAAGTCTACTGCAGCTACCCGTGGCAACTGGACAGAAGAGCAGTTACAAGAAGCACTCACCAGACTTAAAGCAGGTGAAATTGGTGTCAACGAGGCTGCTAGGTATTACAGCATCCCCTCACGAACACTTCGTTGTCGACTCCAGACAGGTAATACCAAGAAGCTTTCTTTAGGACCTCAAGGTGTGTTGGGAGTTGAAAATGAAAAACGTTTAGTGAAACACATTCAGCGTTTGGAGAAATCTGGATTTGCACCAAACCGGGAGACAATAAGGAGTTTAGCATTTCAATTTGCCAGAAAACTCGGCCTTGACCATCGTTTTCGGTCTGGTATAGCTGGCTATGACTGGCTTTGTTCGTTTTTAAGAAGAAACCCTGAGCTAAGTGTGAGGCAAGCACAGGGCTTATCTGTAGCAAGAAGTGAAGGGATGAATAGAGAGTGTTGGTCAATTTTATAAAATTCTTTCTGAAGTTTATGAGAAACATGACTTCTTTACTAGACCAGCTAATATATTCAACATGGACGAAACTGGTTGCCAGCTGAATAATGTTGCAGGAAAGGTAATAGCAACCAAGGGTGCTAGGGATGTACATGTTTTAACATCAACTGAGAAAGGTGAAAATATCACAGTAATAGCATGTTGCAATGCTGAAGGGCAATACCTACCCCCTTCAGTGATTTTCAAGGGTGTTAGAGAGAAGAAGGAATTTTCTGATGGCTTACCACCTGGTTCTGTGGTTTTTATGAATGAGAAATCTTCCTACATAAGTTCTGAAATATTTTTCCGGTGGTTGAAAGAAATTTTTGTGCCAAGAAAACCGCCTGGACTCACTTTGCTTATTGTAGATGGTCATGCATCTCATGTGAACTGCTATGATTTACTAGAATATGCTGATGAGAATGAAATAATAATTCTATGTCTACCAAGTCATACAACACAAGCCCTTCAGCCTCTAGACCACTCCTTTTTCAAGCCTCTGAAGCATTATTTTAAGGAAGAGGCCAAGAAATGGGTTGCCCATCATCCAGGTAGAACAATTACCAGAATTCAAGCCTCAGAATTAATTGGTAATGCTAGGAAAAAGGCAGCGTCTGTTGAAACAGCTGTTAATGGATTTAAGGAGACTGGAATTTTCCCTCTTGACCAAGCTGCAATTCCAGATCACTTTTTTTGCTATAAGTGATCAAGCAAAGGAGGCAAATGCACAGACCCAAAGCTGTTCTCAATCTTCCATTAATGCACCTGAATCAGTACCTGGAACTTCAAAGGAAACCCCAACAAAGTTTTTGAACCAGATTTCTCCTGTTCCTAGGCTGGAAGAAAAATGCAGGAAAAGGAAGAAGCAGACGGCCAAAGTCCTCACATCTACAGAGCACATAGAAGAGAAAAAAAGAAAACATGAGGAAAAAGTTGAAAAAATATCAAGAAAACTCAACTATCAAGAGACTCAAGAAGATCAAAGCAAGAAGAAGAAAGAAGAAAGCAGCAAAAAGCAAACGACCAAAGTCAAATCTCAACAGATTAAAGAAAAAAGGAAGAAACAAGAAGAGGGAAAATGTAAAACTTCAAGAAAACGTAACATTAACAACAAGTTAAACAGTAGAAAAGAAAGTAGCAACATCTGTGTAGAGTGTGATGAGAACTATTATTCGACCAGTGAGCAAGTTGACTGGATAATGTGCATTGAATGCTCTCATTGGTTGCATGAATCATGCACAATGTATGGTGACCTATGTAATAGTTGTGGCAAAAACAAGATTAGAAAAATGAAAAAAGAAAATGTTGCTTAATCTTATAAGTTATTGCTACTTACTAGTGGTGAATAAGTCACCAAAATTAAGATAATCATGTCATTTTTTTATCCAATAATTCATTTTTTATTTCTTTTCTGACTAAACAATAAAAAATTTGAATTTAAAGTCACATTTTTTGAAATTACCTCAAATTTTATGTATGGGGCATCTCTACCAAACAGGCAGGGCATCTCACCTGGACAATGGGGAGAGATGGCCAAATGTATTAGTGGTGAAAATGTAATTATTTTGTGAAAGTAAGAATTCTTAACTGGAATGTTTTTAGCAGATGTTAATAGTCATGAAATAGTCATGTTGAATCATCAAATACTATTCCAATCTAGATGTCTCAATGGTTTTTATGGCATAATTTCCTTAGGTGGGGCATCTATCCCTGACTTACCTTATAGCCCTTTGAATTTTGATTTGACAAAATCCAATTCTATGAACAATGAGAGTAGGCCTTTATTATTTGAAAAAAACTTTGTAATCCGTATTATTTCTCATTTCTTGTATTAGAATTTTCGGATAATAAAAACCTAATCAGAATTTGATGATAATAAAACAGATAATGGAGACTAATTTTCTAGCCACCCATGTATACAGGATGAATAAAAAAAAAACATTCAAATAACTTCATTTCTACAGGTTGAACTGCAAATTCATCAACGATGAATTTTTTATGAGAGGCAGCAAAGTAAACCGGGAGCTCCTCTCAAGAGATGGTCTCCACCTGTCTCCACATGGAATACTGCAGTTGATAGGTAGTATTAAAAAATCAGTTCTCTCAGCATTACCTTCTTTTCCAAGGTCTCCTCCTTCATTATTCTACATGCTGCCTCTCCCATCTGCACCTTCCTTCTCCTTGATTCCTCCAATGCCTCTCCCATCTGCACCTTCCTTCTCCTTGATTCCTCCCCCTTCTCTTCCATGTACAACGGCTCTCTCATCTGCACCTTCCTTCTCCCTGCTGCTGCTTCCTCCTCCTCCTCCTCCTCCTCCTCCTCCTCCTAGGTAAAGTAATACTTAGAATGGCTGGCACACTAGTAAAGTATTGGACAATCAGTGTGGTCAGTTCAAACAAACTGCCCGGCACATATTTGTGCCACCTGGGATTGAATGTGTTAATGCATAAGAAATTTTGTGGTGTCAATTTTTTGTCATGTGGAAATTGCAAAAATGTTTTCAAGTCAAAGTATGCATTTGACAAACACAAAGAAAATTTGAAAAATATAATAAAATGTATTTACTGTGGTAAAGATTTTGTTAACAATAATTGTTTGTTTGACAGGAAAAAAATGTTTGTGAGCAGTGCAATATAAACTCAGAAACAATGCATTTCAATTCTATGTTGGAATGTAATACATGGATGAGAAATGTGAGTGAAAAACAATTCACTTCTTTTGTGAAGATCTGTGGCACTAATATTAACAAATCAACAGACAACATTGTAAAATATTACTATTACTGATTTATGTTCTGCAATAAATCAGTAAATAAAAAGTTGAAAAATTCAGTTTGTAGACGTAGTTATGGCCAAATGCCCAATACTCAATGTACTGCAAGAATATATGTTCATGAATATGTTGATGGAAAAGTAAAGGTAAACTATTTTTCAAAACATTCACATCCATGTGAAGAAAAAAATGTAATCTTCACTTGATGGATGCCTGAAACTAGACTTTTAGTTAAAAAATTATTGAAGGATGGGGTTAGTCCAAAGTTTATCAGGAAAAAAGTTAATGGCCGGTATGTTGTAGTACTAGGAGAAAATTCTTGATTACTATATTGTGAAGGACCTCAAATTTAAGAAATTCTTGATATTTGGACTAGGTATCTAACAAGATTTAATCATTGCTAGGCCTATTCCATTTCTTCCTTTTTCAAAGCTATCCGAAGAACATGTCTACACAGAACAGGTACCTATTTGATTATTTTTGGTGGAGTATCTAGGCCTATAGTTGGTTTATTACTTTACCAAAGTAAAGATCGAATCTAGCACCAAACTGCGTAAAGTAATCTTTTGTAACACAATTATATTGTTCAGTATAGCTACGGCCAAATGAGATGAGAGTAGAACTTATTTATTAATCTGTCCAATTCAAGCATTATTTGCATTTAAATATAAAACATTATGAGAAACCAATTCGAATTGGAGTTCATAACTGGCGGTTTTTGCATGTTTGATGGTTGGATTGGATCATCACTACCACAACCTTCTGAATAATTAGGGTATCTTAGAAGCAAAAGTTGAAAAATTCTTGAAATAGGAGCAAATTATTATTTAAATTCAGTAAATAATTGGGAATAATATTATTCTAAGTATGTATGATAACATCGATGTATTCACTTCTAATTGAATATGATATAATATGTAGTTTCAATATAAAAACTAAACTGACTCTTGAACTATGATTAAATAGTTTATCAAATTCTTAGATGCGTGAAGTATCAAATTGTATGATTAATCATAATTAATAACCATAGCTGAAAATGAAAACTACAGCATTGACATGCTACTCTATGCTATCTGCTTTCTCTATGAATTCATGTCGCCTTTGCCTTGCTCTTAGATTCACTCCATTTAAGATGATTCGTTTGAAAAGCATAATGGAATCTCAACCTCTAATACCTTATTGAGTGTTTAGTTGGGCCTATTGTGAAAGTGAATATTGTGAAGTGACTTTGTAAAGTGAATTTGAAAGATGTAAACAAGATTGTTTTTGCTGTGAACAAGCATAGCTTCCTAAAGACAAGGCCGCAGCATTGTAGAAGTGGCAATGTTGCAAGGAGGCTGGTGACAAGCCTCCAGTTCCATACAAAGCAATGGACTAACAGTACGCGCTCACTTATTTGGGCTATTTTGAATGTGTTTTCAGACAGTTGAGTGACTGTTTTTTGTGAAACTATGCCAAAGAAATGTGTTTTTTCTGGGTGCAGAAGCAATTATGATTCCAAAATTAAAACGGAAGGGTATGTCCCTTGTTTCAAGTTTCCAAAAAGATGAATGACAAAGAAAAGTGTGGATTTGTGCTGTTCCTCATGCTGAATGGACACCTATTATAATATTTTAATATTATACACCTATAATAATTTATAATATTGTTGTTTGATCATAAAATTGTGTATACAGTATTTATATTTTAAAAGAAAAGAGGCCTTGTGGTATTAGTAATCTGGACTTAGCTAAAAAGATAGTTTTAAAGAACTTGTAAAGTTATCAATTGTAGCTGTAAGAGAAAACTTAAAATTTTATCATAGTTGTAATTTTTTCATTTGTTTTTATAATATTGTTGTTTGATCATAAAATTGTGTGTACAGTACAACAAAACTAAAATAAACCTATGCTTATACCAGACTATGTTTATTTGTTGAAAAATAAATGCCATTACCAAGCTGTATTACTTTTACAGCACTATTACAAAATATTGTCATTTCACTTTACTAGAAACGCCTACTTTTAGTCCAGGAGACAACTAATTTAGTTAGGTATTTCACTTCATTATAACGACTTGTTAACAATAACGATTTCAATTTTGTCATTTTTAAAATTGACTGCAAGTCATTATAATGAAGTGAGATACCTAATTTTAACATCACAGGTTGTAATGAATCCAGAAATTCATTTTTCAACTAATTTAGGTTTACTGCACGATGGTAACACTCCTTCCCTGTCTTGACTGGAAATAACTATTTCTGATCTTCGGCTGATTCAAAATAACAATAAATTATGTAAAACTAAAATAGCATGGCAAGAAAATTTGGTTTAATAGCAATTTAATTTCTGAATAACAAGTTGAGAATATGAGGTGTTTGATACACGAGCACTGCCTGCTACTGGCAGAGCCGGCCTCCTTCCTGCTGAAGAAGCAGCATTGACAATTTTCTCACCGGGGCCTTGTCTTTAGGAGGCTATGGAACAAGACTGGTTTTCTTTTTTACTTTGTGAAAAATAATGTGAGGTACTGGTATAGGCCTAGGCCTAAAAACATTGACAATGGTGCGACAGTACAAACCTAAAAACACAAGGAAAGTGTATTCACAGGACTTGCTTGATAAAGCAAAAAAAGAAATTAGTGAAGGTAAGAGTTTGTTAAAAGTTGCTAAAGAACTTAAAATTGAAAAAATGTATTTGTGTTGATACCTGAAAAAGCAAAATGATTCTGAATGTGAAACAAAATGTGAACCAGGACATAAACTTGCTTTAGGTTTAGAGGTAGAAGCTACATTGGCTCAACACTTGAAGTGTATGGCCCAAAATGGATTTGGATTAAGTAAGAAAGAAGTACTGGATGTCATGAAAGATTTTGTAGAACAAAACTCATTAAAAGTGCCTTTCAAAAACAATAAACCTGGACATGATTGGTCCAAGGGGTTTAGCTCGAGACATAGGTTAAGTTTGAAAAAACATGAGGCCCTAGAGAAGTGTAGGCGTATAAACGCCAGTGACCCCTTTATAATTTACAAGTTTTATGACCTGTTTGAGGAAAAAATAAATGAACTTGACATTCAAGACAAGCCATCACACCTATGGAATCTGGATGAGACTTCTCTTTGTTCTGACCCATCAAGAGTGAAGTTGGTATCTGGGGTAGGTCAAAAAGCCCATCAGATTCAAGAAGGAGGTGGAAGAGAAAATACAACAGTATTAGCATGTTGCAATGCTGCAGGCAAAGTTCTGCCCCCATTGATAATATTTCAAGGGGCCAATTTATGGTCCACTTGGAAGGGGCCAAACGATTTGCCAGGAACATTCTATGCTTGCAGTGAAAAGGGGTAGATGACAACTGTAATTTTCCATGATTTCTTTGTAAAGTTTTGCCAACATGTAAAAGAGAGACACCACTACTCCTCATTTTTGATGGTCATCTTACTCATCTCAATATTGAAACTGCCAAATATGCCAAAGAAAATCAAGTTTAGATTATTAAACTACCATCACACACTACTGATATCTTGCGGCCTCTTGACAAAACATGTTTTAAAACACTGAAGTATAACTGGGACCTATCAATTCTTCAGTGATTCAGGCAAAATCAGAGAAAATTGGGAAAAGATGAGTTTGTGGATTTGCTTTGTGCTCAATGGTATTTGCCAGCTGAAAATATAAAGTCTGGGTTTTCATCTGTTGGTTTATGCCCATTTGATCGTAAAAAATACCCTGTAACCCACTTTGATCCTGAGAAGTTAGCAAGATATGAAATAGAACAGCAAAACAAGAAGAATCAACAACAACATGATGAAGTTAGCACAGAACCTCAAGAGTCAGTGTTGAATCTTCAGCCGAGTACATCTGATTCTTTCACTCCCTCTCAGCAATTACAAGTAAATATAGACCTGCCCTCAACTTCTGGGGCTTCTTCCACTTGTTCAATTTCACCTGGGAGTTTTGAGTCTCTGCTTTTGCAAAACAACAAGAGACAAACAAACTAGAAGGTGTTTAGATACAAGAGCTAAAGTAATTACTGAAGTGATGAGTGGATGGAGACTGAGAAAGAGAAGAGGATTCAAGAAAAAGAAACTAATCCTAAAAGTGGAAAGAAACTTAAAAATAGGCCTTAATCCAGTAACAAAAAAACAAAAGATCCTACCAGCACCTTGATTGAAAACATTGATGTGGGAAAAGGTCCAAGTGGAATGGTGTGTAAAAAGAAAAATAAAATGTCTAAGAGAAGGGACCTGTGGTCAGATACAGACTCTGATATTGTTGATGATGTTGCTGTTGCAGACCTACGTCAAGATGAGAGTGATTGCAATTGGGAAGAATTTCATAGAATAGCTGATATGGAAGAACAAGATGAACATGAATTTGAAGCTCTTATTGCCCAAGAAGAGAGTCCAATAATTTACAAGCCTCAACTGAATGATTGGGTTGTAGTACAATTTCCATTAAAGAAATCTGCGTCACATTTTGTTGGACAAATCACCAGTTTTTTTGAAACCGATCCTCAAGTGAAGTTCACAAGAGTCGGGGAAAAAACTCTATCAACTACCACCTTCTACTGGAAAGAACCAGAAGACTTATCTGTTGTTGACTCTTCTGTTATCGTAGAACATTTGCCAGAACCCCAGCCTGGGTGAAGGGGGGAACTCAAGTACAACATTCAATAAAGAAGAATGAAGAAAAATGTAAATAATGTACATAGTTTTATTATTATTAGTTCATATTTTAAAAGACTGAAATGCTCTATTAAGAAGAAACTCAAAGACTGTGATTGAAATGGGGCACCAACTTGAGGCACTATGGTATAAGGTGGCACTATGAGGCACGTTCACATTATTGAGGCACCAACACCATTTTGTTTTGTTCAGGTATGTACACAGTTAATTTAAACTTACTTTCAATCATTAAGAAGTTGAATAAACTAGTTTTTTACCTTGTTAAATCCAGAAAATATTTTGAGTGTCAGTACATGTCAACATTCAAACCCCCATAACTCAGAGACAGTTGATACAAAAAATATGAAAAAAATACTGGTGATACACTAGGCCATGGGCTATATCACAGTAGCCCCCTCATCTCTCCATTGCTACTATGAACTGAAATACAGCACTGTATCACTTTAGCCCCTGCCTTGTATCATAATAGCCCCATTTTCAAAAAAATGAAAAGGACACCTACCTCCTAGGCCTGATCAACAGGCATGAAGTTGTTAGACACCAGCCTTCATCAGTTGAATCAAAGCAAAACACAAAATCTATCAAGTATTAAGCCATGAAGGGGACAAGTCATACAGAAGTATGTGAGAAAGCATTTATGAGCCTTCATGCATTATCAAATTCAGTTGTGGCACATTTGAATAAGTTTTCTGAATGAAATCAGGCTCCTATAGATAAGCGAGGTACACATCTTACCAGGAAAATTTGATGAGCCCTGAAATAATTTCCATGATAGATAATCACATTTTATTGTTTCCAAAAAAGTTAGCATATTACATAAGTACCCCAGTATCCTACTTAGATGCAAACCGCACAAAGATGAAAATGTATAAGCTTTTCATCAAGAAACATTCTGAACTAAAAAATTTGGTTAAATATGAATACTATTTAAATCACTTCAACATGGGTACAGGTTTAGGAGTTAGGATCTCCAATTGACAAGATGGTCCCTTCTTATTCAATTGATGATGGCCTCAATGCTGATGATGGAATCATCAATTATGTAAATGAAGGCCAGTTGGACAACTGGACACACAACATTATCAATTATGTAAGAAGGTTCTGGTTGGGGAGGGTGGGCAATAACAATGTGTATGTTTTTAATTGCCCAAGAAGAACCAACAACCACCTTGAATCATTTCATACCAGGTTGTTGGCTAATGTTGGGCAACACTCCAACATTTGGACACTGATCATTAAGTGACATTAATTATATGAAGGATACTTTTCAATTTGTGTGATCTGCTACAATTTAATAAGAGGTCAATAAAACTATATAAATTTAATTCAGAAGAAATAGAAAATGTTACTTGAGAATTGTTCATTTAACTAAGCTCTACTTCACATCTATACACATAGTCATCTAAATTTGGAAATGAAATGAAAATTGTTGCTTTCTAGGACAGCTGCAGCAATATGAGTTCAATTATCATTTGCGGTTGGAGGCAGAAAGGTTAGGGAACTGGGAGGTTAGAGTTACTCTTCACAATGCCATCACCCCAATTGTGTGAAAAGCAACCAGAAATCTCCTTCTACAGAGAATCACTTTGATCAACTTTCTGAGGAATTTGTATCTGCCATATTGAGTGCTGGTTCATACTGCCTACTTGCAAGTAGATTTTCAAAAAAAACATTTTCAAAATATAAACAAGTCAGATCAGTTAGCTCCTCAGAAGGACAAGCTAATTGTGATGATAAAAATGTAGACCATGCTATCTGCATCAACAAGTCTCACTTCTGATAACCTCATAGTCAGTCAGATCAGTCCACCTTATTATATGACTATGTTTCAGACAAACAAGGCTGGCCGATGCCAGTTGACTGAGGGCTCCCAGGGAGAGTTTGTTGTGCTGGAGGACTCAACTCCTGTCTCTGCACCCTGTTCTACAACAATGGCTGCATTAAGTACCCATGGAAATAACTTTCATGATAGATAATCACATAGGCCACAAGTAATAAGGCAACTTTTCTCTGTCCATGTTTTATGAAGTTGGTAAGTACAAAGCAAATAGGATCAATACAATTAGGATAACTCAACTTTAACCCAGTAGAACAGAGCATTACATTTCATAGCTGTGGCACACCTGACAAATGTTGTGTGAATGTATTGAACAGGTATCAGGATATACTCATGAATATCTTAGTGCAGTTTTTATTTATAATAGATTTCAACCTATTGATCTGGTCAAAACATGTAGTAATGTATGGAGTAACCTGAGGAAATTTCAAAATTTTAAAAACTGACAAGCCTATATGACAAATATAAGTTCACCACAGACCATGTTTTCAATCTTGATGAAACTGCTATGACTACAGTGCACAAACTGCCTAAAGTGATTGCACAACATGGCTTGAAACAAGTAGGCCAAGCAACATCTGCCAAACATGGACAGTTAGTAGCCATGTGCAACATCATAAGTGCTGACAGAAATACTATTCCACCAGCATTTGTTTTCCCAAGAGTGAATTTTAAAGATTTTATTTTAATTAAAGCCCCCATAGGAAGCTTAGTCTTTGACCATCAAACTGGATAGACAACAAATGATAATTTTTTGCTTGTTGTCAAGCATCTTATAACACATGCAAAACCCAGAAAAGAAAAACCAATTCTTGTTATCATGGTTAATCATGAAACACACATTATTATAGATATTGTATTAAGAGGCAAGAAATAATGGAGTTCATCTCCTTACCATGCACTTGCATTGCAATCATAGACTACAATCTCTTGATGTTGCAGTGTATGCCCCATTTCAGTCACACTACAACTCCACTGCAAACAACTGGATGCTTAACAACCCTGGTAAAAAACCAACTATATAAAATGTCGCCAAAATAGCAGGCATTGCTTTTAACCATGTGATGACAAGGAGAAATACTCTACTATGTGGAATGGAACACTTGACATAGCCTTATAAAATGCAATATAATAATAAAACATGAATCAAATTTACTTGAATAAATTGCCAACTCTAGGCTAAGATTTAAACTTGAGATTAATGCAATTGAATTTTTTTCAACTTCTTTCACAGTGAGCAGAAAAATGCAAATATAAAAAATGTCTCATTCCTCCCCAACTCTCCCCTACATGAGTTTCTTTCATTTTTTAAACTCATACTGAAACAAATGTGATTGGTCCAAGTTTGGGATGGGAAGTTGCACTTCATGGACAACATTCAGTTACTTTCTAACTTGTTCAAATCTGTCATGCAACCATGAATAATTTTCAGCTATTAATAATTAAATATTTTTTATAGGTCATCCCATTAGCCTTTTTTCTGATGTCTTCACAGACAGAACAGGCCTACAGGGCAGTAAGAGAAAATTTGATAACACGGAGGGTGACACATGTGACAATGAACTTAAAAAGAAGTCCCATGAATGAAGTGGGGAACATCTTCCATGATCCCAGCATCAAGGCTGCTGGTTTCACTACTGCCAGGTAAGTGCTTTCAGTACTGTTCTCCCATCATGAGAATAGAGGCGACGTATGAGGTGTGTGGGCTCTTCTTTGCTACCTCTCTTCCACACTGTTTCCCACTTTCTCACACACTTCCGTATACTACCCAATGTGACTATGTTCAACTCATTAGTTTGCCATCACCACAGCTCAATTAGTGCTCATGTGTGTGTGCTCGTCTCTACTAGTAGCATTGTGTTGGGCATGGACTAGCGGAAATTATTTACCTTTGAATCAGTTGTTAACTTGTTATAAGTGTCAGTAAATCAGTTTGCAGTGCTCCGGTATCATCTGTGTTTTTCAGACATGGCCGAGAATAGTTTGGGTAAAAAAGGACAAACTATTCACAGTGAAGCTAGAAACATCATAGCGTGAGTGATTAGTGAATGTGACAAGGAGGCAAAAAATAACTGTCTTACCATACCATTACACAAATCAAGCGAGCGGGCAAGAATGTACACATCCAAGTCCTTGTGTACAATATACAACATCAGGAAGGAAATGAAATCTAACCGCAACACACCACTTGCCACTTCAGGAAAGAAAAGAAAGAGACCAGATGATAGAAACGTGATGCTTGATGACTTTGACAAATGTGTCATTAAACATGTTGTCAGGGATTACTACTTATAAATTAAAAAAGTCCCATCCATAAAATCTTTACTTGCTATTATAAAAGAAAAAATTGACTTTCCCTGGGCTGATGAAACTTTGCAAAAAATACTCCACAATATTGGTTTTAAATGGAAAAAGTGTGTGAATAGAAGAAAGGTTTTAATGGAATGCCCTGACATTTTTAACTGGAGAGTGAAATATCTTCAACAAATTAAAAAGTTTAGAGAAGAAAACAGAAACATTTTTTACATGGACGAAACATGGATAGACTCAAACCTAACCTTTAAGAAGTGTTGGCATAGTGAGGATGTGACCGGTATCCTGGACAACAACAGAGGCAATAATAGAATAATATTGGTTCATGTCAGATCAGAAAATGGATTCTTGAGAGAGGCCAGCTTGATTTTTAAGGCAGGAACTGCGAGTGGAGATTACCATGGGCAAATGAATAGCACTAATTTTAAAAGGTGGATAACAGAAAAGCTGCTGCCTTCACTTCCAGAAAATTCAGTAATAGTGATGGACAATGCACCTTACCATAATGATCAGGTTGACAGGGCTCCGACAAAAAATTCTGTAAAAGCTGACATGATTTCATGGTTGCAAAGGAAAGGTGTGGAATGTGACCAATCAATGTTGAAGATGCAGTTGTTGGAATTGATTCAGACACATAAGCCAACTGATTTAGTCTATAAGGTCGACTGGGACTTGCAACAGCATGGACATAGTGTTGTTAGGCTGCCACCCTACCACTGCGATCTTAACGCTATTGAACTAGCATGGTCAAAGGTTAAGAGAACCGTCCGTGAGAACAATGTCACTGGGTCTTTGAGCCTCACTAAAGTGCAAGAAATGAGCTACAATTGCTCTGAATTCAGTTACCAAAGAAGATTGGAAGAAGTATGTGGAAAAAGTTAAAAAAGTAGAACAAGAGTATTGGGAGAAAGATGGTGTTTTGGAAGACACAATCGACACACTTGTCATCTCATTTGGACACACCGATGATGCCAATTCAACCTCAGGTGAATCAGAATCAGATCTATCAGACAATGAAGAACTGGCATTGCCATTGTGAATTCGCATATCCATTGAAGGATACATTAAATGTAAGTAAAAACTCATTATTTCCTTGTATTGCTTACTTATGAATCACTTATTTATTAATTTATACAGAGGTGCCCCCGCTAAGATTTATGATGAACCCCCCCCCCCCCCCCTCTAAATTACAGTATAACAATAATTATAAATCTATTGTCATTAATTGACATTCTATCTGGTGGTAATAATATTTGGTATTATTATTATTATCTTCATTTTAATTATTTCTAATAGAAAATTGTATTTTTTTATTTGTTTATGTCAGTCAAAATCCAATTCAAATCCTAAACATACTATTTTAGCCAATTCATATTCAATAGTACAGTATAATAATAATTATAAATCTATTGTCATTAATTGACATTCTATCTGGTAATAATGAGTATTATTATTATCTTCATTTTAATTATTTTTAATAGAAAATTGTATTTTTTTATTTGTTTATGTCAGTCAAAATCCAATTCAAATCCTAAACATACTATTTTAGCTAATTCATATTCAATAGTACAGTATAATAATAATTATAAATCTATTGTCATTAATTGACATTCTATCTGGTGGTAATAATATCTGGTATTATTATTATCTTCATTGAAATTATTTTCAATAGAAAATTGTATTTTTTTATTTGTTCATGTCATCATTATACATGAAAATCAAAGCAATTAGCCAATGAGAGAATATTCTCATGTGAGGCACCTGGTACAGAACCTGAACACTGAGTGCTCAATTCCAATTGGCTTGTCACTCTTATTTGCACGTCAATACAAAGAGACACATCCATCTTAGAGAAAAAAGTTTTAAATAGAAAATCAAGATCAGATCTTTATCTAAAACTTTCCCACTTACAAAACTTTCCTACCCTAAAAATAAAAAAACTCTCGATTAGGGTTTGTATCGATGTCACATCTTAGAATTTGCAAAACAATGTTGGATACATTATCATATAAAAACTGAACAAGAGCAGGGATTCAATGTTTTTTTGCATTGTTGGAATCAAAAAATATCATTTGTCAAGTGTACCAAATTTCAATTTTTTTATCAACATCAAGATAGTGAAATGGCATTGGGAATGAAAATGTACGATGAAAACTTAGTGCAATGAGGCTATGCCTTGTTTGCTACTACAGTTAGTGACGAGCAATATTATTAGCAATGTTGATATGTTCAGCTTCGAAACTTCTGCATCACCACCACCCAGCTAGCTTTTACAGTCCTCGCATTCCTACCAGCTCTATTCTTGTGATGGGAGAACAGTACATAGGACAAATTTTTATGATGATTAAGGCACAATTGTTTCCTTCTTACAATTTTAAATAGAAAATATTGTTTTTCAATGTTTGTGAAAAATATGGATTGCAACAATTTCAAGTTGATTGATCACATAATGAAAAATTACTAAAGAGCAAAACAAATATTTTTACAGTGTAAGTATTTATTTACAGCAATAAGATGATTTTTAGCAGATTTGAAAATCTCCTATTACACACATAAGGATTGACAATCCTAAATATGAATATCAAATTTATTTTTCATGTAAGTAGTACTTCAGAAAAGCTTAAAAATAAACTGTTACAACATTTGAAATTCAAGAACAGGTTTTTACAAAAACATCAAAATTATGCTTGTACTGAACAAATAAAGTGGATAATTAGGCTAAAGTGGACAGCAGTTGTTTTGCTAGTCTAATCGAACCTAGATCAACATATGACACAACCATGATAACCTAGTGGCAATCGGTTTTTCATCATAATTATTTTTATAGTTGACCCTCAAACTCCATAATCAATAGGGATCTCACTTGGCTATGAGGAAGCTGTACACCAAGTTTCAAGAGCATAGAATCTGGTTTGCAGAAATAGAGATGGGTGAAGTTTGCAGCTATCCTTACCAATTTTCATTCCATAAGTCTATCAACTATGCTGGGCCATGTCCTGAGTTTTTTTTCCAAAAAAATTTCTATGGTATGTGTGTCCACATTTGTTGATGAGTTAGGATCTCCAATTGACAACATGGTCCCTCCTTATTCAATTAATGATGGCCTCAATGCTGATGATGAAATCATCACATATGTAAATGAAGGCCAGTTGGACAACCAGATACATAACATTATTGATTATGTAAGAAGGTTCTGGTTGGAGAGGGTGGGCGCTAACAGTGTGTCTGTTTTTAATTGCCCAAGAAGAACCAACAACCATCTTGAATCATTTCATGCCAGGTTGTTGGCTAATGTTCGGCCACACTCCAACATTTGGACACTGATCAGTAAGTGACATTAATTATAATAGAATAATAATAATAATAATGAATAATAAGAAGGATACATGCAAGTTCATTATTTATTTGATATTGTTCAAATGTTAATATTCTTCAGTGTGAGGAAAAAGGTTTCATCTGATATGTTGACACACTTCATAATGCAGTGTTATATCATTTGCAACACTTGAGAGTTGGTCTTGCATTTCCAACTATAGTTTTCACCAACTGACAGTAATAAAATATATATTCACTTTTTTCTAATGTATTTCTGATGGGTGGTTACTCAATATGAGACAAAACAGTGCAGCAATGAACCTATTGAAATCATAATGTCTGATGCAGTTTCAATTGAGCAAGCATGTACCACTTAGAGGTTCATTGTGTAGAGTTATCATTATTCATTTTTGCACCCAAGCTAGCTGCTATTATCATTATTTGTTATTTGACCCTCAGCTGCAAGGAAAGCTATCATCAATCCAAGGAATGAGAACCAAAAGTGCTTTATGTGGGCAATCCTTGCAAAACATGTCCAAGGAAAACATCTGGATTGAGTCAACTGGCAATACTTTGATCTTCAGAAGAGATACAACTTTACAGGCATCACTTTCCCAACAACCATCAATCAGATCAATAGGTTCAAGAAGGATAACCCTACAGTCTCTGTCAATGTATATGAAGTTGACTCTAATAATGTCATTTTCCCTAGACATGTCATGAAAGTCATGAAGATTGAACACTTTGATCTTCTGCTACTGGGTGAGACAGTTGAAGATGATGATGCAGAGACTGTCAAAGATGATTTGAAAATCAGCACACACTACTGCTGGATCAAAGACTTTGAGAAGCTTTTGAGGCCACAGCTGACAAAACGTGATTTAAGCATAATCACCTGCATATGATATTTCACAAATTACACCCTTCATAAAGATGGTGAGCAAAGGATGGAGGAACATGAGAGGTACTGTGCCAACAACAAGATAGCTAGGATGATCATACCATAGCCAAAAGATGGTAAACTGCCAATGGTAAAGTCTGAGAAGCACTTGAGGAAATTCAGGCTGCCACTACTTTCAGTGTGTGCAGACTTTGAGTTTCTGCTGGAAATACCTGCTGCAGAGGAAGGTGATGTAGAGGGGGAAGCTCCATAGAGATGTATTGGGAAGCAGACAAAAGTGATACAATACCACAATGCAATGAGCTATTGCATGTACTTTGTCAGAGATGAGATGCAATTTCCTTCATGGTTGCCTTTAAGCAGTTACATTGTACCAATTGATCAATCAAACCTATCTCTGTTCTATTTTTACTTCTTGATAATTTGTTTTTGTAAACAAGTTGTTTACAACTATGTAATTTTCCACATTTATTCTATCAGTAGGCTATTTCTCCATGGAAAAAGGAGAGGATTGTCTATCCTTCTCCACTGTAGTTCCCTTTTCCCTTTCTCAAAGATTTGTCAACATCACTGACAATTCTCAATATAGATAGTTATTTATCCAAACATTGATTGATACTTTATTTTTCTTATTTTGGCTCACCTGATTTACCCCTTGAAGAACTGGAGGAGGCAACTGCTAACATAGATTGCATACCAAACTATCAGCAAATAGGATACATCCTAGAAGTGGATGTTGAGTATCCAAAAAGAACTTCAGGATAAGCACAATGACTTTCCATTCCTTCCAGAGAACCAGAAGACACCCAAGTTGGTTTATTTGTGACTAATGACAACACTGCAGAACCACAGAGTATGTATGTTGTTTTAGACTCCTAAAACAGGCTGTGAGACATGGGTTGGAAATCACCAAGGTTCAACATGGAATATATTTCAGCAGGAGGACTTTTCAGCTCTATACATCCAACTCAACACTCATCTATGGCAGCAATCAATGAAAAAGTTTGAAAAGAACTTTTTCAAACTGATGAACAATGCTGTCTTTGACAAGACCATGGAAAACATAAAGAACAGAATGAACATGGAGCTGGTCAATTATGAGAAGAGGTTGCAGAAACTGTTGGCACACCCTAAATCCAAAGACTGGATCATATTTGGTGAAAACATATGTGCTGTGACACTCCACCCAGACAAGGTTATACTAGACAAACTGATATATGTTGGGCTGACAGTACTGGATGTCAGCAAAATTCTCATGTACAAGTTTCACTATGATGTAATGAAACCAATCTATGGAAACTGGCTTAAAATGTTGTACCAGGATACTGACAGCCTGCATTATAGTGTATAAACTGAGGATATGTAACATGGATGTCATGAATATAGAAAATTTGAGAGAGGTATTCAACACATCAGAGTACCCAGCTAACAACCCATGCTATTCAGAAACAAATAAGATGGTAGTAGTATAAAATTGTATGTTCTAGTGCATTGATGACATCATCAACACCCACTCGCCCCAACCACCAAAAAAAATCATGTTGGTTATTGATTGCATAAGCATAGTCAATCTTTTACTCTATCCTAAACTCCAAATATTGTTTTTTTACAGCCAAAATAGCTATTGCATCATATTATACAATCCAGCATATGAGTTGAGAAACTGATAGCATCCCCATTAATTCACATAACTCTTGGTTCTATTTTTACCATGCTGAGATTGTAATTACCCTGCTGACTGCTAGATTGTGCCAAGCATACTTGCTCCATTTATTTTCCACTTGAGCAAACCTCTTGCTTGAGTTTTGTGTGTGACCAGCTATATATAATCTGACCACTAAATGTTAATATAGACATATATACAATTCTGTACATGACTTGACTTTAGCTTCAGTTGACTTATTCTCTTGAGACTGACTTGCAAGTCAACTTGAGGAAAGGAATAAGTAGAACAGTAGTTTTTATATGTGGTGAACATCTGTGCAATGATGGGTGCCATTATCAATGTAATTATATATCTATAGAAACTGTATGAAGCTAAACACCACAAGTTCACAATCAAGGATATTAAGGATGCTAAGTCAAAAGCAAGTAGAGCTTTGAGGATTGACAAAAATCCAATTCTCTCCTTGCAAAAGCCATGCATGAGTAATGATTCAAAAATGTAATAAGAGATCTAAGCTATGATAAATTTCAAGTCAAGTACCATAGCTCAACTCAATTACATGTTTATAGAAACTGTTTCAAAACCACTTATCCTCTATCAGTGTAAGAGTAAGAGTTTTATTAAAAGATATAATAACTGTTGCTGTCTGAAATGGAGGGACATGATGTGGAAGGTATGGAAACACCATGTGAGATTAGTAAAAGACATATCATACAAAAGTTTGGTGGTCTTACAGCCTCAGCACCAGAGATAGAAGAAAATGAGACTTAACAGAGTATCCCCCTATCCAAGGAAGAAAAAAACAAGAGAAGTAATAACCCATTTTTAATAATGGGTAAAGAAATACATCAAGAAGTTTTGAGGAACTCCATTTTTGGTGACAGGAAATCAACATTATCTACCAGATTTGGTCCAGAACATTTTGCATATTATCCCATTAATACCTCTCTGGAGTAGCATCATTACTCCAATATTTGGGTATGGTGGTGTGACTGCAAGCTCTGCACAAACAAATTTCAAATTTCTGAAAAATCAAATTAAAAATAAGAGCTTGCCTCTCAGAATTAATGACTTTGTTTTCCATCATATGATCATATGTTATCAATTGAAGGGGCAATGAAAATTGCTGTAGCAAACTACTTAGAAAAGTCAGAGGGGGCATTTTCTGACAGACATAGTTCTAAGATAGAGGAAAATGAACAAAGGGATCAGAAGGCTCTACATGAAACTACCCTCAACACAAGAATCAACAAGTCCAAGAAAATTGAAGATTGGAGGGGTTCAATGACAGCATTCAAAAGCAGAAAACATAGCTCCTTTCTTCAAGAACAGCTTAAGATAACTGTATTTGATCTATCACAAAAACGTTCAACTATATGTGTACATATAAGCCATAGGCTCGATTAGTAATGACAATTTGGATCAGCTTCAGCCACTTCAAATAAAAGGGGAAAAAATTATCTTATCCAACACATGTGCTTTTGACAGCCTTCTTCAGTCATTTACTGTTGGATACAGTGACAGTCATAAATTTAAAGCCATTGCAAATAAAAGTACTAATGCATTTCTGGAATTAGTGAAAGAAATGTGCAGTGTTGGTGTAAGTCATAGAGTGTATTATTTAAGGGCAGAAATACTTGCACCTCTTTTTTTGAGCACAATATTGCCAGGAGGATTGAAGAGGGTGGAATGTGCCATCAGATTCAGTGCATGCCACTGAAATCTTGAAGGATGAACCAGCTGTGATAGAAAGAAGCATATGTTCAAGTAACAGTTGTCCACAAAAAACAGATATTACAATCAAGTTACATTGTCAATAGGCCTCAGTTGTTCAAATACTAGTCTATTAGCAATGAATGACTTGATTAATCAAGAACTCTTCAAAATTATTAGAAAATGCTACTTGACATGTGACAATGGCTCTCATTGTTCTGGTAACAGGGTACTCAAGAAAAATGTAACATATTATTTATTTATTGAGCCCTTAGACATCAACTCAAAGCTCATGCAATATGTTCTCAGACTTGATGACATACCCAGAAGGGTATTTGTTCAGGAAAAGGCATTTCATTTGAGGGGGTGTGTTGAATACATTGGCTCAGATTCTCTTTCAGATATTGGCCATTAAGTGGCACACACTCTAAGAAGCGATGGCTTGTGGGAAAGATATGATGATTTGGGAGACAAAAAACTCTCATATGCAACTAAAGATCGTTTAAAGTGCCACTTGCTGCTGTATACATGGGGAATTTACTAAGTACTCAACAGGGTCTTATTAAAATCCGCATGTGTGAAAGCTCCTAAATAGAAATTCTAGATCTTAATAAACTTTGAAAAAACCAACATAATGTCGAAAAAGGTACAATATGTACTTCAGTTCTTATGAAACCATTTTGTTTATTATTATTCTTCAACAGATCTATTAATACATCATGCCTCAATATTTTGTCTCTGTATTTTGCAATTTCACAATGTGAAATGTAAGAAAATAATTGAACACAATTGGAATTAAAAACAGTCACACTTGCACTGTGAAAATAGAGTGTTCAATTGGGCTGAGTAGCAATCTTTGTAATATTCCTGAATTTTTTGTATCCAAAGTGAACCAGCTGTTCAATGTGAACATTTCCACCAGACTTAACTAACCTAGATCCTTTTGTGTGAATCTGTTTAGAATATAGATAGAAAAAGCTCTTAAGAGCTTGAGCACAGATGAATGAATGGACAAGGACAGTTTCAATATGGCAATGTCAGGTCCTTAATAAAAGATCATGCGCAGTTGACAAATAGTATTAAGTGTTGTGTATATCAAATGATTTTTGGTAGATATGTAGTGGCCTTTTATAGCAGCCATCTTGTTCTTGATCATGCAGTATGATTACAGGCCAAATTAATCTCATAATTGGAATCTTAACTTTCTTATTCATTGTGTTCTCATTTGTTAGGTGTTTGGACTTTGTACATACATTCCAATGTAACATATTGTAACTTGAGTTTTTTCTTACTCTAATTTTCAAAAGGGAAAGGCATTTTTTAAATTATTTAATCTTAACAAAAATGATGTTAAAACGTGTCAGTGATTGCTTATCTCAAGAAAGGTTGGATCATAGTCAATGATTATTTCTTGTAGTCTATAATTGATTGATTCATGATGATGTGCTATTTTACTTCTAACAAATTTTTTGATAAAGTTCTGACTCAAAAAGCAAAGTCAAATGTTTTTTGATAATAAACAAAATTTGAGTGATATTACTTGAGTGATATGAAAAAATATTCATATAATCTCAAAAATGAGTAAATTTTTAGGTGGGCCTACCAGTTACATTATTTTGTAGTAGTTCGACAGAGAACAGTTTGACATTCAACAGAGATCAGCTCCCACAGTAAACTTCACAGCACTACTGAATGCAGTGGTGGCCATCAGCAACTTAGGTATAGAGATTCAACAACCTACAACGGTTTATTCTTTGATATCGTTCCTGAAATAGATATTTTTTGTTGAGGGATTGCACCATCAACCCTTGCAGTCATCCCAATGCTGAATTGGAGTCTAATACCTAAGCAGTTCTGGTGGAAAGGACAATAATTAGGGGGAACCTGGGATACTTGACCCAAGGGAATTTTCCCACCTGAGGGAAATTTTGGAGGGTTGGCAATGGCATCACTGCTTGGCTTTAGGTTATATGACAAATTGAAGGGAACAACCATTCTGATCTGTGCTGTTGCTTATGCAGTATAAAATTAAATGTGATTCACTGACCAAGATGTATACATACATATTGTAAGATACATATTGTATCTTATAAACCTTGCGGTTTGCTCCTTTCAGTGTTTAGTTCAGCAATAATGAGCTCCTTTGCCAATTGTGTTTGTTTTACTGAAATTGTTCTACTGTAAAATTTGACACATATCAAATTACACTATACTAGTTGATTTTCAACTCAGTAATCTACTTACTAATGCTCGTTCATTTCCTTCCACTGAAATCCACTCATCAAGTTTCTGAACATCATCATTCAACAAACATGGGAGGGGTGGCATGGAATCTAGAGTTGTCCTTGATGTTTCTTCAGTCAGAGCACTACAGACGATTCTTTGAAGATATTCTTCCAAGTACTGTCTTATTGACGATACTTCACCTTCCAGTTTCTACAGTTTGGTAGCAACAGCAAATCCTATAATATAACAAAGGAACAATATTTTTATTAGCTTCTTCTTCTTAGGCTATTGTAAAGTGTGAAAAATTCCATGGTGAGCTGCTGTGAACTGCTGTGGAATGTCATAACAACTCAACAGCAAATATAATCATAAGTAGTATAATCTTGGCATTTAATTGATTGAAATTATTTTATGAACTTATATCTAGATACACATTAATGTGTATTTGCAAAACCTTTCTATTAATATTTATTTATTTATTGATATAGTCAAAATACAACTTATTGAAAAGAAACAGCAGGCTTTTTACACCAAAACTGAATCTATTACTAAATTTTTATACAAGAGTCCAAATATTTGTAAGCACAGGTTATGTTTATGGTTCGATTGAAATATAATTTGAATATCCTCAAAAACACAATTACAAAGTTCAATTTAAATTATGAAGCACCTTGATTGGTTCTATTTAATACTTTCTATTTCTGATTTTTTTAAATTGAATTACTGAAATTTAGACTGCATTATCTTTATACAGATCTACTAGTTCCTTGGCCAATACAACTGGCCTACTCCTACATAGCTTTTCTCACAGAACAGATTGTCATTCCAAGGCGTGACCGACTGCCGGTTAAACAATAGTTTATACGAATTATATGCCAATGTATATTCATTGACAGTGAATAGGAATTTCAATTTTTAAATATACTTGCGATAAATATGACATGCTCATGTGCGGTTTTTAACACAATCTTTATCTATCTGTGTGTAATTTATGAAGTCTGCCTAACCTATAAATTGTTAATTAGTTATAGTTAGGTATTATTGTGATTATATATCAATTATAATTGTAAACCAAACTCCTTACCTATAACTAACTAATCTAATCAATAAATGTGCAAACCAAAGTAAATTTATATTCCTACACGATATATACAATGTTAAATGTAAATTATCATGGTGGGTTGAGTGTAAGAGAGGGCCGGCTGCGCCCTAAATCTGCCCTCCACATTAAAATAAAGGCAGTCATCTTATCTTATACATTGGAATAACATATTATGAAACAGCACTAATGCACTTACCAGATTCAGTCACAGTCTTTTCAATTGGAGAATTTACAGGTTAGGTAACAATAATGCAGACAACGGTGTGGAAAATAATGATTGAGAAGAGTTAGTGCAGTCTCTCTGTTGCTGGCTTATTGGCGGCGATGGCGGAGCATTAGGATAGCTGAATGTTTCTTTTGAGAAAAGATTTCTCTTGATTCATATCCAGATGAATCGTCACTGCTGAAAAATACGTTTTTGGTGATTTTCCTCCTCTTCCTAGTTCAGTCCATCAACTCCTCAGCTTCTGCTTGTAAGTCGGAATCTTTCTCAGTCAATCCTTCCTTATCGCGAGCCTTCAATAGATTGACTGTAATCAATGAGAATATACAAATATTATATTATAAACTAATTTGAAAATCAATACCCTCATAAAACAATTTATATCCGGTTTGTAGGGTACTCTCGTCTTCGCAAGCTCATCTTCAAAAACTTAGACCTAGCAGTATAAGCTATTTTTTCGAAACGAAACAGGGAGTTTCCAATCTGATTATTAATTGGCAATCAATAAATAATTAAAATTCAACAGATCAATAATGTTCTATTATATAGTCTGCTTCCCAATATGAGTTGATTATTAAATGTAAATAAAGCATCAAAATTATATTGTGTTGGTTCACATCTGTCCAAGAAGCTACTTTCATTGAATTAGAGGCAAGCTTCATTATTTTATGACTAACTCGTCTTCATGAACAGTATATAATAGGCTTTAGATTCCATAAGCGAAATGTTGAAAAAGATGAAAGCTGTATACTTCGCCTACTAGCAGTCGCTTTTGTTCGGTATCGATGCATGCGGAGGAAGCTATGGAAATGGTTTTGGTTCTCTATTCAGAAAAATATACAAAAGGTTGGTTTTGGTAAATGTATTCGCTACCCGACTGATGCCCTATTCCGGGAAACATTTGTCCTTACTGTGCGTCAATTATTTATTAAAAGCATTCTTATTCATATTTTCAAAAATTTCGACAGAATTTTCCGAGAATTTTCGCATTGTCACAACACCAGATATTCTTCTCATACTGGATACTGGTATTGAGACTGTGCAATTAATTATTTCTTTCAAAAACAAATTATTTTTATACAGTATTTCTCAGGTGATATACCATGATATAAAAATTTTTAGTCACCGGCATCTATTTCAATCACCTTCTTTGTTTGTATTCAAACAGCGCATGAAAATATGGCTGCTTGCATCACCAATAGATGATCTTGTTATAAATATAAAAGGAAATTATCAGCTCCAACGTTAATGACTTAGAATGACTAATACTGACTGACTGGCTGAATAATAATCGACTGGCTGACTGGCCAATTGACTGACCTTTCAACAAGCATTGAGCAACATAAACTTGTACCCCGACTTTACCAAATTTGAAAATGAACCATGTCATAATTTTGTACTAATTTTGTACCATTTTGTACCACCAAGAACTAATTTTGTACCCCTTCCCATTTTTAGGTAAGAGCTATTCAAAAGTCGGGATACAGGTTTATGGCTGACCCCAACTTGCTCAAATTTCAAGAAAAGTAACACCATCAATATCTTATAATTTTGTACCATTTTGTACCAACAAAAGAAAATTTTGTACCCTCCCCCATTTCGGGATACAAGCGATTCAAAAGTCGGGGTCTGGACCCCAACTAGCACAAATAGCAATAAAACCTATACCAAAATATTGCAATAATTTTGTACCATTTTGTACCACCAAAAAAAAATTTTGTACCCCCTCCCATTTTTAAGTAAGAGCGATTCAAAAGTCGGGGTACAGGTTTATGGCTGGCCCCAACTTGCTCAAATTTCAAGAAAAGTAACACCATCAATATCTAATAATTTTGTACCATTTTGTTACATCAAAAAAAATTTTGTACCCTCCCCCATTTCGGGGTACAAGCGATTCAAAAGTCGGGGCCTGGGCCCCGACTTGCGCAAATAGCGATAAAACATATACCAAAATATTGCAATAATTTTATACCATTTTGTACCACCAAAATAAAATTTTGTACCCTCTCCCATATTGGGGTACAAGCGGTACAAAAGTCGGGGGCTAGACCCCAACTTGCACTTATAGGAATAAAAACTGAACCAAATTATTGCAATAAAATTTAGTAACCCTTGTTCAGTAACAGTCTTCTTTATTCCATTACCGCACTCAGAAATAATTTTTCACACCCTCTCGTCTCATGGTGGTGGGGTAGCCTACTAAAAGGTACTTATCAAATTGTTTGATACAGAAGAACAATAATAAATTACAAATTATTGCCATAATATACTTCAAATCTTAAAAAAATCAAAATTGGTTAGAACTGTTCCTCCCATTACATCATGAAAATAATATTGAACCCTCTCCCCATTCGGCTTATCAGTGTACAAATAGTTACGTATCAAATTACTTGATACAGAAGAACGAAGAAATAATTATTGCCTTGTTTTTATAATTATAGTCAATTATTGCCTTTACATACAGATGGCGCAAAATACCTGTGTGCGTGAAATCTTGCTGCTACAGTTGAAATAAAAACATCGATTGTAGTAGAGTCGCAAGGAGAGCAAAAAATATGTTTCTCTGGCTGTAAGCTCTTTGTTTCTCCACACACACCAATTATTGTGTTTTCATTACGCCTCATCATAATAGGGCAACATTGCGAATTGATACAGCAACATAAACTTGTACCCCGACTTTACCAAATTTGAAAATGAACCATGTCATAATTTTGTACTAATTTTGTACCATTTTGTACCACCAAGAACTAATTTTGTACCCCTTCCCATTTTTAGGTAAGAGCGATTCAAAAGTCGGGGTACAGGTTTATGGCTGACCCCGACTTGCTCAAATTTCAAGAAAAGTAACACCATCAATATCTTATAATTTTGTACCATTTTGTACCACCAAAAGAAAATTTTGTACCCTCCCCCATTTCGGGATACAAGCGATTCAAAAGTCGGGGTCTGGACCCCGACTTGCACAAATAGCAATAAAACCTATACCAAAATATTGCAATAATTTTGTACCATTTTGTACCACCAAAAAAAAATTTTGTACCCCTTCCCATTTTTAGGTAAGAGCGATTCAAAAGTCGGGGTACAGGTTTATGGCTGACCCCGACTTGCTCAAATTTCAAGAAAAGTAACACCATCAATATCTTATAATTTTGTACCATTTTGTACCACCAAAAGAAAATTTTGTACCCTCCCCCATTTCGGGATACAAGCGATTCAAAAGTCGGGGTCTGGACCCCGACTTGCACAAATAGCAATAAAACCTATACCAAAATATTGCAATAATTTTGTACCATTTTGTACCACCAAAAAAAAATTTTGTACCCCTTCCCATTTTTAGGTAAGAGCGATTCAAAAGTCGGGGTACAGGTTTATGGCTGACCCCGACTTGCTCAAATTTCAAGAAAAGTAACACCATCAATATCTTATAATTTTGTACCATTTTGTACCACCAAAAGAAAATTTTGTACCCTCCCCCATTTTGGGATACAAGCGATTCAAAAGTCGGGGTCTGGACCCCGACTTGCACAAATAGCGATAAAACCTATACCAAAATATTGCAATAATTTTGTACAATTTTGTACCACCAAAAAAAATTTTTGTACCCTCTCCCATATTGGGGTACAAGCGGTACAAAAGTCGGGGGCTAGACCCCGACTTGCCCAAATAGAAATAAAAACTAAACCAAATTATTGCTGAAAATTTGTTTTAAACAATAACATTTTGTAACTCTTGTTCAGTAACAGTTTTCTTTATTACATTACCACTAAGAAATAATTTGGTACACCCTCTCATTTTTTGGTAGCAGGGTACTAAAAGTTACTTATCAAATTGCTTGATGCATAAGAACAATAATAAATTGCCTCTCTCATCTTGGCTATTTGAGATACTATAATAGATATGTATGAAATTGCATGATACTAAAGAACAATGATATATTATGCCTTGAGGATCATACTTGAAATCGAAAAAATTGATATCAAAATTAGTAAGATAAAGTCCTCTTCCTTCCATTATATCTGAAGAAAAATTTTGTACCCGGGAACTAAGAGCTATGAATTGAATTGCTCAATACACAAGAACAATGATAAATGGTCAATCATTACCTCAAAATACTCTAAATCGAAAAAAAAATATATAAGAATTGTTGAAAACAAGTCTTCATAGTTTCATTATCACTGAAATAGCTATTTGTGTAACAAGAGTGCAAAGTGGGGTTTGCACCAAGAAAAACGGTTTTTGTCACAAGCCGAAGGCGAGTGAAAAAAGTTTCTTGAGTGCAGAAACAATACTTTGAGCTCGAATTACACATTAAATTTTTTGTACAATAACGTATAAAGTACAGTAGAAACAATTAGTTTGGGCGCGTGGCTCTGGTTTCACTACTAGCCGTCCAGTAAAAGCTGACTAGTTGATCTTGAAGACATCTGCAGCATCGCACGGGCCATATGTTTTTAGAAATGAGCGATAAACACTCCCCTTGTCATGTCTGACTACCAAACGGCCGTGCACCCAGACTAATTGTTTCTAATGTAATTCAAACAGAACAAAATAGGACATACATAACCTGGCAATTCCTCACATAACCTATCTTTGAATCAAATCGATTTCAACAACTACAGCTGACTATTTTGTAGCTGATGTAGAGGAACCAACCTATTTTGGAATGCAGAATAGGGAACCTGTGTATTTCATGCTCACTATTTTGTGTTGCTGGTTGCAAATCTGGAGTGTGGAAATAGCTATTTGTGTAACTAGAGTGCAAAATAGCGTTTTTCTGCATCGAGAGAAACAGTTTGTTTCACGAGCCAAAGGCGAGTGAAAAAAGTTTCTCGAGTGCAGAAACAATACTTTGCACTCGTATTACACATTAAATTTTTCCTACAGTAATGTATAAAGTAATTCAAACAGAACAAAACAGGGCATACATAACCTGAAAATTCCTCACATGACCTATCTTCAAATCAAATCGATTTCATCATCAACAACTACAACAACTATTCACAGCTGAAGCAGAGTAGCCAACCTATTTTTGAATTTCAGAATAGGGAACCTGCGTATTACATGCTCACTATTTTGTGTTGTTAGGTTGCAAATTTGGAGTGCGGAAAAGTACATTGCCGCACTGCAATTTACTTTCCCGCACTGGTGCAGGAATAGACTATTTTGCGTGCTTCAGTTAGTGCAAAAATAGACACTTTTTTGGGTCACTGTAGGAAAAGTACTTTTGTGCACTGGAATTTACTTTCCCACACTATTGCAGGAATAGACAATTTTTCGTGCTATAGTTAGTGCAAGAGTTGGGACTTTTTTGGGTCACTGTAGGAAAAATAATTTTTTACCCGACTCATTTTTGGGATACTGTGATACTAAGGTGGCGTTCACACCGGCATAATATGCGATATGCGATATATCTTAAGCGATATGTGATATGCGACACACACAGACAGATACTTTAAATGTAGAGGGAGGCGATAAAAATGGTTCACACCAAGGCGATTGGTGAGCGATATATCGTGAGCGATGAATCACACCAAGTACTGCGTGCTGTCTTTACGATTAGTTGCATATTGACTTCAAGTAACTTAGTCAACATGTCGGGAAGAGAAGACAAGGATTTATTTCATTTTATTAATTTACTCAAATCTCGTCAGTGCATCTGGAACTATACCCTTGCCGAATAGCGAATACAGCAAGACAGAAGATGTGACCAGTGCTGCATGGGGGGAAATAATTGTCCCCCTTCACATTCTTATCGCAGAGATGGCACCGATTTATCGCCTGCAGTATGAACCTTCCTTGTGATATATCTTAACAATATTTTCACTAAGATATATCCCATATCATGCCGGTGTGAACGCCGCCTTTAGCTACAAATTAATTTTTTTTTTGGAGGATGAAGCCCACATAGGTCTGTGACCTGGGCATGGGCAATGAATTGAATGATGATTATTGATGAGTTGGACCTACAGTTTTAGGTAGGTTCCGAATTACCAGGAAGTGATTTTACAGCAGAGAACAGAGTCTTTTTGCTGACCAATCTAATCAGTCAGCTTTACAAAAAGCGCACAGGAGTTTCGTAGCTTATCTCTGATTGAACAGATACCAGCTACAGCACTTGGCTGTCACAATATACATATATTTGCTCAATGTACAAGAAAGATTATGAATTGTCAATTATTATTGCATTTACATACTCGAAATCAAAGAATCTAATAGCAAAATTGGTTGAAACTAGACCTCATTCTTCCATTACTACTCAAAAATAATGTTATACCCCTTCTCATTTCGGCTTATTAGGGTACAAATAGTTACGTATCAAATTACTTGATACAGATGAAGAACTATAATAAATTGTCAATTATAGCCTCTACATTCTTGAATTTGGATGAAATAATATCAAAATTGTGAAGAACTAAAGTATAATTAAAACCAGAAGCGTATTGCCAAAACGGTGGTTGGAGTGATGGAGGAGGGGGCTTAGCCAATACCAATTTGGCAGTTCCCACACCAACTGATTCTCTTGTTGTCATGTCTCCTACTCCCAAACCTTGCCTGTTGCTACTACACTGTGGCATGTGTTCTGCATTCCACACGACATGGCAACACTATTGCTGATCTCTACTGAGACTCTGAGACCGTCCCCAAAGACTATACCTTTCCAATACACCTCTGCTTTTAATTCCACTATAGTCCTCTTTCTTTGATTACCACACAAAAATAATTTTGTACTCCTCTAATTTTGGCTTATTAGGGTATAAATAGTTATGTATCAAATGGCTTGATACAGAAGAACGTTTGTAAATATTATCAATTTTATTGCCCTTACAACCTTTTTTGGGAGGATGAAGCCCACATAGGTCTGAGACCTGTGCGCGGGTAATGAGTTGGATGATGGTGATTGATGAGCTGGATCTACAGTTTTAGGTGGTTTCCGAACCACCAGGAAGTGATTTTACAGCAGAGAACAGTGTCTTCACTTGAATTCAGATGAAATAATTTCAAAAATGTAAAGAACTAGTCCTCTTTCTTCCATTAATACACAAAAATAATTGTGTACTTCTTCTCTTTTGGGTTATTGAGGTATGGTACGAACAGTTATGAATTAAATTTTGTTAAATTAAAGATGGTATGAAAAGAAGTAGGAGGTGGAGGATGATGATAAGGAGGGTGATGAGGAGGAGGGGAAGGAGGAGAAGGAGGTGGAGGTGGTGGAAGTGGTGGATGAGGTGGAGGAGGAGGATGATGAGGTGGGAAAGAAGGAGGAGGAGTAAGAGGAACCTAACCTAACTCTTAAGGTTAGATTAGGTTTAATGCATTAATATAGGAGATTAAATTTCTGGTCTAGTTATAAGAAATGATTATATTTCAAATCAATTTTATTACCCTAGGAATTGAATGTCCAGGAATTGAATGAAACGTGATACTTGTAACAAATTTATTTAACTCAGCCGCACTAGTATAATATTCAAGTTGATTAGTAAAACAAATTGATAATTCTTCCAAATAACATTATGTAGTCTAATACAAACAAACTAGCCAAAAGGTTTTTACACAAATTGTTTCTTTAGTCAACATGGATTACACAAATACCTAAATCTATGCTTAGTGACAGATTATAATAACATCAGATATTATTTGAGCAGCCTTATATTCTTGATTACACACCAGTGAATAATGATTAATAAAAAACCGTATGTACACTCAATATCATAATATTTGAGTAAGAACAAAGCACTGACTATGAAAATACCTTTTTTGACATAAATGAAGTCAATTTATTATAAACTTAAAAAACACTTTTGAATGGAAATTGACTCACGTTATGGCGTGACGGCCGTTTCGCTCTGTTGTCTAGAGCATCATCAGACGACCCACAGTACACTGATTCAAGGCGATGCCCTGTGGGTCGTCTGATGATGCTCTAGACAACAGAGCGAAACGGCCGTCACGCCATAACGTGAGTCAATTTCCATTCAAAAGTGTTTTTTAAGTTTATAATACATATTAGTGGAAACAAGATGGATCTTCAACATCATAATGAAGTCAATTTAATTTTTAAAAAACTATCAATAAATAACAAAACTAGTCAAATTAATTCAGAAGGAAAAACTGAAACAGAATTTATTAATTTGGAATTCCTCAATTAATTCTGTTTTTGTATATTTGTCAGTTTGTTAAATTGTCAGTTATTTCAAACTAATTTGTGAAAATCTGAATATTAAAATATGTATTTCTTCAGAAGTAGAAAATTCTGTACCAAGCAATAAAATATAGCAACCTGTATTCAGTAACAGTCTTCTTTATTCCACTACCACTCAGAAATAACTTTGTACATCCTCTCATTTCGTGGTAGAAGGGTACTAATAGTTATTTATCAAATTGCTTGATACAAAAGAATGCTGATGAATTGTCAATTATTGCCTTAACATACTTGAATTTGAAAAAAATTACATCAAAATTAGTTGGAAATAGTCCTCTTCTTTTCATTATAACTCAAAAATAATTTTGTACCCTTTCTCATTTCGGGGCATTGGGTTACTAAGAGCTATGAATCAAATTTTTCAATACACAAGAGCTATAATAAATTGTCAATTATTGCCTTTACATTCTTACAGTGATCAATCCATTATAAATAACATTAATACATTTTGTGAAGACAATGCATTAATTAAAAAAATTGAATGAATATTAACGTTGAAGAGGAATAGATCATATTGAGATTGTCAGAAAGTACCTGTAAGTACCTATATAGGCCTACAGCTCAAAATAAGAATTAAAAAAATCACATAATACATTTTAGAAGTATGATATTTCTATTTGCTTTGTAAATCAGTCAGCTCTTGCCCAATCGTCCATGTCGTTCATCAGGAAAAAGCTTGTGAAACAATACACGTTTTCAAACCATTTTGTAGTTTTTCTAAGAAAGTTTATCTAAACCCATAACTTTCAGAATCGAGTAAATCGACTTTGAAAGTGCAGAAGTTTCAGACTAGGCTTCTCTAGATAACTCTATATTTTGGGAGGATTTCGTTGATGAATGTGTACATTCAATATTTGAATTGTTCGTTTTGTGATTTGTCTATTTTCCCCTCCAATTCTGATCTTCTGAATTCAACATTGACTATTTTTAGTGTTTTGGACTGAAAAGCATTTTGTGGAATGAGAATGTTCTATTTCAAACAAGAATCTCATTTCCAATTTTTTTTTTAATAATTTAAGGAAAATAGTTCTGTGCAGAAAACCTGTTGTTACTTGTTCAACTATTTCAATGATTTATTTTTTATGAAGAATTGAAATGATGATAAATTTTACAATAAAATTTTGGCAGGTGCATGGCTGAATTTTTTTAATGTTGAAAGGTAGTAGTTGCTCCTTACTGTGCTCCTTAATGCTCCTTGCTTCTTAATGATTACACTGTGTAAAGAATAAGATGAGCTTTTATATCTGTTTTAGGAGCACTGACATTTTTATTACTTTGAAGATCATCAAACGTTTGCCAACATTCATTGATTCTGAATGTGTATGCCACATAGTGGCCTATATCACTCACATTATCTGTTCCAAGGAACCCTACACACCCTCTCAAAAACATTTCCTGGTCACCAACAACAATCCGTCTAGGTACCTCTCTTAGCTTAAGAATGCATTGCATAAGACGAGTTTCATTTCCCACATCTATAGGCTCCACAAGAATATAATTTTTAACCTTCATTTCAATAAACTTTTCTCCTTGGCAGTAGCTACCATCATCACAAACTTGAAAGCAATTATTAATTTTTTTCTTTACTTCCTCATTTATGAGAGTATTTAAATTTTGTATTATTTCAGATCTATTCATGGAAATTGATAATATTACTTTTTCAAAAACAGTTTGTTGTTTGGGGCATTCCTTCCTGGAACAGACACTTCTCTCCACCAACGATGATAGGTTCTGTAGAAGCTTGGGAGCTAGAGCACTGACCAGTGTTTCACACTTAACTATTTGAAGAGCTCCTGGCAGAGCGTATGTGTGATTTCTGTATAAAGGTGCAAGTATATTTGTTCTTGCTTGGTATGTTTTTCTACTTACACCTTCAACAACAATCCGTTGCACCAAAATCAAGAAATCACTCTCAGTAGAGTGGATGCAGTCTCTAAAGCATAAGCTATCACAGTATGCAACCGCAAAAAGTTGGAGGAGACTGTCAAATGCACATGTATTTGACAGTATGTAGCCAACCCCATCGATGCTTACAGGATTCAATTTCTCACTATTCCCATTCTTTAAGACTCCAATTGGCATTGCTGGTCTTGCTTTAGTCAGATCTGACAGAGTCAGTCCTGGCTCCTTTCTCAAATATGAAGAAGTTTTTCCTTCTTTTGATATCAAACCACCCCAGTCTTCATGTTGTTTTGATTCGAAAATTTTCTGATCAACATTGCTCAAGTCCACAGAGTTTTGTTCTTCCTCTATTTTTCCTTTGTAAATAGGCCTACAGCTCTGATCTTTCTCATCTAGTTTCATCCCACTAGCAGCTGCCATTTTCATTGCTCCTTCTGTTGAAATTATGTGTTGAAATATGAAATCATCAGCTCTCATTGGAAGAGTTCTGTGTTTGAAAATGACTGATTTCAATATTTTGAAATTGGTCTCAACAGAGGCAGACGTGGCTGTTATTTCCCCATACCCAAATTTGGGTATCATGATGCCACTCCAAGTTGGCAACAGAGGAGCAATATCTTTCAAATGATCTGCAAGGCCTGGTAGATACTGTTGGTTGCCCCTATCACCAATAACAGCTCTACTCTTAACATAATTCTTTATGCATGAGAACATCTTCCCAAAGGCATTTTCACATCGTTTCTTGTGGAAGATTCCTGGATTCTCCCCCTCTACTGCTCCTTCCCTGACATCAAAAATCTCCTGCTCTGGATCATGGATTAGGCCTCCAATCCTATTCACTAAGCACTTCTTGCTGATTTCACAAGGAGTATTTTTCCCATACTTATCTACTCCTTCAGTTTCAGACACTGCTACTGTGAGAATGTGCATGATGGTCATTTTCACCTCTTCTAGACTTGATATTTGTAAAACTTGAGCAAGACTTCTCATGTAAAAATGTTTTGTTATTTTCAAACATCCTTGGAAACATCTCCATGAGGCCATCATTTTTATGAGGTGTGCCACATCATTTCTTATGAAACATTCTGGTAGAATTTTTGAGTTACTACTGTCAGATATATCTAACACATCTGCACATCGTTGTAGATATGAATCTAATGATGGCAGTGATGTAAAGGCCTGAACTGATGCAGACATGAGAGCCACAGACATGTCTGTGACAATCTCATGAGGTGTAGGTACACCGCTTCTCAAGAATAGGGCAAGCCAATGCCTGAGGGTTTCTGTATCATGCCTCTCAGAGAGTAGAGAGCATATTGGATATATCTGTTTCAAATTTACATCTCGTATTACAAAACTATACAAAAATATATGCCCAGATCTGACTCCAAGAACCCTTTTAAATCTTTCAACTACTCCTCCTGTAGCATCAATTGCCACTGACACCACTTTATTTCGTTTACAAAATTCCCTGTAAACATGCAATTGAGTTGTACTGTGATATCTTACTTGAAATTTATCATAACTAACATCTCTTATTACATTTCTAAAGCGTGACTGGTGCATAGCCCTTGCTATTGATATAATTGGATCTTGATCTATTGTGAGTGCTTTAGCAGCCTGACATTTTGCGTTTCGTAGTTGGGGCAAACTAGGCAGATGAGCTGGCTCCACGTCTCCTAGATCCATTAATTTGTCACCTTCTCTTCTCTGGAAGGCAAGGGGTGCAACATTTGCATTTAGCATGAGGTCAACCACTCTTTCTCGCTCTTTACCCTTGAGGTGCCTTTTAATATTTCCTGGATGTTCAATGGAAAAATTACCTGAATATCTGCAAGTGAATTCCAAACTATCACCATCTTCATCTGGCAATTTATCAGCAGATGCGAAAAATTTTGCTTTACAAAATGAACATTGTCCTGTGATTGTAACTTTGTGTAACGCATTTGATGAATAAATTCTTCCACCACGATATGATACCCTACAAGGAAGTTTTGTTTCCTTCCAGAAATTTTTATTTATAACATTGGTCCACGTTCCTCGCCTTAATGTTAAATAATTTCTTATCTTACCATGTCCTTTTTTGTCTGGGTAGGTGACAGCTTCAGGTCTGATTTCGTCCCACTCCTTACTGCCAAATGTGATGACAAAGTTCAATTTATCTTCGTTTCCACTGCTCTTTCCACTACTAGATTTGGTGGAGAGTGAATCTTCTTCTGAAGAAGCAGGTGAAGATGTACAGGGTGTGTGGTCATCAATCACATCAGATGAATTTCTATTGGACGTGTGCTCAATCAGACAATCTTGAAGTTGATATCTAAAAAAACATTAATATGTCTTTGTCAATTACTGATCCATATGTAAACAGAAATTGAACACTTTGGAGTATACAAAGTGTCCGCAAATTGGACTGACAAATTTTAGGAATCAATAATACAGACCAAAATAGAAAGTAATTTGATAGAAAAATTAAAAAAAAAAAAAATACCCCTTTGTTACAGAGATGAAGATAACTGAATATTTTTGATTTTCGTATTCATACACTCGTTCAGAAACTAGTGCTAATAAACAAGTAAATTTTATAAATGTAGTAAATTTATTAATTATTGAGAGATAATTTAAATTGACCATATAACTTGAAATGCACCCAAACTTCGTTAATTAGGATTATATTGTGACTAAGGGGACATGAAGTAGCAATATTGAGGAATAACTATGCAATAAAACGTTTATTTCTGAGAGCATTTTATATTTTGATTGCTGAAGAAAACACTATAATTTATTAAGAATTAACTAAAAAACTAAATATTAAGAATTGGTTAGATGGATATACTTTATGTTTGAGTAATAATAAGTGAATAACGTTTTCAGAAATAGATCAGAGTGACCTACTAAAAGTCACACTCCACAGCTTCACTGGAGGTGAGATTCAAACTCTAATATTTGTGATTGTCGTTAGTAAAATCAATATGTGTGACATAATTCAAGAAAGCTGTTTCAATAGTACCGGTAATCATAATTAATAATATATGAAAAAATTATTTTTATATTCATTCTTAATTAACATACATTGACCCTTCGGGAATATTTCTAGGTGGAGTTGTACTCATAAAAAACTAGAAAAGTTCTTTCACGTGATTAAAGAACAGATATCGATATTATCATTTTGTTGAATTAGAATATGGAAAAATAACAAACTGTTAAATGTTTCGTGGTTTAGTCTATAAAATAGCCTCGATGCGTGAGCATTTTGTTAAGGAGGTGGGACAAATAAATAATGTTATTCAGGAATTCATGGAATTGAATCATTTAAATAAATTTTCTAGACCTCTATAGTCTAGAAAATACTTTGTAAACAAGATAAGGATGATGCAGATATTCGGAAATGCTTGGTTAACTAGACAAGAATAATGGTGGAAAATGTCTACAAATTTACAATTTTATAATTTTTTTGAGGCTTCATTCAAGTATGATGATGGTTAACTCTAATGAAAAATTTTCTGATAGATGCTGAGCAAATTTGAAAAATCAGTGTTTTGATTTATTAAAGACCAGATTTTTTAACAATATTTTAATCAGTAACAAAGCGTGTTCGGACCTGTGTGATTAATAACTTCTCTTATTACTTTTTTTTTGAGGGTGAAGCCTACATAGATCTTAGACTTGTGCGTGGGTAATGAGTGGATGATGATGATTGATGAGTTGGACCTACAGTTTTAGGTGGGTTCCGAACCACCGGGAAGTGATTTTACAGCAGAGAACAGTGTCGTTTTTGCTGGCCACTCTAATCGGTCACAGTTACAAACAGGTCCTACGAGAACGCAGCTTATCACGACAATACAACAATAGAAGTAACGAGATTACGTGATGTAACCGATTACATCATAGATATAGATCTCAATTTCATTACACTGCAAACACTATTTGGTTGATAATTACAATTTATGAGACACCGCTAATAGATGTATGAGTGACATATCTACTACTAACATTGATTGAACATGGGCGGATTTATGGTGGGGGGGGGGGGGGGGGGGAGGTGCATCGCACCCACAGATTTTTCTGATATTTCTCAAAGACTTTCTGTCATTACTTTGTAAACATTTTTCCTGACAATTCATCCTAATTTCTTCAATAATCTAGAATCAACTTCATTTATAATCACATAAGAAGATTCAATAACATAATAGCCTAAGATAATGCGTGAGCCATGTGATCAAAAAAATATTTTGGAGAAAAACGATTGAACGAGTTCTGTATTATAAATAAATTCACTTTGTCATGTTTGTCACGTTTGTCATGTCAATTTTTGGACTCCTCAGTTATTTATTGATAATCAATGCAAAAGAACTAAAATTCAATTAGGAGTTCAAAAAGTCATCTTTAAAAGCGAAAATTAAAACAGGAATTTCAAATTCTCACAATGCTCCTCTAGCTATGATCTAGCCGTTTCTATAGTAACATTACGAATGAATTGTTAATTCATTCCATAATTCCGTCCATAATGTGAACGGAATAGAATATTAATTGAGGGGATTTTTTTAAAGAAAATAATTATAGGCCTACTACTGTACTATAAAAATCCTAAGAACGGACTATTCAAATATTTTAGTAGGGTGATAAAATTTTAGAATGTGTAACTACCTCATGCTCATACCATAGAAGAGCTCGCACGCCCAAAGATTATGATCTAAATCCGCCCAAGCATGTATTAAGAGGCACACTTGGTATACATACGAATGAAAATCATAGACCTTACTCCTAATCACATTCTCTTTTATTGAAAAATTAATAAAAAACTAAACAAGAGATAGAAATCGTGATTTAAAGAAATTATTTCGTTGATCTTGATAAGTGAAATCTGCGATTTCTGTACTGATTTGAGTTTGCTATGCCTATTGTTTTTGAGAGTATATATGGGGTGAGAAAATGTTGTCCTCTTATTATTGAAGCTACTGTAATCAAATAGTAGCCCAGTCAATATAATGGGGTTCGGGCAGAAAATTAGTTAAACCCTAACTTCCACATCATCGATAGATCATTATCAAACACGCAATTAGGAATTTTTTAAGACCAACCTGTTCTGCTTGACTGTGACGTAAATATGAATTCCAGAAAGTTGATTTGCTGCTTTCACAATGGTATTGAGATTTACAGCGATGTGGTTCCATATTTGACTATTCTTTCCAACTATTTTCCCATCCTGAATGATTTCTTCTTTGTACTCAAGAAGTAAGAGTTTGAGAGCAGCTGATGGAAATGATTTTGGCCGTCCTACATTTCCCGATTGCATTTCTGAAAATAGCAACGTTAAAATTGTGAATTTGTTGATCTATTACGAACTGAAATGTTAACACTATCGACTTCACTGAAAATACCAACTTGCACTCATTATTTAAACGATAAAATGAGTATATGAATAAGAAAGAATAAGAGAGAAAAGAGAAACAAAAAAGAGGAAGAAGGAGAAGAGAGGAAGAGGGAAAAAGAGAAGGGAAGAGAGAAAGAGAAAGAGAAGGAGAGAAAGAGTGAGACAACGAAATAGAATGAAAGAGAGAATAAGAGAAAGAGAAAATAGAAAGAGAAAATGAGAATTATAAGAATAATGAGAGTAATAAGAGTAATAATAATATTAATAATAGGTATAATACAATTTTCAGCAACTAATGACATTTTCTGTATTGACATATGGCCCGGCCCAAAGATGCAGCTTAACGCCATGAATTTTAATAATAATAATAAAAGAGATGAAGTAGATGTTGATCGATTGAAATTCTGATTCTATTAAATTAGGCTACCCGCTGATATATTTGTTATAATACCAAAATTATTATGGTAAAAAATTTCCTCTTTAGTTGAAGAACATGGTAATCCATATCGATTTTTATTTAAAAAAAAAAATGTTAACCTAACCTGACTTTATAGATTCACGGATAAGGAATCCTCAAATTTTTTGGCAAGATGAATTAAAAAAAAAATCAAATTTTATTCTGTATATTGAATTATGCAAATTGATATTGCAATATATAATTTTATTGACATAGAAGACTTTAAAAACACGCAGATATACAAAAATGTTAATAGTAAATATCATGTAGCAGAGTGAACTAAATGGTAAAAAATCTACCCATACTATTCGACCAAAAGCAGAAGACCAATAATTATAAATTTTTATCAATATGGTGTACAGATCTTATATGAAATGACAATAAAATGTATTAACTTAACTTACCTATCAGTCCAGTTTCAAGTGATGGAATGATAAAAGCATTCAGCAGCATCCCTTTTATAGTCTTGGTAGCTTGGTGGTTGAAACTGCAGCAGCGATTATTGAAGCAGATGAAGAAGATTTGTTCTTGGCCAACACGAAGAAATATCAATCTTAGTTGTAATATTGTAATTATTCCAACAGCGATCAATATTGCGTTTTACTTTGCACGTGCATACTAACCACGTGTGTGGGACATTATAGGCCTAATTCAAATTATCTCCAATACAATATCAATCATTTTTATCGAGTGATGCGTTTTGCAGCTTCAGTTCTCACACCACAATCCCAGCTGCAGGAAATTGTCCATTAAAATTTGTACATTTGCTCCTGAACAATTTGCTGAATTCTTCATTTCTTAATATAATTTTGAAATTAATACTTCTGTTATAAATAAAATGGCTCAGCTGGTCAACTATTGATAACACGTGTAACAATGGCATGACCATTTTATAGGCTAAAATTGTGCACATTTCTAATTGTGCTATATTAAAATAATTATCGATAATGCAACACTGGGCAGCTGGCTATCAAACTACTAGATTGCACTGTATTCGCTAATTAAAATAATTATGAATGAGGTCTTGCTTCTCACAATACCTCCTCTAGCTTTAAAACTCTGGAACGGGAGTCAGCGAAGCTCATGGACATGAAAATGAGAAAACATCATTTGAAAAGAGTCTGTGAAGACTTATTACCATATTCACTAATTATTAAATTTTGAATTTATTTAACTTTTGAATCGCTCTTACTTAAAAATGGGAAGGGGTACAAAAATTTTTTTTGGTGGTACAAAATGGTACAAAATTATTGCAATATTTTGGTATAGGTTTTATCGCTATTTGTGCAAGTCGGGGTCCAGACCCCGACTTTTGAATCGCTTGTATCCCAAAATGGGGGAGGGTACAAAATTTTCTTTTGGTGGTACAAAATGGTACAAAATTATAAGATATTGATGGTGTTACTTTTCTTGAAATTTGAGCAAGTCGGGGTCAGCCATAAACCTGTACCCCGACTTTTGAATCGCTCTTACTTAAAAATGGGAAGGGGTACAAAATTTTTTTTTGGTGGTACAAAATGGTACAAAATTATTGCAATATTTTGGTATAGGTTTTATTGCTATTTGTGCAAGTCGGGGTCCAGACCCCGACTTTTGAATCGCTTGTATCCCGAAATGGGGGAGGGTACAAAATTTTCTTTTGGTGGTACAAAATGATAAGATATTGATGGTGTTACTTTTCTTGAAATTTGAGCAAGTCGGGGTCAGCCATAAACCTGTACCCCGACTTTTGAATCGCTCTTACCTAAAAATGGGAAGGGGTACAAAATTAGTTCTTGGTGGTACAAAATGGTACAAAATTAGTACAAAATTATGACATGGTTCATTTTCAAATTTGGAAAAGTCGGGGTACAAGTTTATGTTGCTAATTGATACTATGCAGCGAGTTATTATCTCCTCTTCTCAAACTACAAAATTCTTGATAGGTTAAAGATACTTCAATAATTCTTTTGTATTCTGAATCCTCATAAAACATTTATTATTCCATTAAAAATTCATCGAAATCGGCCAACTTTATAAAATTGGTGAATAATTAATAACAACTGGATTTCACACAGTAGTCAAACCTGGACTATCAGAGAATGATCACAATTAGCCACATCAAAGGGATGATTAAAATGTAGAGCCTTTGGTGGGTAGAGGGGAATGATAGTGTTCTAGATTGGTTTAAATAAAAAAAAACATTCATGAGTGGATTACTTAGGTCTTCTTATTAAAATTAAAAATGTCCAACAAATTAAAATTTCGTTTTGTCAGAGAATAAATAGCTTAGCACTGTAAACAAAGTATTGCCTAATTCTGAGATGAGTCATAAGATTTAAAAGACTACATCATGGGATAATAAAGATAACATTTTTTTTTTTAATATAAAATTTTACTAGGTTAAACCTGTAACATGGCTGAATAGGCGAGGTGCAACTGTCTGTGAGAGCCTCCCCAGCATTGAAAGCCATACAATAAATAAATAAAGAATATATCCAACATTTTTAAATAAAGACTCAATACCGTATTCAATTCAGCTTTTAAAATTTAATAGAATATCTCTATATATTTTTGATATCATAATAGAATAGATTTGTCGAAAGAAAAAGTATTTTCCGGAAGCTCGGAGTTGATAATTATGTGCAAGCGTTCTCAAGTTAGGAATGTCATTTGCAACTGGCAACAGCTATGATAATTATTGCAATTATGATGACTATTGTGTTTTAGGCACACGTGCAACTTTTTGTTTGGAGCACGCTCCTGCAATACATTAGCCATAAATGATATAGTTATAGACGCTGATGAAAAGACGCTGACTGGGTACAGTGGTAGGCGATGTTTCGAAAAGCAAGCTTACTGAATCTCCTCCGCCCCGCCGGCCTATTTCCCGACTCTTGAGTCCACTCGCACAGATACTGTAATTTGCGTGATCTGTACATGAATTTGGATGAAGATCAAAAATGTAAAAAACTAGTCCTCTTTCTTCCATAAACACACAAAAATAATTTTGTACCTCTTTTCATTTCGGGGTATTGAGGTACAAAGATCTATGAATTAAATGTTGTTGTTGGTAGTACGAAAAGGTAAAAAGGAAGGACGGAAAGGAGTAGGAGGTGGAGGAGGATGAGGAGTAAGATTAGGAGGAGGAGGAGTTTATCCTTCTGAATTTATTTGTCTAGTTTTGTTATTTATTGATAGTTTAAATAAATATAAATGGCTCCATTTTTGACAAAAAATGTAATTTCATAGTCAATGCTTTGTTCTTCGTTCTTCCTCAATATTATGATATTCAGTTTATGGTATATTGAAGAAGATCAATGGTGACAGGCATTCATATTGCGACGTTTTTCTTCTACTTACCGTGATTGAATGTACATAAGGTCTATAATCATTATTCCTTGGTGTGTAATCATGAATATAAGGTTGATGGAATAATATCTGATGTTGTAATCTGTCACTGAGCATAGAATTAGGTATTAGGTACTAGTAACCTAACCTTCCCTGACTAAAAAAATAATTTGTGTAAAACACCTTTTGTTTGTTTGTATTAGACTACATAATGTTATTTGGAAGAGATATCAATTTGTTTTACTAATCACTTTGAATATTATACTAGTGTGGCTGAGTTGAATAAATTTGTTACAAGTATCATGTTTAATTCAATTCCTGTATGCTGGGGTTGTGAAATTTATTTGAAATACAACCATTTTTTATAACTAGACCAGAAATCACTAATATTAATGTATTAAACCTGACCTAACCTTAGGTTAGGTCTGATAGACCGCCTTAAGGTGGGAGAGACCATCCCCCAACTACCCCCATCTACACTTCCTGATTATCCAGTATAAATACAGATGGCCTCTCCTTCAAGTTCTTTGAAGGAGGAGAGGAATGAGAGGAATAAGGTGAATGTGAAGAAAAATTAAAAAGACTAGCAGGTTGCCGAATTCAATTTAATCTGGATTTCTAGAATGTGTAATAACCTATCTACAAGTTAAATTTAATTCTTGGATTTCTTGTTCCATAACTATCTGCGTTGTTAATATTGACTTTTTATTGTAAATTTAATGACTTGCAGTTAATTATAATTGTGAATAAATAAAATTTCTAAATAAATAAAAACCTGACTACTCCAGCGAAATTAAAAGCCAAGAGGAAAGGGAAGCAAAAGAATTGTCAGGAACTAAAATATGATGAACAACAGTTGAGTGGAGGGTGTCAAAAAGTGCATGAACTTTTCCGTCAGAACATACTTCCACAGACAAAAAAGTACTACAACTTGTAAACGAAGATGAGGAATTTCCCAGTTTCAAATTGAGAACTCTATATAATGTGCTCCATGATCTAGAATTTGTTTATGAGAAGCGGAATAGAAGATTCATATTTATTGAAAGAAATGACATCATTTTATGGCGACATGAATATCTGAGGAAAATGAAAATCTTTAGAAAAAATAATAAGATTGCCTATTTAGATGAAACTTGGATAGATGTGGGACATAGTGTTTTTTATGAGTGGAATGATAAGACTAAAGAGCTCCAAAGATGCATTTTTGAAGGGTCTGACAACAAGTGTTAAACAACCAACTCAAAGGGGGGCAAGATTGTGAACGCTGGCGGCAGAGATGGGTTTGTAAATGGCTCCTTGATGTATTTCTTGGCCAAGAAGAATAGCGCGGACTACCGTGATGAAATGGATGGTGATTTATTCGAAAAATGGTTTGAAGATCAATTAATGCCAAATATTCCTGAGAACAGTGTAATTGTACTTGATAATGCGAAATACCACAGTCGATTGGTTCAAAAATACCCGTTTCATCATGGAAAAAAGCAGGTATTCAAGCTGGTCTGAGAAGTAATGAAATAGTTTTTGAAGAAGATCTATTGAAAAGGGAACTATTAGCAATTGTGGATCATACAAGAAAATGAAGAAGAACTCCAAAGATCGGTTTATGTCCTGAATGAAATTAATAAAGATTATAATTTTAGAATCTCTGAAGCAAAAACAAAAATTATGGCATTCAGGGGAAAGTATCCCATCAGATCAAAAATTGTGATTGATGACAAAGTGTTGGAGCAAATATCCCAATACTGCTACCTTGGTTGCGATATCAGTTTCAGAGATGATTTGGACATTGAGAAAAAAATAGGAAAGTTCCAATCAATATGTGGTAGTATAAGCAGAACCCTGGGAAAGAAAGCGAGAAAAGAAACTATCATGAAGTTTTATGAAGTAATGGCTGCACCAGTCCTCCTCTATGGGAGTGAATCGTGGGTTACTACAAAACCCCTAGAGAGTAGAGTGCAGGCAGCAGAAATGAGGTTTCTACGCAGGACAAATGGCTGTGACCGTCGAGACCACATAAGAAATGAGGATGTTCGAAGAGAGCTGGATGCCTTTAATTTGAACGAGAGAGTGGTGCATTATCGCAACCAATGGAGGGAACATGTTCAAAGAATGCCATCAGAAAGAGTTCGGTTTCAGATTCTTAACTACCACCCAACAGGAAGAAGAGATGTTGGTAGGCCTCGGAAAAGATGGCAATAAATTTTGTATAAAATGAATTTTAATAATATAATTATTGTGAGAAATCTAAAATGCTGTTGTGAGTCGGAACAGGCAAGAGCCTAAACCATGAATGCAAGAAGAAGAAGAGACTATTAGCAATTGTTGATAAAGTTCACGATCAATTCAAATCACACACAGGATTAAAGAGCTTGCACGAAAAAGTAATAAATCAGTTTGTCGTCTCCCACCATACCATTGTGAATTAAAACCAATTGAAATGGTATGGAGTCAAATAAAAAGCTATGTAGCATATCAAAATATAGATTTGAACGCCAAATCAATGGAGGTATTTATAAAAGAATCCATTAACAAAGTCACTCCACAGCAATGGGGAAATTACTGTGTGGTAATCGAAAAAAGAGGACTAGTTCTTCACTATTTTGATATTATTTTATTCGAATTCAAGTATGTAAAGACTAAAATTGGCAATTTATTATCGTCATTCACCTGTATCAAGCAATTTGATACATAACTATTTGTACCCTAAACGCCGAGATGAAAAGGGGTACACAATTATTTTTGAGTAGTAATGGAAGAAAGAGGTCTAGTCTCAACCAATTTTGTTATTAGATCATTTGATTTCAAGTATGTAAAGGCAATAATTGACCATTTATAATCATATCACAATACCCCCAAAATGAGATGGATGCAAAACTATTTCTGAGTTATAATGGAACAATGAAGACAATTATTTAATTATTGAATTATTTTTAACAATTTTTATATTAATTTCTTTGATTTAGAGTATTTTGAGGTAATAATGGACAATTTATTATCGTTCTTGTGGATTGAGCAATTTAATTCATAGCTCTTAGTTCCCCAATGCCGCAAAATGAGAAGGGGTACAAAATTATTTTTGAGTTATAATGGAAGGAAGAGGACTATTTCTGCCTGATTTTGATATAATTTTTTCGATTTAAAGTATGTTGAGGCAATAATTGACAATATATCATCGTTCTTCAGTATCATGCAATTTGATATAAAATGTTTATTAGTATCTCAATTCCTTTGATGACACATGCACACAACAATTATTTCACTCTTATAATGGAAGAAAGGCGACTAGTTCATCCCAACTTTGATATTATTTCATCCGATTTCAAGTATGAATTGGCAATAATTTACAATTTAATATTGTTCTTCCGTATCAAGCATTTCGACACGTAACTATTTGTACACTGATAAGCCGAATGGGGAGAGGGTACAATATTATTTTCATGATGTAATGGGAGGAACAGGGCTAGTTCTAACCAATTTTGATTTTTTTAAGATTTGAAGTATATTATGGCAATAATTTGTAATTTATTATTGTTATTTTGTATCAAACAATTTGATAAGTACCTTTTAGTAGGCTTACACTACCATGAAATGAGAGGGTGTGAAAAATTATTTCTGAGTGGTAATGGAATAAAGAAGACTGTTACTGAACAAGGGTTACTAAATTTTATTGCAATAATTTGGTTCAGTTTTTATTCCTATAAGTGCAAGTTGGGGTCTAGCCCCCGACTTTTGTACCGCTTGTACCCCAATATGGGAGAGGGTACAAAATTTTATTTTGGTGGTACAAAATTATTGCAATATTTTGGTATATGTTTTATCGCTATTTGCGCAAGTCGGGGCCCAGGCCCCGACTTTTGAATCGCTTGTACCCCGAAATGGGGGAGGGTACAAATTTTTTTTTGATGGAACAAAATGGTACAAAATTATTAGATATTGATGGTGTTACTTTTCTTGAAATTTGAGCAAGTCGGGGCCAGCCATAAACCTGTACCCCGACTTTTGAATCGCTCTTACTTAAAAATGTGAAGGGGTACAAAATTTTTTCTTTGTGGTACAAAATGGTACAAAATTATTGCATTATTTTGGTATAGGTTTTATTGCTATTTGTGCAAGTCGGGGTCCAGACCCCGACTTTTGAATCGCTTGTATCCCGAAATGGGGGAGGGTACAAAATTTTCTTTTGGTGGTACAAAATGGTACAAAATTATAAGATATTGATGGTGTTACTTTTCTTGAAATTTGAGCAAGTCGGGGCCAGCCATAAACCTGTACCCCGACTTTTGAATCTTACTTAAAAATGTGAAGGGGTACAAAATTTTTTCTTTGTGGTACAAAATGGTACAAAATTATTGCATTATTTTGGTATAGGTTTTATTGCTATTTGTGCTAGTCGGGGTCCAGACCCTGACTTTTGAATCGCTTGTATCTCGAAATGGGGGAGGGTACAAAATTTTCTTTTGGTGGTACAAAATGGTACAAAATTATAAGATATTGATGGTGCTACTTTTCTTGAGATTTGAGCAAGTCGGGGTCAGCCATAAACCTGTACCCCGACTTTTGAATCGCTCTTACCTAAAAATGGGAAGGGGTACAAAATTAGTTCTTGGTGGTACAAAATGGTACAAAATTAGTACAAAATTATGACATGGTTCATTTTCAAATTTGGAAAAGTCGGGGTACAAGTTTATGTTGCTCAAGCATTGTTCGCCCCCAGCTCTGTAGAACCGACCATCTCAGCATTAAAAAAGCATATTACGTGATAAAGCGCTATTCTGTCCTGGAATATCACCACCATGATTCATGGTGTTGCATTGATTCACTCTTTTTTCCGATTCATGCTTTTTCTTTCTTCCTAAAAAGTCATCAATGAATTTGGTCCACAAATGTATTTAGATGGCTACCCAGCGAAACTTTGCATAACGTTTGTATTGTGTATTATGTACAATTTGTGAATGGAATAAATTTGATTTGATACTAACCACACATGTAAAGGCACCGCCTCACAGGGTACAAGGTCCATTTAGCTTCATCTGGTGTAACTCCCTCGACAAGAGCTTTATTAAATTGAGTGGAAATTTTAAAGGGAGGCCGGAAAACTTCTCTTTTGGCGGGATTGAGCCACTCCTCCCGCTGAATGGCTGATTTGTTTTCTTCAGTCCCTCCAAATTCAATTACCGCAAACATTCTGTCATAAATTATTAAAAACTATATATAAGACATCAATCACGGCAAGGAAATTTATTAGTAAGCTACTATAAATAACAGTTAATTTTTAAGCTGAAATAATACGATAATAGAGTTATAATGACGGTTTTAATAAACAGTGAATGATATGGCAGAGATAATCATATATCGAAAAAAGACACTGAATAAGAACGTTTGTTACAGGGTATGTGATAACATCGGCTTCTAGAATATCATAATTATCATAAGCCAAAACGTAATGACAGACAACAAACTTCATATCATTTTTGTTTAAATGCCAGTCGGCATCATATTGTATTATTATTGAACAAAATTGGAAGTTGATGCCACTATATTAGGTTTCTCAACTGCACAAAACAAAGCCCTAACCCAGGGGTCTCCAAACTTGTCAGCCTTCGGGCCGAAATAATCACCCCAGTAGATTTCGAGGACCAGAACCGTTTTCATTTAGAGTGTTTCAAACACTATCTATAGAGTGTTTTAGGATTTATGAACTCTGGGGTGATTTTTCACTATTCACTAAGCGATTTAAAATTGCATTTTAAAAATTGGTTCTTCACAAGTTTTGTTTGACAAAAAAAGCTTTGGCTCATTTATATTTAACCTAAGATGATTCACTTTGAACTTAACATGTTTTAACGGCATTTTTTTAGTATTTTGTGAAATATCTCAATAATGAAAATAGTTATAGATTTGTCACATGCTTTATTCGATTCTTCAACGCCTTTTACATGAAACCTCTTTCTATTTATTACCTAAAAAAGGAGACCTCAGATATTTCTAAATGAGTATTGGTAGAGTTAGCTGCATCCTCCGGCAATCTTTATTTCTATAAAAAAGCGTTCCCGGACGATTTTATACATATTAATTTTTTACTTCGAGAGGATTGAGCTTGATCAATATGACAGATTCTTCCTGAAACACTCTTTATATAAAAGAAAATTGTCATCACCGTTTCTCAAGAATTACATAACAAAAAGTTGTAATTTGCTATAGCCTGCATGTTCAGTTGAGAACTTAGACGTGTGCAAGGAAAAGTTGCAAATCCAAATGACTTGCAAGAAGATGGTATTGATCCCCTATCAGGTGAATTACGATGTGAGGGAAGCATTAAGAACTTTTTATGCTTAACCAGTAGTGACTTTGAGTCCTTAATAGTTGTGTTAGGAAACGTAATTGGCAAGCAAGACACAAAATTACAGAAAAGCAATACCAGTACAAGAAAAGCTAGCAGTAACATTGCGTGTTTAGCAACTGGAGACTCTTTTACAAGTCCAAGTTATTTGTTTAAGATTTCAAAATCAACAATATCATTGTTTGTACCAGAGGTTTGCGATGCTTTCATTTCTCTCCTACAGGAAAACTTCAAGGTACTGTAAGCTAAGAATCATAATAAATAACAAAAATTACCAATATAATTATCATTTTCTCTTTGATCTCTACTGACACTCTGCGGATAAAAAAAGTTGAGTTATTAACACAGCTTTTTGGCGTGATATCAGCAAATGTTACATAACATTTTTGACTCTTTTTCAATGTTATAACTTTTTGTTGGTAGCACGTGTTAATAACTCCGGTGTAACCCCGGCTTAACCTAACACATTGCACTAGCTTTGAGGTTGAGAACGGAGGCATAAATTTCAATAGATATAGGTAGGTAGGTGGAATTAGGCCTGTGATAAAATAAGCACAGAATCAATAGTTGATATCAACTCAACATATTATATTATAAAGGCTAAATATAAGCATGGATTTGAAAATCTGAAAGTGCTTTGAGGCCTAATAAGCTAAATAATTCTCAAGCCAAAGCTGGGTGCTAAAATAGACTTTCTCCATAGCTTATACTATCTAAATAATAAAAATTTCAGTTTGAAATAACACAGTTGAAATTAACAGAGCATACCAATTTGAAAATTATTCAGCATTGCCACGAGGGAGAAAGTGCACTATATGGGCTTCTAACCAAACCTAACCTAACCTGGCTAGATGTGACTGAACCACCTCATACCTTTATTATTTTGATGCATAAGTGCCATTTGATGGAAAGTGCCTAGTTCCTATTAATTTACATTTTGTGATAGAGTTCCTTTTAGTTTATTGTTTTGTCTGTTATTAAATTTTATTGAAATTTAACGTTTTATTATTATTAAAACTTTTTTATTCAATTAATGAATATCATAGTATTAATGAATAATACTAATAGTGTTCACATAATCATAATCGTCCAAGTTATTCAATTTAGACACTTTATTGAAAATTGGTGTCCCATGGAGTGCAGTATATGGGCTTCTCTTAAAAATGACGCGATTAAGTTAATAATGTCTTTATCCGATTAGATATCCACCTGAAAATGAAAATGAGTAGGCTATACTCATAGTATGTAACCTTTCCCGTGTTCACATAATCGTAAACGTCCAAGTTATTCAATTGACAACAAGTTATTGACAGAAGACCATATAGTGCACCACAGCCGCCACGAGACTGTAGAGATTATTAACTCATTCAATGTCTAGTTTTGTCAGAAATAAGTAGATAGGCCGAGAATCGACTGGTCTATTATACATGGATAAAAACAATAAATTCACTTAACTTACCTTTATTCAAGCACAACGCTGGAACATCAAGTACTGTAGAAACTGTAGAAACACATACAAATTTAAAATTTATACAACACGTGAACACGACACTACGACAGCCACTGAGCAACAAAGTCAAAGTACGCATGCGCGAATGAGTTGAAACGACGGATTATAAAAAGGGTCGATTACATTGGGATAGTAAGCGAGTAGCGAGTAGGACGTTACTAATGGGTTGATTACATTGGGATAGTTACTCGCTAAGCGAGTAGCGAGTAGGACGTTACTGGCCGACCGTGCTACAGCAACTCGGCATACCAAGCCGAATTATATTAAAAATTTATCTTCAAGAATCATCCCCATACTATGGAATTTCTAAGACAATAAATAATATTTCAACACAAAATTAAAATATGAAGTTTACCAACAATTATTCAATAAAATTTCATCAAAACATTATACAATATATCTCATCTGAAGTGTTATGCTGGCAGCCTGCGTGATTAAGTGTAGGCTTTGGCCACAATAATATTGTATTTTGGTGTTGGCTACTCTGCCAGCGTGTATAAATGTGACCAAATTCAAAGTTGAGAGCCTGTCTACTTTGAATTTGGTGACATTTATACTCGCTGGCAGAGTAGCCAACACCAAAATACAATATTATTGTAGCCAAGCCTACACTTAATCACGCAGGCTGCCAGCATAACACTTCAGATGAGATATATTGTATATTGTTTTGATGAAATTCCATTGAATAATTGTTGGTAAACTTCATATTTTAATTTTGTGTTGCAAGATTATTTATTGTCTTAGAAATTCCATAGTATGGGGGTGATTCTAGAAATAATTTTTTTAATATAATTTGGCTTGGTATGCTGAGCTGCTGTAGCACGGTCGGTTAGTAACGTCCTACTCGCTACTCGCTTAGCGAGTAACTATCCCAATGAAATCAACCCATTACATTGGGATAGTAAGCGAGTAGCGAGTAGGACGTTACTAACCGACCATGCTACAGCAGCTCAGCAGGGAGAGCGCCAGAAGTGGTCGACGACAAACGTGGACGATTTTCAGACCGCATCTGACGCTGCACGCACCTGACAGAGTGGGTCTTCGCAGGAATGTGGTCATCTCTGTCACCGACCAGCATTGTCGTTTGGTGAAGAAAAGGAAATGAGGTAATTATATCGATTCTCTTCTATCGATTCATTGTAACTAATCGATATGGTATAGACTTCGGCGAGCCAGAAGATTGGTTGTATAACCTGGCTTTGCCTCGAAATTTGAAACGTATTGTTCATGGTGTTAAAAAGGTGTTTCTTTTATACAACTTCTTTGTGGATGTTGTATCTCTCATAGGTTAAAATTCTTCGTGAATTTCCACATATTAGTCTGGTTGTTCCAGTTTTTACCTTCTTCGTGTCATTCATAAATGATTTTTATTGCAAAGTTGAGTGTTATTCCTAATATTATGTTATACCATAGACGAACCATCTTTCTATCCCTGATCAATGGTTATACCTACATTTTATTATAATTTGATAACGAATAATAAGACGAAATTGTCACAGCCACATTTATTAAAACTTCGAGAAACTAGTTTCGGTTGTTACACCATTATCAATCTCAATCAAACTGAAAAACTAAAGTACAGAGAAGCCTTATATATACTGTAAATGGAATGATACTATTGGCTAAGAAGGAAAGAGGTTGACCTTAATTGGACGTTGTGATTGGCTGTCAAGTCACGCCCCCTGGTGGGAGGAGTAACAAGCAAAAATACGAGTCAAATCAATAACTAAACACTGTGAAGATCAAGGAAGTAACAAAAATTGTAATACGGCTAGAATTTAATCAAACTAAAATTAAAAATTTCTCAAAATTAGAAGCTCACTGAAGTGCAATCAAGGTCAACTGAGAAATACATGTAAGAACTGCTTTTTAAATGTAGGCTGGAAATTATGATGAAACCAAGTTAGTTGTATTGAATTGGTTAAAATAAATTTGGTCATTTAAATTATTTATGGAATCGTTTTTTACCAACTTAGTTATCTCCAAAGCTTCTAAAATGTTCAATTGTCTGCCTTTGCCAATCAAATGCAGAAATTCAACATTTTCTTCAGCCTTGAACTTGTGTCCATTATTGATGAGATGTTCTGCAAAATTTGAATCTCCTTTTTGGGTTTTCCAATCCCTGATATGTTCATTTCAAAATTCAAAATTCTTTATTTATTCCACCAAAATACAATATTTACAAAAAAATACACTTGAAAAAACTTACAGGAATCCTCCTACGAAGACTACCGTACTCGTCTGTGTGTAGGGGTGAGTTCCTTAAAGTTGAGCTATCTATAACAATACATATAAATCTTTAATAATATTATAGTCCATAACAAGGAACATAGTACAGTAAGAAACAGTATAGAATAGTAAGAAGGGATACAGTGTATAAGAAAGAAATGACTAATCGCAATATTAGAAATTTTAAGGAAACTAGAACAGAGACTGGCAGACCCCCCGGTGATTTCTTCATTGAGGAAAAATAGGTAACATAAGTAGAATTTAAAAATTCCTTAGTTAAGAAAAGAAATACAAATCAGCAAGTCTATCAAGAAAGATTCCAGATAGAGTTGATTTTAGTGCCAATATACATATTTACTCTACATTTGAAACTTCTACCAGTCTGACCCACATAACAAGCATTACAATCACCGCAATTCAATTTATAAACCCCACTTTTATCCCAGATATTAATTTTGTCTTTACTACACCCAAATAAGCTCTTTAAAATTGGTTTGGTTTGAAAAGCTACATCAAAACCGTTCTTTTTCAGTTGTTTTCCTAATTTATCAGAAACTGGGCCAAGGTAAGGCACCGTTATTTGACCATGACCTTTCCCCAGTTTCAGTTACAGCAATGCTAGCATTCACTGCTAGTCTCCTACTTATTTTATTTAAGATTTTATTGACAATGATTTCCTCATATCCATTTGCAATAGCTATCTGTTTAATCATACTAATCTCTTTTTCGAAGTGATGATTGCTCATTGGAATAGTTAAAGCTCTATAAATCATACTATTGAAAGCTGCAAGTTTGTGCGATATTGGGTGACATGAGTGATGAGGTATGATTACATCGGTATGTGTTACTTTTCTAAAAATAGAGAAGTTGTGGGTTCCTGTGCTATGGTCAATTCTTAAATCTAGAAAATTTAAAACACTATTCTCTTCTAACTCTATGGTGAATTTAATCTTATGGTGTAAACGATTCAAATAGCTAAGGAAATTATCTAATTGTCTATTACTACCCTTCCACAAACAAATAATATCATCTACATATCTGTACCAATAAGCAATCATATCCTTAAAATTATTATTTTCAAAAATTCTACGTTCAAGGCTATCCATAAATAATTCAGCTAGTTAGTGGTGAAAGGGGTGAACCCATCGCTAACCCATCTTTCTGTTCATAAAATTTATTGTCAAACTTGAAATAGTTATATTCAGTACATAACTTCATCAATCCTAACAGCTCAGTTCTAATAATAGGATCATTAATTGTAGTTTCCATGATCTCATCAGCTCTGTTAAGACAACTCTTCCTAACTACTCGCTTGAAATTGGCATCTCCCAACGACTTCAACTCTTCTGGCAACAGGTTGAAAAGCTTCACCGCCCTGAGAGGAAAACAGCTTTGAGTTTTTGCCAGTCTGCATCTTTGGATGTTCAAGTCTTCAGGTGTTGTGCTGATGGGTAGCACTACGGCGCTCATACAAGTTGATGTTTTCCTTTTCATAAACAAGCGAGTGCTTGTACGAATATGTGCTAACGAGTAGGCACTTTTAACGCTGAGAACAAAGGCTTGCAATGATAATCCATTCTTCTGTCGAAGACAGGAACCTGATGGCCTTCTTCTGGAGGAGCATTATTCTTTTCACTTCAGCCGGTGCATGGCCCCATAATTGATATATGAATTTAGGCAATTTTATCTGTATTTATATGTATAAACTTGCTGTGCAGAACTGACCATTTTTTGAGTCGCGGCGGACGCGTTTCGAACTATGTCGTTCTTCTTCGGCGCTTTATTGGTTGTAGACAGAGAGTAGTTTTCTAGTATGTAAGGTCTGGTGGTCGTAGGAAGGTATAGTGGGTGGAGTGGATGTGGTGGAGTTGATTTTAGGCGGGGTTTGTGATGATGTTGAAGAAGGGTATGAGATTTGAAATTAAGTTGGTCATTGAGTATGTGAAATGGAATGTTTGTAAATTTCGAATTGTTCAAGAGTATTGGAGTTTTTGACTTTTGGGGACAATGTGAAGGATGTGGAGGTTTTGATCAATGTTGGTGAATAAATGATTTTTTGTCAGTATAGATGTTCAGCATAATTTGATTTTGTCTGTGGTTGGATGAGGGCTTTTATGCGTTATTTGAATCTGGTTGTGAGAGATCTGCCAGTTTGTCCAATATAGAAGCTGTCACATTCGTTGCATGTCAGTTAAGTGCCAGAATAATGATTATGAATGTTGGAGGTCGTGGTGGTGAGTTTTCTTAAGGTGGTGTTGGTTTGAATGCGACTGTGTAGTTGAGCTTTCTGAAGGTATTTGCTATTGTTTGTGTTGTATGATTGATGTATGTTAATATGATGTATTTGGAGTCTGGTGGGGGTTGTGTGGATTTTTGTTGTTTGTGAATGATTCTATGGAGTTTTTTGTCAATGACGGATGGGTTGAATCCGTTTTTTGAGGCTATGTATTTGATGGTATTGAGTTCAGTTTGGTAGTTAGTGGAGTTCATGGGTATGTTGATGAGTCTGTGAATCATGAAGTTGAGAGCTGCATGTTTGTGTTGGGTTGGATGATTGGAGTATTTATGAATTATCATGTCTGTGGAGGTGGGTTTCCTGTAAATTTTGAATGTATGGTGATGATTTGTTTTAGTGATTGTGAGGTGAAGAAAGTTGAGAGAGTTATGAATTTCAGTTTCCAAGGTGAATGTGATATTGGGGTGGATTTTGTTGATGTAGGTGAGAAACGTGTGAACTTGTCTCTGGTGTTACCTTTGTATAGTACAATGGTGTCATCTACATATATCTGTACCAATAAATGATTTTTTTCTGAATGTGGATTGTTAATGAGGATGTGGGGTTTTTCAATGTTGTGGATGAAGATTTCGGCTGAAATAGGAGAGATGGGAGTTCCCATTGGGAGACCTGTGGGTTGTGTGTAGAATTTATTATTGTGGGTGAAATAGTTTTGTTTGGTAATGGTGTTGGTGAGTGACATAATTTCATTAATGTGAGCAGGAGCTGTGTTATTGTCAATTAGCATGTTTTTGAGGTAGAGGAGTGTTTCATCAATAGGTATGATTGTGTAGAGATTTTTTATGTCAAATGAGGCGAGTGTTGAGTTGTGTGAAATGTGAAAATATTTTATTTTTTTAACTAAGTGTAAATTGTTTTTGATGGATGAGTGTTGTTTTTTCTAATGATTGCATCCAGGTGTTTAGCTATTTTTTGAGCTGGAGCAGGTGTATGATTCACTAATGGCCTGATGGGCATGTTGGGTTTGTGAATTTTAGGTAGAGCTCTTAGTGTAGGGGCAGAGGGTTTAATTTGTAAAGAATGATATTTTTGTGCAGGAGTGAGGATGAGTTTGGTGTTGTTAATGGCTTGTTTTATTGATGTACGAAATTTCGTGGGGGATCATGTGTGCGTTCAACGATATTATTTTCATGAATGAAGTTTTAAACTTTTTCGTTAAGGTTAGGTGTTTCTATGATGACAGTACAGTTGCTTTACAAATTAAACCCTCTGCCCCTATACTAAGACCTCTACCTAAAATTTGTGTATTTCCCCATTCTCATCAAACTTATTGTCAGTGCAGTACTTAATTCAAACACAGATTATTCCTATTTCGGATATTTTTCTCTATACTTTTGGATATTTTGTCCAGTTGCCCTGTTTGTCACGTTGGCATTTTTGTACTACCCACAAGAATTGAAACATCGGGGTCATTTCAAAATAAAGACACTGGCTTTAATATTGGAGAAATTTTCAAAACCTGTGGAAATAAGTATAATTTTCTTTGTAACGCTTCAAGATGAAAGTCAAGAGACGCCATTGAGGACCATTGTGTAACCTTCTCCAATAATAAAATTTAGCTAGTTCCAAACTGATCATATCTCTAGTACCGGTATCATTTTAGAAGTAAAACAATTTTTTTACAATAAAAAAATCACTTACGAAGCAATTCTTTCCACAAGATGCCCAAAGGTGGGTAGTGCAGGGTCAACTACTAATTGCTGTAGTTTGGTAAAAATATTCAAATATAGTGATTTCATGTAAACTGATATTTCTCAAATTATAATTGTACAAAACGTAAGTTGAACTGAAAATGTTACAATTGAATCATTTTTGAACTGCTGTAGTTCAATAAGTGATAATCAGCCTAGATAGATAGTTTTGGGTTGCTCAAAGCAGAATTTGGTAGGCTATTCTAAAATTATAAAAAACATGGCTTTCGTTACCTCGATTGGTTTCGGAGATACAAGCGAGAACAGAAAAATCAACACTATTTTGCGCATATTCTCACCCTCCACCACTGAAGCACACTTCCCTCCCACTACGATGAAAACTTAAGCTGGTCATTCCGATTTGCAGTACGACTTGTAGTCCAACCTCCAAGGTTGGATCCGATATTGGAACGTGAATGGGCTTGTTGGATAGTTGGAAGCGTAGATGGACGAAGTACTGAAGTACCGGTACTGAATCGCCACTATTAAACACTTTGTCACAACTTTTTCCGCTTAAATAATGTCTATTCCCACTGGCCTAATATTCGTTCATTCATACAGCTTTCATACATAAATTACCGCTGCTGCTCTATCAATATTCTCCTATTTTAGTTTTTATCAATAAAACTCACACAACACACACATAGTTGGACAAGTCTACGCACATAAACGGACGACTCATGTAACCAAATCCTCAAATAAATCATTCAAGTATAACATGAATTTTTTCTTAGCAAAGTAGGGTACGGAGTAATGAGAATAAAACAAAAATTTATCAATTGAATTGATTGGACAGTTTAATATCATATGTGGGATAAAATTTACAGTTGATACATTATAATCATGTAAAATGTGGTTAAGAAACTGAACTGTGAAAACATGTCTTCCCTATACTTCTATTGTTTTGCTTATTTATAATCAAATTAATCAAGAATAAAATGTTGATGTTGAGTTATACTATGTTTCTTATTGAAATATTTAATGCATTCGCCTGTGACATAAGAAACTACGTAGTGGTTATTTAAAAAAAAAATAAAAATTGGAAGATTTATAGTAAGTTGTAGGTAAATTATACCGTAGGTATTCTTTAAACATAATTTCACCTAATTGTCATTTAACAATTACAATGGCTTTGATGTATCTACCACTATGTTGCAAAACAATTTAAAAATTTGCATCACCATAATATACAATTAGACTAATAATTTGTAGTACCTAGTATGAGAATACTGTACTTATATATAGCACTTAAAATTAAGTACCGTTTGCAAATTGTTATGCAACAGGCCCAAAACACATACAAATGAATAATTAAAATATTCAATGAAAAGCGAAAGAGGTTCAATCATTACGCTTGAAATAGGATTTACAAACAACATAAAAAATAGTTTATCAGACGGTAATGGTACCGTCATGGACTACAAGAATTGAATTTCAGTAATTATATAATAATTATCTATACTATATGTATAAACATACCTACCTGCAGCAGGTATAGAGATCGGTGTTGACATAAAAGTTGACGAATGGAACACGCTAATAGTTGCTAATAAAATTGTAGGAAATACTCGAATTGAATATTACCGATTTTCCAGACACATTCATAGACTAGGTGAAGTGGCTATCTAACATAGATAGTAACAACTAAAACAAATTGGAAGATCACAAATGACGGATGGAAGAGGTAAAATCCTCTAGAGGTATCTTGATCTCAATGCAGTAAATGGTAAGGGTAATTTGTAATGCAGTAAATGGTAAAGAATTCAACAATCTAATCTCATTTGCTCAACTTTTAAGCAATTTTCGACAAAATAATGTAGTAGAGCTGATTCTCACACAGAACAAAGCAAAGAACATGGAGGTAATAAAACTGAAATTCCAAAGCAAGAAAGTGATAAAACTCAGATATTTTCTATCTAGGAAGTTGGGACCAATCAGTAATAAGGAGATAAAGACAAATAGAAATTATTTTAAATCAATTGCAATGAAATGAAAGCTCCAGTGAAAAGCAAAAGGTGTTTGTAATGATAGCTTTAAAGTCTACAACAGCATTTACCTCAAATTATGAAAAACTAGTCCAGCCTTCAGTCAATATCTGTTAATACAAAAGTATAAAAAGAATGTTTGTATTAAAATCTACTATAAATAAAAGAATATCTGTCCATTTCCACAGAGCATCGACCTCTACCCATGCTGACTTACAACTCATCTGGTTCGCGTTGAGTCACCCTCTCACCTGATACAGCAGAAAATAACTAAATTTCCTAAACAGTCATGAAAACAAAAGAGGCCGCCCTACTTGTTTCATTGGAATGCAAAAACCTCGTAAAATCAGAGATTTTACTGAATTAAAACTACAACATTGTAATATATAAACCATCAACTCATATCCAATTCATTTTAATGACTAGTATTGTATTTAAAAATAACAATCTTTACAAATAAAACTTTTCAAGTAGCTCAACATTAGTACCGCTTTCAATAATCATTGTAACTAATTAATACTACTCTATGTTCTATCAGGAAATGGAGAAAACAAAGTACACTAAAATCATAATATCATACACGGAAACAACCCTAATTTACATAATGAATCATGGAGGCAAAGGCAGTCCAAGTGTTTTAAAATTTTTCATGTGTTTGACAAACACTAGAAGGATTCAAGTTGAGACTGGATATGATGTTAATTTATTGTAAGAGTAATATTAATAAAAAGTATGATTCTAAAGTACTAACAGTCATTGCCTAATTTGACTGATAATAATGAATAACTAATATTACTTGTAAATTAGATATAGTTAACTTTTCATGTGAAATTTAACGACTTGCAGTCAAATATTTGTGGAGTTAATATTAACAACGCAGTTCGTCATGGAACAAGAAATCCAGGAATAGATATAGTTTATAATTTTCTAGAAAACCTGGCCTCCCAGGTAAAATAGTCATCATCTCTTTCCAAAATTTAAAAGAATCAATGTGTCTACATTTTATTTTTGACGAAATAATCGAATCTTTACAGATTCTTTGTATGTGATTTTTTATCAAAATTATGTTCTCTACAGTTACAACAACCAGGCTTAATCTAGCATTGAAACGTTGTTAAAGTAAAGTTTCATAAATCTTAATACCTCTGCCGTTGAAACGTTTTAGTACTCGTCGTCTTTACTAAAGGAATGAGAAATTATCTTTCGAGAAACAAAACAAAACAATTAATCAATGAAGAGATTTTAGAAATAATACCGAATAAAATCTTTCATCGAATTTCTTCTATCAACTCCACTTAGAATTATTGTAGTAGATATTTTTTCATAATTCAATAGTTTTTTTAATTTTACTTATAGTAACACAAAAAACTACAGCTTTATAATACTATTCTTTAGAAGTTAAAAATAGACTATCATCATGAAATAACTGCCCATTGGATAACAATCATTATGTACATGGAAAGATTACATTATAAATGTCACACACAACATTCATTAAAGGCAACTTTCGAATAATGCAATATGCAATAATTCAATAAAATTAATTAAGTAACATCTGCATGAGAGCACAAATTAACTAATTATCTAAGACATATTTATGACCTGCCTATTAAGTTCAGATAAAATTTATTTATTGATTATAAAATAATTAAAGCTCTTGATTATGTAACATTCATCTTCTCAAGTAATGATAAAATTGTAATTAAGTACCATGCTTACATAAGTATTCAAGAGATCGATTTAATGCGGATTTATATTTTTTTAAGTATGTTTGAATTGCAAAAGCAAACTGAAAGTCAGATATTAAAATTCTGATGACTTTCTTCCTCAAACACATATATAAATCATATTTCTGATAACTATTTTATTTTAATCTTAAGTTATTCGATATGTCGTTATGATACGGAATGTATTATCGAAATTGTAATATAGACTAAGATGCATAATTGCAAAGAAAATTTGAAAAGTTGTAACGTATTTTGGAACTTTTAAATACGGTAATTAAAAACCGTCTTTTCAACATTAATTTACAACATACTTTAGCTGATGGATAACTTGAAACGCAAGACAAATTCGAAAAAGCCTTCGAAATAGTGTTAGTTTTCATACACAGCTCGGTACTTGAAATTTGTTATTGGTTCATTCAAACAATTACGAAAAAATCAGTGAAATGTTTGGAAAAAGCTATTTGTTAGTGCGAATAATTAACAATAATAATAATAACAATTGGAGTAGCTAGAAAGAGGAGTTAACCGTCTCTATCTAGTGCAAAATCAAAACAATGTGGATTGCGTTCAAGATTAGAAATAATTTATTGATTCAATCAATACCTTACGACTTTAGAAGAATACTTTGGAAGACGCAAAATTAGAATACTAAGGAATGTTTAGATGGCCACACTTGCTACAATATTTAGAAATAACACATAATATAATACTTCAGTCATATTAACGAAATGTTTGATATAGGTACATGATTTACATTAACGAACAATGGAGCTTCTCACAATACTTATAAGCGTAAATAAGTGGCTACCCGCGAAATCCCCAAAAAATCTACCGGTTTGAAGGAAATGAGAGCTATTTTCCACCTGAAACTGCTACGACTGAAGTCTCTTTGGATGGGTCAACCGTGCAATCTCATCTCCCAAAGTGTCGATATTCTCCTGAAAAAAAGAAGGAAATTCTTGTTGGAATTGAAATTAATTTCAAATACAATATCGCTCTTAGCATATGAGCAAAACTTCGTTCGACACCATCTTTTGCCATATCGATTTGAAAATTATAAAAAATGAATGTAAATAGGAAAGTCAACAAATTATTTAAATTTTGACATTCTCATTAAATTCTATTGTTTTTTTGTACACTTTCCAGAGTTTGGGTATTGGATTCCGAAGTTTCCGGTACAGTTATTAGAATTGAAGTATTAAAAAGTTATCAACGTCTGTATGTAACAATTATCAATTATTGCAATATCGAAAAGGTGTAGTTCCACTATTAAATTATTTGCGCCTGTTTGTGTCTTAGTTTTTAAAGCCTTCAAAAAGTTCTAGTTTTCACCATACTATAAAAAGAAGTTGAAAGAGTAAAAGTTCAATAATAACTAATTTATACCTAGTTAAAATAAACTAATCAATTAGTCGAACAGGGATGATAGTACCAAAATCCGGCTCTACCATGAGTAAGAAAACTCATTTATTCATACATTTTATTTATTATTTATTTTAAATATTCATTTACATACATTTATTTCTATTCATCATTCTTATACTTGAAAATACTATACCAAATTTAGGTGAAATGATAAAATGAACAGCAAAATTTATGACATTGAGAGAAACAACTATGCGGTGAGAGGGGTAAAGATGGTTTGCTAAGCACTAATTTGCTAAACATCGGCTATTTGCTTGTTTGCCTGCTTGTAACTTAGGTCTTGTTACAGAGTAATATCATTTATATTTCATCTTACTTTACATCGATACCTATGTTTTGCGCCTTAGGCTCCTCTCACAAAATTATACGGACTTGATTCCATTATTCGGAAAAATTCGAAAGGCAAAATTCTAGTCTCTAGTGGAGTTAAGAAGAGCCCCTTTCACATTACACAGCGATGGAAAGTATTGTTATGTCGCCGTTCGAATTTTTCCCGATCAGTCAAATCCGTATAATGTAAAAAAGCCTATTTGTAACTGCAAGCTACTCTGAGTAAGGATTTTTTGCGTTAACTACACAACTTAATTTTTCATTGATCATGAAACTAATACAACGTTTTTTTTAAATTTTATTAAAGTCCGATTTTATTCTAAATGACTTGATTAAAATATATTACTTACCTTCAAGGTAATATTTTTAAGTAGGGTGTCTTCTAAAACAGCTTGCAATTTTCGGTTGATTTCTAAGCTCAATTCCAATGTCATATTCTCATCCATTGATTTTGAACCGTAGACTGATGCCATTATTCCTCCATGCTTAGATAGTTCAGCCTGTAGATATAAGGAGCTTAGTTCATGAATAAATGATATAACAGAAACATTAGAAATTCAAAGAAATAAATCAACAGAAACACAAAATTAAAAATGCTGTAAATGATAACATGACTATTAGTATCAGTCTAGCTGGCAGTCAAGTGTAGACTCTGTCAAGTTCCTTGGTGTTCATATACAATCTAATTCAAAGCTGAATCTTGAGATTTTTATGCCCTGCCTAACAGTAAGAGGTTTAGATGTCCGTAAATTGAGAGTTCAGATCAAAAAAGACTTTCAAATATGGGACTCTATAATGCAGTGTAATTCTTCAACATTGCCTATTCCATTTGACAGGAATGGATATTTTTTCATTATTTCTGTAAATAGACTTCATTCATATAATACAAGTGTTAGTGTTTTGATGTATAAGTGTTTTCATGAAACTGTGTAATATGGTTAATATGGATTAATGTTTGTGGCTATTATGTGCTCGTAACAGACGTGTTACAGACGCTTTTCTACTAACTATTGTAAACTTATTGTATGTGCCTGTTTTTTCTTATGGCCAATGTTTTTTTTTAATGTATGGTAATAAAGATTCATTTATTAATTTAGAACAAGTCAGATATTCAACAATATGTTGTTAACTCCTCAATAATTAATATAATAACATAAAATAATCATTATTCATTTATTTTGATGGGGTTACACTTCTTTCGCGAATAGATAAAATCATGAATTATGTATTGTTTTGTAGACGTATTACTTGTACAAAAAAGTATCTCCAACAAGAATTTCTAGTACAACTTCTGCAAGGAGTATTACTTCTAGTAAAATAATGTTCATTTTATAACACTATTTCTTAAGTAATGTTATACAATAATGAACACTATTGCACCTAGCAGAAGAAACTAGTTTCGTTGGTGGGTACAGGTCACACGTTAATGAGAAAATAGGGTTCCAGAAAAGTTAGAAAATTGATAAATATTTCAAGGTCTAAAATAAAACATTGTAGTAATAAGTAACTAAAAAAGGTCAATTTGAAAAGGGTTTAGTAGCACATCTAAAAAAATCTTTAGAAAGGTTCTTTTGGTAGGAACAAAACAGAAATTACATCAAAGATCGTTACGGGTGATCCAACTATTTTCGTATTACTATCACAAAGATAGTGACAAATTAGTAGATTAAATACTTACCTTGGTTTTCAGTTTTGACCATCCTCTTAGGACAGACTTGAAATAAAAATTAATAAAACTGTACAGAACTGTGTTTGAAAGTGAAATTCGAGCAGAGACATAGAATTCCAAAGAAATAAAATAAGCTGAAAAAAGGACTAACTATAAATTTAAATGGTTAAAAAGTACATTCCAGCCGATGATGTGTTACGGAACCTGACAGTTTCAATTGAATAGTGAAAAAACAATAATATGGTTTCCATAGAACTGAAAATATTCTACTCTATAGCTAAAATTTGCTTTTTAAACGCCAATTATAGGTTTTCAAAATATTCTTTACGATGAATTAATTACAAAGTGGATTTTTAGACATCCATCAATGGAATTATGATCAATATTAGCAAATCTTTAAATGATCTATCATTAAAATTATCTTGTTTCATATAGTTTGGGAATATAATTCGAAAATATACCGCACTGTTGTATTAAAGCAGAAACGTAGTTTTACTTGAGCAATATTTTTTTGGTTCCATTTTATAATTCTGTCCATCACATTTGCAGCTTACTGATTTTTGTTAAAGATTTGACTGATTGATGTCATGAACAACATGAAAGTTATTTTTTGAAAATCACTATGAACAAATTTGAAATCAATCGAAGAATGAACTCATCCAACTAACCTTATTTAAATCCATTGATCTAGATGAGAGAGCACCGGCTTCTTCTCTAAGTATATAGCTTTGGAGGACACGAGATTTCTTCTGAAGCTCTTCGACCAAAGTTCTAGTGTGTTCTTCTAAAAAGTCTATTTTTTCCATAGCTTTCGAGTTTTCTCTTTGCAATTTCGCTATCCTTTCGATTAATATTTGAGAACTTGAATTAATCTGGAAAATAATTAACAATTGAAAAAATAATAATAAAATTAGATAGAAAAGTAGTTACAGTGATTAGATAATGCTGTTATGAAACGCCAGGAAGAAGAGAAAAATATTTCTCTTTTCTTTCTGCGCTATGTCAATAATAGCTTTCGTTAAGCAATAACAAGCATGTTTTGTTTACTCCCCCTGTTCTCCTTGCAATCCATCCAGAGAGTTCCAGAACGACATTATCTGTGTAAATAGATTGTTATAGAAAATTAATGAACTTTCTGGTGTTCCCTGGAATGTCACAAAAACTTATATAAAGCAGAAGTTCTTGTAAACACTTCAATTCAGTTGTTGTTCTACATTCGTAACGAGGGGCAGTGTCCTGTGACAGTCCGTTTCCGGTGAGCGCTATTACGGAATGTGTTATATGAACGTTTTATGTGTTAATGGTAAACGCAGTATATTGTGACAGATAATTATTCAGGCTTCTTTAACCGTTTAAAGTGTTTCAACTGTTATGTTCTAGAAATCTAAGACGTTTCTTCTTGAATTATTAAACAGTTATTATTTAATATTTGATCGGCCTATCAACAGTTAGTGATTAATTGTGAAACAGTAATATAGGGTGGCAGAGACCAAATGACCACATTTGAAATGGACGTCTTTCCTTTAATTTTAGAGGTATCCAGACGAAAAAATCACAATTTTTAGATGAAGAATGGACGTTTTATTGCAATGCACAAGAAATATCAATTGTGGAAAATAATTTCTGATAAATGCTGTCCTTCCATGGTTGCACATTCCTGTAGACTTTCTTTAAAGGTTCTCATCACATAGCCCAGCATTTCAACCGGTATTGCCCCAATTTCATATAATATGGCTTTTTTTAATTGTGGAATAGTACGTGTTTGTCTACATACACTTTTGACTTCAGATACCCCCACAACAAGAAATCACAGGGGGTGAAGTCGGGCGAGTGCTTTTCAAATTCCAAGTACTTGGGCACGTTTTATTGTTGAACACCATGGGCTTCCTTCCACAGACACTCGGACATAATCCTCATTCTCAGGTGTCACCACAGTTGGAACACGAGTTGAAATGTTCTTTAGAACAGCATTACCATGTAGACAAAAATGTTCAACCCACTTGGAAATTGAATGGTTGCTCGGAAGAGTTGCACAAGGAGCGAGGTTAAAATGTGTCCAGAAAGCTTGACGAATGGCCGCAAAAGAATCAGTATTACGAAAAAATGCCTCCACGGTGCATGATCTGTGTTGAACCCTCCAGCGGACTATGGCAACTAAACCTCCCGATACAGGCAACAGAATCTGACCTTGAACTGTCTTCCCCCACCAGCCATTCACAAGCAAGTCGTCTTTCAAATGTGGCCATTTGGTCTCCGCCACCCTATATATCAAATTCATTATTAGCAGAACATTATTGATTTATTCGTTTCTGATCGATTTGTTTTGTGTGATATAACTGATAAGTGCGTGTTGTAATTTGTGTAAATAAAGTGTGAGTGTTAATTTAAAGTGTTGCCAGCATTACTTTATAGGTGGAACCCGTCTTTCATATATCTTAAATAGTAACTCATTTTTCATTTCCTCTGACCTTAGAAGTTTAAACCATCCACCAAACTGGCATGTAGCTGCTTATTGCAGATAAATTCCTTACCTAGAATAATGTATTCTTCAAATCCTGAACAACGGTTGTTACATTGATATTCAATAACTAAATTGACAACAAAAGCATTCAACTTTAACATTGAGAGTCAGATAAATAATATTGTTTGATTTTAGTAATTCATTGTTTGCAAATTCATAATACCTTTGATAACTAATATTAAAACATACATTGAATAAACTGGACGTAAAATTTTATGAAGGACACAGAAATACAAGTAACGATTTTAGTCTTCAACAAGCAGAAGGTGAGGAAGACTGAAGGTACAGGATAAGGTACCTAGCACAGCCAGTAGATTCAAGTTTGATTCTATGATGGCGACAATTCAAGAGGATTAATAAGAAGGATTTATTAGAAGTACAAACTACAGAAAAAGCACTGGAAAATATTTTTCATGATTGTAGTCTATCATAATTTAGAATGTAAATTTACCTGTACAGTGATATTTTTATGTGTGGAGCTATTCGATACTGATGAGGATGAGACGGGGGTAGAGGATGGCTGATCATTGAGAGACGCGCACGAACTGGCCCTCGATCCTTGGCCCAGTGAGTCATCAACACTGCCATTTTCAATTTGCTCGGCACGCTTCCTGAATTGGGCCAATTCACGGTTCAGCTCCTGCTTAGAAACAACGAAAATCGAAAACTCAAAATACATTAGAGCAAACGAATTATTTTTATAATACGAATTTACTTGATACCTAATAAATAGATATAGACATAGCAATAGACACGGAATACGTACAGCAGATTAATAATTTAAGCGTGTTCATTTGAAATCACAAAACTACATTGGAGTAGCAGACCTTTATGCATAGTATGGATGAAATAAGTCACGCGAAGTTTTCATCAGGGATTCCTGAAAACAAGAACTTGAAAAACTTTGTTTTTGAAAGAGTTCCATTTTCCAGTACTGGCAGTGCCACGCTATCACAGATTTTTGCCAGCGTGCAAAACTAGATGTGACTGTCACTTTGTACATTATTAGAGTATGATTTTATTAATTTGTATATCATTGCCAATGTTATGAGCTACATATAGCTCATAAATCTTCGAGTTCAATCTTGAAATGTTGATACAGTTGGTAAATTAAAACGCAATATGCATGACATTTTAAAAGTGCTCTTCCTCACCCTGAGAGTAGCTGCATTCTTTCTTTTCATGAGCTGAGCCTCATTGGTCAAGTCTTCAATCTGAGTTTCGAGTGCTTTGACTCGATTTGTCTTTTCTGCAACGTGCCTTGCCAGCACTTTACTCTCTTCAGCTCTCTGAGCCTTCTCTTGAGAAAGCTCTTTGCTTAGCGCTGACACCTGTCAATAAAAAGGAGAAAAAAGTATGTACGAATAAAACGATACTATCAAATATCCAAAGACCCGACCTCTCAAATAAAAATTTTTATTATTATAAATTGCGCTGATAGCTGATACGTAACTGCTTTGATTTCTACAAACATAATATGATTTCCGATTCACTAATATCCATTTCGGCAGCTCTTACAATGTTTTGTTTCTACTTCTAATTCACAGCTCTTATAAAATTCCTCGATATTTTTTCAATTTGAAGATTTTTAAATTAAGAAAAGATTTTTATACAATAAAAAAACAACGTTTACGTTTGCACTGTATAAGGTGTTTAATTAGAATGATAACACCTCTTATATGATTCAAATTTTTGTTTGCATTTGAAATAAACCACCTGGTAATGCTAGCCTGGTAATGGTAATGAGCTAGTCTAAACTAATCCAGATGCTATAGTGGCGATTTACTTTTTATTTTTTACATAATTATTTCTATATTCACCTCCCAAAGTCCAAAATCAATAAGGAGCTCACTTGGGGAACAAGGAAGCTATATAAGTATATATAACGTTTCAAGAGTCTACAATCTTTCACCAAACGAGACAATGGATTAATTTGAAATAATTGAACCCTGGCGGGTACTTAGTATCGTATACTGAAGAGATAGATGGCACCAAAAACATTTTTTTTATTTCTGAAGATGCCCACATGAGTCAGAGACTTGTGCGTGGATAATGAGGTGAATGATTACACATAAATGCATGACGGTGGAGCGGGATTCGACCCCACGACCGCTTAAACGACAGCAAGCTGAAGTTACGACGCCCCAACCAACTGCGCTAAGCGCCGCCAAATACTTTATATGATACTTTGAACTAAGCTTGCTGCCGTTTAAGCGGTCGTGGGTTCGATTTCCGCTCCTCCGTCTGGCATCTATGTGTAATCATTCACCTCATTTCCCACGCACAAGTAACGAACTTATGTGAGCATCATTAGCAATCATTTTAAAAAATGCACGAAGCAACATGAAAAAGATAGGAGTAACTTTCTGACTTGACTATTGTGAGACAAAAATCCGTTATTCTTCAACTTACCTTAGCTTCAAGGTCATCGACATGCCTCTGCATTGGGTCCTTTTCAAACTCCAGCTGTTGCGCTTTGGCTTCAACCACCGTAAATTCCGATTGTAAACGTACATTTTTCGCGGTCAATTTCTGCGTAAATTCTAACATGTCCTCCTCTCGTTTTCGACAGCTTTCCATATCCTGAATCAGATCGCTGTTACTCTGTCTAAGTCGTTCCATCTCACTCTGATTACTTGCAAGTCTCTCCTGTTCACTGAAAAATGAACAGTTTCTTATCAAAACAGTCTTTCAGGATATAAAACAAGTTCAAATCAAATCAAATTTATTCCATTCAAAAATCATGATACATACATAATACAGACGTTGTATAAAGATTCATTTGAACCACTTAAATAGCCTATAACATGAAATGTACATGAAATATAGTTAATAAAGCTGGTCCTATGGAATCAGCAAACATCGGCTATATTGCCTGTGCGTTCGCTGGGTTGCCATCTAAATTACATTTGTGGACCAAAGACATTATGGAGTTTTGAGGAAGAATGACTTGAAAAAGTGAATAAATACAACATACAACACCACTAGTGGTGTTACATCCTATACAACATGAGAATAATAAATTATATTAGATAGAAATGAATCGACGTCTATTGGAAATGGAGTTTCAGCAAAACTACTATATCGATGACGTTAATTCCAAACTGATCACTCTATGCATCTACTTGCTCTGGAAAGAAGATTTTATAGAGCAAGCTGAGACATAGAGTGGTCAGCTTAAAAATAGCATAATTGTTAGCCCAGTTTTGCTCAAATTATCTAATTTGAATGGAAAAATGGAACGCATTCAGTGCAAGTAGGTGGGAAATCATTCACATTATGAGATAAAATGAATCACCACGGCAAAACGTATAAATATGTTTAATGAAAGGTAGTCATAAATCAGGAGTGTATGTGAGAAAACTTTTATAACAAACTTCCAGAGTTGCTTTGCCTTAGAAGCATTTTATACAGTTGATTTATTACTTGTATTTCTGTATGGCATAAAATTGAATGTTCTTCAATAATTGGAAAAGTTTTTAATAATTATTACTGCCCAACACAAGGTTGAAGATATTCTTAGAACTCATGAATATCTTTCCCAGATCCTCAAAGCCAAAGATAACTCCTATTTCAAAACCCACAACAAAGACGTTAATTTATATTTGCAGTTATACTGCCATGCGTTTTACATGGATGTAAATCTTGTAATAGCGTAAGATGAAACTAAAACGGACAGAAAAACTAGTTTTCTTTTCCACTAAATTTTTGTTAAAATGCTAGTACTTTACGCGAGTTAGGAAACTGTCCTTTCAAAATTAAGCTTACTTGAAATTGATATTTTTTATTGCTGATGATACCCACATGAGTCCGGGACTTGTGAATTATTAAACACAGATGCCAGACGGAGGAGCGGGATTCGAACCCACGACCGCTGAAACGACAGCAAGTTGGAGTTGCGACGCCTCAACCAACTGCGTTAAACGGCCCCCACCACACATTTATATTTATATTTTGACACATCAATCGTAATACAAAAAATATCAGTTTTAGCTTTCAATTATATTCGTTAAAGCAATACAAATAAATGTGATACCTACTAGACGCAGATTTTAATGAGCAGAGCATGATGGGAGATTTGGTTAGGTGTAAAACTATTTAGTTTGCTAGGCAGGTGAATTGAACTTGTAACGGAAACAAATATACTTTCAGTGTGTTGCTTTTTAGGCCAACACATGTTTAAATGGGAAGTGATATCCGCGAGCCGTAGCAGGTATCTGTTCAATCAGATAGAGATAAGCTGCGTTCTCGTAGGTCCTGTTTGTAACGGTGACCGATTAGATTGGCCAGCAAAAGACACTGTTCTCTGCTGTAAAATCACTTCCCGGTGGTTCGGAACCCACCTAAAACTGTAGGTCCAACTCATCAATCACCATCATCCAACTCATTACCCACGCACAGGTATCAGACCTATGTGGGCTTCATCCTCAATAAAAAATATTTAAAAAAATAAAAATAGTTCTAATTTAGCCTTTAGATTACTAGATTAGAAAGGTTGGCTAGGCACTTGCCATATAGTGGCATTTCATACGAGGAAGAGCAAAGGTGGGGTGGAAGGAGCGAAGGAACGGGTAGCTGCTGATCTGAGGGAAGGGGGTTGAAAGTAGTCGATGGACAAGGTGCTCCAAACAAGAAGATGCCGTATGAAATGAGAAAAGAGCACAGGAAAAAAGAAAAGCACAATAAATCGTACCGTATCTAAAAGAAATTCAGCATACCATTGTAATCTGATGCGTAGCGATTCCATCTCTTGAACAGATGCTTGCAGTTCAGCAATCGTCTGGCTTTGAGTGTCAGTCAACTTTTTCAACTGAGTAATATTCTGCTCGTAATCTAATCGCTCTTTTTCTAGTTGCTGGACCTACATAAAAAGAAAATGAACAAATTAAAAGAAATAATCTGAAAAATAAGTGGAGAAGAACCTGATTTTTATCAGAGCAACGTTTTTAACAATTGGTTTTGATTCTCAATATTGTAATGTAGAAAATAAAATCCACTTTCGTTTCTATTCAATACTTAATATTATTTTTGTGGAATGAATAAACTTGCTGTGCAGAACTGTCCTTTTTTGAGTCGCGGAGGACGCGTTTCGAACTATGTATTTCTTCATCGGCGCTTGATTGCAGAATTCTGTTCGAAACGCGTCCGCCACGACTCAAAAAAGGTCAGTTCTGCACAGCAAATTTATAAATATGATTACTTAATATTAAATATAATAGAAATCGTTGAACAAATTCTTCATTTTGGAAAGCAATTGAGCATTCCATTGTTATCAAACACCAATGACATCAATATTTTAGAAATTAGGAAGAGAAAGAAAAATAATTTTGTTAATACATCTAGTTAAAGGAATTTACTCATTCAACAAATGAAGTGATACATTCAATTTTTATTGGAAAATTAACATCCAGTTGAATCTTTTTTCTTATTGTAAATCATTTTCTGTTGTATCTTAAAAAATAAATTATTATTACTATTATAAATCTTTCAGGTATTTACAAATTCAATTAGCATATTTGCTATACACACTTTCAAAAAGGCATATTAGATAATTTTGTTCTACAACCTTCAATTAAGTAGACAAGTACTCCAGTATACCTTATACCTACCTTCACTGAGAGAGTGGTGTTTTCATCAACCGTATTCTGCAGTTTACCACGGCAAACTTCCAATTCGTTCTGCAACTGTTGGATGGTTCGTTCACGATCTTCTCTTTCATGCTGCAAAAGCATAAGTTGAACCTGTTCTTCTTTTAGTTTTTGTCCTTCAGTAAAAAAATGAATAAATTTTCAATTCACACAGTTGTCAAAAGGAAACTTAAATTAATTCTATGCACTTAAATCATTAATATTGACTATTGTTGAACATAGCTAGGCCTACTAATCACTGTATGATAAATAAATGCAAAATTAGCCTATTTCAATTTCATTTTGTAATATTCTTCCCATTGCTACTATTAAATTGACCACATAGTCTAGTTAATGAATGCCCAAAAGGAGTGTACAGAATTTATTTATTTATTTATCATGGCCGAAATACAATTAGCCTAATATGAAGATACAACAGGCTATTACCCAAAACTGCTTTTCCATAAATTTAGGAGTCCAAATCTTAGGTTCGGTCTGTACCACTGGAAATGTCACTCTGGAGTACAATAATTACTGATTCTATTGAAATGAAGAATATTAATTTGAGAACTCACTTCAAACAAAACACTAAAACAGTCCAAAGAAGTTGAATTTTGCTTAAGACTATTGAGCCAAAATATAGAACTTGTATCATATTCATATGCTATGAAAGATGCGACAATTTTTTTACTCGGGAATCTGTTAAGAGTAGTTAGGAGGTAAATACACTACATGGGAGGTCAACATAAGGTGGGAGGGGGCAAAGGAACCATTTTCGAAATTCTCGGTTTTATCTCGAAAATGGTAAACATAAAAAACAAATGTTTCAAATAAAACAGAAAGCCAGCCGAATTTACTTCAAATTTAGTCCTTTGCATATTTATCGAATGCTCAACTGTTTTCGAAATACTGTTCAAGTCGCGCATATCAAAATAGACAAGTCTGTAAATAGTGGGTTTTTATATTAGTTCTAGTGGCTACCGCAAGATAGCACCACTGGTAAAATAAACAGATGTAAAGCCCATTGTGTGTACAGGTTACAACTCAGGTCTACAGTGTTGTTTAGATTACAATAAGGTAAACATGTCATTTTCCCAAGAGCAACGAGTGTTCCTCCTTGAACAGTATTTTACCAGTATTTAAGTTTACAAGGAGAATAACAATATTTTTAGTGTTGCCGTACACAAAGTTCACAAAGTGTCAACAGACGTGGTAAAACGAATTCATGCATGTATTAATGAACAAGGCAGCCATTTTGAACATATGTCATAAGACATAAAATGTTGGAAATAAGTATATATGTTAGTATATAAGTATACATGTTTATAAAATTTATAACAATAATAAATAAATAATACCAAATAAAATGCATTACTTCACAACCTTTTTGATGTGCGCGACTTAATGAATGTATAAGCTACAGAAAATCAATCATTTTCAACAAAATCATCTTCAACTTGATGTTACTTATTATCTTTGACCAATCAAAAATTATAGAAGATTTTACATGTATACTCAATTTCTCCAGCAATGTTGATGTAACCACGATAATATTGTATAATGCTTGATATGCACAATAGCTTTTGACTTTTAACCATTGTTAGGAGTAGTTGGGAGGCAAAATAGTGAGAATCTTCATCATTGGGGGTGGAGCATAAGGTAGGAGTGCAAGTCTTGTCTCCTTGAATGCACCTTTAATTGATCTCCAAATAAATTCTCGGTTTTTAAGAAATTTTCAACTAAATATGAAATATTAATCTCAATAAGCTCTGGAACAAAAACGTATAAGTATACTCACCCAATGTGAAAGCTTTGTTTTCTTCAGAATCTTGAAATTTTCTAATAACTTCCTGAGCATCCTGTTTAGCTTTCTCTGCTTCTTGTAGAGACGACTGAACTTTAGCGGTCATTCCCTCCAGTTTTTCTTCAGCTTCCTAATACAAAACAAAATACACTGAATGCTATAGAATTCGCATTATGAATAATATTGTTACAATTAAGTTAATACAGTCAAACCTCTTTATAACGAACCACCAAATAACGAAATCATCTACATAACGAATTAATTTTATAATTTTTACTGCTTATTTACCTCTATATAACGAATTTCGGACCTCTCAGCAACGAAGTTTTTTCTTCACTTCAACTTCCGATATGTAGTGTATATAGGAAGCCCACAAAGTCATTTCCAAGGTATTGTTTATTTTCAGCAGGAAGGTAAACAAAACAAAAAATAATGAGAGATTCAGGTAGGTCAAAGATAGGGAGGTAGACAGTTAGTAGAGGTTGAAACACGTCGGAAACTGAATGCAGGTTACTAAAAATAGAATTTTAAGAACTCGTCATTATGTAGGTCTACTGGAATTTCCCATCCTTCCACCATTTGCTTTTGTCACACATTTCAATCTTGCTAGTTCAACAACCTGTCAATAACGAATACCTCTCAACAGCGAATTTTTTCTCAGGATAATCGACATCGTTATACAGAGGTTCAACTGTATATTTATTTTCGCAATTTAAACAGCCAAAATCACAATTGATGTAATACCTGTTAGTATTAACACGGTATTCACTAATTGTATAATGTATCAAGTAATTGTATAAAGTATTTACTCAAGGGATTACATTATAAATGTTAAGTATTGCATTTACTGATCATAATATTTTCTGATTCAATGTGAGTTTTAATGATAAAAATACTGTGATCAAGTAATTCTACGTTCAAGTTATAGACAATTTTTAGAGGTTAGGTTATGTAATATTAAAACCGTTGACTTTATTCAGGACTGATCAAACCAGCTGCATAATGAAGCTATTATGCAATCAGTCTTACTTCACGCAATGGACTCTAGACCAGGGGTTCCTAACGTTCTAGCAACTGCGTACCACCTGAAGTTTTTTGAACATTTTGGCGTATCACCATCTCCGGTCTGGGGTGGGGGGGGGGGGGGGTGTTGATTGAAAGAAAGCCCCCCTGAAACTATTTTCTTTTTTTAGAAAAGCATTTTCTACCAGAAACATGTCAATTATTCATTTTATTTTTATAAAGAAGTAATAAAACTTTATATTTAATTAAACACTTGTTTAGTTTGTTCCTATATTTATTTTGGATATACAACAGTTCAGAAAAACCACTCTCACACAAGTAACTAGTGACAAATGGCATCAAAAACAGCATAGCTTTCCGGAAGAGCATTGGATTCTCGGATTTATAACCGATCCAGAAGTCTATTAATGATTTCTCTCATAGAACTGTCTTCTGGTAAATCGATAAACTTTTCCAGAAGTTCAAACTCATTTGGTGATCCAGTCAAGTTTGGAATAATCGAAATACTTATTAAAACTTTCTCTAAGAGCTTCCAAGTGAAGAATTATATCAACAAACACATCTGGCTCTGGAGGTTTATAATTTTCTTAAAAACTTGATGACAGTGTAGGAAATGCTGAGACATTCTCCTCTTGTATTTGCAAACTTAAAAGGACCAACGTTTTCTTGAGTTTATTTTCTCATTGGCTTTGAAGGTTTTTGTATTTGCTCCCTGAAGACTCATGTACAGCATGTTGAGTCTATCAAAAATGCCAGCTAGATATGCCAATCTTGACAACCTTTCTTCATCACAGAACAAGTTTTTTGTGTCACTATTTTTTTTAGGCCACGTGATGCGTGCCACCTGAAGTCTTCCCCCGTACCACCAGTGGTACGTGAACCACCAATTGGGAATCCCTGCTCTAGACCAATGAGGTTCCATCATTTGCTCCGATCAGAGTTACTATAAGTTTTATGAAATAGTCACATCAGCTAATCGGAACACTTCAAAATCAAATTCAAACTGAATTCAATTTGAATCCCACAACCTTTCGTCAGCCAGCAAACACTCCAGGTTATGTAAATTTGGGTAAGTTATTAGAGTGAATTGTAAGCTAATTTGTAGATAAACGTAAGTTTTTGTAGTCGTAGATAAAACAGTGTATGCACCGACTGTATTTAGCCTTCAAGCTACTCATGACATGTTGAGAACACTCGCTTCACTCGTGTCCTATCTCACTCCAGGCTTAAAGGCAGTCTCAATACAATCGTAATCATACTACTGTAATCATGATGGAAATACAGATAAACATTACTTGCAGTTATTTACCTAACGACAACTCCCCATTTTAAACTAAAACTAGAAATTGTACTAACCAATAATTCATGAAACTAGAATGATGACTTGATTGAAAAAACTCTGGAGTTGTCCACCAAGCCTAACAGCTTTTCCCACTGTTATTGGAATTGATATTTTATCTATTTGAATATACTTAATTTAATTTTCAATTAATCTTCTTGGCTGTGCCAATTCTATGATTGCTCTCCATTCAATGGTTTTTTCCACAATCGATATCTAATAATATTAATAATAATAGTGCACTCAACAACCTTTTAATGATTTCTAGAGGTATTCTATCAACTAACTTTTGAAAGCCTTCTTTCCTCGCTTGGAATAAGAATAGGCATTATTTATTTATTTATTTATTTGATGAAATTATTACAATCAAGTAAAAAACTACAGGCATTTGCCCAAAACAGTTCAAATTACAAATTTGTCACATAAATAGTCCAAATTAGGTTATGTCCATAGGTTGTGTTCAAATTTCTGTTTCCATCAAATATTTCCACTAAAAAAAGTAGTCCGACAGTAAATGATCAATTTGAATGGTTGATAAAACCGAAAAACACTACATAACACAAATATTTCAAGAATATTGAAATTAAATTGATAATTTTGAGCCGGAAATTCTCACAACCTCTAGGAGCTACTACAGCTGTTTATTATATTTTGTGATTAGAGAGACTTTTAACTCCTACAGTAATATGGATGAAAAATAAATAACGTTGAATCGTAAAATAGTTGGGGGGTTTTATATTATATTAATAGCTCTAAAATTGATATCAATATTTCAGTGCCATTATAAAACTCACGAAATATTTCATTCTTAAACTTTACCAAGCGCTTTTACAATTGAAAAAATCTCACTGATGGCTTAAAGCCAGTCATAATACAATCGTTGCAACAATTACTATTGTAATCATGATGATAATACAGGACAACATTGTATAGTTTTGTACAGTTTTGCAACGATTTCATGAACAAATGTTCATGAGCCTGACCTACCCTGAAAATGAATTATCAATAATTATTTATCATTAATGCAACATAGTAACATCGAAAATGCAAAACTTACCTTGCGACCTTCAGTTTCCGATTTCAATTTATTCTGCACCCACTTCAATTTTATATCACGATTTGCCATTTCGTCTTTCATATGCTCGATCTCTTTTTGAGCAGTTGCCAAATCAGTGCACTGGTAAATAAATTATAATTTACTTCATTAAACCATACAAGAAAATAAGAAAGTGCAATTACAACTAGATCAGCACAAGTCTAAAATTTATTAAAATTACTGTTACGGGTTCTATCTTTAAAATAACCCTGGCAACAATTAAATTTAACATTCGCACTTTACTAACACAAATTATCCACAACTTGCACTAATAGTTATTTTTTTCACAAAATAAGCAAACAGAAGCAGATAAATCGATAGTGTTCAGCTAATGAAGATTTTTCTATACTACTGTACAAAAATCAATCACTAAATGTTAAAAGGCCGATCAAATATCAAATAATAACTGTTCAATAATTCAAGAAGAAACGTCTAAAGCATAACAGTTGAAACACTACAAGCATTTACGAGTCACTGTATAAACTGTGAAGTAAGCCTGAATAATAATCTGTCATAATATACTGCGATTATCACTTTAACAACAAACGCTCATAAACAAGGTTTGTAATCGCGCTCACTGGTAATCCGGTTCGTATGAGCGGAAACTGTCACTGTCACTTTATCACGTTCGAATCACAACTGACTGGCTTTTACGAGAGTTTCTCCTATTTATACATTTTTCAATAATCTAGAAAGAACTAGATATCTCTCCATTTTTCTATCAACTTCTATCGAATTCTAAAATAAACAGATAAGACATTCTACAACTTTCGATAAAATTCCATGAAGTTCTAATTAAACATTGTACAGGTGTCACAGATAAACTAGAAGGCGAGGAGGAGAGTAATTAATTGCTTCCGGAAATCAATATTGACACAGACAGATAATTATACTTCTTTCTTCTTTGCCTTGTCCACAGCATTACTTCCCTAGTGAGTTGAAATATTCCAGCAATATAAAAATGAATATATTTTCTTTTTTTCAAGATTACGTCTTGAAGACTCCAATTATGGAGTATAAGACAAGTCAAGTCAGATCAACAATTATATACAATACAACCATTCTTATGCACTAGTTACCATAATTATTACAAGTTCAATTAGTGAGGTGAGACTCAATTTCGATATGATTGAAATCAATGAAATTTTTCTATGAAATTGGAGAAAATAACAAATATTTACCTTATTATCAAGTATCTGACTGATTCTGCTTTTATCCGTAGTCAAGACTTTTATTTTGTTAATAAGAACTTCCTTCTCCTTGTTGCATTCTTTTAGTTTCTTCTCCAATCCATCTCTTTCTTTTTTCTGTGTAATAACTTCCATTTCGCCCACCGCATAACGCACAACTGCAGCTTCTTTCTCTTTGTTAGCCAAATCGCACTCCTTTTTCAGCTAAAAGAAAAGTAGAGCAAATGAGATAAACATAATAAGAGTGGTTAAAGTTTCAATGTAATAAACTATTAATTATAATCATCTTTCCAATGAATTACGTTTTTAATACTAATTAGTCTTCAAATGAAATGCAGTAAACTGATTATGAAATATCCAGGGAAATTAAATGGCTTTTGAAAACGAATTGGATAAATTCGATTCGTGTAATTTATTCAAATATTATAAGTATGGGTTAATTGGGTAAGCACCGCAAACCAACTTATATGTTTGTTGTATGATTTATGAAAATATCAATTCAATAGAAATTCTATAGATAATAAATCAGTAATCTTCATTGAAAAAAGTGAAAAAATACATAATTTCATTAGTTGGAAATTGGGTGCTACCGTACCCACATGGGTTAAAAAATCAACCAATAAAAGCGAATAAATTGAAAAAAAAACAGTGAACATAAATCTATATTTAGTTGAAAATTTTAAAATTCTTCAAGGGTCGATTACATTGGGATATTTACTCGCTAAGAGAGTAGCGAGTAGGAACGTTACCATGCTACAGCAGCTCAGTATACCAAGCCAAATTATATAAAATGTTAACTTCCAGAATTACCCCCATACTATGGAATTTCAAAGACAATAAATAAGATTGCAACACAAAATTAAAATATGAACTTTACCAACAATTATTCAATAAAATTTCATCAAAACAGTTCCCAGAAAATACAATATATCTCATCTGAAGTGTTATGTTGGCAGCCTGCGTGGTTAAATGTCGGCTTTGGCCAGAATAATATTGTATGAAAATTATTTTTTATATAATTCGGCTTGGTATGCTGAGCTGCTGTAGCATGGTTGGTCTGTAACGCTCCTACTCGCTACTCGCTTAGCGAGTAACTATCCCAATGAAATCGACCCTTTATTGAGAATAGCTTTAAGGCGGCGTTCACACCGGCACGATATGCGACATGCGATATATCTTAGTGAAAATATCGTTGAGATATATCGCAAGGAAGGTTCACACTGCAGGCGATAAATCGACGCCACCTCTGCGATAAGAATGTGAAGGGGACAATGAGTCATCATTTATTTCTAAATTCAGAACAATTCAAAACTACTTTAGTCACAAATATGAGCTCAAGTGAGGAGGATGTTGTAGTGGCTCATTGGTTCCTCAGGCGTAGGATGAGGAAAAAAAGGAAGTACTGGGTCATTCCAGATGCACTGACGAGATTTGACTAAATTAATAAAATGAAATACAGCCTTGTCTTCTCTTCCCGACATGTTGACTACTCGAAGTCAATATGCAACTAATCGTAAAAACCAATAGCATGAAGGAGAGAGGAGAAAGAATATTGCAGTACTATATTGTAGGCTCAGTACGACGCAATGTCTGTTTACTTAACAAATTCCTTCCTAGTATCGTATGCAACTAATCGCAAAGACCGATAGCATGCAGCACTTGGTGCGATTCATCTCTTACGATATATTGCACAATCGTCTCGGTGTGAACCATTTTTATCGCCTCCCTCTACATTTCAAGTATCTGTCCATGCGTGTCGCGTCTCACGTATCGTTTAAGATATATCGCATGTCGCATATCGTGCCGGTGTGAACGCCGCCTTAGAGGGCTAGGAGAGGATAACAAGTAAAACACAGCGGATAAACAACTGAAGGAAGAAAGAAACTACCTACAACATGATCTTCTTTTAGTTTATGTACTGCCTACGCAAGTATAGGAGAAAATAATAATGACTAAAATGATTCTTACACTTTCAATTTGTTTTTCAAACTGTTGCTTATTGAGAGCAAACTGGCGCGATGTTATTGAATGCTCCTGTCGGCTCAGCTCGATCTCCAATTTCAACTGTTCAATTGACTGTTCCATTCCTCTCACTCGCATTTGGCAAATTTCATGTGAGGCTTCTTTCTCCAGTTCCATAATTCGCCAGTTCAATCTGCAATCATAGAATGGTTATTACAATAATTAATCCAATCTTGGTTTAGAATAGTTCCCGGTTTCCAAAAGAGTGACCCAATTTCTTTATCATACATAGTTAACAGATAAATATATTATTTCCGGTATGAAATTGGATGTAGAAACTGAGCAGCGAATTTTAAATTGAGCAGCGAAGGATTGCTTGAATATGAATTACATTGCAATGAATCATTACTGTATACTGTGAATAATCTAGGAATGTATTGAAACTATAGCAAATCAATCCTTGAAATGTTTTCACAGAAAATATACCACGTCGTCATGAGATACATAGAAAATTTTCATCTCTTACATGTAGATTTCAGACTACAGATTGTTCATTGTTTTTTATAACTTATAAATTGTGAGACGTTTGCCCCTGTTTTATTTCAACTTAAAGCACATTGTTTTCGAGATTATATTGTCAAATGAAAAATCAGGATTGGGTGGATATCCATTGCTTGTACATATAAATAAAATCTCCTAAACCATTATAATAATCTAAAAAAACTAAAATTTTGAGATATTTTCATTAGAAGCAACAATAGTAATTTACAGCTATCTTACAATAAAAAACGCCTACAGGTCAGGTTAACAGCGCTTAGTAACATAAATAAAGCCTATTAGTTGTTTGTAGATGTGGGAGAGTGTTAAGAATACCTATAAAAAAGTCTGAGATTAGAGGGTTATTGAACATGTACCGTACGTTACCAATATTGCAAGATGTAAAATCAAAAAGGTACCAAAAGTACAATAATACTCTTGATGCAGTAAAAGAATTTGCATTGACAGTCACAGTGGTGTAGTGTAATCTGTTAAAATGCTTCTCTTGAATGACTGATAATCCTGAGGTTATGGGTTAGATTCCCATTTCTGTCCACCATCTTTATATCACCATTCACCTCTTCACCGAAGCACAAGTCTCAGACTAATGTGAGCATCATAAAAAAAGGGATTTCGAGATATTGTGACATACCTTTCGATCTCATGTTGGAGTTTGTTGTCCGTTACTTCACAAGCTGATTGACGTGATTGATCTATAATTGTGCTGCCCCCGATTCCATGGTCACTGTCATCTGGTGGTGATGAATCTGAATATGAAACGTCAAAATCTGTTGAATCGTCGGTTGACAAATTCTTCACAAGAGACGAATCATTCGATGGTTCATTTACTTTTTCCATTTTGTTGCAGAGAACTTCTATAAATGTTTCTTTAGTAGCAGCATCAACTAGATTGTTTTTAGAATCAGCACACAGTTCCTTAACATTTTCTTTACTGTTATTTGCAAACATCGGACCTGGAATGGACTTGACTATCTCATCAGACGAATTGCGATTCTCTATTAGTACAGTATTATCTTTAATATCACTGATTGGAAAATTATCATCTTTCTCAGGAGTTGTCAAATTGTTATTGAATAGAGATTCCTTTGATTTACTATTCATGAGATGATCAGAATCGTGGCAATTTCCAATTGAAATACTGTCAGATGAATCAATATTTTTTGCAACATTCTTCTCATAATCTTCTCCTGAACAGGGCATTTCTTCACTGGCATTTCCAATGCTGGACATCATGTAAACAATGCACCTATATCAATAACATTTTTGACAACAATGGTTGAAGAACTTTCAATTTCAATACCATCAATTATGATGAGTTTACATATTTTCCTCAACGTGCGCAGTGACATGAATCTGTGAAAGAGAAACAATAGGCTACAAGACAATTCAATTATTTAATATAATTAGGCGTCTACGTTATATTCAAATAAAATTAAAACTGTTAATTATGGTGCTATCTTGAATACACATGAGCTTCATCTGAAAAAGCTTGAGGCCATTGGGATACGAGGGGCCACATATATTGTTGGTTTGAATCATATCTTGTGCAGCGAACTCAGTCAACAAAAATAGGATATCTAATGAGTGAGGATGCAAATGTTGAGTGTGGGGTTCCACAAGGAACTGTGCTTGGACTAATTTTGTATCTAGTTTTTGCAAATGATCTGTGTTCGCTTGACATAAATGGCAAACTGATAGCTTTTGCAGATGATACTGCCATTTTATTCAATGGTGATACTTGGGAAGAGACATTCAGAACAGCAGAGCAAGAACTTGGGAAAGTGCTGAATTGGCTTAATAATAACCTACTGACATTGAATGCTGAAAAGACTGTCTTTCTGGTTTTCTCATTGCCACTAAACCCCTTAAAAATACATTGAAAATACATATCTGTGAACAGACTGGAGATGAATGCAGTTGCCCTGTAATTAGAGGATCTGATGCAGTGAAATACTTGTGAGTTCAAATAGATGATTTGTTCCGATGGGAGGGTCAGGTGGCTAGTGTTGTTAAAAAGTTGAGAAAGCTTGTATATATATTCATGCAGCTGCGCAATATATTGCCGGTATCGGATGTTAGAATGGTTTCCTACTCTCTGGTGGAATCTGTTATTAGATATGGTATTCTTATATGGGGAGGAGTTTATTATAATACAATAGATCCGCTTCTTAAAGTGCAAAAACTTCTACTCAGAGTTATTAGCTATAGGCATCGGTTATTCCCATCAATTCAGTTATTCTGGGATTACAAGGTACTTAGCGTTAGGCAGTTATGCATATCATTAATTAGCACATATATAAAGAAACACCCAAGCCAAATTCAATTCGTTGATCATGCTCACAATACCGGAGCTCGAAATAGAGATATTTCAGTTCCCAGAATAAACTCAACATTCGCTCAAAAATCAGCATTATATGTTGGCTCTGAAGTTCTGAATAGAATGCCGAGTCTTTTGAAGAACGAGGCTAACTTAAAAAATATAAGAGTTCATTAAAGAAATGGCTAATAGATATAAATTTCATTGAATCCGAAAATTTTTTAGTAGGTAACTTCTGAATGTATAATTAAATAAATTCAAGATATAAAGAGTTTGAAACTTTCAGTTAATTTTCCAGACAATAACTAGCATGCAATATTTCATCATATTGTTTATATAAAAATACTTATAATGGTATATGACATTATTTTTTGTAGGGTGTTTTTTGTTGTTGTTGTATAGAGTTAGCAGTGATAAGTTTGTAGAGTTAGTAAGGTGGTAGATAGTAGGCCTAGTATGTAGTGCTAGATAGTATATAAGTAGTCATTGTGGTGTTGGTAGTATTAGTGGTACTTATATAACGTAGAATATTTCAATAAAAATTAGAATACTAACATGGAAAATCAACAATAATGTTTCATTGATTTAACAGGAATTTTGCATAAATTGAAAATTTACTAGACTGTTTCACCCCAGCACATATTTATATAGTGGGGTGTTTATGAGTAAATGAGTAATCAATTTGGAAATATTTATACACAGACATTGTAAAAATTTATTATTATGTATCGAATGAAAATAAACTCTTCTAGACAGGGTTGTTGAATTGAATTACTCAACTCCTGATCCAATGCTATAAGTTACCAAGAAGCACTAGGGCGCCACTGAACGCTGTGCGACGACAGTTTTCAACATCAAACCGATTTCAATGAACTCCCGGACTATGGAAGTTCAGCTGCGTCGCGCTATGCCGGGCGTTCATATTCATTGAAAACCATTGGTTCGATTTTTAAAGCAGTGTTACACAGCGTTCAGTGGCCGGGAGCCCTGAGCTGTGCTTTATTAGCAGTTATAAGCAGAAAAGCTTTAACCCAAATTCCAGCCTCATCCTGACATTAGTGAGGAATACGTAATAACATAATTATAGAGTGGATATTCTTTCAACATTGATTGCAAATACTGTATAAATGAGTCAAAACTGAAGGGTGATAAAGTGCTAGAATTTGGAACAAGCTAGAAAAAAACAAAAACTTGAGCTTACGTATGTAATTTATTTTGAATTAATATTGGAATGGCAGGAAATCGTTTCAACTTAGAATGAAAGAACTAGGTTATGGGAAGAAATTGAATAAGCTGAAATAGTACTGTAGAAATGAGAACATGGGAAATATAGTTTAAATGGAACAAGTTCAAAACAGCTCACTGATTTTGCAAGCAAAGCATGATAGAATGAACATAATTTGGAAAACATTACCGTATCGCATGAGAAAATATATGAGATAAGCTATGACCCAACGAACTCATATGGTTAAGACAGTTCACTTTAAAATTAACAACAAACCAACTTAAATTAAAACTCCACACCATACTGCAAAAGTAGAGAAAGCACGCAAAATTAGCGTAGTTCCGAATTTTCCAGGAATTCACAACGCTTACCGAATAGATAAACAAAAATATTCAAATCTGTTGCATTCCAATTAGAGTTGATCTCTTGAATAAAGAAGTCGTGTAGTATGAACATTTCGATTTGCATCAAGATGGATATTATTTAATTAAATTTAAAGCACGAACATTACTCACATATTGCTACATCACTATACACTCTTTTGATTTATAAGACTCTAGAACAACAAACTTCACCAAGACTGAACCGAAAACACTACACTACTGACACTGAGCAACTGAGGTAATGTTAATGGTAATGAGTGACAGCGACAGGAGACTACAAACGTCACATACGCAGACAGCAGATGCTTGACCTTCAAATCCAGAGTTACAGCTGTGTACAGTATGTCTTGTGCAGATGGAAAAATTATTATCACTTTTTGTTTTCCTGGAACAATAATTCATTAATTTTCTATTTCCTATCTGCTTTTAAAATTATTAAACATTTAAAAATCATAAATACCGTCATCATGAGAAATTATCATATTTCGATATTTCAGTAATTCTTACAACAGTTCGGAAAGTAATACATCATCAAAGAATACTCAATATCATCATTTCAATTTATAATCTAATTTTCGTTTTACGAAAATACCTATTTATTCTTTATTGATATTAATTATTACAATGGCGTTGATTTCATGATGATCAAAAAGATCGGAAAGGGAAAAGTCGAAAAGCTTGGCTTGGCCTTGATTACTTGATTTTGTAAATTTTGTTCTGGAGGTTGAGGTTAACATCAAGCGTCGTTTTGTCGTTGCATGGAAAGGATTCGTTTACAAATCCAAAGATCTGAAGTGTTCCATTACTTGTGAATAGTGTTTTGAACTGTGATCATCGTATTTTAATCTATTTCATCAATCAAACCATTCGCTTACCGGTCACATCAACATGTCTGCCGTTTTGGTGCCTATTAATCCAAAACCATACACCAACTCCCTAACCGGCAAGCCTGTTGTGGTCAAGTTAAAATGGGGCCATGAATACAAAGGATATTTAGTTTCTGCAGATTCATATATGAACTTGCAGCTAGCTAATACAGAGGAGTTCGTTGAAGGTATGATGACTGGTAACTTGGGAGAAGTGCTTATTCGATGTAACAATATCTTGTACATTCGTAGTGTTGAAGAGGAAGATGAAGAAGGAGAAATGAGAGACTAACTTACTTGGAAATCTATCCGATCTGTTACCTTTATATGTGACAACTTATAAGTGACCACTTCTCTCTTTTCAAATAACGTTCATGTAAATATATTTTCTTTTGTACCACCGGTTGACTTTCTAGTTAATCCTGCATATTCCATCCTCGTATATTTTTCCTGTAGACCTGTAGAGTAACTTTGTACATCTGAGTCTGCTTACTAAAAGCTAACTAAATTTACTTCTATATTGGCCCTCATGATTGGTTTTCGAAGAAATTGTGAATACTGAAGTTGAATAGCGTTGAATTGTCTTCAATTTGGGGTTTGTAGACTGGGCACTGTTGTTCAAAGTTGAAGGAAGAAGGAAGAGATGGAGATAATTTAGCCAAGGACTAATTTCTTCTAAATTGGTGGGAAGGTTCGGGGTACTCCCCCTAAAAGTTTCTAAAAAAATCCCTTTAAACCCACATTTTAACGATTCTAGACATGCGATCTTGTTTCTTTTTCAACATTTCATCCCTTATTATGTGTCAAAGAAACTGTTATCTAGTTCTTTTGTCATTGGAAGATCCTGACCCCCATTGATTTAGTAAAAAATTGAAGCTCGCCTACTTGAAACTATTTTCACCCTTCTATTTTTAAACCCTCACCTTTACTGATTGGGGTACTGTACTTGGAAATTTCATTTAAAAGGGTACAAGGGTATTCCACAGGAAATCTTTTGAAAACCAGTACCCTATCTAAAACCATATTTTCAGTAATTCCAGACGTCTTTGACTAGTCAAGAATTGTCTTCCGAGGCTCCAATTATAATTGGAAGTAATAATTATTAAACTTTTTCATCTGGAACTCTGGGGGATCCCCCATAGTTACGACAATGCGTAAACTAGTTCACACACCATGCTTTTTAAAAAATATCCTTCGCTAATGCAGTATTATGTTTTTTCGTTTTTACAGTGTGATGTACTAATTTATCTCTAAAAATCTAGCCTAAAGCCAAAGAAACGCTCAAGTAGCAATGTGTGAACGAGCTAATGATAAATTTTTTAATCTTATTGCTTTTGAGTTTTAAATTTATTTTCTCTAGTTGGATTCAAGTATAGATATGTACTGATGCGAAACCACGTTACACTTACAACTGTACAGAGCTGCAGTAGTACTTTCAATTACAGTGCCTGTTACTACAAAAAATATTGCTTGAGGGCACGCACTAGTCTTGTAAGGCGGCGGTCACACCTACGCGATGAGATAGCTGATGCAATGTGATACAACTTCTATCTCTATTATCGCAGCAACTCTCGTGCTCACACCAGAACAATGCGATAAGCGATGTAATTTACAATAAAGTATCAGGGACTCATCAACGGGGGACGATGAACGGACCCCGAAATCGCGGTAAAATTGACTATCGCGCCGATTATTTCCCGGCGCGATCGACATGCTGTGTCGCCTCTGCGATGCAAAACTATTGATGATAATCAGTGTTGCACTGAGATCGCGCTATTGTACTTGTTTTATCACTCAGGCAAGAAATGTACGTAGTAGGTTTTGAGACGCTGCGGACGCGTTTCGAACTATGGTGTTCTTCTTCGGCGCTTGGTTACAGACTGACTCGGTTAGTCTGTAACCAAGCACCGGAGAACCACATTGTTCGAACGCATCTGCCGCGACTCAGAAAGGTCAGTTCTGCACAAGTTTCTACATGTGAATAGCTATAATGCAGTTCACGAAAATGGATATTCACAACAATTATTGTGATATTCATTCTTCAGGTGAAAGTATTAGGCTAGCCGCACACTGCGCGCAATATTTTGCCTCAAAACAAGTGCAGTGTGCGGAAGGTCGCATAAAAATGATTGATTCACAGCAACTCCCAACAGTTCAGTTGTGAGCCTCTTCAGTGAACAGTTCTGTGTTGGTGGCTTAAGTTATGGCAGATGATACTGAAGTCCCAGTTCTTTTGTGGCAGTTCGTCCAGATGCTGGATGAAAAGCAAAGAAACCACTGGATTCATCCCATAAATGCTAAAAGAGATATAAGTTCTTTCATTGGTGAACTACAGTGACCCAAAATTTTCTACAATTATTGTAGAATGACACGTTTGACTACCTGTTTGGCATGGTCAGAGAGAAGATATAATGCTATAGAGAAGCAGACGACGTACCGTTGGGGTCTGACGAGTTGATCCCTGGCTACTGTGCATTCCAAGGTTGAGTGGTAGAGGGGACTCGCAAGTCCCAACTCCGCCTAATAAAGCATATTTTCATTTCATTGCAATGACATTAGCCCTAGACTCAACTAGGCTAGTTGAAGCTGGCTGAAGCGCAGAAAACCTGCTTGTCTCTGGCCGTAGTTTTCAAATTAGGAGTAAAGCATGAATAGAGCATGCGCAAAGCACCGAAAAACCAGGGATCAACTCGTCAGACCACAACACAGTAAACAGACGCCTGGCAACATGTGGGAACAAGAAACCACCGGCAAGCCAGCTTCGTCTTTGTTGCAAAACTTTGTGCGGCACTCCACTTGATAAGGCATTGCTGTGTCGGCAGCACCTAGCAACACGCTGAAATGTTGCGCGAAGTGTGCTGCCGGCCTTTGTGCCACATTTTATTTCAATGATTTATGGGGATCTTATCTTAGTATACAGATTCCTTCAGCGTCATTTCTTCGTGAATTGATATTACAACTCCATTTTTGCAAGTACCCTTTGCAATTCATACATGCAACAGTACAGTTTAAAGATATCTACAGCCGTTCAAAATAAACCTTCAGTTGTGATTATCTAAATGGTGGTGGCATTGTTAAGTTAGAGAAAACGGAAATGTGTAAAAAAAATAATATTACGACAGAGATAACTTAATGTCAGTAATCGAACAAGATCAATGGAATACGAATCAGAAAGTTTGAGGAAAATCATAATCAAGTCAAATAAATTTCAAAATTTATTTGTAGTCTGCCATGTACAATAATTATATTGAAGGTATGTGCACTATTCAACAGTTTTACATTGGATAACGGAATAGATAATTTGAGAAATTGCAAACAAGTATGAAATTCCACATTTTTTAATGTTTATTAAAGCATAAATTGTGAATAGCAAACAGAACAAAACATTTTCAGCTAGCTTTTTATAATAATTTGTCAATTCCTGGTTACACATTGGATATTTACATTTACGAATCGTCATCATGGTCAGACTAAATTATAGCAACAACAATATCATTAAATTTAGAAAACACAAAATCAATCCAATCAGTTTGAATATAAAAACCTTACAAAGAAATAAAATTTAGTAATAATTCTCAAATTTGGATATGAATAGCCTAACTAAGTTATAATAAGGAAGACGATTACATTTGAAACAAAGCTAAAATAAATAACAAAGCAAAATTCTACAGAACCATACACTTCAAAACTACCTATTGAAAATGTTATTTTGGTGGACATCGTTAGGCTACTATAGCATTAACTTACAATTTTACATAAAGGTAAGTTACTATCTCAACTCAATGTTTTTCTAGGTACCTAATTTAAAACTATTAACAATTTTATTGAATGAAACAAAAAAGCGAATAAATTTTTTAACAGATCAACTCAATGCATACTAACAACGAAAATGTTAAAACTTTCTATCAAATTTATACGAAACCACTTTTCTTGCTATGAGCATTTACTTAATACTCAAGATTGGTCTTTAAAGAGAAAAGTTTATCATTTCAAGAGTAGTCCGATAAATTTATTTAGAAAAAGATGGGAGCAGTATTTATGAGTCTCAAGAAATGACAACAAGCAAAGGCTCTCATACCCTTTCCTCACAATGTCACGTGCCTCAGGTTTATTGCATAGCGGGGCGCAACAGCAAAGATAGTAGCTGCGAAATCAAACTCATAATTTGGAATGGAGTAAGAAAACGAGCAAATGGATTGTTGAAAATCAATCAATTTGATAGACAATGGTTTGATTTCTCATCTACGCCTTGCTGGGCAAGCGTCATTACACCATTACCTGTTGTTAAAAAAAGTACATTCAAAATTCTAAGGTACATTTAGGTCATATTAATATGTTTGTTGAGAATATTTTTTCACAATACATGTTGTTAGTACTTAATAAAATTTGGAAACATACACTTAATTTCAGGCCTACTTTAAAATGAATATTTCAAAATCAATAAGCTACTAATTATTTACTGACAGAATTGGATACTTCCTGCATAAATATGAATGAAAACTAGTAATAAAAAGCAGCAAAATAGAAAAATGAACATTGTCAAAGACATTAATGTAGATTACACTTTTTAGATAGAAATTGTCTAAATGTAAGACGTAGCATGTGATATTTATGAACACTCGTAGGTGAGAAAATATAATGTGTTCAATCCACAAAAGAATATGAAAATTGCGCTGCTTATGACAGATCTAATATTTTGATGAGAAATATGATTTAGAGGCCCGAAATTTCAAGATTATAAGCAAACGTTGGTGATGTTCAAGTTAATGACTATAATTTTTGAGCAAGATATCTGTAATCCATACAGCTTATGAATAATGAAAATCGACATGTATAATTATAATAACTTTACAGTAAAAGGAAAAATCACATGTTGGTTTTAGAAAGTCCCAACACACATTTATATACTTAAAATAGGCAAATTAGGAATACTACACTACAATCCATAATAAAACAAAACAGAAACTAGTTCAACAAATATAATAAAAAATTGAATAACCTAGAATAAGTAAAAAATAATATCTAAGCAGCTTTGCATTAATAGTAAGGTGCTAAAATCACAATCACAGAATTCACGGTCGCCAATGTTCGAAAGCCACAAAATAAACCACAACAAAAACATTTCATTGAACTTCTACATTACTACAGTATTAAAAAGCTTGTGAATTATTTGAAATTACTTGAAAACACTTTCGTTTTACGTTTAACAACCAATTGGCAAAACATTAGTTTTGAAACACACGTAATATGGTCCACCAAATATTAGCTATTTCTTCAAATATTACATGCATAAGACATGTACAGAATTGGAGTATATTAATTGATAGTTTCATTATTCAACAAACTTTCCACATAAACTAGGTACTAATGTATTATTACTGTTTGATTACACTTTAGCACACACCTAAAATCTATTCAAATATTATTACTTGAATAGTTAGCTATCCTAAATAAATGGCATATACAATTTATTTTATTTGGACGATTACAAAACACGAAATTAATTCAATTAACGGTACTCCATGCATATAATTGATCCTTACTATTACACGAAGGCTAATATATATATATTAAATATATATTTCATTAGTAGTAGTAAAGAGATGGAGATATCTAATCATTCAGTAATATTATTGCTTATGAAGGAGACATTTATTATATAATATGTACTGTATTATCAAGTTACATTAAAATCTAATTAAATTATACAATACTATCGTTACCGCACAACAGTAACTTGGTGATATAAAAAGGATACCGTAAGTTGTATTATTTCCAAGCACTTTTATCTTCAATAATAATTCAAAGCATCAACGATCGCATCTGGTGAGGCAAGGGTTTGTACTATTTCTCAGTTAACACTTTATTTAGTAGCTATTTACAATTGAAACTTGCATTGGTATGTTGTTGTTATAATTTCACTCATAACACAGAGACCGCCAAAATTCTATCAATTAAAAATACATTTGAGGTATTTAATATTAATGTAATGTTGACTAGAAGTATTGTAAATGTGGATTCAAACCTTTTTATGGGTAGATTGTAGGCACTGACAACGGAATTATCATGGTGGGGGGAAGGGGGTGAAAACCAACTATTAAAATGTATTGATGAATTATTTATTTATATAATTATTTATGCTTATTTTATTTGCTGAATTGACGTACAATTAATTTTAGATTCTTCGTCAATTAAGCTAGGTATTATTTAGTTCCTTCAAAGTATTTTACATCATATCTACAAATAATAAAATCGATATCCTGTTAAATTAAGATGACCCAAAGAGAACTCATTACAGCACTTTATAAAGCCTAAAGATTTAAACATTTCGGGGAAAAACTTGAAAAGCCCAATGCACTAATGGCACTTGCTCTTTATATACTGCTTTTATCACTATCATTGAAGAGCTTTCTATAAATACAACATAATATTACCATACGGTATCACACTTCTTTTGAATTAGCCTGTTAACATTTATGAGTTTTCAATGAATCTTGTATTACAACCATCTATTAAGTTTAATTGATTTTAAATTTGTACTTTTTTCAATAAAAAATACGTTTTAAAATGTAAGTTACTTTCAAGACACTAACGTGTAGCGGTTATTTTATTTCTGTTGTGAGAAAGACCTGACTCCCTCGAATAATTTCAAAATCGTTCTTCTTGGAGTGAAATAATGTAGGCTAATATTTTAGGAAATACTCTGGTAAAATGTAGTCTGGCTGTTTATGATCTCTTCAATAATAGTTGTAATGATATTACATAGTTTTTATTAAGAAATAACTATGACGGAATTTCACCAAAGTAATATGAACTGCTGATATTAAGAGATACAGTATATGCATTCAATAGGACTGGTAATATTTTTTGTTAGTCTCGTAATTTCCACGAGATAATGTAACAACTTCATCAAATGAAAGTTTATGAGAGATATTATTTAGGCTATTCCTTCCAGGCACTAATGGGTGTACTATTTTATCAAGATTTCTTTTGCAAATAAACGTCATAAAAATATTTTCTATCGACTTTCAGTTTTTTTCATCTTTTCACAAATTTGCCTTATCCCCGGTACTGAACTTTACAAAGCTTGAACAAATTGGGAAGTAATCGTTGAAAAATTTAATACTACCGGTAATCATTGCAATACTCTCTAAATATCTAGTTGCATTGGCAGCTTGGACTTTAATGTTTCACACACAAGTCAGCATAAACATTATATATCTACTCATAATTTCAGGTTCCATTTTTATGATTGTCACAACTCAACGTTAAGGGCATAGCCTATATGGAGACTTTATGTCATCAGTTACACTATGTCAGTTGAGAATGAATGCAACTATGAAAAGATTCTGTATAAAATACATATTTTTATATTACAGTACTTCGACTTGAGTTTTTTTGTGAGGAGTAAATCTTTAGAAAAAGTTGTTAAATTCTCAAAAAGAACATAAGATTTCGGAATTATTCGTTTCCAATAGCCCAATAATATTAGAAGTACTTCGGTGCAAAAGTACAGAAGGAATTATTATTATTATTAGGTGTCAGATTGACAATTTATTAATATAATATAAAAGAAACAAAATTGCACAAGAGATGCTCGAAGTGCGAGATCTACACGAAAATTGATTAATATTATGAAATTACATTCAAGCAAATTACAGCACAGCATTAGTAAAAATATTAAACATTGAGAGTTGAATGTGTCTTGTAAATATTAGCCAATCAAATTCTAGTCCCATCTAATAAAACATGCTAGTAAATGAATTTGTTTTTTACTACTTTACTATTTCGAATCCTAAACCTAGACCTAAAAAGTATTGTGAATCACTGGTGCATTTTCATAGGAAACTTATTGAATGACTGATTATTGCTTTAAATTTACTGCAACAAACAATAGGCCTATTTACCATATAGTTATTGAAAGAATTTAGAATAAGAACTGAAGTTTTAAATTTTAATGAACTTAATAATCAATTTCAAACAACCAAGCAGTAAAAAAATCTGATCTAATTGTACTGTACCCTACAACATGAAGCTATTAAAAAAATGAAACTAACCACGTTCTAATATAATCCTGATTATTATTCTAAGGGTACAAATATACATCGTTTTCTAAGCAACAATATAGTTATAGCCACGTTTCTAATCCTTTGCACGAATACAGAAGCGCTGAGACCCCCGATGCAGTACTTGCACATACCCTTAATAATTAGCAATGTCTAAAAAAAATTAATTTGTCACAGCTGAAAAATCTTATAAGGAATCAAAATTATACTCAACATTGTTTATAAAGCTAACAGTTGGAGCTATTGGTCTTTATTGAAAACCCAATGGAAAGATTTTCATCACCTGAGCTGAAAGTATAATGCACTTTCAAGACCAAGAGAAAATTTTTTCATAAAACTGATTGAGGTAGAATTACTAGACTTTCCTAACTTCCCTGTGGGTCTGTGAGATCCCCTATCATGAAATCAATAACAATCAACTTCAATTTACAGACATGAAATTTCTACAACATACTACAAAACATATTCTTAAATTAGAAATACAGTACTTAAAATTAGGGTTATAAGAGTATAAAATAATGAAATATATTACTGTACATAAATTTATTACACTGTCTATATTCGAAAAAAATCAGCAACATTGTAATACTAAGCAAAACGCGTTATTTCAGAATATTAGAATTTTTTTGTGAGCTGGGGGAAAATATTTTGTGTCTTAAAAACGTTAACTTTTAAAACATTTATAGTTCTTTACTTTATTACATTCTTGGAAGTAAAAAAATTAAGGAGAAACTCTCAAATTCAAGTTGGAGCCTAATACAATAAATCGAATTAATAAACATTCTGAATAAATTTTTCAAACATAGTTAAGCTCAAAATGATATGGATATTTCAGCTTAATTACGGCCGAAATAATATCATTCTGGCATGATATAAAGAAACACAATTGAACATTAGTGTAGAATAAACAATTTTTAAATAGCAATAACTATAAATTGCAGAAAATCCACAACAAAAATCATCCTTTCAAACAGAACAAATAGCTGCATAAATGAGAAATGAAACAATAAAACATTAAATTAATTACTAAAATTGAGTTGTTCATCAAAATATTAAAAAAATACGGTATTGTTGAATGAGGGATATTGCTTGAGTAGCACGATGATGTTGAAAACTAGAAAATAAAAGTGATTTCAATAAGCTGGGCAAAACAATATATTAACAAGCGAAAATCTGTCCACTAAAACACTTGTTTGAGGTTGGGAAAATTATTTAATGGTTGATCAATATTAATAACTTATTGAAAGAAACACCAGAGTAATTAATTCGATTAAATTTTACAGGGTTTTCAAATTAAATAGCGATCGTGATTACATTTCTGCATTAATGGCACTTCATATGATATTTATGCTATTGGTAACTTGACAGGATTTCTAAGAACAGCAAGATATAAAACACTTCAAACTGCAATTCCATTGAGATCAAACATTAATTTGAATGAGATTTCTGAAGCTGTTTCATAATAAAACGGAAGGTTCAACTTACTCAACATGATTGGAAACAAAGTAGCCTACTAAATAAATAGCTCATTATTATTTGAGTAATTTATATTTCTCATGGCTTTTTAATTTAGCAGGTAATTTCTTCAAAGGCTTCATTAAAGGGAATTTCTTCGGTCTAAACCGATGAACAGCATTAAATGTGTTGAATACGCAATTCACAGAACATTGTAACAATTCTTCCACTAATTATTGGTGAGACAACCAAATGTTTAAAACTATTATTTACTTAAATATCCAGTAATTCAATAATCTTTGTAATTAAATTGCGACACAGACTATGATATTGGGAATGGAATGCATAAAATAAGGAATTCAAGGAACATAATATTATCATCATTGATAGTAATTTACTAGACAACTATGAGAAAATTTAGTTATAGCAGAGTATCTGTAGTTATATTACAATATTTTTCGTACCTCATGAAAAAAGGAAATATAACAATACTAATTGTTTATGTATTTTAGTTCATCATATTTGGTTTTTCATTTCATTTTTTATGGGCTACTGAAGTGAAAATTCGTATCAGTAAGTAACCACAGTAAAGTTACTGGAACCACGTATCAGTAACTGTACCACATGAAAAAAGGAATTAAAACAATATTAATTGTTTATGTATTTTAAAGTTTATTCATTATATTTCATTTTTTATACTGAAGTAAAAATACTTATCAGTAAAGGGTCAGAAGTAGCTGATCAATGAATAAGTTTTTGGAATTGGGCTTTTTAGTCATTTTAGTTTCAAAATAATGAACTGGGCAGGAATGTTAATTTTTATTTCATAGAAAAAAAATATTGTTCACTATTCTTAGTGATAGCGAATATTTTAGTGCAGAGGTGAACATGTAATTGATTATACACTATAGTATAACGCATGCATGGAAAACTGTTCAGTATGATTTTTTCTAAACTAGTTTCAAGTAATTTAGTAGTTATTCTAGTAATACAGAATATAACTTTTTCAACACCCATCAAATCAAAATGTAAGAAACCGTAATCAATATTTTTAATATTATACTTTGATGTTGAATTAAAAATCTTAGTAAGATAGTCTGTTCAAACGAAGACACTTATTGCGACACTCCTTGCTAGACTAGAGCTGAATGAGTCTAGCACAAATTTGATTTCTGTGCGAGAGCGCTCTATCGTATTTAGTGCCTCAGTTTGGACTGGCTTCAATTTTTTACAGACACGAGATTAAAGTAAAAGATAAGAGAGATTCAAGAGAGGTAGTAGCTCTACCAAACTTAGCTGCACAGCTAGTGTAACATTAGAGAACAGTTTCTTGATAACTTTACTATGAATAGGAATTATTATGATTGCAAGTTACACTGCAAAAGCATACGACAAGAATATTAGTTATTAATACGAGAAGAGATACATCAAGATAATATTGCTTTAGCTCATAAACCCACCCATCTAAGAAGTACCAAGAGAAATCGTCAAAAATGCTATACTTTAGAAAGATATTTCATTCGAGATTGAAAGTGTAAAGGCACAATTAATTAATTCTGAGAAGAAATAGAAACTGAATTTGAAATCAATTTTCGGTAGAAATACAATTTGTGACGTTCTGTTATTTTAATACTGTTATTTTTTTAATTTCTGTATCACAAATATTGTGGAACCCTTCCATAATAGAAATGAAACTTGGATGTAGTCTAAACCATTTAAAAATTTCTAAACCCTCCGATTTAGTGTTTGATATCATAGTTTTATATCTAAGCCCAACACCAATACAAAACAACTAGAATTGAAAAACATTTCTGACCAGCAGAAGATATTATACTACCGTACTATATTTTACAAGGCTAAGAAAAATATCTGTATTTCCAGATCTAATACAACTTCAATAGGGAGGTTTCCAACCATAATATGATTGATTTCCGTGTTCAATGCCAAAAATGTTATTCATTGTACGGAATTACAAGTTTTAAACGATCACAAATTGAATTTCCACCAATTTTCTTAATAATATTATAATGAGACAATTCAATAAATGAAGTATTCAACAGGATTTATATAAATACTTCAATACATTTCAGCTTTGAGTTGATTTAAAATACAGTATAAATAAATCGTTATTTTTGCAATAGCTCTTCAATAGCACACTCAGCTTGAAATAATTTTTAAAATTATAAAATTTCCAGGATTTCTGAAATATTTTATCAAGCTTGGTGTATTGAGGAGTTATTTGAAAAATAACGATCAACATTGAATGAGAATAATCTTCAAACAGACAATCTTCTATACCATGGTAAGCAATGTAAGCAATACAGTATAATGTTTAGACGTTGGATTTGCTGTTACAAATATCTTATTAGCACTACAGAAGACAGTAAATGTGCAGCTGAACGGAAATTGGAATCGATTTAATCCGATGAAGTGAAGTATCCTGAAGCATCTCCTCTGCAAATAGGACACGTACGATTCGACTGAAAAAATGAGTAATATTATTGAAAAGAAATGTTTAATGTAACACTAAAAATTCTGTCCAGTAACAACTCTTCACAAAACAAGACAAAAAACTGTTGCTAAATAGTAAGAGAAAGATATGGAGTTTCCAAGAAAGACATTACAATTGCATCGTATAATCAAGAACATAATAACCAAAAACATCAATAAACTAGGTTCAAGAAGAAACCAGATTTCTTGAATGTAGGCCTACGGTCTATTTCATGAATAGTCAGTGAGATATTACACTACAATTATTTAAATGAATAAATAAATGAAAAGAAATCCGAATTTCTATACATACGGGGGTATACCTGAAGTGATTAAAAAATGATAAAGCCAGAGAATAATAGCTGAATGATACAATTATTACATAAATTATAAGCTAAAATAACTCAATAAAAGCTTATGAATAATAAAACGAAATTTTCACAAACACATTTATTAAAAATATAGAGATACTGGTTTCGGATGTTACTCCATTATACATTTTAGACAAACTGAAACTAAAGTACAGAGTAGCTTAATATATACTATACACGGAATGATACTATTGGCTAAGGGATAGGTTGACCTTCATTGACGGTTTGTGATTGGCTGAAGGCCATAACATGTCACGCCCACTTTCAACACTACAAAGAAAATTCAATAAACGGTTTGTAGTGCACAACAGTATTACCAAGAAATAATTTGACTGGAAATCTTTCCATATTTCCATAGGTACATCGTTTATTTTTGAGGTCTCATGCATCTATGTTATTGTTCTTGGAACAATGAAGTTTTGTAATTTGTCATAGAACATACGACAGATCAAAATATGAAAAGATAGGTATGTTAAGGTAAATAGAAACACTAGAATTATAAATACCTTGAGCCATTTGTCAACACATTTAGCATGGAATTCATGTGAACAAGGCAGTCCACGAAGTAACTGTCTCGATTCAAAGTCGCACATACAGACCACACAAGATGTCTGATCACCCTGATGAGTTTCCGCATTGAATCTAAAATAGAAATGTAACGAATAAAATGCCAATATTACAAAAAAACTATATAATGCTTCTCAAAAGAACAATATACACATTATTAACTATGAATCAACTAGAAAAGCTTTATGAATAAATAATAGTGCTGTATAAGCATTTTATCTACGACCATGTCATAATGTATACATTACAGTTTCACAATAAATTGATGCCAAAACAGCTGTATTTTCGAAATGCTTTATGAAACCCGTTGTATAAAGAGCTCATTATAGTACAGGTTCTACATTATAACACGGGTTCTGGACCAATCAGAAGCATTTTTGATGGAATCAATATCGTAATTCAATATTGTGAAACTATCAGCTGATTTGATCAAACTGCTAACCTAACAATCTACTATAACTTCTCGTATTTGAGATGAGAGGTTAGGTATCTCTGACAGTCACAGGTAAAATTAAATTGTTTTAATTAAATGTATACTAGTGGTCGTAGATAAAATAGTGTATGCAACGATTTTATTTGGCCATTAAAGCACTCGTGAGATATTTATAAACTCGCATTCGCTCGTGTTATAACTTACATCTAACTCGTGCTTTAATAAGGGTCAAAATAAAATCGTTGCATAAACTACTATTATAGATTAATTATATTTAGTAGGCTCTCAAAATGTATAAAATATCTCATCAGATCTCTCAAAGGCCACCTACCCAATAATTAAGCTGGGCATTCACGTTCCGATTTGCAGTACGACTTGTAGTCCAAACTCCAAGGTTAGATCCGATATAGGAACGTGAATGGGCTTGTTGGATAGTTGGAAGTATAGATGGACGACTCGGAACATCTAGAGGGACGACTGGAAGGTCCGACTGTTGACGGAGTTGGAGTGTGAGTAGGGGAGTCGGATCAGTCGGCCAACTTACCACATTCAATTCTTGACCTTCGGTTACATTTTTCGGCTCGAGAGCGATGTTCACAGCTGACTAGGACTAAAGTTGGATCGCTAGTTGGATAGCAAGTCAGAGCGTGAGTGGAGTCGACTATCCAACTAGCAATCCTACTAAGTCGTACTACAAGTTGGAACGTGAATGGCCAGCTTTACTTGCGTGCAGCCTATTTTAGTTTCTTTCACAGTGTACTGTCATATGGTATTTTGCACTGGGGTGGGAGCGGTTATGTGTCCAATGTTCTACTGATTCAGAAGAAAGTGGTTGGAATTCTCGTGGGAGCCGCAGTCAGGAAAACCTCTGAAACCACTGTAAACCTCTGTTTGTGTCATCAAAGATTCTGACTGTGTACAACCAGTATATTTATGTTGTTGCCCAGTACATATATAGGAGTAGGCAAAAGTTCTGCACAAAAAGTAATTGACATGGTTATTAAACTCATGAAAGGAGAGAACTTGATTTCCCCAGGGTAAGGCAGTCTAAAGTCCAAAATTCCCATTTGGTGTTGGGAATTAAGGTGTTTAATTGAGTAAGTGACGACTCTTTCTCCTACTTAATTCAGAAAGGCTCTTTTTGAAATTTTGTTAAACAGGCCCTTCTACTCTTTGCTAGAGTTTTTCTCTATTTTTTGGTAATTAATGTTGTTTTTGTGTCATTTTCATTTTTTTGACGTTGTCAATGACCGATAGTGTCCGATGGCAAAAAAATGCAATCCTATCTATAATCGATTAAAAGTAGGTCCACAGTGGCCTTAGCCCTCCTGACTGCTATAGCCCTCCCAACGGTACCTATAGAGTTTGATTCCCGATCAAAGCAAGGCATTTTTTATCATCATTCACCTCATAATCCAGGCTTGGGGCTTGTGGGGATTGTCCTCGACAAAGTAAATTATATAATACCTGAAATGAGCTAAATTCTTATTCATTTCAAATCTACTACTACTGCGTTCACGAGTTCGATTCCCGTTCCGCCAGGCATATTCAGAGTCAACATTTACCTCACTACCCTCGCACAAGTCTCAGACTCATCAGCAAAAAAACTACGTGGCCCGCATTAGGCGAAAACACATCTTTATTTAAAATAATACAAATTACTATTATTTGTTACTTACAGCCAAAATTTGAGCAGAGCTCAGTTGGCAAGTAACATTTGATGGTTAGTATACTAACATGTACGGTAATTATTAATTGATGTTATCAATTTATTTTGTCTTCATCTACATAACTGAAATCTCAAAAGCACAATTAATCGATTTCAACTTACTTGAATGATGGCAACTGTTCAATTTCAAGACGATTCAATCCTCGTGGCTTGGCCTCTCCCAGTCGCTCAGCCAAGTTGAGCAGCGCTTCGTAGTTCTCCGTCTCTGTTGAATCTGGGCTGCTCAGTTCAGCTTGGCTGTACGGTGAAAGCGGTGGATTCGAGAACATTGCTCTGTAAATTAAACAAAAACACATTAAATTTGAATTATTTAACTGTCATAATAACAATAATCAACTGAGAGGGATAAAACGCATTAACGGTGTGATATTATTACTTCTATGATGTCAATGACAGTACACACACGGGTTGTTTTAGTTGTTTTTTTTTTATATTAAACATCATAATAGGCGTAACACTGTTAGTTTGCTGAAAAATTTATATTTAAAATAAGTACTGTGTATTTCTAATGAAATAAGAACGACATTTCATAGCTGATACTAACGAAAGGTAGATACAGTTAAATTTGTCAACTTTTAAAGAAATATTCGATAAAGCAAAAAGTAAAAAAGACAGTGAAATTGATTGATTTCACCACATTATTTTCCTAAGAATGAGATAATATAAAACAATTATTTTCCTATTAACCACATTATTTTCTTAAGAATGAGATAATATAAAACAATTATTTTCCCATTTCCTTTCTTCCATTAGTATGTGGTAACTCATAAGCCGAATGTTTTCATAGATATGGGGCTATTCAAGAAGGAACAGATTTCGAACATTCATTTCTTACAAACTACAAAAATAGAAAAATAATTCCAACGTTTATAGGAGGAGAGAAAGTTCAACAACCCAATTAGAAGATTCAATCATGGCACATTTAAACTGCAGTTTGTCTTTAGTGAAATGGATACAAGAGAAACAATAATGTTGATTACTGCAATTAGAAAAATTGTCAATTGCTATGAACAATAATATTATAAAGTTTATAAGGCCTCATGTTCATACGATGTTTCGGAACACGCCTTCCTTCATTGTTCATGATGTGAATTTCTGTGGTGTCAAGTTCATTCTACTAGTCAAACAACAGCGCCAATGCGACCGTGATTGGAACTTCTACCTGGGCTGATTGAAATTTTGAACTTTCCATGAGCTTTGGAGTTATGTTTCTATTTCGTGTAGTTTGAAAGCAATAAACTATTGAAATATGTTCCTTCTTTTTTAATAGCCCGGCTAAACGATTATTTTCTCATTCATTTTTACGGTTGCTGTTCCGTATGTATTCCAGGGAAATAATCGACTGAAAGAATCGATAATCGATAGTCAGTCGATATGTAACAAACCCAGAGCTAAACCTATCTGCTCCTCACTCTTTGTCTCAACCTACCCTCAATTTTGTAAATTCAACCTCCCCCTCAATTTTTGTAAAATCATTTCGTCGTATAGTATTGCAACTCATACCTGCGCACAGGATTCGGCTTGTAGGTATTATAGATTCTTGATTTGTTTTTCGTTTTTCTTAAAAATGCATATAATATGTAAATATTTTAGAAAAATCGGAATAAAAAGATTTTTGATTTGATTTGAAAAACCTAACTTATCGACATCGATTCCCTCAGGCGATTATTTCACTGGATTACATGCCCCCTTTTCTATCTCGTGGTTACAATAATAATGAATTATAGAAGGTTTGACAGTGCGTGATGCAGAATTGTAATGACTTACAGCAATCTTAGCCAGTTGGGATAAGGCGGCGGCGGCGGAGGGTTGGGCGGAAGCGGGGTGCGACTCCAGCGTCGTGGCGGCGGCGCGTTGCGTCGGTTGGGCGGGGGGTGGCCGGTGGGCGCATGCCGCACGCGCGAACTCAACACCTCCATCTGACTGCTACGCACCTGCACAATGACCTGAATTTGAGTCATCAACTGGTGGAGGAGGCCTCGGCCTCCTACCCGTCTACCTCCCTCTTACTCTGCTACATCATCATATCCAATGTTGAATTGAAACATTTTTATTGCCAGAAAATAATTTAAAATACTTTTTTTTTAAACAATTTTGAGTGCATCAAATTCTTGCGGTTATCAGCAACATGTAGATAAAAAATTCATTGCTTCTATTACGTAAATGTAAGCGTCTCAATGTTGACCTCTGTCTAACGCTAAAGAATAAGGGATAATAATGTGGAAAGAAATTAAAAAAGGACGAAGAAAAGAAAAAGGAATGAATCGGAAGACTAAGAAAAATATGAAGGAAAAGAAAAGGGATAAGAAAATAGCCTACCTATTAAATAGAATTTGTATAGGTTAAGCTAATAATAAACATATGGCTTTTAATGGTGGGGAGACACTTACGGGTAGTACCAAGTCGCCTTTTAAGCCATGTTATGGGGAACATAAAGGAACAACTATTTTAGGTGGGTTCCAAACCACCGACGAAAAATATAACTAAGCTCAACTAGCCACAGATTAGAATATTCCCTAATTATAAAAATGAAAGAAGAAAAATTACTTTACTGGGAATAGATACTCTCTTGTAAGGAAAACAAAGTTTCCTGTTCGGAAGGACGAGTTACTTACCTTGAAAGAAAATAGAAAACAATTCGGGAAAAAAACAATAAATTGACGGTGAGCGTTTGCACAGTCAACGAAGAACTAATAATAGTTCATCAATAAATTGAATTACAATGATATAATGATGTTTCTTTTAGTATATTAAAATTTAATGGCACGAAACTGCGCACCACACTTTCCACAGTAACACTTGGTTAGAATGTAATAAACTGATTTAAAAGTTAATTGCTACACCAAATGGTAGCAATTTTCAGTATAAAACCAATCGAAGCTAGTCCAAGTGATATCTGTAATGGTTATTAATTTAATCTCCGATATCCGATTTAATCTCCAATTGGTATTAAAAGATTATGATGTTGTTATCGTATGGCTAATTTTGATTTTAAACTACAAAATAAACATGATACAAATTAAATACATAGAATATTACTTTACAGTATTCTTTGAAAAATAAAAATCATAAGTATCTCATCTTTTTTCAACATCTTTGCAAAAGACGTTCAATGACTATAAAGAATTTTTATTGACTCATGAGAAACTAATTCTGTTTTATGTTAGGTAACTAGCATAGTGTGCTATGATTTACAATCTCTTAAGTTAGGAGACAATTCTACGACTTGAGGCAAAAAATTACTAATTGTTCATTCCTTGTCTACCAACCAATAAGGTTAATCGATTAACCTCAAGATTAGTCTATTTCCTAATCAGGATGCATATTGATTCTATTGCTCTGTAACTAACGACTAAAAAAACTATGCCTCATTAACTCTTCTCTCGTCGAACATGGTAGAGCTAAATTTACCCAATTTCTAATCAATATTAGATAACAAATCGTTATTGCCAACATATTTCCAGAAAGGCAGCAAAACGATGAATGTCAATAGTTTAGAAATAAAAGCGAATAAGCTGGCTTACGTTTGGGTTCGAGATGGAAAAATTTTGGTAAGAAAGACTCAATCATCACCAGTAATAAGAATTATGCACAAGATAGACTTACAGAAATTCGAGGACTAACCAATTTTTTATTGGCTGGCACTTTGTTGCTTTACTTTTATTGCTTTGCGGATTCTCTCAGACTTACTAATGCTTGTCTTGCTTGGTCTATCGGCAGTCTATAACTGTGGTTAAAGAATTAGATGAATATAACGATAATGTGACAAACTAAGCTGCCCTTGTTATCGTAAAGTTGGAGCTGAGAAACCAGAGCTGTTATCTCCGATAAAAGATAACTCTGTCGTCCAACATTTCACCATAGGCCTACCTACTATCTTTTTCTGTCACTTTTGTAGATGATTAAATAATAATACGGACTGATATGATTTTTCGGATTGATTCATTGGACTTGGATTTTTTGAATTCTACATTTTTTAAATGCTGATTCACTAATTGACTCGGTTATTTGCCTATTATGAATTATTAATAATGTATAACTAAGCTTATTTTCACATCGAATATAATATTCAAACTTCATTTTGGACTTTCTTTTAAAAATAGCTGTATGGACTGTCGTTTCATAATTTATGCAAGAAGCAGCTCGGTATGTACTGATAAGTTCGAATAATTAATTATCTTGCCTGTGAAGTCTGAGAGGGCTGCTAGAACACTTCCCCTTATCACGATTTTAAGTATCAGTAAAACCATAATAAGGCATTTTTGAGAATAGTTATGATGTAGGATAGACTGACGTTATATTTAAACCTTATGATACTTTTTTATTTTCGTATTTTAATAGAGTATCGAACGGTCTGCTCTATGATGACTGATATAGTAATAATGATTATTTTTATTCCTGGATATCTTGTTCCATGACGAACTGCGTTGTTAATATTAACTTTTCGTGTGGTGTTTGGCAACTTGCGGTCGAATATTTGTTGGGAGTGGGTGTGGTGGCTCGCTTGGTCTGGCCGAGTGCTTTTGGGTCTGTGAGATCCATCTTCAGAGGCCTCTGAAGATGGATCTCATAGATTCGGGAGTGCTCGGCCGGATTGAGTGGGTTATTATGCTTGTTCTTGGCGGGTGTTTGGCTGCGGGTCGTTGAATTTCGCATGGGGGGTTAAGATTATTTTTAGTATGAGATTGATTTAGGGAACGGCGCACATCCTTTCGGTTAATTGTATTTTTGCTGCAATCCTAAATTGCGGCTTTTCTTTTCAACTTGAACCTTTTATTATTACAAAGTTACTTTATTTTTATTTTTTATTTTTATTATTCTTTAATTTTGGTTTTAGAATGGTAATCTTGGATGACTTTGACCAGGAAACATCACTTGAGTGTTATAATACAATTGAAGTAGAAGATATATTTAATTTTAAGCCGGACACATTTTTCAATGAAAATGTTAATTTATCAACAAGTGTATTGCACATGAATATTCGCAGCATGAATAAAAACTTTGATGAGTTCGCCTACATAATAAACAATTGCGACTTTGAGATACATGTAATCATATTATCAGAAACTTGGATGGAGGAGTGCGAGCCTTTAATTATATACTGAACGGCTACACAGTAATAAATCAACCTGGTAAAAGAAATAAGAGCAATGGTATATGTGTATTTGTAAAGGACTCACTTTCTGTAAACAAGCTCCATTTTACAATAGTAGAGGCTGACTCAATAATTTTAAATATAAAAGACACTCAATCTAGATTTGAGTTAACATTGATTGCGATTTACAGATCTCCAGCGTCATCTGTTAACTTATTTATGAATAGTTTAGATGGTTTGCTGGTTGAGCTGAAAGAAAACAAGAATATTATGCTCATTGGAGACATAAATATAAACATAAATCAAAATACGAATGTTTCCAACGAATATTTTAATATATTGTCGTTGAATGGATTCACTTCCTATATTAACAAAACAACTAGAGAGAAAAATAGTTCTAGAACCTGTATAGACCACATATTTTTCAAGAACAACACGTTTGACGCAGATAGCATTACGGGTACCATTATAAAAACAGATATAACTGATCACTTTTGTGTCAGTCTTCACTTAAGACAATTAAGATCTAGGAATACACCAGTTAAAACTCCAGTAACTTAATCATTGAGAAAATTAATTTTGAAAAACTTATCCAGAAACTCGAAGAAGAGAGTTGGGAAGAAGTAGTAAACAATATTGATATCTGCAAACTAATACCCTCCTTTGAAAATAAACTCATCTCTCACATTAAAGACTCCACCTCGTACATCAAAAGAACACATAAGAATACACCACTGAAAGATTGGATCACTCCTGGGTTGATGAGATCTATACAGACCAGAAACAAAATGCACAGAAAATTGTCTAAGCAACCTTTTAATACAGTACTCAAGGAAAATTATACCCACTATAGAAACGAATTAAACAGAATACTGAAAGAAACTAAATTTGAATATTACAAAAATAAACTGATGCAAAATAAAGGAAACGCAAGAAAGACATGGGATACTATTAATAGTTTACTGGAAGTTCGAAAAAATACTATTAGTCCTGACATCGACCCAGAAACATTAAATAATCATTTTGCGTTAGTAGGAAAGAATTTAGCTGAAAAATTATGTTCTGATAAACCAAACTTAACCAACCATAACCCTAGGACTACTCATATCAGCTTCCAAAACTCCTTCTTTCTTTTTCCAACAAATCAGGAGGAAATTATCCAGGTAATTCAATCCTTAAAAACTAATGCATCCCCAGGAGTCAATAATATAAATAATTTATGTTTAAAAAGAATTGCAAATTTCATAGCTAAACCACTTGAAATAGTTATAAATAAATTGTTTGAACATGGTTACTTTCCAATGGAATTTAAGGTGGCAAAAATAATTCCCTTACACAAAAATGGTGATACAAATAATCCAAGCAATTATCGTCCAATAAGTCTATTAAGTAGCTTCTCAAAAATAATGGAAAAATTAATAAAGAAACGCTTGCTAATGTATTTAAATAGATTTGATATTATACACAAGAACCAATTTGGCTTTCAAGAGGGCAAGAGTACTGAGGACGCAATTTCCTTTCTGGTTAACGAAATAACAATGAATTTCAGTAGAACAAAAAAATCTATGGCTGTATTTATGGATCTTACGAAAGCCTTTGATACAATCCCACATAAAAAACTTCTCCTGAAGCTGGAGGATCTTGGAATTAGAGGTTTGCCGCTGAGATTGTTTTCTAGCTATCTTGAAGGAAGAACCCAGACGCTCTCTCTGAATAACAAAACTAGCATCAAACGACTCTATCATTACGGTTTGCCTCAAGGTTCAGTCCTCTCTCCAATTCTTTTCTTGATTTACATCAATGATCTCTTAAAAATAAATATAAGAAATGGGCAAGCAATCTCTTTTGCTGATGACAACACTTTAATTTTTTCTGGTGATTCATGGAAGGATACAATTTCAGCAGCTGAACGAGGTTTAGCTGACATCAAAGCCTGGCTTGACGGTCATATGCTTACCTTGAATCATAAAAAATCCTCATTTCTTACTTTTACACCGAATGCTTCAACGCTACCAACTCATCCCAAACAATTGCAAATCTATAAAATCAATTGTGTTGCACTTAACAATTCAGAAGCTCTTTGCGATTGTCCTGAATTAGAAAATTTGAAGGCTGTTAAATATCTAGGCGTTACAATTGACCAACACCTAAGATGGGACTACCACATCAGTTCGCTTTGTGGTAGATCCAAGTATCTAGCATCAAAATTCTACAAAATAAGTCAGTTAAAAAAATTTCCAAATCACAAAAATTATATATTTTGCATATGCACAATCTGTTTTTCAATATGGGATAAGAGTTTGGGGAGGGGCATGTAAATCACACCTACATAAACTTTTCAATATCCAGAAACTACTAATAAAAATAGCATTAGGTAAACCAAGACTGTATCCTACAAGAACATTATTTCAAGAAGCTAATATCCTCACTATAAGGCAACTGTTTATAAAAAATCTGATCATTTTCATTAACAAAAACAAAAACCGTTTCACTATCCGTCATAATCCATACAATACACGACAAATTACTTTAACTTCAAATCTGACTCAGACAAACTTGATGGTGTGCAGGAGACAATTCAGCTACATTTGCAACTATTTAGTTAACATTATTCCCCAATCTTTCTTACCCGACAGTCCTCCTAGACTGAAGAAAAACATTTTTCTCTGGCTAAGAAGTACCACAATAAATTTTAACTGGTGATGCATTGAATAGGTTGGTGTCAATGAGCTCATCAATTTTTATTACCTATATTCTGAGATTGCAGTATGCTCAGGCTAAATATTCTTTTATTATTTCTATTATTATTGTAATTCTATTTCCCTTTTTCAATTTATAACCCAATCCATTAATTTATAACATTCTCTTGGTGTTGGGTCATTGATTCTTATTTTTATTTATTTATTTTTGGCAATTAGAAGTAGGCCTACTTATCTATTTATTGTAAAATCTCTTCTGTTGTTTTTAAGTAGTGTAATCTTATATTAGGTAATTTTTGTAGAATATTTGGAGTATTATACTGGTATATTATATTAGTATATTGGTGTATTATATTAATATTTATAGTAACTCATACTCACGAACGGACTTAGGTCTTGTGAGTATGATTTCATATTATGTAGAAAATAAAAAATTTTCATATTGTAATAAAATGAAATCAATAAACAAATTGAATTAATTGAATTGAATTTTCAAAAATATGAGTCCTAAAGTACGATATTACTTGAAACCTGGAAGAATAAGAAAAAGGAGAAGAAAAATAAACGAGAAAGAAATAGAAAAAAAAACAAGTAACTTCGGGTAGTTTTTGTGAGGAAAGCCTGTCAACTGAATATTATCTTACAATAAATTTATTCCATTGTAATAATATGCACTCATATTGATTTCGCTCTTTTTTGTGTTATATATATATATAATGTATTGTCAAATTCCTGTTCTGTTATAGCGCACTTCAAAAAAGTCCCTTCTAGATCACAAGCTTTATGCTTTTCTGGAGAATGCCTTGGAAAAATAGTGTAACAATTTAAAATAGGTATTCATTGTTTTTTCATGATGTAATTTTACAATTATATACTGTATGAATTTTAATCTGTTTGAAAGAAAATGTTTATTTTCATAAAAATAGCAATAAATTCTATACTAAGCTTGTATACCTCATAATATTTATCTCTCCAAAAAAAGTCACTAGAGATTCTAATTGCAATGACGAAACAACAACTGTGTTTTGAGACTTGAAACACAGTCACTAAAATAAACTTACCTCTGAGATGAAGATTGAAGGTGGCGAAGCTACCTGTACAAGTGGCGGTGGCGCCGTATGGTGGAAGGGAGGGGGCGGAGGAGGAGCCGGGTTGTGATGATGGTGGTGGTGAGGATGGGGATGTGGGTGGGGGTGGGGATGATGGTCGACGATGAGATCTAGTTCTATGGGCTCGGGTCGCGGTGGCGCCAGGTGTGCGGCGAACGGAACGGCGGTCAACTGTGGAGGCGGTGGCGGAGGTGGTTGCGGCGTGCTGTGGCCGCCGGCGCCCAGGAAGCCCGCGAATCCGGCCGCATGGTGATGATGATGGTGATGGTGGTGATGATGTGGCGGCGGCGGTTGTGGCGGTGGATGGTGATGCGAAATGCAATTGCCAAATTGCGGTACCTGTTGCAAAAATCAACATTTAATATAAAATACAACGGGTACTTAAAAAATGACGCAACCCTGAGATGAAATAGCAAAAGTCATGCATGGGGTGAATTTGTTTACCCCGAACGAAATTTAAACAGCATTTAATTCAATGCCAACTAACTAAGTCATCTGGAATGTACTAGTCGAGCATTAGTTTAGTCAAAGTAGTCGTTTCATTAAATTGAGTCAGATCATTTTTCATGATGATTCTATTCTTCAGATCCTTGGAACTTATTCTGTCTGATGTTTTCCCATAGCATTAAAAAGTTGATAATAAAATTCTTATACAATAAAATTGATTGACTTGAAATCAAACGACATTCAAAAGATCATTTACAGTGATGTAACAAAGAAAATTTGAAGGGACGCTGCTGAAAATTTGTTGAAATCAGTACACATTATTTTAAAGGACAGGGCATCAAATCCAACACCTAACATTAGTACAAGATTGAATTTTAATCATGAGCATGTTGAATATGTCATATTATACTCCATAGGTTGCGGCATTTTTTAAACATTCTGTATTTCTACATCTATATACGACGCCAATTCGATAGTCAATGAAAGAAATTTTCCACAAATCATTTGTACAGTTGGGTAGGTTCAAAGTTACCAGTTGCACTGGCAATCAGCGAAAACGATATTAGTGAATATACCGGAAATCAAAAACAAAACCGAAGGTTATGTAGGTAGAAAACAACTAGACCGAAGTGTTTTTCTTTTCCGTAGCACAGGTTTTGATGAAGACATAAAACTCGAATAAAGAAACTAATAAACCATAATAATAATAATAATCAAATTATATAATTTATAATAACTTACTCCTTCTTTACTCTCTCTTTCTAATGTTTTGATAACTGTAACTAGATTATTTTTTTACTTTGACTTGTAGCTCAAAAACAGAGGCATTTATTAACTGATAACTTTTATTTGAAGTTTGTAATGCTGTTGCTGAAAGTTCTCTGTGTCTCAATGCTATAAACTAGAAAGATTATATTGGGTAATCTTTAACAAACTCTAATTTAACTGCAATGCAAACTAATGACCCAGACATGTGTGTCAACACCGAATTATAAAAAAATCGGAAATTACATAGTGAATTTGCGGTGCCAATAACAGATATCACATTTTGAGTAGTATCGTATGCGACATTCATGGACATTCCCTGAAATAAAGTATAAGGAAACGTCCAGAAACGCTTACGATACTACTAACAAAGTTCTGTTCTTAACACAGCATGTAAAGAAAGTTATATCTGATCTCTTGAAAATTTGATATTGACTTATTTCTGACATTTTAATGTAGTTAAATTAGAGATTGTAGTTGGTTGAAGATTATCTAATTTAAGGGTGACCGATTGGATTGGCCAACAAAAAATACTCTGTTCTCTGCCGTAAAACTTCCCGGTGATTTGGAACCCACCTAAAACTGTAGGTCCAACTCATCAATCACCATCATCCACTTCATTACCCACGCACAGGTCTCAGATATATGTGGGCTTCATCCTCCAAAAAAAATCTATCTAGTTTATAGCATTGAGACACAGAGAACTTTCAGCAACAGCATTACAAACTTCAACAGAAAAATGTATCAATTAATACAAATCAAGTTATATAAAGTAACAGTACGTTATTATAAATAATGTGATTGATTTATAATTATTATGGTTAATTCTTTTTTTATTAGTGTTCTCGTGTTCTGTGCCATATTCTTATGGAGTTTCCTCAAAACCTGTGCAATAGGAAAGAAAAATAATTTGGTCTAGTAAGTTCTTTCCTGCCTACATACTCGTTGGTTTCATTCTTGATTTCTGACATTTTTACTTAATGAATAATAAAACGAAGTTGTCACAACCACATAGGAGTTTGAGATTGATAATGGTATAACAACCGAAACTAGTATCTCACTATTTTTAATAAATGTGGTTGTGACAACTTCGTCTTATTATTCGTTATGTATATCTTCCACAATATCACCTTCACCACTACAATGACTTTTTACTTATTTCTTTTTTATATCAATGCACCAGATTTAAACCAATGATTTATGGAAACAATACGGTTGGCTAACTGAATTGTGGTGTTGAATTTTAGTTTAGCGTTGAAATTTAAGCATGACAAAATGATAAAACAGGAATATTCAAGAGAAAAATGGCAATTTACACCTATTTTAATAACAAGAGTATCATGTGAACTGATCGCTCAAATAATAACTGATCGCTTAACATAAACACAAATATATCAATTCCTGGATTTCTTGTTCCATGACGAACTGCGTTGTTAATATTAACTTTTCGTGTGAATTTAACGACTTGCAATCAAATATTCATCAAGAATAAGTATATCTTACTTAATCTGTAGGCCGAGCGCTTTCGAATCTTTGAGATCCATCTTCAGAGGCCTCTGAAGATGGATCTCAAAGATTCGAAAGCGCTCGGCCTACAGATTAAGTAAGTTATACTTATTCTTAATGAATATTTGACTGCAAGTCGTTAAATTCACATGAAAAGTTAATACAAATATATCAATTTTTCATGGTAAATTTGCAGTCAATTTTAATCATAAAATTGACTGCGTCGTTCAATGTACCATAAAAAGTTAATATTAACAACACAGATCGTTATGGATCAAGAAATTCAAGAATAAATATATCAGCTCATTGATAAATTTATTTGCTTGAATAAACCAAAACATGTATGAATTTCAACTATCAAATAATAATTTGATAGTGAAATACTATTTTCTTCTCATTACTCTTCAAGCTAATATCATTTGAATATGACAATCACATTTTAAAAGGACTAAAATTTGAATGAACTGAAGCTAAAGCAGTAATGTAATAGTTGGACTAGCCAACATGAGTAAGAAGCCTGATAAGCACACGTCACGCACCAGAGTGAAATTATACACTCAAAATATCAAATTCGTACCAAGCTCGCATTATGTCATTGAGACACTTAGAGCTATATTGATTTTATTTTTACTGTTCTACTATTTTACACAACAGTCAATTAGACTGCTTTTTAATGTTGAATTGAGAAGTTTTGAAATTCTCGCTATGCTAATAAGCGACGATACTGATTAATATTGATGATATTATTCTGTCAACATATTAATTATCTAGTATATTAATCGTAAATTATCAAGAGAAAATTTATTATGCGGTAATAGCAAGCTGAAAAACGAAATTAGCATCAGTAGATAGAGGAGCTAATTTTCAATTCTAGTTGAACAGTTTTAAGATCTGTTAAGGAACTTAATCATTCATTGTTAAAAAAACCTTTAATAAAATTGCTAGTTTTAAATACGTTACCCTACAATTAATTGCTCTCATTTTCCTCAATGACGTTCAAAGTTGTTAAAACTGGGCATGCAATCATGGATGCGATGTTTGTATATATGTTATAAAATCCTCTCAGTTAAATTCTTTCATTTAACAATTCACTATTTCTCTTTTCAACTTTTCGTTGAAGTAATTATTTCAATTGTTTCATAAACATAAGCAACACGAATTCCTCACCTTCCCCAATACCGTACACATTACATTGGACCAAGATACTAACAGATACCTGAATGATCTTGCACAGTGGAACATAAAATACGCTACTCGATGATAATCATGAACACAAATTAAATACATGTTGTGGAATCGTCTGACAGATTTGAGCAGCGTGAATACGACAATTACACAGAACTTTTTTAATTTTGCGATGGTGATTATCATTGTGTATTGGACTCTTCACTGTGCAAGCACCCTACGGCTGCGTCAAGCTTGACGATTTGGAGCAAATAGATAAGCAGGGTGAAGTGACGCAGGGTTAATTTTTGTGTAATAGAGAAATAGATTAGACCTAACCACTGTTTCTATTCAAGCAATTTAATTTATCTCTTTGTTTTACGAAAAGTCACACTGCGTCACGTCACCGCGTTTCTAATTTCTCCGGGATTGGCAAAGGACCCTTTCCAACCGATTTTTTCAATCGAATCCCTATTGTGTCTGGCTACATATAGATATTTTTCTTCTTCATTGTCTACACGTACACGCTTTAACATCAATATGTTCGTGTACCCCCAGCCCGTTACCCCTGAAAACGCGTTGTTTTATACACAACAAACCAGAAACTGAACAGAAAACAACTGACCATTTCAAAACTTGCTGCTGTTGAAATCTAATCTTGAGAAAATTTGTTAGATTAAGGGCTCAACTAACCTGACATGAGGTCTGGAACTGCGTAGGATAAATAGTATGAACCTGGCAGGCAGATGACAAATGAGGTGGTGGAGTAGGACCGGCTGCGCCTTGGCAAACAGTGAGGTGGGGCGCAGAGTACAGTGATAAAGGCAAAGAAACAGGAACCTGAAATTGAGAAGGTCACTGAAAATTGCAAGTATTTACACTGACACTACAGGAGAATTATACAGATGGGTTGTTGCCAAGGACAAGATCACGACACTTCAATGATTATTATGTTGCTGTCATCAATGCCTTGCCTTTCTAACCAAACTATACATTACTAACACAAGAAATAATGACACTAGTACAGCGCTTTCCAAACCTGTGAAATGGCAAACTGCTTATCATCTAAAACAACCCTTGTCAATATGAAAAGAAAAAAAACATTAAAATGAAACTGAAGAAAGAAACATGACAAAAGAAAACTACACCAATTAGAAGGGGGTAGGATAGACCTATTACAAGAGGTAGGATGGAATCCATAAATTATAGAGTGTGGGGGGGGGGGGGGTTGAAATTGGCCGAAACCAGAAACTATAGAGGGAATTAATACTGAATCAAAAGAAGCATGAGAAGAGTAATGAAATATATCAAGACTAATCTATTGACAGGGCATAAAAATTAGCAAAACACTTATTAGTAAAATCTTTACACACATCGAAGTATCTATTATAAATGTATTTATTTCCACCATAATCTATTCACGAACCATTAAAGATTGAATTGTGATGTGCTCTCAGTGTACTAATATCAACGCTGAATAATCACACGAATAGTCCTGGTAATAGAGCTAAGTGTAAAAACATAAACTACAGCCATATAACAGTTATAGGGCCAACATATAGTTGAGGGCTACATGATTGAAAACTGGTCAGCAAAATCAAAATATGGTGATAAAAGATTATTATGAGGAAACAATTAATGTAGAAAAACAGAAGGAAATACCTTGTTTGATAGTCAGGTGAAAAAGAAGCAGAGTTGAAATAAGTATGAATTAAATGAATGCAAAATTCGTATACAAAACAGCCAGGATTGTGGGTTTATGTGCAAGGAATTAACGATGAACGAAGGGTCAAACAGCAGATAAACATCGTAGTTCAAAGATGGAGAACAAGGGGCTTGAATACTAGGACGGCGATAACATCAAGGGGCTTCAGATTCAGCTAGCTTTATTTGAGTAACAATTTATATGACTACTGACTATAACCTTACAATGAATGACATCACCTAAATTCATGGAAGATAGATAAAAAATATATATCCAAGATGATACGTTCGCACTGTTACTATTATACTGTTTTGTAAGTTTTATTACTGACATTAATAAGAATGTTTGCATAATAAATGAATTGTAATATCCAGGTGATGCATTTACACAAAAGGTGGGATTAAGATAAAATTAATTTATTTAGGCTACGTAAATTTACAAAATTCCGTTGTGACTGATTAAAAAGCATATGATTAACATCACAATAGTTTGTATATGAAAAAAAGGTTGATATTAATAATCAGATTTTATGTGAAGCATTTACGTAATACGGGTGAAGTCTGGAACAAAATTCATATATTCAAACTTAACCTTGATAGGGCAAGTTAGGGCAAAATAGCATTAATGAAAACCTACAGACTGGGCTGGGAGAGAAACGACTAAAACAAAAGAACAGCAGTCGTTGCTGAGAATTGATTGATTGATTAATGAAGTGCCTTGAATGGCAGAATTAGGACTCTTGGTCCTCTTATTCACTCAAACATAGACATTGAACCCTAACGGACGGTTGAAGAAGATGAGAGTTGAAGGCAAACTGTGCGAAAATGAATCTAATATTAGGCTAATATTGAATCTTTGGGCTACTTTTCAATTATAGGGAATCTTTCTAATCAATATACTTCCAAAAACTTCAACATCAATCTGAAATTCAACCTAGGAAACGTGAAGTAAAATAGATACAATGATTAATACACTCACACTCGAACACAAAAGAAAAATAACTGAACGGCTACACAAAAATAAAACTTGTTATTTCATAAAAAGCACAGATTATTAGTCGTCAATTTCACAATAAATTAATAATTGATTATAGGCCTAATTATTTAATTCAATTTGATGTAGTTAACCACACAATAAGAATATTACATAGTTTTTAATTAATCGATTATTGGCGATCAATTAATTGAATTAATATAGTTAATCAAACACTCAGCTAAAAATGTATATTAAAAAATATTTACCTGAGTTACATCCATCATGACAGAAGGCTGATGGGTTGGGCCGGACTGAGGGAATGGTTGATGGTTTACAGGAAAGCTTTCCTGTCCCCAAATGGGACCACAGTCTCTGAACCGTGATCGCCTTATTGGTGGGCTGCAACACAAATAAAGAAAAATAATAGAATCTTGTAATTGGATTAAAACATACTCAAGGTTCAGCGAGCCTACGGTGTGACCAAAACAAACTTTGCATGTGTGTGAGTCAGGAATTCCGAGAATTGTACTGAAAAGGACCTGGCATCGGTCGGTCAGCCTATTCACACTCATTGACACCTACAATTCGTTCTTAACAGCTGTTTTCGCACTTCCAGTTTGTGCTTCACTGTTTGACATCGAGCATACGAAAGTCCTACATTGTGATTAACAATAATTCGTTACGTTTGTGTTTGTACAGTAGCTTGCAGTACAAGTTTAATTTGATTTCTCAAGTAGTTTTTTAAAAATAATTTTTTATTAGTAAGTTCTGCGTTCTATTACGGTAGTTTAGGCGTTTTCAATGGGTAGGCCTGTTGCCTGTTCGATGCGTTTAGTAAACTATTCTGTGAATCGGGCTTAGTTAGGCCTCGGCTTGCATGCACATGTTTGTTTACTACACTCCGTAGGCTCACTGAACAGACTATAATGCTCCATAACTTTCTTTCGCCACTGTTCTAAACTCTAAATCAATTTATTATTCAAAATTTACGGGTAAATTATTTAAACAGTATATTTATACAATAACTTTTCAAAAGTTCTTTGACAGAAATGCTTGAGTATTTTTTGAGCGATTGGTGGTCACTAGTACATTGTATGGACGATATTAAGAAGGTTCATTATGAAAAAATAAGTATAAATACAAATGCGGGCCGCTTAGCGCAGTTCGTTGGGGCGTCGCAACTTCAGCTTGCTGTCTTTTAAGAGGTCGTGGGTTCGAATCCCGCTCCTCAATCTGGCATCTATGTGTTATCATTCACCTCATTACCCACGCACAAGTCTCGGACTCATGTGGGCATCATCATCAATAGAAAAAAATTAAAAATAATTTCTGAAAGTTTTCTCCGTTACAAATGGCGAGAATAAGTCAAGAAAACATTTACATTCACTTTAATATCCTTAGATAATGTCTTATACATATCTAAAATATAAATATTGAAACATAAAATCAAACTTATCCCTAACCGTCCGATAATTGGTAGGTTCACCTTAATGACTCATTTAATTTTAGAGTCGCTCTCCATTATAAATAATAATCGACAAGACTCTAAACAATTTGATGATACAACAATTTAGAAGAAACAGAATCATTCACTATTCGTACCTGCCCCTGGCACGAGTCGAAGGCTGGTGACGCTGTGGCCGAGGATGGCGTTGTTCCCAAGGAGCGGGGTGAGCGAGGGGTGGTGGCGTTGGAGTCATTTCCAAAATTTGCGACAGCCTGCGTCGTTTTCTACTTGGGCTTTCACTCTGTAATCAATTTCAAATGCGATTTTTAGTAAATTGTTTCGTGTTTTTCTGAAGACTTTCTTTGTAGTGGTGAAGGTGATATTGTGGAAGATATCCATAATGAATAATAAGACGAAGTTGTCACAACCACATTTATTAAAAATAGTGAGTTACCTCTTGGTTTGAGATTGATAATTGTTATAACAACCGAAACTAGTATCTCACAATTAATGTGGTTGTGACAACTTCATCTTATTATTAATTAACTACTAATACTTACAACAATGAATTCTAAAATCTATGGATACACGTACTAAAAAAAAAAACGATTTTAAATTGTTAAGCACCAGGTCCCACTAGTAATACCACTAATAATAATGGAATTTTAAAGGCAAGAGGTGGAAAGGACTTTTAGGCTCCTTGCACACTGGGCCATCATGTACGCACCAGCAGATGGTAGCATTGTCTCTTATGACAATAAGAGTGTGCACTGCACACTCAGAAATGGTGGCGCTTCCAGAAATGTGGTGACTCGGTCTGCCGATTTTGTACGTCAACAGCCTGGAAGCTCCACCACGCCATAGCATTGTTTATTATGTGTCATTGCACACTACTTGACCTTCTTAGAGGCACGGTCAACTGTATAACTAGTAAAGTTGTCAGTCTAGTTCTGTCGTTTATCGAAGACAGACGTTATTACTGCAGAACAATTTGACATCGAACGGTGTATCCTCGAAATTGAGAGCTGACCAGCCATGTGGCTCTTTCAAGCGCTCGACTGCTCCAGATTGTGGTACAACCATGATGGCCCAATGTGCAAAGGGTCTTAAAGATATACTTAAATAATTGATTTCCTTGTAAATCTGATAAATCGGATAATGGTTCGAATATGTTCATATATGAAGAAACGATTAGATCGGTATCCCACTGAGCTAGGTATCAAGAGTTTTTTGACGCAAATGATTGTGGTCTACACGTTCACACGTCGCTGTCAGGAGAGCTGTGGTTCGAAATAGTGGAGGTCCACCATTGCTGGACCCAGTTGATTGTTCCCAGTCAGCATTTGCCCAACGATTTATGACTTTTCTATGTAAGTTAAAGATAATTTATTGTTTAATCTATAGTTTTTTTAATACTGTTTAGTTACTTTTCAAATTATTGTTTTTTAGTCTGAACTTACTTTTAAAGTTTCTTTATGCTTCTTATTTTGTTTTGTTATCAATTTGTCATGAGTGCTATTTGTGCTATGCCTGTTACGTCTAATAAACGATCTCATTTCATGCCAACTCTTGAACCATTTATAAGTTAAATTGGCACGAAGTATACATTTTATGTCAGTAAACAACTCTTCTGGACCTTGACTAGCAAGACTAAGGCCTTTCCTTAAAGGGACAATTGAATAAGGATAGATGAGGGACTGTCATTAGCTCAAATGTTGATTCCTTTATTGTCCAGGGCCAACTAGGTATTACACGGTTGATTCAAGAGATTTTATTGTGTCCTTACCTTGCGACCATCTTCTTGTCCACCATTACGAAAATAAGGAGGAGAATGTTGGAGCTGGATAGGGCTCATTCTCATATCTACAAACAAAATTGAAAATATTAATTATCAAAAAATTTTCATGGAAACAAAGATCATAAAGCAAAAAATATACTGCTAAAAAAGCAGTAAAATATACGAAGTTTGTACGTCTAATGGATTACTTTTTGGGTGTGATTCTATGAAAGTAAACAACATATTCATCCCTAAAATCAAATAGGTGTTACTTCACAACAACCAGAATTAAAAACAACATCAAAAATAGTTATTGTTGAACCATCAAGTTCAAGATAAATTATGCTTCAAATTCTACCAAAAGCGAGTTAATTTTTACAAAGAAAATCTTAGAATAGCATAAATAAAGGTTTAAATTGAACTGTATTTCACCTTTTAATGCCCAAGGTTTTCTGTTTTTCAATTCACAATCATGCATTAGTCTTATCTTATTTGGATCAACTCTACTCCGGTAATTTATTTATTTCATTTTTTTGTAGATTACGTCTTGGAGACTCCAGTTGAGGAGTATGAGACAAGTCAGATTAACACTAGTCATATACACTAGATACCATAATTATATGTATATACCACATTTATAGTTAGTAAATTACAAAAAATATTTTCCATTCAAGTATTTTTTAAGTTGGATTTTAGAGAACGTTAAAAAACTATAACTTCAAATGTTTAATGAATACTGACCTCCGTTACGACGAGGTGAAAAATCCATACTCAATCCTGGACGGTTGCTACCATCCATGGGGTTCGAGCCGAGGACTCCTGGGCTTAAACTGAGTAGTGGGCCGCCTCTCATACCAAGACCGTTATCAGAAACCTGTATACAAATATATATATTTTTTTCAATTTAAATTTCAAGAAAAGTTAACATGAAATTTTACTTCAATCTATCAACTAAATCGTTATACGAATAATAAAAAAAATAAAATAATAATCGTTATATTATTATTATTATTATTATTAGACATCCAAATTTGAGAGAAAACTGATCAATCTCAAAATAATTCATGATCGTCGATATATGTAAGGTTCAAGTCTTCTGTACTGATAATTCAGATCATGGAAAATGGTTTGATTGATAGTGCCAATATTAAATCCACATAGGGATGTAAATCACTAAACTGTAACAGAAACATACTCTGTATAGATGATATAATAATCAGTTTTATAGCAGATGATGCTTCAAAGACAGATGCGAGACTGCTACAAATCCATGTAATTGTTTAATTCTTTAAAAAAGATTAAATATAATCGTTCATCTAATATGATTGAATGACTATTAAACACATTAATTAGTAATTATTCAATTGATATGAGAGAAAGTAGAGATCATAATGTTAAAAGTAAGCGTTTGTTGAATGTAGTCGTAGTTATAGAAGACAGATTTCTACCATCTTTGGTAGAATTTGTTGATCATTTTCGAAAGATATTTAATCATCTGATAACTGAATCAGCAATGTTCACTGTAACCAACTTACCTGTCCTCGAATATTGACATGAAGAGGAGGAGAGACCTGCCTGATTTCAGGTGATTCGGGAGTGAAATGACTCGGACTCTGATTGCCTACAGGGCCATGGCCATGGCCTTGTTTCCAAACCGAGTCTTTGTCAACAACACAATCACTAGAAAAATAATGAAAAATAGCTGGTTATTAAAAAATCACAAAACGCATACCATAATAAAACAATAAAAAATAATAATAATAAGATACTCCCCAATAAATCATAGGTATTACTAACATTGTTATAGCTTGTCAACACATTCTTGGAAGTAGTATACATTTGCTTCGCGCATGTCAGCACTCTACTAATGACTACTTCTCTATGCTGTGAAATGTTCTTACATACTTCGTCATATGAATAATAATTAGTTCTCAGTACAATCATTGTTACAAGCTTGCTGTTACAAGCTTGCAATGCTGAGTAAACTGCATCGACAAAACAAAATGTGTTTCTGCGCACTGCTAAGAATGAGTTGACAGACACAGAAAAAACTTGTAAGACTTAACAAAAAATCTTACAAATTATTAGTTTTAATAGAATAAAATAAAAACAAATTTATAAATGTATAAATTTTATGTGAACTTAATTAGCCTTTTTTTTTTAACTTATTAGCCTTAATTAACTTATTTTTCCAATACTTATTTTATATATGGTAAAATAATTAAATTATCATAGACCTACACATATTAATTAGAACCTGACTTTTCAATGAAAACAAAATCGTTTATTTATTTTTTCTAATTTAGTATAGTCTTATACTTGAAGAAGACTAATAACCCGGTTAGTCTATTTATAATTATTATTCTACGTTCAATACAAAATGCTTGGCTTAATTTTGCAATATTTCACATTAAAATTATTATTATATTTCACATATAACTCATAAAATATACTGAAATATTGTAATATATCAATAGCTAATGGTGATATTTCAATCAATGACCAATTATCTTGTAATAATTTAATTCATATAATTTCGAAATCACATTTAATGTTATAAATCATGCCGAAGACATCCGCCTCTACGGACATTGACAACTGCATTAAATATATCATTGAAATCGATTAATAGCACAACCTAAACATATTCAGTCAGCGCCGGGAACCGAACCACGGATCTTCCACTTATTGGACGGCCGCCTTAACAATAGTCATTTTTTGTGTTGTAGCATTCATGGTGTGCTATGCATTTAATGTAGATGCCAATGAAGTCCGCAGTAATTGGCATAGTTTATAGCATTGAAAGGAATGTCGAAATTAATTACCTTAACATTTAGCAATTTAATAAAAATTGCAACACCTCAAATAATTCAGAAATATTTAATTAATTTCAATATTCATATTAATAAGAATAGTTCTTTGCTAAAATACAGAACTATTTTACTCCAAATGAAATAGAGCAAAATTTCTTAAAATTCATCAGATTCTGATTTCACACTAGAAACATCTTCCCGAATAATTCGAACAATGTTAATGCATTTTAATATTCATATTAATAAGAATAGTTCTTTGCTATTATAAAGAACTATTATAACTCGAAATTTATATTTTATATATATATTTATTTATATTTCTTAAAATTTATCAGATTTTAATCACACTACAAAGTTATACTAAAAGATTTGTCCTGTTGAATTGGGGGAGAATAACATAATTGGTTCCAATCATCACACTGATAGTGGAGACAACTTGAGATACATTCCTTTTAATGACAAATCAAGTTGAAGATTGTTCAGTTGTTGGCACTGGTAAAAAATACACCTGAATTAATTAATGAAAGATAGATTTCTGAGAACAATAATCGTTTACTTTAAAGCTCGGAGATATTTTTAAAGATCCAGAACATGAATTTTATTAACAAGATTTATTATTCAAGTATCTAATAATAAAAAATATATCTATGGTATACACACTAGTTTTATTATTAAAAAATCTCACCCCTGAGAAAAATGCTGAAAATCTTTGGCATAAGATACGTGATTGACAGGCCACCTAGGTTGATGTCCTGAGCGGGAGTGCGGATGAGAGTTGCTGGACATATGGTGTCTGCCATATGGAGTGGAGTTCCTCATTCCCGAACCTCTGTTGTTAGGATTCATCTTCTAAAACACAAGACAACATCACAGTTAGCAATGGGTGGAAACCATATAAATTAAAACAACGATACTTCTTTTCATCGTGCTGTCGGAATTGCCTATTCAATTGAAGCCTACTTTGTCACAAAAAGGAGTCTACATTTACTAATCGCAATGATAAAAGCGCCATAAAAGCGCCAGTATTTTGTGAATGCTGTCAACACGGGATAAGTTTGGAAGTTTTTTGAGAGTGATAATTATTTCAAAGCTGTAGTAGATTGCTATTATAATATAGTGATTTTGACTCAAATCTACCATTACTACAAAAGCTATCATGCCTTGTGCAGAATCAACAAATAATTTTAATTACAATCAATACAATTTTAAAATCAGGTAGAAATTAAAACCACCTACCATAGATGAGCAGAAATGAGTGATTAGCATAAGAATTAGTTGAATTTAGAAAGCGTTTGAAAGTAACCTTATACAGAAGTACTGAGAAGAGCGCTTAGTGAACTCCAAAAACTGTTTCCAAACATCAAAAAAGCATCAAGACTGATTAGATATGATATTTATCATATTGAAAAGAATAGAATCAATCAGTCATGATAATAGAAAAAATCTTCACTCAATTAATCAATAACTTACATAAATATGCATTTATAGACAAATTTATTTATTGCCAATGAAATATTTGCAAGTATAATCTTTCAAGATAACAGTCAATATTATCAAAAGGGATAAGTAAATTCTGTAGCTAATTATGGATGAAAACGTTCGAAAAGTATTTCTTCTAAGAATACACACAATAATGAAATTGATAAGCTCATTTGAGACAAGTAAAATTTTGAAGTCTTTTAACTTATACGCAGGAGGTCTAGAGTTTTCAACTGAGAAACGTTTTGAAAGAAATAAAGACTGTCTTAAAATATTCATCTTGCATTTACAAGCCCTGTTCAAATAAAGCATAAGTATCTCTTTTCTAATCCAAATTTAAGCATAATCCAAAGATTACTACAATATACTGTATATATATTGCGGTACAGCGCTCTCTTAAGAGAAATCTACCCTTGCTTAACTAAACTCAGGAAAGTCCACCCCTTGAGGCTAACAAGTCTACTAACAGGACAGCAAGCGGCCGCAAGTTGACTTTTGAACGGACCATAACAATATTTTACATTAAATTTTTATAGTAAATTCAACGACTTGCAGTCAATTTTAATTGTGAATAAATAATATTTCTACTCACGTTTTGACCATATTTCTATTCACGTTTTCGAGTCATGGAGACTCATCTTCAAAGTCTCCATGACTCGTAAACGTTTGGCCAAAAAGGGAGTAGAAATATTATTCATTCACAATTAAAATTGCCTGCAAGTCGTTGAATTTACTATAAAAAGTTACATTCACAATTAAAATTGCCTGCAAGTCGTTGAATTTACTATAAAAAGTTAATATTAACAAGGCAGATCGTTAAGGAAGAAGAAATTCAAGAATATTTTACAATTACTAAAAGGATCCAATTCATCAGATTCACTTTAACACTGATTGAGTTTGAAGGAAGCTATCAAATTAATAGAAAATCGTTGCATTGAACGATAGCATTCAGGGAGCAACAGTACTCTTTATTGCGTTCAAGACCGGGTGCAAATAGAACTGCAGCCTGCGTTACTTCCTGTAAAGCATAGACATAAATATTACCCCGCAAATAGAAGCTATGGTGAGTTTCATTTTATTGAATGAATCAACAAAAATGAACAGGGAGATTTTTGGACCACTCCCTGGATTCAATTTGTGGAATACTTATCTATACTGTGCTCTTATTTGCGCAGGGCCTTATCAGAAACATGCTGTTAAGCAGTAAGGTATATGTATTATGGAGACAATTTATGTACTTGTAAGTGAGAAATAAAAAATTTCAATTATAAAAATAAAATTCATGTCTATCCTGTCATAATAATATAACAGATTCCTTTTCTAGTTAGGATCCACCAGCATTATTTTGATGTACGATAGATTTAAAAAATACAATAAGAATAATTATTGGTTTAGTAAAATAATTTTAACATTTTCCAAAACAAATTAAACAACTTACACCATAGAAAACACTGAACTTCGTCAAAAGCTCCTCTAACACATCAACTTTAGATTATCAACTTTACAATGTTTCCCCTCAATTTGAAATCTAAAATGGTGTTATCCAGAATCTTCTGAAAAGATCTAGATCAACTTTGTTTATTCATTTGGTTGCTCTGCAAACATTAAGGATTTGCGTTCTTTAAATTTGATATAAAAAATATGAGAAAATATCTATTAGTGGCTTAAACCTATTACTTCCATAATCTACTTACTAGAATAAATCTAGTAGAAGTGTACATTAGAATGGACCGTACCTATATGACAATCAAGATCCTCCTTATCGTAGAGAACATAAAATATGTTCGTAATTATTGTAAGATAAATTTTTGTACTTCCTCTTTGATCTATCTAGTGTAAAATTAAAGATTTAAATTAAATAAAATATACATGAAATGTAAGATTTCCTATCAGTAATCTACATTAAATGAGTGACAAAAAGTGATCTTGTTATTGGAAACCATGTTGTTTTATTAAGTTTCATGGACTGCCAACTATATTGAGCCAATTTTATTTTATGTAACAAGAAATATTTTATCGATATTTTGTAAAAAAATTGCGTTTTAGAGGGAAACTTTCATTAATGGAATTTTGGGGAGAACAACAGACGACTCGGATAGTAGAATTTTAAAAGATTTTTCTAGTAAATTCTCGAGTTCTGAGGTCTGTTCGGCTTTTGCTAATTTTTTCATTGAAAATGTAAGAAGTACTTCACACTTGTGCCCACGAATCTTAGATGACTTTGTCCATATGCCACCCAATTATAACTTCTATCTCAAAAAAGAACATGTTGATGATTTCATGGAATTAATTGAAAACCTGAATAAGAATAAATCTTCAGGCTTAGATGGTATTGGAGTAGAAGACGTGCAATTGTTGAAAGATTACATATGTGCTCCTCTATGCCGTATGATAAATTTATCAATTTCTAAAGGCATATTTCCTGACTCATTGAAAATTTCTGTTGTTAGACCGATTTTCAAGTCTGGTGCACGCGACAATCTAGAAAACTTTAGACCTATTGCTAAACTACCTGTGCCTGAGAAAATGTTTGAAAGGTACTCATCAATTAATTTGAATGAATACCTAACACAAAATAATATTCTATGCAATGCTCAATATGGCTTTCAAAAAGGCAAATGTGCAGAAGCACTACTAGTAAATTTCACTCACAAAATTAATACGTTTTTGAATCACAGATTCCATGTTTTGGCTGTGTTTATTGACTATTCCAAAGCATTTGATACCCTCAATCATAAAATATTATTATATGAACTACACAACATTGGTATCACAGGTAATGTATTAAAGTTGCTTGAAAGCTATTTGAATGACAGATACTTTCTGGTTAAACTAGGAAATAACTACAGTGAGTTATATAAAAGTGACGATCTTGGTGTCCCTCAGGGAAGTATTTTAGGCCCTGTCCTGTACAATATTTATGTGAATACTATTTCAAGTGTAGTCAGACATGGAGAAGTTTTTATGTATGCAGACGACACGGCTTTAATAGTTGGGCATAGGGATATCAACGAAGCAGAAAAATTATTGCAATCAGATTACAATAGAATCCTTAGATGGTCTCACGATAGAAATTTGGTAATCAACAAGAAAAAACAGTATTAATGCATTTCAAATCTCCATATTTAAAATGTAACGGAATTCCAAAAATATTCAGTCATGATTGTCATTGCCTTTTTGCAGACTCAACTCAAACGTGTAGTTGTCCATCTTTAAATTTAGTGAAGGAGACCCGTTACCTGGGAGTTATGATTGATTGCAGCTTGAGATGGCACTCTCACATCTATATATATATAATCGAAATACCACTGACTGACTCATTCATCACAGTTTCTCAGGAACCACTCGACCAAAAACGATAAAATTTGGTACACGTATTCAGTAGGGGCACTAGACGCATGCTAAGAAAGGGTTTCAAAATTTACCCCAAAATTGAATATTTTTGAAAATTTAGGTGACAACAATTTCTAGATAACCATAAGGTCAAATCAGATAAAATTTGGTATTCATGTTAAGTATCGGCCTTAGATGTACCTTGGAAAAAAGTTTCAAAATTAGCCCCAAAATCGACGATTTTTGAAAAGTTTGGTGATAAACAGCCAAATATTTTGAAATTTGCACTTAACAGATGTCATCAACCTGGCATAATAACATTTCATCATACCCAGTCATATGTTTCCCACATATTGCAAGGCTCCGACTGTATGGTAGCCTACATGCAAAGTGCAAAGTTTTTTGCTGTTCAAAGACAGTGTAAATAACGCTGCTAAGGGGTCTGCCATATGATTAAAAACGGTTGACTTCTATCAGCTGTTCCTTTAGCTGTTTGGCTGGCAAGTTCAATAGGTTAGGTCTATTAATGTTTTATTCCACTTGATCAAAATACAATGAAAGAGAAAAAAAGAATAAATATTCGCATTGTACAAACTTACAAAATGAGTTAGTGACTACAAAACCATGGAATCAATGTGTCAATATTAATTGCAAATTATATCAAATATGTTGGGAAAATTATATTATTATTACAAATACAATATTATATATTTATAATTTATAAATTCGAGTATTTGTAAATTTCAACCAACGCTCAAATCGAATAAATATCAGTTCTTATAAGAACTCTTACCTATCAATAGTTAGGTTTACAAAGAAGTATTAAGGAATTAATAAAATACTATTTGTAACAGTACATGAGCCTGAGAATTTTTGTGAAAATAGGTATTGATCAGAAAATCAACAAAAAATTAGTTGTGAAATTAATTTACCATAGATTAACGATTTTGAAAATTTAGGTGATTATAATTTCTCAAGAACCACAAGGCCAAAAAAGTTCAAATTTTCAGCTGGGGTGCTAAACACGTGAAAAATAGGGTTACATGATTCATCTCAAAATTTAGGATTTTTGGAATTTAGTTGATCACAATTTCTCAAGAACCTCAAGGCCACATGGAGTGAAATCTATATCTATATAATATATAATCGAAATACCACTGTTTGATTAAGACCCTAGATGCATACTAAGTAATGGTATCATAATTCTCCCCAAAATCACCTATTTCTGTAAATTTATCCAATCACAATGGAAATTAGTTGGACCCCCCGGGGGTCCAGGGGGCGGAGCCCCCTGGCTAGACGATCAAGGCGAGCGAAGCGAGTCTGCCGGCTAGTTGATTATGTTTGTAAGAGACTACAAGCACTAAGTGCAAAAGTTTTTTATATTCATAAAAATATACCAGCTGACTGTCTATATCTCATTTATAAGTCCCTTGTAGAATCTATTATCAGATGTGGCATTGAGTCATGGGGTTGTGCAGCAAATTATCTCTTGCACAGAGTAGAGCGAATACAAATAAGAACATTGAAATGTATTATGACAAGAATGCCTGCTCTTAATTCCAATTTGAATAACCCTAACAATTTGCAAATTTTTTATACAACATTATTTCCTAAGAATTTCTATATCTATAAAATTACAATATTTTTCAAGGATAATTTTCAATATAGGTCCCTAGCGCCTCCACCACAGTACAATTTAAGATCGCCAAACACTTATCTGGTTCCTAGATTCAATAATGTATATGGGAAGAGATCTCTTTCCTATGTACTCTCTAGGTTATTCAACATGCTTCCAATCAACATACGTGAATATTCAAAGAGTGATGTTATGTTTTATACAATCAACAATAATGTGATTATAAACTGAAGTATTAAATAATGGTAAAAAAAATATTTGCTATGTAACTTATTTGTTTCAAAATTTTTTTCTGGTAAAATTATAAACAATTTTCTGATTTATCACTGCCGCCAGCCAGAGCGACCATTATAATACTAAATTGTGTAAGATCCTTTTTCTTTTCTTTATCTTCTTGTTTTGTTTTTATTCTTCTATTATTTTTCCTTGTCTTTTATTCTATTTTTTTTCTTGCTTATAACTTCCTAGTTTTCTTTTAACTATGTTTTTTTCTGTAATACTTTATTACTTTCTATACTGTACAATTTCTATTTTTTTAAGTTAATTCTTGCTTTTATGTAATTATTGAAAAATTTATGTTTTTGTTGTACCAATAATTATTTTGTATGGGCACCTACTTGAAAAACCTGCCGGTTTAGTGGGACCCGTGATGTATTTTATTGAATAAAAAAATTGATTGAATTGATTGATTGATTCTTGGGTGCAGATCATCTTCCCTACGAATTGATATCAACTCTACCGTATTCAATTATTTTATAACTAATAGGCCTGGTGAAAGTTGACCCGCCCTTTGAGGTATGAAGGAGTATAACATTTAGAAAGTAATGCAGAATCGAATACATTGCAGCACAGGCGTTTCCATTTCTACCCAAGTAAAAATGTTTATTGGTTAATTTTCCACAAAATTAAAGATAGTCTCAATATTCAGGAGTCATTATTCAAGATTCAAAATTTAATCTTCAAGCACCAACTGTCGGTTCTGAAGAATAGAATTCCTCCATAATATTTTATTCAATTTTCCAATATTTCAATGGTTACGGTATTCTATTAACTCAACTGGTGGCAAAGAATCCCTCAAATGAAAAATCATTGGAATCGGTGACTTCGGTTTCAACAAAAAAAGACAAGAAACTAGTCTCAGTACTAAAGCTGATTATTTTTTGTTATAGATACAGGGATCTGGGGGTCATTCCCCGGGAAAAAAATTGAAAAATAAAATCACTCCAAAACAGAATTTCAAGCGATTCTGTAAACGAATCTATCCATTTTAACGCACAGAGGGGTCAAAGTGAATCTTATAAAGTGCTTAACTCATCGCCAATGGGAGCGGGTTATAACCCCTTAAATCCTCCCCCTGGATACGCCTATCAATTTGAGAATTTGATGCTGTAATTGGAAATTGGGCATTGAAGTCAAATAGAGCATTTTTTATTCACGGGGCTGCAACCCTCTAATATTATGGTTCTTTAGGCCGGAAACTCCTTTTATTTTTTAAGTAATCTGTAGCACTGTTATTCTTGGAAGGATGACATATTCTGCCGCATCCGATGAGATATTATAAATCTATCATGTTTTAGATGAGATACTATAGGTATAGGCCTATCAGTTTTTTAAAGTGACTGAAATGATTAGCTTATATATGATAGTTCCTTGTACTGACAACCAAATATTTCAGATAAGTTCTGAGTATATATTATTAAATGGTGAAATACTTTTAATTTTGTAATAAAAGGAAATTAATCACTTAAATTTGAAGCATAAAAAAGTTTCTTCAAGATTGTTAGCCAGTTGAAGCAATCGTATGAGACAAATAATGTGACATTTCATTCATTATTGTCAATGATTTTTCTATTAATCGGTCAATTTCTAAACAGAGAAAACTTTGTAATTTTAAATTGATACTATGATTACTGTTTCATGTATCAACCATCAAAATTCCCAACCCACACTGAAAAAAACTTCATTTTCGTCTTTGCTGGAGATGAAAACCTCTTTTTAGGTAACATCCTCTAAACATAATTTTTTTAATAATAAAAATATGTTTTTTATTATCTTCCCCCCCCCCCACCACCGGATTTAGCCCTGAATTCAAGTGTACGGAGCTCAAACGAAGAATAAAACGTCCTTCATTCGCCTTCACAATTCTGTTTACATAAGATAGCAGGCACGGTCCTGCCTATGTAAATAGTTGAGGCGCTTGTTTCTATCTCCTTGTCTTGACACTTATTTGTCAAATGTGCTTCTAGAATTTTTGAGGGCATTCTATATGTCAGCTTATCTGTTTTGACAATGTTGTGTCAATAGAAAGATCTGGAATAGAACTATCTGGAACAATACAAACCTATAAAAAGGGCTGCGTTTGTCAGCAGTCAGTCACTATCTATTCAGATCTCCTGATATGAAGTTAGTAAGTAACAGTTCATTTCGTGGCAGTACAATGCAGTGCTATACACAGTACAATATTATGATTCTGCGTTTCAAGTTTGATATTAGCCGTGACAATAATTGTGCTTAGTTTATTATTGCGTTTATTAGACGTTACTTTGAATTATTGATCGGCCTATTGGACACATCAATTGAATTACTGATCGGCCTATTGACAGTTATTAACTAGTTTTGGACAGTAATTAATTTAGTTATAGAAATATTCATTATTAGTTGGACATTATTGAACTGTTTGTTTATTTTATTGAGTGATAATGATGATAATTACTTATTAGTGTCTGCTGTAATTTAGTTGTGTAAAGTTCGAGTGTTACAAGTCTTGCCAGCATTATTTTAGTGTTAAACCCCGTGACAGTACATATTTCACACACATATTAATGTACAAATACCGTACTCTGTGTGAATACAACACTTTCTTCATAATAATCGAAAAACGTTTTCAATGTTTATCCTGTTGATATCAGCCAAATTCTTGAAGACAAGCATTTTTTTTAACTATTTAAAAAAATGCATGTCTTCAAGAACTTGGCTGATACCAACAGGATAAACAACCAGATGTTAATAGTCATTTCCCACGCTTGAAGTGAACATACAGCATTATTTAAACTCCAGCTGCTTATATCATAGCTTTGCATAAAAAATTATTGTTCTTTATTTATTTTATTGCATACGGTACCCTATTGTCAATTGTGTGAAGCACAGATTCTCTTCAATCCAGTTTGTGGTATTATCAACTATGCTTAACGATAAGTCGGTGACAAACGAAACATAAGTTTAAGAATAATCTTCGACTAGTGAGCCCAACGGGCTCGAGAACTCGCTTGCAAACAATTAATTTTTGAAAGGGAAACTCATCTGGAAAGCTTATCGTAGGGGAAAGGTAGTAACGAAAAACGGCTGCTTTGAAGATACTTATTTAGATAAAATTCACAAGACATATCACTTTATGTTCAAGTTCATCGTTGCTCTGCGATACACAGATTTATTTTCCACAAAAAAGACCTACCGTAATCATATACGGTACCTATACTATATATCAGAGCAATGGAATATATTTAGTAGATATATTTACCACATAAAAAACAGCTGTTCATAATTATATCCAAATATCAGGGCAATGAAATTAGTATATCAGTGATAGAAATTCTATAAAAAACCTGATCACATTTATATTTACCTACAGCTGATAACTCGAAATATATTTTGAAATCTATTGCGAATGCCATCATTGGTAGAATCGTAGAAACAACTATTTTCTATATATAGTGATAACGTTTATAGATATATCAATGAAGGGCCAATTTGATTCTCCTCAAAAAGGATGAAGGAGTCTGTTAATTTTATTGGCCAACGAACTTGACCTGTCTAAAGATACCAAGAATCTGTGTTTCATATTTTAAGTTGATTGATAAAGACGTTCGAAAGTTATCGTGGAACATACACACAAACACACAACGCCTCGAGCCTCAAGTCAAAAGGAAGAACTCGCTTCGCTCGTTCAATAAATATCAAATTCCCCAGTTATACTAAAAACACTGGAATTGAAGGGCTGCGGATCTAAATAAATCACTTTAAACTTACCATTACAAAATACATTACTTTGTCAACTTTTACCTGTAGATAAGAAGTTGCTTAATCATAATGGTTATTTCCATATTTATACATACTTTTACACTATGTACATAGACATCAATTAGGTGAAAACTATAATACTCACCAGAAATGATGATGCAAATTATTATATTTTCACCATAAAAATATAAAAAAAGCTATTGCAATGTACATAGTGCAAAGTTGTATATATCATGCCAATTTATAAATAACTCTAGGTGAAATTTACCTATTACATAGCAGTCAGTTGAATGGGAACTGTAGCAATAATTATTCAAACAAACAGGGATCAACGTTCACAGGTAAAAAAAGATCTCAGACCAGGAAAATTAGCAGTTAGTAAAACATTTTTCCAAAACGGCTGGAAATCGGGATAGGCTATATGACCTGAAAAAGCATGCTGAATAACATAATAGAAGTCCTTAGAAATCCAGGCTGAGCTTTGTCCGCCATCCTGGAAAAGTCGTAAAATTTTTCATCGTCATTTTGGTTCTTACAAAATTGAGAATAGACTAAGCGTTGGACTGAAAAAGTAGGTTAACACTTACCACTTTTCAATAGAGGTGAAATTTCAAGAATTTAACACCAGTTACACACTTATTATCTCAGATGTAATGTTTTAAAAATTTTCCTTGTTCGCTTAGTAATGTTTTTCTTTTAGCTTAGTTTGGTCAATTTTCAGAAAACCAAAATTTTACAGTTTCTGCAAGATGGCGGATGAAGCTCAGCTAGGATTTCTGAGGACTTTTAGTATGTTTTTCAGATAATATATATCCTGATTTTCAGCCTTGTTGGAGTTTTTTCCTTTCTCGCCCAAAATTTCCGCTGATTTTACTGGACTAGGAACATAAGCAAAGAAATTACACTGAATGAAAACCCATAAAAATTCAAAGGGTTAATAATTCCAAGAGAAGGAAAGTTAATTATTAGTGAGGCATAGGAAATGTAATTTATCTTTTTCCCTAACGTGCAACAATTCATGTGAAGCAGTAAAAACTGAAATCTTTGTGGATTTTTAGAGTAAAATACAATGAAAGCTGAAGAAAGTCTTGATATATTGGAGAGCAGCAGCCAATAATAATTTGAAATACGTCTTTTTATCAAATTTTCAAGTTCCTATTTTCCAAATCAAAAGTCTTCCAAAGTGTTCCATTTTCATAAAACTTAAATTTGCTGCAAATGATCAAGTACCGTATCTCAATTTTTTGTAACAATACAATATATTGCAACATAATTGTTCTGTCATTAATCACCTACAAAAAATCTATTGCACTGAACAGGAAAACCTGAATACAGAAGGAACAAAACATTTTAATGAGTCTACGAGATTTATCTACATTAACCATAAAATAAATCCAAATTTACTATCACCCCATTTCTAAAGGGGGAAAAATAGGGAAGACCAAGCAAGACTAGGATGCTTGGACAGTGAAGCATCCAATACTCGAGGATAATTATCACAAAAGCAAACACATTTTGTGGAATGGCAGTATTCACACTGATGTAATGTCATACCACAGCATGAGCTTGATTTTGCGATACCGGTAGTGATTATCCTCGGGGATTGGATGCCGTCCACCTGACAATCGATAATATTGGATACATATGAAGTGGAATAAAGTTCTTCAGGCTTGTCTAAAATTTTTGTACAACATCGATATTGTCACAACATTTTGCTGTAAAACACATAGCCGAGAAATTTTCTTGTGGGTCTAATTTAATTCCTAATAATGGATCTGAGATCTAGTCTGAACGAAATTTTAGCAATACCATCACTGCTTTACAATAAATCAAATTGAATTTATGATATATTCAGGCAAAAATAAATGAATAATATTTATTTTGTATACTCATTAGCAAATTAAAATTCAAATAACTATACCGGAAACATCGTGCACTCTCCACCACCAATGCAATACCAAGCAATCCAGTACAACTTGCACTAATAAGACTAGACAGGATAGAGTCAAGCAAAGACAACGAAATATTAGAGCTAAGCATTTATTGGATAAAAGAAACATACCAATGAACAAATATTGTAGAAAACTATTACAAATTTTTCAACACTAGTACATTACTAAAAACGTTTCACCAAACAATACATTCGATTAAAATTTGAAAAAATGTACAGAACTTCAATATGACAATATTTGTATCAAAATTATGATGGTCTGTCCATGGATCGTTCAAGTGCGCATAAGTAAACCCTGTGTTTGCATGCCCCTTATAACAAAAACTCAAATGAACAGACCTAGTTGATTCAAAATGCAGAATAAATTGAAAGATGACACTAATATCATTGCAGAAGAGTCCTACGTAAGCTAACAGCTTGTGCAAAGGTAATACTGATTTTAGTTTCAGATGCAATGTCAGTCCTAGCCGGGTATCGAACCGAGGACCCATCAGTTCAAGTTCAAGGCAAGTACAGCACACTAATTACTGAGTAACCAACCACTGCCAATTAGAAACGGATTATGAAGCACTAACTACTCTTGAATAATGAGAGTTGAACGCTGACGTATGCGTGGTTAGAAGGAAACATTTTTCAATTTATTTCCACAAAATATAAAAAATTAAAATATTACAAAATAACTAGAAAAAATATTGAATAATTAGACGAAATTGTCACAACCACATTTATTAAAAAATATTGAGAAACTAGTTTCGGTTGTTATACCATTATCAATCTCAATCCGAATTGGTATAATGTATAACAACCGAAACTAGTTTCTCAATATTTTTTAGTAAATGTGGTTGTGACAATTTCGTTTAATTATTTATTATGGATACCTTCCACAATACCACCTTCGCCACTACAAAGAAAGATAAAAAATATTTCTTAGCATAGGCTATAAAGACATGGACCATCAGTTTGATTATCGATTAATTAATTAATTTGATTATTAGGCACAACAGTGCCTCGTCTCAGCAGTAAACAAAAGAGAAGATTGTTAACAAACTGTGAATCGGTTTTCTACATACCGTGAGTCTACACTCAGTACAATGCACATTTACAACATGCACTTCAAGGTTAATAGAAAACCGCGGTAGGGGTCCTGGGAGCTTTACCGGTAACTGGTAAGTGTTACCGTAAAACATGTGAAGATGTTTTTGCTCAGTAAATTCAATATTTAATTTACTGGCACGAACGTATTCAAGGGGTTATGTGCGGACCTACTTATCAAAGTATTTCACGTAGAATTTACTCTGACTTGAACTGAACATGAATGGGTTGAAATTCTTAACAGGCTCATCCTCATGCTTAGAACTGTTCGAAATGCTATCCAAAGTATCATTTTTTAATGGGGCTAATGATTCAGCCTGATGGACACAGCCCCCTTGAAAAATGCATTGATACGCTGGTAATCATTAGTATAAGTACAAGTAATAGAAATGTCCAAGTTATTGATTTTTTTAGCCACAGTCAAATGCAATTACGTAAACTAGCCAGTAGCCGCAAAGAAATACCATAAAATCAATAAAAACGACACATAGTACACATCAACTGATGAACGGCCGGGGGGGGGGGGGGGGGGGCTTATCCGGATCAATACTTTACAAAACAATTCCAAAATGACATCGTGAAATTATCACTTTGTAACAACCTAGCTTCATGAAGTTTAAAATGGAAGATAATAATGAAGTGTTAAGATCAATGTCAGGAATTGAATTTTTTGCAGTTGCTATCTTAAGATAATTTGACATCTCGGACCGGACTCCCCGGTTAATTTTACAAAGCTTGTTTTTTTGTAAAAATATCCACAATTTATTATATTGGTAAAAACGCTTCTCACGCAAATATATTATTTTTAATATCTTTTGGTTCATTTTTTATTGAGTTATAACTTATATTTTAGGTTAAGCTGATGAATAACTTATGTCAGGAACAGTGAGTAATACTTCAAGATTAGTTATCTTTCAAAGATGTTATACACCTCATTGAATATCAAAAGCCAAAATAAATGTCTCATAATCGCTTACATGATTTAAAAGATTAATTTGAAAATATTAAGGATTTATTTAATTACTGTAGATTATTCTATGTGGATAAACTGTAAAGCTTAAATTATTAAAGATTCTGATTGTACATGGTAGGCTGGGCTGGACCAATAATCAGTTATGAAAATATAAATAAAAAAATGTGATGCATGCTATGAATGTATTGATTCTACCAATCTAAATGGTTTAGTATGAAAAATCCACGCTATTCATTCAAGACTATAAAGATAAGAAAAGAGCAGATTGCATAACTTTCCAAAATTCCACCAAAATTTGATGTTAGGCTCAGCAAAATCAGTTAGCCTTCATGATTACTATCAAATGATTTTCGAAACTTTCAGCTTGCTTTTTGTAAAAATATCCACAATTTTTAATCAGAATTTATATTGGTAAGAACGCTTCTCACGTAAATATATTATTTTTAATATCTTTTGATTCATTTTTTTATTGTTTGAGTTAACTTATAACTTAAACTTTAGTTTATGCTGATGAATAATTTTCAAAGTTTAAGAAGAATGTGAAGAGAATTAACACAGATGAAAGAAATTATACCTGCATTGAAAAGGGTTGGGTTGAAAGGAGTGTTGAAGCACCACACTTGCTACAGTACTCAAGTTATTGCGAATAATCTATAAATTTATAACTAAAATCAACGCTATTTATTTTTCGCAACTGTTATTTTAAAAAAAGCAGGGGAGTGACTGAAAGTACGTTTCAAAACTGTTTCAGCTTTACTAGCAAAAAAGCAGATTTATATGGTGATTATGATTTCAAGGTTTAGTCCTTGAAATATCATGAATAAATCAATAGCATTACAGCAAGAAGTCATTTTCAGGCTAGTTATTATAACATTTGGTCCATTTCATTGATTAATATTAAACGAGAGGCTACTTACAGAACAGAGAACCCAGTATCATGAAACAAAGCAACTACAAAACTTATCAAGGTTAATTTACACAGCCTACTCAGTACCATCAATTGATTCGACGTCATACTCAAATTTCTACACACATCACAACTTTATACAGATAATAATGAAAATACACATGCTTTAAAAGTGAGTTTTCAACACAAACCACAATGATAATAACAATAATAATACGAAGTAAGCTCAAAATATAAGTGCATCAAGACATAGAACAAGCACCACTCGAGATACGAAATTGGTTTTTCAATAACAGTATTTAAATTACATTTTTTGAGCCAAGACGATCAGTTCTCTGTCAATGTTGTTGAATTGGCATGAAAATTGATTTCAATAATAATTTAGAATATATTTGAAGTCCTACGCATTTTTCACACGCCTCTCACTTGGGCACAAAACGCCAGCATTTGCACGAAAACAAGCCTTCACACTAACAGCTGTAATGAATGGCTTGTGATTACGAAAGTCATAGTCACTCCCCACGGAACTCTTTGACCAATAGCAGACTGTCAAAGCAGAGTAAATATGGTAAAATGCCCGATCGTTACTTCGGAAATCTGCTAAAATGCAAAAGTTAACAAAAATATTCCTTATGAATGCTTTGTAATAATTTGTAATGATACTTACAAAAGAAACTCTATGTAAAATCTCTCTTATTTGGAAAATTATTCCCAGAGCTCATTATTTCATTATCTTCGGGTATTTCCGACATCTTTCGTGCGTTTGACACATACCACGTGACACAAAACACAAGCTATCATTGGCTGGCTTTGTGTCAGCTGTATTGGACTTTGTGGGCCCCAGGATTGTTTTGCTGGTTGGGAATATTTTGTGACGTAGTAGCTGCCAAAGCTAATGTAGTGAAGAAGTGAATGTGAAGAAGCTGTCTATGCCTGGAGCGAGCTTAGCAAAAGTTTGTGTGGAATTTGCGTGAGTGATGTTTTTGAGTTGTGTATTGGGCTTTATTATTGTTGAGTAGCTCATATTTACTTTAATTTTACGTATCGACGTTCGCTCCAATGTCACTGGGTAGCAGATAGTTCGGAATCAAGATTTCTCTTTGAGAAGCAAGCCAGCCAGCCATCTTGTTTGTTTTCGAACATTCGAGTTACCACAACATCGATGCTACAGCTGTCTCATTCTGAACTGTATAACTTTTGGTCTGTTGAAACTCTACAGTTATCGTCATTGAAAATCTTGGAGTATCTAGGTGCTGATTATAAAAGGTATTCTTCGATTTTTATTTCCAAATTGGAGAGTAAGTTGCGTAGTTCAATTGACATTCATCAAGACCTCATTACAAGGCCTAATTTGAAAGCGAGTTAGCCCTAAAGTATTGTAGGCCCTTTCGGTCGGCTTAGGCCTACAATTGAAAGTTTGTGAACTTTTGAACTAGCCAAACCTAGTGCTCAAATTTGTATACATTCAATTATATGAGAACTTAATAGAAAAAAAAACATTCATCATGACTAACAGTAATTTATCAAAGTCTCTTTCTAAGGGAGCAGAAGCTCACTCGTGTGCCAATTCGGTCACCCACAACCAGAGGTGCCACTCCCGAGTGGTCAAGAGTTCATTGTACTATCACAGTTCAGTCGTTCCATCAAGGGGGAAATACAAACAGTTAGAAAGTAACCATCTGCTTGAAAAAGTTAGAGGAAAGCCAGCCGAGAAAGCATGTAATAGGTCGTCACCAAACGCTGCTGCCAGACAGAGTCCACAGTCGATCTTCAAACAGAGGGCTAGTCCGTCCAAAGAGGGGAGTCCCAGCTCATCCCCTACGCTTGGCTCTTATTACGCTGGAGCCAAGTTCAGCGAGCCTCCGACGCCCAGCATTCTTCCCAAACCACCATCTCGTTGGACAACTCCTTTCTACATGGCATCCGGTAGGGCATTCCCTCTCCTTTCTGATGGGAGAGTTGAAAAATGTCACCAGTTCTCAAGCAATCTGAAAATGCTCCTGAACGTTCAAGCATGATTGACTGATTCGTATGCATCACTTTATTTTTTGAAAGTATTGTATAAAGTTGTAATTGATTTAAGGATGTACTAAGAGTTGAGTTTTATCGCCTGGTATCTAAAATTAAAATTCCAGATACAGCACAATTCATGAGCAACACAATGTCATTCCATGGGCACAATATTCATATTCTCAAAATTTGGCCTGTAGCTAAACAGGTCTAAATTCTCAGTATTAACTCAATACAAAACATTTATCTTTTCTTAAATATAACAGTCATTGTTTTGCTCTGGTGTAAAATTGTAAACTTCAAACCCCTTGTAATAGGCCTACCAAAGTTTACAATGTTGGCGTATAAAATTCAATTCTTTTGACTTAAGAAGATACCGTAGGCATTTATCTTAGTAATGTAAGTCTCCCCATCTAGAGTCGAAACCTTTCCATTATGAGATAGCTTGTAGCCTACTTCAGGATTCAACAAGAATTTCCCAAAATTTCATCAAATAAAACTGGAAAGAATACCTTGGAATAGATATAGGTATAGTTAATTCCTGATAGCTTGTTTTTAACTCATATTTCTTGACATGGCAGAGAATTTTAGATTGCATTACTTTTAATAAAGTGAAAAAGTTGAGCTTTAAGCCAAGTATAACTTGGAAGATGAACAATTTTGTAAATTTATATCGGGTTGACTATTTATCTCACTTGTATGAGACTTTAATAGGTTACTGAAAAGATGTAACTCAATCCAATGCAGAAACTCACTTGGATTTTTCATGTTAATGAACGAATTCGATTTTTAAACTCACCACTTAATATTTCTAGAGTTTAACTTTCCAGAAGGTTTTGCTCATTTCAATTTTTGACTAATTGTTCACAGAATAATTCTAATTTGTATAACTGCCACAATGAAAATATTTGAAAAGTTGAAAATAATAAATTGTATCAGGCTTTGCCAAAACGTTGTAATTTCTATATCGTTCATTCATTGATTAATAACTAAGGAATGTGAACAATAATGAACAATTAATTTTTTTTGTAAAAGCCAAGCAAGGTCACAGAGTTAATGTACGTTATTCAATGTCTTGCTTGACTAAAATTTTCAATGATGAATCGAATGCAGGTAATGTAGAGTATATAAGTTATCTTGATAATGGAACAGTTTGGCTTTTATTTGAAATCATTCATTGATGGATACCATGTAATGTATATGTTCGATGTCCAAATTATCGCTGTTATTTAGTAATGTTTCCATTATGCATGTTTAAATTCTCTATAATCAAACTATTCGTTACATCTGAGTAGTCAAGGTATTTAATTTAAAACATTTATTTAAAATTGGAAGAAATCAGGAAATATATTGAAAAACAATAAAACTAATCAGAAACTTCAACTTACTAAAGGTATGAGAAAAATTCTAATTCATAATGCTTTAATTCATCTATTCAATAAAAGTAATTTGTAATAAAACTAGCGATAACTGTATTACAGTGACACAGCAATATCATATGAAATTTCTATATTTTGTTGTATTTCTTCCAGTTTTAATTTGTAATTTTTTTGGCACAAAATTGTAATAGGCTATATTAACTGTTATGGCAGATGTCTTATAATTGATTTGTTTAGTTCTTGAGACAGTTATAAAACATTCAATTGATTTACAGATTTTTTTAAGCATGTAATTTTTGAGAAAATTGATGTTAAAGTTGACTGGACTTTTATGAGTAATAGATATTTGGAAACTACAACATTCTATACTACAACATATTCAATAGCCTACACTTTTCAAAACAATGAGTTATGCACTTGTTGCGATTTCCGGTTTGATTTCAGTATAGGTTCTAATAATTTTGGTTTGTATACAGTGAAGAGTTTTTCAAATTCTGGAATGTCTTGTAAAATTACTGTTAGATTTCCTTGTTCAATACTTTCAAATTAAATTAGTCAAGAAAACCTGTATTTCTTCAATTAGAATTGAACTGAACAAACAGTTGGTAAGGCAATCTAGTCGAACCCGAGCCAAATGCTCGTTTCTACTTGACTTTGAATTGTAAATAATTTTTATGAAGTAAAGAAGAACTATTTTTTGAAAGAATTGCCTGTGATTATAAATGAATATCTGTAATGTATGCTGCTTGGTGATTTATAAAAGGAAGAAGCAATCAAAATGATTGATTTTATTGAAATGTTTTTTAAGGACTTACTAAGTTATATAAATATATACTCAGGTCTTTCAGTTCCTTCCATGTGATATAACAAGGTACAAACTTGTAATCTGCTCCCCATCGCATTATTACGTGTATTTCTTTTCTCCTAAAACATTATGTAAAATTCATGTCTATTCTGTTGAGGTGGTTTCTCATATTTTTTTTTTTTATTTTGATAATTATAATTTACAATAACTATTTTAACTTTTAAACTACTGTAATGTGTTTGTGCAAGTCAATTGTATTTTAAACATTGGATTTTCTAAATTATACTTTTCATGCAATGATTATAAAATTATTTGATAAAATTTCTATATGCATGGGGAACAGATATTGGAAGGTGTTGAGTTTTGGCTCAACTATCTTTTAAATCTTTATCAGATAAGAATCTTAGTTTTAAGACACCGTTTAGGTATTTGAAACAAGCGATTGTAAGTCTGTCAAGATAATATTGAAGTCAGACAAAGACATTTGAGTAGAGCGTCTCAAAAAGCATTTTGATTGTAATTTTGATAATCTATAAGTCTGACTCAGTGTGATGTGCAGTATCATTGTGGTTACAAAGAACAAAGGGACAGTGAACAATGAATGGGAAAGACTGATTGCTCTATCAACATTCCATGACATTGTTTTGTTATTTGTAGAGGCCCTGTTAATGCATTTTCAACAAGGGTCAAGTGAGAACCAGTAGCATTGTTCCTTGGACACAGAAAGTGAAAGAACCGTTGTGAAAGATATGAAAATCTGCAATTAAGCTATTGTTAAGCAAAGTACAAATTCATAGAACATTTGAGGGCTAGCCGACCCTGCTATCGTCTACAAGTGCCAGTCTCGAACTTTATTTTCTCTATGTTATAATAAATCGTTGAGTTTGTGATGTGAAATGTTTGTAGGCAGTACACAATTGTCTTCCTCGAGTACTGTGCTATCTAATTGCTCTGTGCAATAGCTTTAACATCTTTGATATAGATTAGTTGATATTGTTTTGGTTTTGTAAAAGTTTATCAATTCTCAAATCTTGAGGCGTTTGTATGACTTTTCAAGATCTTGATCTCAGTTGATTCAGCCAAATCATCTATCTTCTTACTTTTCTTTCAAATCCTTGAATATATTATGTCTATTGTTTTATTTACTGAAAGGAATCAATTTATTTTTTGTATTGGTCTAGTCTCAAGATTAATTATATTTAAAATTCATAAAATAACAAAAAAAAAATACCCAACCCATATCCTTTATCCTTTTTTACCATTATCCTTCATTCCAATTCCGCGATATCCTGGGCTCTCCCTCACTCAGGAGAGTTCAACACCTGTTCCCCTCAAATAATCGTTGTCCTATCCTCATCCTGTTCCCCATCGCTTCATCTCTCTCCTTGACAGCCTAACAAACAAATGATCCCAACCAAAAAGTACATTCCTAGCCAACATCCTAGCTTCATTTTCCTTTTCGTCTCCTTCCAACCCTTGAAAATTACCCCAACCGAATACATTCCTAACCAACAACCTAGCTTCCCTTTTTCTCCTGGGCCCTCTTCCAACCCTTGATGGGCCCAAAAATATCCTAAACTCTCACATACCTCACCCTTATCCTAGTTTCCCGTCACTCCTGGGCCCGATCCATAATAAAGGGCCCCCAAATAGTCCCGAAAGGGTAAAATACACACAAAATCTAAGCAAATTGCTTGTAAGAATTTGCGTATCCTAAACTCTCACATACCTCACTCTTATCCTAGTTTCCCGTCACTCCTGGGCCCGATCCATAATAAAGGGCCCCCAAATAGTCCCGAAAGGGTAAAATACACACAAAATCTAGGCAAATTGCTTGTAAGAATTTGCGTATCCTAAACTCTCACATACCTCACCCTTATCCTTGTTTCCTGTCACTCCTGGGCCCGATCCATTATAAAGGGCCCACAAATAGTTTATTTTTCATGCACTGAATCTGAGCTACCTACTTCTTTTTCTGCCTTATGCTAATTATTCAATTTTATCAAATCAAATAGTGTATTATCTATCTGAATCGATCACTAAATTTTACAGCTTACATATCACATTGTGACCACTTCTATTTACTTCTTTTCGTTGTAACAAAAAATTATTACCTCGAATATTTTTATCGCCTTATTTCATTCCCTCTACACTGAACGATACAGGTTTTGAAAATCGATAGAGTCCTTCCAAAGCTAGAATTTTTTTGTACATTCTTTCTAATTAATGATTTGATCCATACACTTTCTTTTGTTTAATATCATACAATATTATTTATTTTATCCTAGGTGGGTGATAGCAATAATTGAAATTTAAAAAAACAATTACCTCATATCTTCTAGTAGAAAAATTATCGTGCAATAGAAAATAATAAATATAATTTTCCAGCATTAGCTGGCTCAAATTTTTTAATGTATTAAAGTTCGTTGAATGATTCTCTCACATTATATTCTTATTAAATCATTGATTTTATTCACTTACATGTTATAAAAATTGTTTATTGGTTGTAATTGAAATTTTACGATTTGATCCCATTTTTACATTAGTTTAATTACAGGAACGTAACTTACCTATTGACAGATATTTGTACTAAATTGTTCATGTCAGAACTGGATAAATTCTCACTGTTGATCAATAGTGAATAATAAGACTGAAATTGTCACACCACATCTCACTGTTTTCAATAAATGTGGTTGTGACAATTTCTGTCTTATTATTTATTATGGATATCTTCCACATTATCACCTTCGCCACAACAAAGAAAGAAAGTTTATCAATAGTGTCAGATCTTTCTTATTCAAATATTGTCAACGTAAAATTGTATTGTCGTATGTGAGCTTTGTATTATCTCATTTTATTTTCGTTGCTTGCATACCGTAATTGGAAATTATCTCATGATAAAACTTGCCATTTTTCCAACTAAATAAATACCAGTTCATTGCATTTTGCTTCCTTTATTGCTAATTTAGAACACAATTGTTTATTATTATTATTATTATTGGAACTTTCCTATGTTCCTGTTGATCAGTTTGAAACTTTTAAATAGTCTTTCAGTTACATAAATACATTTAAAAACTTTCATACTACTGTATGATCTGTCAATGCATTCTTGGCAGTGGGCAGAAATACAATTCTGCTGTCCCTCTGCGCATCCCTGATTAAATAGTACAATTTATTTGCTGTTAACGGTTTCAAGCGGCTATACTGGGAAACACAGTACTGAAAGTTCCTTTTAGTCCTTATGTCGAACTAGTCATTTACTAAAGTATGTGAGAACATATTCATACAACCTCATTTTAAACAAAAATGTTTTGACAAGCTATACAGTATGCATTGGAAATTTTTGTGGCATAAAAAACTTCCATATTAATTTTTATAATATCAAAATTTCTCTATTATATTTTTATTGTGAATGCAACCTGCATAGCTTATAGCTTGTACAGAGGAAATGAGGTTGAATTGAACCAACCAGAAATCAACAAACTGAAAGGCTGCTCAACAAAACAATGTGTTTATAACGAAAAATCTCTAATCTTAAAATTTTCGAGTTTTGTGACTGCCTTGCCTTTGGAAGAACGTTTTTGCAACCCTCTTGAAGCCTTGTTGATTCATGATGTAATGTTATTCCTTGTTCTAGTTGAACTAACTGTTCATGTAAACCATTTTGCCCCTAGAGAATTATCAGAGTGAGAGAATTAATATTAGTGAATAAATAAGTCGTAAATATCACTTTTAAGTTGTGATGGAGACCAACGGCAATGGCGTTATCTATCTGAATAATCTTTATTATTGACAGAATAGGCATTAACATCTACATTTCACCATAACAATGCCTGATTCATAAATACATTAGGGTAGATTTTTGAGCACATTATTATAAGCCTGTAATGCTTTCCAAATAGAATGAAAAAGTTATTATTTTTGCTTGTCTAGGCCAGACCCTAGAAAACAAGGTTTATCTAATATCAAAACTGACAATATTTATATTAAAATTATTTTTACTCATACTGAAAAAATGCACCATCCTGCAGGATGAGTGCTTCTAAGGAGAAGATTTATCTGTCTAAAAAGGTTTGTAATTTCAAGCAAAATAAAACTATTTTTTAATAATTTATCGTAAAAGAATTTTTACGCCACCAGAGTGGGCCTCCCCCGGCTGAATCCGCAGTTGTGTGTTACTATCTTGTGATGAATCTTGTCTGTGTTGTTTTGAATGACGAAATACTTTATGAACAATCTAATCAAAACTGAAATTGTATATCTATTTAAATTATAATTTTTCTCACTTATACTGGAGGAATACATCAGCCTGCAGGGCAGAAAAACGCTAAAAACAGAGGTACCCAAGAATAAAAAAAGACATTTTTATGTTTATAACAAAATGATTTTTAATTCTCATTTGTAATATTACATAAATATAATACGAGACAGGCTGATGCACTCCTCCAGTATAAGTGAGTAAAAATAATAATAATTTAAATAAAAATACAATGTATAATAAATACAGGTTATTTCTTTCAAATTTTGTATTGAAGGCAAAATAATGTAAAGCATATTACTGAATGTAAAAACAGAATCAGAAAGGCGAGAGTATAGAATTTGGGTAAAAATAGGTAAGCTAATTCTAACCTGAGCACTCTATGCATCTGACTGCTCTGATTGCAAGAGAGTTATGCTATTGAGCAAGCTGAGACATAGAGTGGTCAGATTAGCGTTATCCTTAACGAAGTTTTGCCCAAACTCTGCTCGCAAACTAGGCAGCCAGGCTGCGGTAGCCAAAATGTTGAGCAGCCCGTTTAGGTATCCAGCTTCAGCAGTCAACCTTGAGTCAGTCATTTCCACAGTCATTTATTTATTTGAACATTACACAATGCAATAGTATCCCTCTAGCTGTAAGCTATTTGAGGGATATTTTATTAAGACACTATATTACAATCAAATTCAACAATGAATAACAATAGATTCCTTTTCGTAATCTATATAACTGTATATAGCCCATTATATTTTCTTTGTAATCCATTGATCTGTCTATTGTCTATTGCACCGTGAAAAATCAAATCACATAGTGTAGTATCGTCTAGTTAGCCGAGCGCGGTGGATGTGGAAGATGCTATAATTGTTATTTTCTATCTAAGAAGAAACGCAAGGCCAAAGAAAATATTCTCTACTACTTGAGCGTTATTCGAATGGCTTATTTAAAAGCTTCTTTATGGATCTTAGAAACTACCCTGATCGTTTTTTTCAATTACCGTACACTAGAATGACAGAGGAATCATTTGACAACCTTTTGAAGAATGAGAGGCTCTATTACCGGTATCGATAGTCGATACTCATATGCGATCCTGCATAACTCCGGAAGAGAAGTTGTTGATTACTTCGAGGTGAATACAAAACATATTTTGGGATCTTTTCCATTGTGCCAAGAATATTGTGGTACGAAACGACAAGTCGTAGAAACTTGAAATTTCATATAAACAACCCTTTTAAGGTAAAAGCACCCACTAAGAAATGATTTTTAGAAATTCTAAGTTCCAAGGGGTTTTGACTTTCACTTTTAAACTCTTAACTTTTTAATGTTGCATCGCAGAGAAAATTAACAGGAGACCTTTTTTGTTTGTCATGATGAATGACAAAAATATACAGGAATAATTGTTCAAGAATGAAAAAAAAAAATGTTGACCGGGTCAACAATTTTTACCAAAGGAGAACGCTGATAAGGACCTACACAAGTTTATTCTATGACACCATCAAAATGCTATGTTTCATTCTTGTACAATTCATCAAGACTAACAAAAAAGGTTTGTTGTGAATTTTCTCTGCGTTGCACCATTAAAAAGTTGAAAGTGAAACTTCGACACCCCTAATCCCCCCTAGAATTTTGGAAAATCATTTCTTAGTTGGTGCTCATTAAGACCCCAAAATAATTTTCATATGAAATTTCAAGTTCCTAGACCTAGGAACATTCTAGACACTCAATGGTAAGATCCCTTGTACTAGTATACTAATGTATAATAAAATCCATTTTATATTTCTTGAGTTGTCAATAATTAGGTTGAAATAATTCATGTTAAATAATTTGTTCTTGTGTTAGAAGACAGAGAAATAATAAATAAAACTAGTACTAAGTTTAATCCCAATAATAGTAGGAAGCAGTTGAAGTGTCAAGGGTGGAACGATGATAGTCACAATTTGCATTTCGTATGGAACAAAGACAAAGACCTGAGATGCACATTTTATTAAAAAATAACTAACTTCATGGTGGACCTACTATTTTAGGTGAGTTCCGAACCACCGGGTAAGTGATAATAAAGCTTATGACTTGATGTTACAAGCTTTATTATCACTTACCCGGTGGTTCGGAACCCACCTAAAATAGTAGGTCCACCATGTTCCCCGTAACATGGCACAAACGGCGAGGTGGAACTACCCGTAAGGGTCTCCCCACCATTAAAAGCCATACGCTTATTATTAACTAACTTCAGAAAATGCACTGTGTTGCAAAAGAATGATCAAGTATCATCGCTTCCCCCCATGGCCTTCCATTTCAAGGTTGGAATTTAAAAAATTCAAAATGGATAAATTTATTAAAAAAATAATAGTTTGAAAATTAAAAAACGTTTATTGTGCTTTTTAATTATTAGCCTATTATCAAGAGTACAATGATATAATATTCACACTAAAACACAAGTTTTGTTTACATCATATTATTAATTTTCTGTAGATTTTATTATGTAATAAATCAACCTAATTCAATCTTTTCAATTTGAGTCATATTCTCCTCACATAATATTTGTGATTTCCTCCCATCTCTTCAAATTACGAGCACTATATTCATCACAAGTCAAGTCCCATATCGCTTTACGTTTTTCAATCTCACGGTTAAACTTCTCCGTATCGAAAGACATCGCGAATGAAGGTTCAACTAAAGGAAACTGCTAGAAATTATCATGAATCAAGGCCAGATTGTCTGGCTTCGTCAACCAGTGCGCGGCTATTGAGGCAGCCACCATAAATTCTCCACATCGACACGTGTTCTGTATTGGTCGCCGCAGCCAGCTGGCTGCCTGTGCAGAACGACGTGCTCTGGTGGCTGCCGCAGCCAGAGAATCGTGGCTGCTTAGTGCGCAGGCTACAATTGAACCATATTCTTTTATTGGCCGCGGCAACTTGACTGCCGCAGCATGGCTGCCTAGTACGCGGATACCCTAATGCATTTGATGAATTTAAAAAGATTTATCCAAAAATTTCCTGATATTTATTACATCTGACCAGTTTGAAAATACTGAGGCATTTGTAGAATGTATGCTTTTCCATCTGCATCACTGATGGCCAGATATTTTGGGCTGAAAAAGAGAGCAATTGCAATAATTCAGTAAGATGCAAAAAATGAGTTGGAAGAGATTGTATCAAAATATAAATTTTTTAAAATATGTTTTTCTATTACAAAAAACAACTAATTGGAACGTATTTTGCTTCTCTTTACTTCACTAATCGTTGCCACATCATCCCAAGATGCAAGGAGGAATAACCCTTGAAGTTGAGTCTTCCCCATCAATGAAAGCCGAATAAAAAAATATGTATACAATTATAAATTCATTCGATGATCACATTTCATCCTGAACATTGCATTAATAATTGACAGAGTGATGGACACATAAGTTGGTCTATTAAATTCACATTAATGCTATTCAATTTTTAAAATTAATAAAATTTTTCATATTTTATTATTTAAGTCCTGAATTGATGTATTTGAACTGGAAATAAACATTGCATACACACCACCATTTTTTAATAAGATTTATTTTGCAACAAATCTCACAATAATATCAAAAAATTTCAAAAATAATCAATACATAAAAACTATTTTTTTATTAATCACAATTTGCCTTCAACTTGACCAAAGTCAAGATTCGTTCACAGCTCCAACACCATTCAACATAAATCACTAACAATTTCAACTTCAAACTACTCAATAGAATGTCAAGATAGATGAGAAATCGATTGGATCGGTTTTATAATTATTGTGGGTTCAATAATTTTCGAGAAAACTGATTTCTGAACAAAACGAACAAGTTCACAATTTGTTGGGTTCATGCCAAATGATGTCAAAGTGTGCAAGAGGCGACGACAATAAACCAAAACTTCCAACAAAATATTATTCTGAACCGATAAAGATAGTTTTGGATACAAAATAATAGGATAGTCAATTTGAATAGAGTATTTAGAGATTCAATAAATGGTGAATAAATAATACCTTTTCGAATTCAGTCTAGCTCCACATATCGTCGACACATCAGTGGAGAAGTCAGCTAGTTTCCTTCCATTTTTATGATCATACACATCAATTCCAGCCTTGGCATTGCATACAATGAATAGATTAGCTTGTGATAAACACCAAGTAGCTCCGGTTAAATCAACATCACACTGGATTTCTCTTATCACATCCATCTGTAACATTGCAAAAACACGTCGAATAGAGACGATGCCACCAAATCAATAGCACCACTAAATTCAGTCTCATAGACAAAGTTTGTTGTATTCTGGAAGTCATGTTTTTTATAATTTTTATTACATTATTCTAATTGTTATTCTTTAATGAGAATTAACTCTTTCTTATGTGGGCATCATAAAAAACCCTCCCAATTTTCGTTAAGCGGCTATTCTGGGTATTCTTTATTTTATTGATGGAAACTACTCATACAAAACTTTTGCGCAGTATTCTTGGGATTACGTTGAACCAAAGAATAAGAAACATTGATATACTGAGACGAGAGAGGGTGAAATATTTACAGGAGGCCATCTAACAAAATGGAAGTGGGCAGATCACGTTGCAGATTCACGGTGGACGAAGATTGTCACAGGGTGGCCACCCAGAGTCAAGAGAGGGGGACGACCTATGATATGGAGGGATGAACTCAACTCAGAGATTGGGCCATGCATGGGCGACTACGGCTAGAAACAGAGAAATTATGATCTCATTTTTTCACACATTACACTTGATGAATATGTAAACACTAATACCATTGTCATTTTCAACCTCAAGTGATACTGTACCTCTATATTCAGAGAGGTATTTGTTCGTCAACGAATACAAATAAAGCTTTATTATTATTCATGACTTAGAAGTAGCTCCAATGTTTGGTATAAGCTGGAATGTTGAACACAGTTGTCAGCTATGAATGACAATCAAGTAATGATCATATCAATATATAAACCACGCTTTGTTTGCGATGCTCTCCATAAATCAGTAAAATAGTATTACAAAGCGAATCAATGACTAATATAAACTGAACCCAAACACCAAATTTTATGACAATTGTAATCTGTAATATTTAAAACGCTGAAAATTCAATTTCAATTCAATACATTTATTGTAAAATATGAACATAAAAGCTTATAGCCTTATTGTGGCTTGAGATGAATTAAATTTTGTTCATCTCAGATACAAAAAAGGCTACATCAATTGTGTTGCTTTCCAAACGTCCCTGTCAAATGATGGCTTGGACGCAGGAAGTAGCTCAGAAGTGTGCTAGATAGTATACACACTCACCTGTGCAGCCAGACCCTGTTTAAAGGTGGGAGTGGACTGTCAAACATAGAGCTTCAGAATTTGTTTCGGTGGGCTTGGCATACTGATACAATTCTATTAGCTCAGTGAGGAAAGCAATCACAAACTACCTCACTCCTCGTTTGTGTAGTACGCTCTTTGGACTAAAACAATCATATCGTTGAGGTCTGAAGAGTCACCTACAGTCGAATCGGCTATGGTACTATATACATACATGAACATAAACAAAAATGTTTAACAATAAACAGAAATACACACAAGTAAAACCTGATATAAATATATGGAGTGATAATATATTTAGGGGTGAGAAAGCCGTGAGCCGTAACTTTCATTTGTTCAATCAGATAGAGATAAGCTGCGTTCTCCTGGGCACTCTTTGTAAGGGTGACCGATTCAATTGGCTAGCAAAAAATACACTGTTCTCTGCTGAAAATCACTTCCCGGTGGTTCGGAACCCACCTAAAACTGTTTGTCCAGCTCATCAATCACCATCATCCAACTCATTACCCACGCACAGGTCTCAGACCTATGTGGGCTTTATCCTAAAAAAAATAATAATAGCTGGCTATACCAGGCTCAACCAAGGTGAAATAGACATGAAATATATGGTGAACAAATACTTCTCAAAGTAAACAAACTTACTATCATATTTTTATTAAATTAGTGTTATTTATGATATTCCATAATTTCCTGTCCTTACAAAACAATATAATCTGTTCTCAACTAGTGTCCTCAACGGTTTAATATTCTTCTAAAAATTGAAAATCACAAGTGTTCTCATTTTCCATCATATCCTGTTTAACAAAATATATCTGTTTTCATTTCAGTGCCTTCAACTAATACTCATTTATTAATTTTTTTCGGAGGATTAAGCCCACATAGGTCTGAGACCTGTGCGTGGGTAATTAATTGTATTGGATGACGGTGATTGATGAGTTGAACCTACAGTTTTAGGTGGGTTCCAAACCACCGGTATTGCTATTTATTTTCATTATTCGGTTATGAAATATTCTCTGAAAATTGAAAATCCCAAGTGTTCTGTCTACAGTTAAATTGATTAAATTGCAATAATTCTCCTCTAGACGTAATCAACATGAATGCTTGCAAATAATTGTCAAAAATTAATATCTTATTACAATTCATGATTAATGATTATTTTACCTTGACAACAGAATGCACCAAAATCCTATTATCACTGCCGACAGTTAAAAGTAATTCTTCATGATACGGCGAGAATGCTACACACGAAACCACTCCATTGTGTCTTTCAAGATCTCCAACAACAGGATTTTTTACGGGCACTGTATTGGAAACTGTAATCAGAGAAGAGGTTTTAAATTACGAAGTATTGCAAAATCTTTTAGAATATCAGTCTTTTTATTAATCTATTTGCATTACTTAGTAACGTAATTAAAATCTCTTCCAAAACAACACACCACCTGAACAGATCCCAGAAATTTTAGATCTCACAAAATTACTTTACATACAATAATAAATTCTATTCACAACCTCTTGGCCTTCCTATGGGTTCCCCAATTTCTTGCATCTTAGCAGAAATCTTTGTCCATAATATAGAACAGAAACATATCCTACATAATACTGACAAAATCATCAGCTGGCACCGATATGTTGATGACATTCTAATTCTATACTAAGGTAATAGAAGACAAACTGGAATATTCATATTCCACACTTATTTCAATAAAATCCATCCCAATTTAAAATTCACCTTAGAACTTGAACAAATGAACACACTAACAATATCAACTTTTTGGACATAACTATAACAAAACAGGAACATTCATTCAAAACATTTAAAATTTACAGGAAGCCCACAACAACTAATACATAACACATCAAATCACCCAACCCAACATAAACAAGCCGCTTTCAATCACTTGCTCCAGCGGTTAACAAAAATCCCTATGTCACAAGAAGACTACAAAAAAGAATTGAACACTATAAAATACATAGCACAACAGAATGGTTACAAACACACACTAATAGACAAACTACTGCACAGAATAAAAACAGAACCAATCACTAAAACAAAAAACAAACAGGATGACAACTCCCATAAATTCATCACACTCGCGTACCTCAGCAACAAAACTCACAAAATAGCAGCATAATTCAGAAAACTCAAATATAAAATAGCTTACAGATCAACTAAATCACTCAAAGAACACCTCAAAACAAATACAATAGATCTGGCATTTGTAAATTAGAATGCAATGACTGCAACAAGTTCTATATAGGACAAACTGGCAGGGCATTCACAACTAGATTCAAAGAACACACAAGAGCCATCACACACCCAAACACACATTCCACTTTTGCTGAACACATCATTTCAACAGGCCAGTCATACAGACATTGACACTAATTTAGACACATTTCACTAACAAAAGCCAGAAACTCAATGTTTTAGACTTTAGAGCAATATGAAATTTATAAACACACAAAGCAGCAAACTGATAACATTTTAAATTATCAACTTAACTTGTTCTCACACACACTTTTTGACAAAATAATCCCAATTTCAAACCTCCCGCCTACTCATCCCCCCACCCCTTCACCCTTCCAACATCCATAACCCTCAAACTCATGCCTTAAGTCAGTGTAATGCGAGTCGTCTGACAATGATCTTTACAGCAGAGAGAAACGGCCGTCACACCATAACGGGAGTCACAATTTCCACTTAAAAGGGGGTTTTCCCAAGTTTTTATTACTACTACAGTATACAAGTATAATTATTTTTCTCAGAGTAGCTTAAATAATGTTTAATATTTAATTGAATATATACTGGGTGTTTACCTGTTAGGATATCACATTATAAACTACATTAGTATCTGTATATAACCTGCATATCACTCCTCAATAGTCACAGATTCTTCAGTTCAGCCACGTACTGTAATTCTAACTACAAATGTTGAGACTCAATTCTATAAAATCATAAATTTAATGAGCAGTAGCTTACTTCGAGTTGTGAGTTTTGAAGAGGACGAATTGCAAAACTTCAATACGCCGCCCTCTAAGGCAACCACAAATTGCTCTGGCCGTCGATTACAGAAAGCAAAGCACGAAATTCCAGCTTCAACATCAGACTCCAGATCGTTGAAAGCAAAACTGGAATCAAGAGATTGGTTAGTGGTTATTGATCAGTGGATTATTCGTAAATAGGGCTATCCAAAAAGAAGCAACAGATTTAATCTATTTTTTCCAAAAATAGAAGCATAACTTTTAAAGCTCATGGAAAGCAAAACTTTAAAATATTGAATTGCCCAGGCAGAAATTCCAATCACAGCCGCATAGACGCTGTTTTTTAACTGTGGTTAAATGCCGATGACACCACATGAACTATCATTTTGTGTTTTTGACCACACAAGAATTCACATCATGAGCAAGAAATGAACTTGACATTCCTCAACAAATGAAGAGGCTTGAAGCATCACCTGCACATGAAGCCATACTGAGTAGTTTTCAATTAATGAAATTGCTGATTTCGCTAATTGAAAAACCAAACATGATTCCTGTGATGTCATTGCTGACAGAAAAGCCGAGTAAGACCTGTCATGGCACGTCCACACAAGGCCCAAAAGCTTTTTTGAAGAAGACCCACACTAACTTGAGCGATAGTCGAATGCACAAAGGCCTACGGTCATGTCAACATGTCCTGGATTAGAGATGTAATAAGATATTTGAACGCAATGGCCAATAAAGCTTAAGCATGCATACATACATGTCCACACTGCGCACAGTTTTGCATAAAATGAGAAGCCTTTTTCCTTGCAATGCATAGTGTGGACGCAATTTTTAGGGTAGTTTCAACTCACTGATTAAGTTATTTTGCAGGAAGAATGATGAATCTACAGTTTTAGGTGGATTATGAACCAACACTTTAAAGACAATCAAACCGATAACATATTCATTGCAAACATAATCAGGCATTTTACACTGCTAGGCTACAATTTAGACGAAGGAGCCGCGGTCAAATATCCAAACACAGACTCTGACCCTCCTTACTTGATATAACTAAAACTCAGGGGCCACGCACTCTGCATAGCAGTTTGATTACCTTGAAGGAATGTTTAACTAGAATTTTTTTATCCAACGAGGAATGGGACCATGACTTATTAACCTCTGTAAGTTACACAATATACACATAATCTGATCTTGCACAAAGTAAAACTTTTACTCGAGGTTCTAACTCATTTGTCGTGGCCAGGAAAACAAACCTTAAATTTAGTTCAAACTGAAACACTTGTTACAGAGTGCAACCATAAAATAGGTGTGTTACTTTAGATAATGTTCAAATAGCTAAAACAATACAGTATGCGCTTTTTCTCAGCAGGATGGCTCTTTTCATTCATATTTTGGCAATTTTTCGTGTGCCTTTCATGCTGCAGTATGAGACATTTGCAGGATGTCGCAAGAGCCTACCTAGAAATATCTGCTCTACACTCATGTTCTATGGTGATAAATCCCTAGACCGGTTTACAGTGGAAAATAGGCTGAGGAGTGTCGAGAATGGAATAGAAAGATTAATAAGATATATAAATAATTGAAATATAATGCATTTAACACAAACAATATTTTTTAAATAATGTGCTAATATGGATGCTTACGTTTCTTGTACAGTACATGTGCTGGTTAACAGGGATACATTCCATATTATCAGCCGTCCATCTTGTCCAGACGAAACCAGGTTGGGCCGAGCGCCTCCATGCTGGACCCAAGATAGATCAGTGACTGGATCATTGTGTCCATTACAACTGATTAGGCATTCGGAGCCATCATTTTGTAGATTCCAAACGACAATATTTCCTGAAAGAGATTAAAAGTAGCAATCATCGTGATATATAGTTCAGTCAATCTTTCTTAGTCCCTGAGTTGTCTGGTTTAGTGGTATCTTTACTTCTATTATTACTATTTACAACTACTTTACTACTATTAGCTTATACAACAGCCTCCAATTGGCTTAAACTCCGTACTGGAGTACATCTGATACGTACTCAGCTTTTTTGCTGATGATTCCCACATTAATTTGGGACTTGTGGGAGAATGATGATTAGAATATGTCCACTTGTAATTAGATGAATGTGCCAGACTGAACAGGAATCAAACCTGTGATCGCAGTAGTAGTACCGGTGATCATTTGTTCCATGAACAAATATTTGGATGCCAGATATAAGCGCTCCAACTGATTACACCGCTGCAGCTGCCTAGCTACTTCATGAGCTCAAAATATATACGTCCAAAGAATGGATTTGAGTTTTGAAGCTTAAAAAATTCATTTGAATGATTAAAATGTATTTTTTTTTTTTTTTGTTTTGGTTCTTATGAACTAACAACTGAAATGAATTTCTGTCTACAGAAAAAACTATTTTACTGCAAAAAACAATGTATTTACCTCTTACCAATCCACAAGCCACAAACGATGGTTCATATGGATGGAATGCTACACAAGTGACACAGGAAGTTGTTTCAATTGCTCTTGATGGTCCAATCGATGAATTCTGTGAACTAATTAAAGGTAAATTCATTAATCTTTTTCATCTAAATTTGCTGTAAAGTTCAGTTTACAACCAAAATTCATTCCAAAATAATTGTTGAGATACATTCTTTACGAATAAAATCAGGAAATACTGAAACATAGAGAATGTTAATAATACATAGGTTATAACATAAGGTAACCTAATGTTTGAATTTGCAAAAAATATAACTGAGCAAAAAACAAATAAAATTTAAACCGATTCAAAGTTGAAGATACAGTAAAGCCCCGATTATCAGCAGAATTGGGTGGCAAGAGCACCGCGGATAGCAAAAAACGCAGATAACCCGAAAAAGGGCAAAAATGAGGTGAGAAAAAATATTTCAGCATAAAAACTATGTTTTACTGTACAAAGAACATGTGCAAAACGTTTTAATTACGTACAGTATAGCAGAAACATTTGCTCTACATCTAAATCACTAAAATAAAGAACAGTAAACAAAAAAATATACTGCACTGTTAACAAAAAGTTTTCAGTTACGCCTTTCTAAAAAAATCAATCACTCGTTTTTACTTCATGCTTTGAAAAATTAAAATTTAATTAAACATTTTTTTTGTGGCACTCGCGGATCATCCGCTCGCGGATCATCCGCTCGCGGATAATCGGGGTTTTACTGTATTGCACTTTCCGAATAACATAAGATTCACGGATAAACATTTAGGCTGCAGTAGATTTACATTAAGTTATATAAGAAGTTTTACTGTTGTATTGTGCCAAAAATTTCATATTGCTAGTTCGAGCACTTCTTATTTCAAGGTGAGTTTCTTGCACTGAAATAATATGATCACACTGAAACATTGAAGTTGTATTTTTCAACGAAACTGAAACTAATCAAAGAAAAAGAAAAACAATATTACCAGGGATAAAACTAGATAAAAATAACGATGTAACTCACTAGGCAATATTGTAGAAATGAATGAGACCAGCATGCGAGCACCAATCATCATGTTGTGGGTAGCCCAACGCCAATGCTAGAACTCCACCGGTACAACTCCATGCCAAAGAGTTCACTTTCATCTGAAAACAAAACTATTTATCATCAGAATATGCAAAAACAATTGTCAAAAAACCAGGTTGCATGATTCCCTTGAGATAGGGCGATGAATGAAGACGTTCTCCAAAGTTTTCACTAACAATAACGTTCTAAATAATGATGATGTCAGTTGTCAACTATAGTTATTACAAAAATGTATAGTTGAGCTACTCAAAAACATGATCAAATATTTATAAAAATTGACCCTGTTAAAAAATAGATACATGCACATTTAACAAACAATAAGGTGCAGACTCATGTACTAATGTTCATAGTTAAATAGTTTCAATATTTAAGTGTTCATAGATTAAATATTAACAACTTCCGTGACTTGGAACAATTTTTTTTCTCAGTCTAAAAAAACATAATTACACAAACTAATTGTGAAGTATACTTCACGCCATCATATTAGGCGTTTCGGAATTTTGGAGTCTCGATGATCTACCGCTGGCAATACCGCAATTTCTTCCAGCTGTCTAATTAATGGCGTAAAGTATAGTTTACGATCCGTTTCATTAGTTTTCAATTGAACTGATAAAATTAAAGTATACAAAGCCAAATGGAAAAATTCTGTAGTTTCAAAATCTTCAGTTTCTTCTCAGTAGGTCAATTCAATCGGCTGGTCTACCATACTGTTATATACACGATACACCCTAGAAGTAAATTCCCAGTCCTAGTCAGGGGCGTTTGAAAATAAACTTTTCATAACCTCAAATTGGAGTTTCCTACTATTTCATTCTTTCTAAATATTAACAGGTAAATATTACACCACTTTGGCTCACCTACCTCATTTTTCTCAGCTGGATTTGATCTAATTAATGAAAGCACATTTTTCACTTCTAAAGATGAATCTTCATCAGGAAGTTGATATGAGAGAAACGCTTTACTTCTATTTCCTTTATCAATCTCATCCATTATTTTTTGTCCAACTCTATTGAGGAATGTTGACAGAGCAGTTTCATCATAATCAGAGGATAGTGTTGCTTCTTGAATTCTATCTGTTTGCACCTGGAAAATAGATGAATCTTTGAAATTGAGTTCATAGATAACAATAGATGGATAATTTGACATCTTGGGGGAACAAACTTCCCCAACAATAATAAAATATTTTATTGTGCTTACAATAAGCTTTTATTTGTGGAGTATCTCTCATGGGTAGTTCCACCTCTCCCTTTAAGCCATGTTACGAGAAAAATGGTGGACCTACATTTCAGGTGGGTTCCAAACGCCCCTTAGTAAATTGTTACATAGCGTAGTATTATACTACTTCAAGCTCAGAAATTAAGAGCATTAGGCTTATATAGCAATGAATGTGAAGGCTATAGTACAATTGCCTTCTCAAATTAAGATTACGAATTGCTTATTCACCAAGAATAATTCTGGAAAATAGATAAATCTTTGAAATTGAGTTCATAGATAACAATAGATGGTATTTAATTATTAAGATTTTCAGTGAAAGTTCACTAATGTTTTGGTTAGTTGAAGGACTAAATATTAACTAAAAATGATATTAATCTCTTTGAATTACCTAACAAAATATCTAACAATTATCTCACGTTCGACGAGAAATTATTTTTGGAGAACCACCTTAATATTTCTCTTCACCGGTAACCACATAAAATCAAAATAATGAAGAAGCAAGTGAAATGACACTAGCTGTTCCGGATGAGAGTAAACGTTTAGACCTCAATAATGTTTTGTGAAGTGCGACTAAGCTCTAGTTGGGTTGTGATTGCTTTCCTAAAGATCTGGCAGGAAATTTATTGTCAAGAGGTAGATAAATTTTGCAAAACAGTAGGCCTACATGATATGGAGAAATTCCAAAATTTGATAAGCTTGAAAAGTTGATGAGCGGGTATACTTTTGTCCTTGAGACGAAGACGAAGTAGGACAAGATAACTAGAAACCGCACCTGTGATTCAATACCGGTAATCAATCTTACCTCAATATCTTTGGTTTCGGAAGTTTGCTCATTTTTTTCAATTCCAATCGACTCAACAGTCTGAGTTTCAGCTGGCTCTGAAGATCTAAAACACAGAGACGTAATAATTGATGGACTCAAAATCAATATGTTACAAACACTTATTTAGAAAAAAGACGATTAAGGTATACATGATACCAATTAACGGCCCCTGCACTTCCAACCTTAAAAAAGTGTCTGCTTCAAATTTTAAACAGCCGATTACACCAGATGATTCATTAGTTTGGTAATTGTGCCGCAGATGTTAGCAAGAAAAAAATCACTTGAAACTTCACTAAATTGTAGTATTATGTCTCCTGATCACAATTATCAAGTTTTTAAGTGGCGGTCTCAATTAATTAATTATTCAATATTAAAAACTCACCTTTTGAACATAACTATGGCTCTGTAAAGCCTTTATAGTACCTTGAGCATAACATCATAGACGAACAGATAGTTAGAGCAATGGAGTGCCATCAATATATCAGTGCAATCCATATCATGAAATCGGTAATAAAGGGTGTGCTATGGGAGCCTGCATTGGTTCATTCAAGCCTTTTACCGTTTACCGGTAAATGAAATTTTACAAATAATTAATTTATTCAAGTTTGGTTTTCAGTAAAATTCCATTTACCGGCAATGATAAAGATCATATTCTGAGCCTATGAGTCTGAATAGTGGGTTTAGAATTATCAATGTAATTAGACCAATCAAATGCTCAGTTGTAGTTTCATGCACCAGTAGATTCCCAGGATATAATAAATATGTGCAGTAATGTAACTTCAAGAGACTTCTCTCTTTTTAATATCAATATTATTTCTGTACTGTAATATTGATAAGGTTAGGTATTGCTACTAATTTGGTTCTTGTATCAAAATGATTTCTGTCAGTTTCATGAAATTCACTTCAAAGACAAGAAAAATGAAAAAAGTAGAAAATAATGATATAGTCAAAAACTTAATATAAATTACATATATTTTTATTTTAAACTGCTGCTTTTGCTTCAATTGATCAGTTCTAATCTTACAGCAAACTTGCCGTTATGAGTCATGAATAAACCTACATAATGTAGAGCTAATTTGTTTTTCATCAAAATTATTTTTATATTTGATCCAAAAACCTGCAAATCAATAAAAATCTCACTTAGTGATTACAAGGAGCCTGTTATGTTCAAAGTTTTAAATGTCAAGAATCTTCTTTCTATGAGATTTTTCTCAGGTTTATGGGTGAAACGACATAGGTGAAAAACTAAACTGCCAATTTTTATACACCTAGCACATTTTGAACATTTATTGATTGCCCCATGAGCAGACTGCCAGAGAGTAGAACCAATCTAATGTGGCTAGTTGCAGTTTGTGATATTTAACCTAACCTAGCCTAACCAAAGTTAACCTAGCCTAGCCAAAGCTAACCTAACCAAGCCCAACCAAAGCTAGCCTAACCTACCCTAAAATTGCTGAATTGGAATGCTAAAAATCTAGCAATGCTAGGTTTGGTTAGGTTAGGATGCATATGCAAATTACATGTTACATGTCACTTTTAACCTTCATAAATTGGTCCAATCTAGCAAGGCTGGGAAGGTTGGGAATTTCTATAATTAGGCACAAGGCATCACAAACACACCTTTCATTCAAAGGTTCTGCCATGATCAACTATTAATATTTTGAAACTGTTATGATATTTATTGTGATATAATATCAATGTATTCCCGATATTATGTTACTATATTAATTAATTATAGTGATCATTATTATGTTTTCATTAATTCCGTAATGCAAAAAATCTCTATGATAATTTTTCTGTTACTTTAAAATTTTTACATTCAGAAATAATATTAGGTTGGAAAATAGCAGTTAAAAATCATTATTCAACATAAAATGTATTATTCTTCAAATATATTCTCATTACAATATATCTGTGAGTTCAGAGTAAAACAAAAGCATCAGTTTCAGATTCTATAGCACTCTGTGATATTATCATCCATCATCGTCAGTCACAGTCGCTAAATTCATAAGCTAAAGAAATAGAAGGCCCAAGCGTCTAAAACCCAGGCCGTGGCAACAGATTATGTAAAAGTATGTGCAATGCATCAAGAGATAAGATTAAGGAACAAATTGAAAATGCTTTTATTATTGAATAGATAAATTGTATGAGTAAATAATTCATAAACTAAACTGCAAATTATTGTGTTGCAATGATTCATGCATTCTAAACACTCAAATCAAGTTAAAGATAATCATTTTGGTGTTCAGTTCAAAAGGTGAATTTTTAATATTGAATAATTAATTAATTGAGACCGACACTTAAAAACTTAAGGTTGAAGCCGGGCTTATAATAGCCTACTACAATTTAGTGAAGTTTCAAGTGATTTTTTTCTTGCTAACATCTGGCATTCGATAATTGGCAGACTGCCAATGATAGAGCCTAGATGTTTTTCAAAGAAAAATTTGCAAGGTGTAAAAAGTAAGAGTTTTGAATTCTTATTGCAAAAAATAATATTGACGCAATGGATAGGTCTACTTACTTCAGGTTTTTCCAACACGAAGGAATGCTTATTGAGTCTCCATTGCAATCACTAAACATTTTAAACCGTTCCGTACTTCCAATTGATTTGAAAACAGTAATAAACTAACAATTATTACCATCAACAAATATAATAAAATTAGCCTATAACAGTATAACCTACTGACATAGACTTAATTTCTTGTTTTATGAATACCAGTCACAAAGACCAAGTAAACAAACAAAAACAACACCAATCAACAGACATATCCCTCGAACAGCTGAGGCCACCGAAAATACAAACCATAAACTGCAGAATTTACACAAGAGCGAGGTAGCCTATGCTTGAATATGCTCAGAACAGAAACACAAAATAAAGTGCAAATTAAAGCGAGAAGAGGTTATGGATAATTATGGTTATGACGTTATGAACACACAACACAGCGAGGTGACATCTCGTTCAAAATTGGATTCATATTGTTAGCAGTGCTACCAGTAAAACACCAATATGCAGTGTTAAAACTATTGATAAAAGATGCAATTCGAATTATGATGTTGGAATTATCAGCTAAGGTAACTAGGAATTTTTCAAATAATGTTTATTATTCATATTACGACAATAAATTATTCATTTGTATATATTGCAGCAAGCAACAGCTGATATCTGTTGTCTCTGCTCTGGCTATTGAAAGTAAATAAAGTAACCTGCAGCTTGTAGAGCATACGGCGATTACGGTGCTCTTTCTCATTTGGATTTTCTTAATTTATCATCAAAAGAAGCCTGGTGCTCATTGTTGGTAACTTACTCATTAAGTGCTACTTATTATTATGTTTGCTTTTTGAGGGCCCGGTATTGCGTTTTCCATTATTCTCTTACCATGTCGACATGAAATACTATCGATTCTTTGCCAGACATCCTGAAGCCTGATGAGTCTATTTTACTTGAAATATTCATTCTTTGCCACTAAGTTATGTGTTCCACGTAGCAGAAGGCAAGTTTTTTTCTTATTATTTATTAAACTTCATATCTGCATGGTGATCTAACAGCAACATCAGTTCACTCAATTCTTTACTTTGAGCTATTCAGTAGACTACATAAAAACGAACCAATGCTTTAGGCTATAGTCTGCTTACGGTTGTATGTACTCACAGAGCACAGAATGCTCTATTATTATAGCTTTATTATATGCTCTGTGTATATAATACGTTGTATTTTCCGGTATTTGATTTCTTGTTCATTTGTTGTCACATGAACTGGACACTGAACAGGAACAGGACACTGAAGAAGATAGACGTGTATTTGTTAGTGCTCCAATATCAGTCTGATAAGACAGTGCCGGACCTGTTTCTTTCAAACGAAATCTAATTTTGGAATCAAACTTATTTCACATTATATTTTAATTAATTTAAATTCAACTAATACTGAGTGAAATTTGAGTGAAAGCGCGTTTTTTATAAATTTGAATAACAATTCGTTTCATACAACTAAAAAACCGATACCTCAGAAATATTAAACACTAAAAAATATTAAATATTATTCTAACTAACTTTCGTGACACGTGAAAAAACTACCATCTCTTTTCTAAATATAACATAACAGAAAATGGCTCAACAACCCAAAGTGATCAAAGTAAACGTTAAATTTAAAATTGTGGCATTTGTAAAAATACCGTAAAAAAACGAACAAAAAGCGATAGGTTGCGACTGTAATCAATTGTATCACATACGCTGTGCTAAGGCCACAGAGACTCAATATGAAGCTCTACGATCAGACAACTATATTTTTACCTGGATATGTAGAAAGTGCAAAGATATTAAACTAAACACAAATCCTTCTACCCCATAACACGAATCCTGATGAAAAAATCCTAACAAAATAATGGAACTTTTGATGTGTGTTATAGACGATTTAAAAACTCAGCTCAGCCAAGAAAAAAATGAGAAAAAACACACTTTCCGACAGTCTTACCATTAAAATGGAAGTTATCTATAAAATGGAACTAACTATCCAAGATCTAATAAAAAGTTTCAATCCAACTCAACATGAATCTGAAATACATAAAAACCTCAATGATCGTATCAACCCAACCATTCTCTCGATGGAAAACACTCCCAAAGATTCAAAAAATGAAAAAGAATCAAATAAAATTGAGAAATCACAGATAACAACAGAAATTCCTGTTAAGAAAACGCTTAAACCTAAACCTGACGCCCCGCTAATTGGAGTATCAACTCTTCGAGCTGCTGCAAGCATGATAACCGAAAACTACGGGCTCAATGTTGAAGCAAAAATTTTCCCTGGAGGAAAAATCCAAGATATTCGTGTATTCTTAGCGAACTATGACACACTACCCAATAAAATTGCAGTAAATATTGGCTCTAACAATTTAGTAAATTACAAAACACCTAATCACATGTATGCGACCCCTTTGGTACACAATAGAAGCTGGTATGAAAAAAACACAAAGTGGTTCATAAATGGTGTAATGTACAGAAAATACACTAGGGACATTTATGTCACAGAAACAAACGACGCATTCAAATTCATGTGCATACAACTTGGAGCTACTTTCATTGACACATCGCTAGCTTGTGGAACTGACTGCTATAGACCTGACGGTATTCACCCCAACAAAAAAGGAGCTCAAAACTTGACTGATAGAATCATGGAATCGTCTAAACTAGGAGAAAACAAAAACATACTTTCACAAGCACATGTTTCATATCCTTATAACATTTCAACTGAATCTACTACATCAAAGACCACACCCGCAACTTCAGGACAGACTTCACAATTTCCGAACATTGGGACAAATAGCTCAAAAAACTACCTTATTCATCCCAGCAAACCCACTCAATAACTAGACTAATACCAAGACAAAAACCAAAACTATATAGATCAGTCATGCAACCTAAAAAAAATAGTGAATAAAGGACTAAATATATTTTTCTTAAACATACAACGAGGCCTTGAAAAAAATAGACCAACCAACTATAGAACTAGACAAGATGAAGCCTCACATTTTAATGATAGCAGAACATGAACTTGACAGAAACAAACTGGAAACTACTGCTGTACCTGGATGGCTGGATGTACATTACACTCAGATTTCTCAAGAAAGCAATACATGTGGGGAGGAACGGCTGTATACACATCAAACACTTTGGACTGCAATTTGAAGAATATAGACACAGAGAGCTTCTCAAAAGAATTTACTTGCGAAATAGCTGCTCTAAAATTAAAAAACAAAACTCAACAGCTTGAAATAATAAATATTTACAGGCCAAAACCAAGTAACTAAACCAGGTAGAATTTTTTGAACTTATAGGCAGATTCCTAGGTTCCTTCATTGCAAGGAACAGCAACACAGTAATAATGGGAGATTTAAACATTAACTCTCAACAAATTTCGCCGAATCTAAAAAATCTAAGTGACATTTTAACTCAGCATAACCTAAAAATTATTCAAATCCCACCAACCAGGCTAACAAATGGCAGCGAAACCAGCATAGACTATTGTATTACAAACATAAATGATCCAAAAATTCAAATAATAGACAACGTTATATCCGATCATAAAGGGATAGAATGCACTTAAAAGAAACAATTAACCATCATTAGGATATTACTATAAATTCTAGACAGTTGACAGCAGAAAATATGGATCTAATCAGAAATGAACTCAGAAAATAAGACTGGAGAGAACTTACAAGTGTAGAAATCGTAAATGACAAATACTTTAACTTTATAAAAACCGTACAATATCACTTAAATTGCATCTGTCCCACCAAAACAAAGAAACGCAGAAATAAAAAGACACAATATTTTGAAATTACAAATAGAATTAGAGATTTAAGAAAACAAATGCTTGATTCTAATAATATATACATAATGACCGGAAATCAAGAACATAAATCTTAAGTAGCATAGGCCTATATAAAAGAACTGTATGACAAAGAGGTTAGAGCAGAAAAAAGGAAACATATAGCAAATAGAATTGAAACATCAAACAATGTAACTAAAGAAACATGGAAGATTATAAATGAGGAAAGAAAGAAAAATAAGGGTATTGATGATGAAAAGCTCGTTCTAAAAATAAATAATAAATTGGAAACAAACCCTTACACCTTGGCGGAATTTTTCAACAATTATTTCTTAAATATAGGTTAGGCTGATACTCAGACATCAAATGAAAAAAATACTAATCGAAATATAAATCAAGAAAGTGAGGCAATACTGGAAAAATTTGAATTTATAACAAAAGAAACACTAAATGAGATTTTTTAAAGACTAAACATAAACCCTCAGCTGGAATTGATGGAATTCCAGGTAAACTATTGAATCATTGCCATAAAGAAATTATCTACCCAATTCAACAAATAATAAATGCTTCTATATCTGAGTCATCAATTCTGCACGACATGAAAACATCCCTGGTGTACCCAAAATATAAAAAAATGACAAAACTAACATAGAAAATTACAGTCCAATAGCAAACCTACCTAATCCATCAAAATATTTAGAAAAAGCAATATATTTACAAATACTTAACTATCGTAAACAACATAATAAATATTCACCAACACGGCTTCAGAAATGATGAATCAATAGATACAGCTTTTGCAGACTTGATCCTTTTTATAACACAAAACTGGGAACAAGAAAATAAAGTTTCAGCAGTCTTTCTGGACCTCAGAAGGGCTTTTGACAGTCTTGACTGGACCGTACTAATCACTGAAATTGAAAGGATAGGAATAAGAGGTCAAGCAAAGAAATGGATAGACTACCTAACAGACACCAAATTGTAGAATTAAAACATAAACACCAAGGCAAAAATGTTTTAACTAGGTCTTTGACCAAACCAGTGAAAAACGGAGTATCACAGGCATCAGTGCTAGGACCACTTTTATTCCTCATATACTTAAACAGTGTACCTGAAAAGCTTCCAACGACTTCCAAATGTATACTTTTGCAGATGATACTACCCTAATAATAAATGGAAGAAATCAGAATGAATTACAGACTAACTATGACGCAACCATAACTTCAACTAAAACGGCCTTAAAGAACCTCAAACTAAATATAAACAGTTCAAAAAGCACACTGATAAACTTCCAAATAAAACCCTCTAGAACCACAGAGAACCCATTAACTATAACAGACATGGAAATATCATCTATAGCAAGATTTTTAAGAATTACGCTTGACTCAAACCTCACATGTATGAGCTACAAAGAATAGTAAGACGAAGTTGTCACAACCACATTTGTTAAAAATAACAAACTCCGGTCTGTTTGAGATTGATAATGGAGTAACATCCGAAACCAGTTTCTCTATATTTTTATTTATTGTGATCTTCCACAATATCACCTTCACCACTTCAAAGAAAGTTTTTGAGCTACAACAATGATTGTTTGAAATTTAATTGCTCTCTTCGAATTACAGCCTTTTATGCTTACCACGAATTATTGTTAGTCCATAGTCACTGTAGTTGATATGAAGATAGATAACTGACAATGAATAAGTTTGAATAGTAAGAATTTCGTGATGACGTGGAATTGTCAACTGAAAGTTAAAATGAATATGAAATTGAGTGGTACGCATCATTACTAGCTATTGTATTTTCATGTCATTTCGACAAAATTTCCTAAATAGAAAAGTGGATAGGCCTGTGTAAGTTGAACCGGAAATAATACACATTATAAATTTGAGCTCACTTTTTGGTGTAACAAAACTTGTTCTATGTGGATGTCCAACCTCGAACTCGGGGAAAATTGTTATTTGGAGTTCTTTTACACACATTGGACATTGTGAACCAAAGATTTGTTGGTTTATACTAACTCCTAGAAAAAATAATATGGAAGCCCTTCATTATCGAATGGAATACAGAGCCAATATTAGTCCTGTCAATTTGGGCTGGTGAACGGATAGTTCAACATAATTTAAAATTTATAGGTCAAGTTTCTATATTGGAATATATTAATATCTATTGATAATCTACAACGATGTTAGATGAGGCCTGAGACTCTCCCCAATTCTGTTCATTTTTGAACTGCAAAAGGTGCTAAAAGATACAAGAGTAAATGAGTATGGCAACATCTTTAACAAGTTGCATCAGATACTTGCATTTGCAGACAACATTCTGAACTCATGAAGGAAAGAGATCAAGGAAAGGCGTTTATTGAAATAGTGGGAAATACAAGAACAAAGACGGTTATTGAATGAGGTAGGACCAGAATCTTATAGGACTGTGCGATTTTTAAGGAGCTGGACATTATTGGTGTAATATAAGGGAATGGAATAAGATGGGCAGGACTTGATCAGTGAATTTTTTTTCGGAGGAAGAAGCCCACATGGGTCTGAGACCTGTGCGTGGGTGATGAATTGGGTGATGATGTTTGATGAGTTGGACCTACAGTTTTAGGTGGGTTCCGAACCACCAGGAAGTGATTTTACAGCAGAGTCGTTTTTGCTGGTCAATCCAATCGGTCACCGTTACAAAGATGACCAGGAGTTTCGTAGCTTATCTCTGATTGAACAGATACCTGCTACGGCACTCGGCTATCACTCCCCATAATGGCTCCAGCAAGGGCACATAAGGATGCACCAGAGACGAAGCATTAAACATTCATTGAAAGCCTCGTCCATGGATGTTCTGTACTATGACGTAGGTACTAGAAAAAAGGAGAGTGAAACGCCCCAAACTAAAATGACTGCAAAAGTTTGAAAAGGATATAGGAAAGCTAGGAATACGAGGATCGAAGCTCTCGAGGATCAACCGTAATAGATAGTGAGAGTTGGGGTATAAGAGGCCTATGCTATTGAATAAATATCATTAATGTTTGTAAGAATATTTCAAAACTTCCAAATGTCTCCAAATCATATTTATTTTTTTCCAAGATTACTTCAGCCGACAGTTCTAAATCATAATTGTCCAATACAGTGCGATTCAATTAATATCTTTACCCATCCAATTATTTTACTTCTATCTCGCAAATAATACAGTACTGTATTCTCCATCCTCCAATTTTGTAGCATTTTGTTTGTGTTGCATCTATTTATGACTTTTTTGCTTTGAATTATTTGTTGTATGAAAGCTTAATAACAATATATTTATATTGAACAGTATAGCATAATACATAATACATTAATATATTTCCATATATGTTAACTAATGTCTCGTTAACTCTCATTTATCCTGTTTTTTTAGAGTTTGTGTTGTGAATTTAATATTGACTGTAAGGGTGTAACAAACTTCACTTGCTATGCGATTATTGATAATAATAATTACAATAATTATTAGACTTATTACTTTTTATTGCTTAATAGCGGCTTGAGATGGAGTTTTTTCATCTCGTATAAATATGAGGCTACATCAATTGCGTTGCTTTCGAAACATCTTTGTTGAATAATGGCTTGTACTTTGGATGTAGCCCAGAGGTGTGCTGGATAGTATACTCACTCACCAATGAAGTCGGACCATTTGTAGTGGTGAGGGTGTACAACTGCTTAGCACAGAGCTTTAACATTTGTTTTAGTAGGTTTGGCATACTGATATAAATCTGTTGGCTCAGTGATGAAAGCAATCGTAACCATCCCCACTCCTCGTTTGCGTAGTAAAGCCTCGGTTTCCAACTGCACAGATTTGATTAAACGGACAGGGCAGGAATATACTGCAATTTATGCTTTGCTTGATTTTTCCTATACCAAGAGCATCAATTGTAGTGTATTCCTGATCTGTGTAGTTTTTCCAAATCCGCGTATTTGGAAACCGAGGCTTATTAAGATCTTTGGATCAAAAAAAATCATCGTTAAGGTTTGAAGAGTCGCCTACAGCCGAAATTCGGTTCAAGAGTATACATACGTACATAAATTATTTTTTCATAATATATACTCAATGCCATTTGATTTTAACTTTTAATGTGAAATTTAACGACTTGCAGTCAAATTTGACTGCAAGTCGTTAAATTTCACATGAAAAGTTAATATTAACAACGCAGTTCGTCATGGAACAAGAAATCCAGCCATTTGATTTTTGAATGATACGAATTTAAATATAGTTTCCTGTAATAGCATTACACTATTAACATCACAATCTGTGTTTGTAATTTTAAATTATTAATGTAAAAACACTTTATTTTGTATTTTTATCTATAGTTTTGATAATCAGCTTTCTTCTTTGTTGTTTACAACGTTCAAACAGTTACAAAAAAGCAATGCAGAAGCAGGCTTTCGCAATCTCTCAGCAGTTAGTAAACTGGTTTCTTTCCTTCGTCATTCATTATTCCGGTGGTTCGGAACCCACCTAAAATAGTAGGTCCACCATGTTCCCCGTAACATGGCACAAACGGCGAGGTGGAACTACCCGTAAGGGTCTCCCCACCATTAAAAGCCATACGCTTATTATTATTTATAATTAGGCTTACACATGAATTAGCTCATTATTTTAAATGGCACACGTGCACTTGATTTTCTATAAAATTTATTCTCACATATTATTAAATTTAAAACAACTGTTCAGTTGAGATTCGAAAGAGTGAGATTATTTAGTTTCGCATTTAAACAATGAAATCGCCATAAATTTTGAATAAAATTTCTCCAAATCACACGGCCTTAACTATCAAAAATCCATTACATCTTGAAAGAAAAGACAATAATGATTGCTCGCCTGTTTTTAGCTCTCTTATTTTATGTTTACGAATAAGGAACTAAGACAATGAGCCCTATTGCAAAATGATGTTTTGTAACCCATTTAGAACAAACAATGCATAATCAGTATAAATTCAAAGCCTTGATGTTTGTAGTAGAAGTGAAGCATTGAAACTGCAGCTCTCATTTAATTCATTTCTTTTCTAAGTATTCCGGTAAGCTGACAATTACTTTATTTTCATTAGAGATTTAGTTTAAATGTATTTTATTCATTAAAAATATACATAAAATCCAAATGAAAATTTTGAAGACTGATTGTTTTGATTATCTTCTAGATATTGCAAAACCCCGGTGTCAATTAATCGTAACAGAAGATTTATTTAATGTACTCCATTTATTATTCATTGTTTGAATTTGAATTTGAATTTTATTGCCACATTATCAATTTACTGATTTATTTAATGCACTGATGTATCTTGATTCACTCAAGGTCTGCTTTAAAACATAAATCTAAGTTATCGAAGTATAAGCACAAGGTAGTTGAAGATTTTTCATCTGTGGTGTAACTTGAAATAAAACTGGAGTAAATTGTATTTTCAAATTGATTAAAGAAAAAAATGATGTAGGCCTATAGTAGAATTATACCTTCAAATTCATGACATTTTATCTAATAATTTGTCTACTGGTAAATTGACACTGTCACTATATCTAGTTCAAGGCTGTTAGATTTCGACGTGCTTTGTTGAAGAACAATTACTCAATCCAAAATAATTGTTTGTTGATTTACAGCCGTCTAGATTTCATTCTCCTCTTTTTACCTAATAGAGTTGCTCAAATCGTTCATAGTTGAACATTCTTCAACTTGATTTCAGGATAGTATGTGTTCGATATCTGCATCGTCTTAGTACTGAGAAAACTTTAAACGGGATGATGGCGCACGTTAAAAGCAGGATCGATAATATCGAAAAATCCAAACAGGATGATCGAGAATACAGAGGATTAGTTCTCGATAATGACATGAAAGTTTTGCTCATAAGTGATCCGTCAACTGATAAAGCAGCAGCTTCACTAGATGTCAATGTTGGTAAGTGGTAATTCATTCTTTTCTTCATAGTAGTCACATTTTAAGGGTTAAAAGGCCTTGTAAAAATAATTCATGAGTATTGAAGAATATGGGGCTTTTGCTCCAGAATTTAAAGTAGAAGATAGCTAGGTTTGAGGTGTAATTTGGGTTTGATGATGTGTGAATTAGTTTGTGAATGAGTGAGTTGTGATGTGAAATGAAATTGAGATTTCTTTTTGCTTATCCAATATTAAAAGTGAATATGGTTGCAATTTAGATTTTTTTATCAACTCCAGAATGATAAAAAATGGGGGGAGCGGTTTTTTAACAATCAATTTAAAAAAATATATAAATGAGGTTAGATGAATTTAAGATTTTTGGGGTTCTACTTCAGATTGGAAAAAAGATTAAGAAATTTTGGGGGGATTAGGAGTTGTGTGTGTGTGTAGAGAGAGAGAGAGAGACTGATCTTCAGGGTGTGTGACACTACAACTAGTAAAGGAAGCTCTCTCTCTCTCTCTCTCTCTCTCTCAGGTTAAGTGTAAGAATGGCCTCAATCCCTCAATGGCCAAGACTTCGCCTTTTTGTGCAATTCATCTCTCAGATCCAAGCTCTTATTCTTTTTTTACCAATCACATCAATAATTTCTGCTGTACAATACCTTAAAATATATATTTGTTGTATAATTTTTTCTATTCAAACTATTCAACCATTATGTTCACTTTTCAAAAATCACTGTATAGGCCTATCACTTGTACTAGGGGATCTGAGAGTTGCTAATATTAATAATACTGTCATCATTCATGTACACTGTAAATTTGCACAAATAAAGTCATATGAATCTCATGAGTAGTTCCTAAAATAATGATAGCATAAGGGAGGAGTTACTTACAATGTTGATAGCGGTGTGACTGAGCGGGGCTTTAACACACACAGACATACACAGCAGGTCCAGACTGTCTTATTTATTTCAATACTAGCTGGCCCGACACGCGTTGCTGCGTTCTCATAAAAAATTCTTGATTTTATTATTTGCCACCTCCCACTGAGGTTACATTTCAAATTTCAACCTTCTAGGACTATAAGGGTAGAAGCTAGGTTTTTGATTTTATTATTCGCCACCTCCTACTGAGACAGATGTCATTAACCCGGCATAATTACATTTCCCAGTATATGGGTATGATCCCAGTCATATGTTTCCTACATACTGCAAGGCTCCGATGACGTTAGCCTACATGCAAAGTCTTTGCGTTCCAGACAGCGTTAATATCGCCACTAAGGGGCCTGCCATATGATTAAAAACTGTTGACTTCTAGCTGACCCAATGCGCGTTGCTGCGTTCTCATAAAAATTCTCCTTGATTTTATTATTCGCCACCTCCCGCTGAGGTTACATTTCAAATTAGGAAAGAAGTTAGTCCTAAGGCTCTTCCAGCTGATCATAGAGGCTTCGTTGTTTTCTTAATCACCACCTCTGAATGAAGAAACATTTCAAATTTAAACCTCCTATGACTATAAGGGTAGAAGCTAGGTTTTTGATTTTATTATTCGCCACCTCCCGCTGAGGCTGCATTTCAAATTTCTAGCTGCATTGGTTAACAGATGTCATCAACCTGGCATATAATTACATTTCATCATACCCAGTCGTATGTTTCCTACATATTGCAAGGCTCCTACTGAACGGTAGCCTACATGCAAAGTGCAGTCTTTTGCTGTTCAAAGACAGCGTAAATAACGCCGCTAAGGGGCCTGCCATATGATTAAAAACTGTTGACTTCTATCAGCTGTTCCTTTAAGCTGTTTGGTCGGCAAGTTCAGTAGGTTAGGTCTATAAAATGGATTAATTAATAATAATTATTAGCTCCCCTATTAAACTTTACTAGTGGAACCGAGCACACGGAATCGTGCGCTACGCTAGCAGAGCGATAAATAATTGCATTTGGCAATCTCAAAACATTAACATGCAGTGCATGGATCCACCACAAATTCACTATTTTCAGCCTATCAGAGTGCTATTACAAAATATCCCCATTTTTTATCTTAGCATGGCGTAATTTCCGTACACACACACTTTCAAATATATTATCATGCAGAAAGTGCTTGTCTGCGACATATAATATTACAATTTTTTTCATGAGGCAAAGTGCACGCTTATGTGAAACTATATTTTACAATGCAATAAGTGCGATATAGTAGTGCACGACTATTGTAGCGCACTTATTGCATAGTGGACTGCTTATAATACAGTATACATAGGTTTACGATGCATCTTAATAAATGGAACACAAATTTAAGTTTTAAATTGAAAACATTTTACTGTATGTTTATGTTTACACCAACTCAAATAGTAAATAAACGTACTCAATGCGTTTCATTGAATTGAAAAATAAATAACAGCAATTAAATTATACAGCTGATCAAAATGTAAACAATTATATTCTTCATAAGAATAACATGGGAACTTTAAAAGCCACTGGGGCAAAGCCCAAGGGACTTATTCAAAAATGTAAGGCCAGTTTGCAAATCTACGCGACACGCTCTTTCCAATGAGACGTCAATGGATACAATCGGTTAAGAAATGGCGGAGGAGTTCAACCGACAAAGTTTCATGTAGCGTATTAATTATAAGGATGGTCAGAATATTCACAAAACATATTCCCAAAGTTTCATGCCGATCTGTCAAGTAGTTTTGAAGTCTATAGGGAACATACATACATACATACAGACAGACATTCATTTTTATATATAGAGATAACCCATTTGGCTAACTCAACCACCTAATAGAAATCTTTTATTCTCATTCAGTTGAGAAAATGATACAGTATATCTGAATACTTTGTCATTTGAATTAGAATTTATGAATATAAATAATTATTTGCAACTATTCAGGTCAAAATACTTATAAACATCCTTTTACAAAAACATCTCACTGAAAATATATTGTATTACCGCACATTAACGTTTTACTCTAATAACAGCAACTTTCAGTCATTATTTTAATGAGAAAATAAAAAAATTGATTTCTCCTATTTTTTATGAAAAACCTTGAGTCGTTAGTATAGTGATAGAAGTTTATGTGTACAAGTCATATTTACTACGTAATGTATCAAGAAATTCAATATGTTTTGAATAACTATTAATAATCTAACTTAAATTAAAAATCCTCAGTGAAGATTAAAAATTAAAATCCTTTCGCATTAAATCCTCAGTGAGAAACTTTTACTTTTTGAATAATTTCTGAGATTTCAATCTCTTAAGAGTACTTTATTTTGTATTTACATTGAAAAATTGAGTTTCACAAAATCATATTATTCGAATAATCTGCAACAGCCCTAGAGGAGAAAGTTCCTATCTATTGTTTTCTTATATAAAAGCATTACCTTTGCATCATCTTTTCGTGTATAAAGTTTTAATGTTATTCTATGTTAGTTCTGGCAACACTGGTGAACTTATTTTATCAAACGAGAGGAATATCACATAAGATAAGATAAGATTATTTATTTCACTGCAAGCATTTACATTCCAATAAACATAAGAGAAATTAAACAGTAAAATATTGTACACTATAAAACCAAAATATAACAGCAGTGCATCCCTCTTTAGGTAAAGAGATACATACAAACATAGAACTTTTAGGTGGCCAAAAGTCAATAAATCCTATTTTAAACAGTCTTACCAATATGTTGCTCCGAAGTATTTCAATCAATTACCGTGGGAAATAAAATCAAGTGAAAATGTAAGATGTTTCTTGAATCTTTTGAGAAGTTGGCTAGTATCTTCTGGAGATGCCACATTATCATAATTGATTAGGAATCAATTTTCCAATCTATTTCCAAATAAGGGTTTTGTAAAAGGATAAAAATCTTTGTTAAGTTGAATGGTATTTCTGTAATGGAAGTATCTGGAGCAAAATGTTGTTATTTATATTATAATTTATGTTTATGATGTTGAAGATCCATCTTGTTTCAACTAATTGTGATAGCCGCGAGCCGTAGCAGGTATCTGTTCAATCAGATAGATAAGCTGCGTTCTCGTAGGTCCTGTTCGTAACGGTGACCGATTAGATTGGCCAGCAAAAAAGACACTGTTCTTTGCTGTAAAATCACTTCCCGGTGGTTCGGAACCCACCTAAAACTGTAAGTCCAACTCATCAATCACCATCATCCAACTCATTACCCACGCACAGGTCTCAGACCTATGTGGGATTCATCCTCCAAAAAAAAAAAAAAATTTATAATAAAAACTTTAAAACAATTTTAATTGGAAATTATGACTCACATAAATTTTGAGTCCAGCACTTTTAAAAACACTCGCACCCTATGACGTCTGCACAAGTAAAAATAAATAATAAAAACTTGAAAAACACTTCTAAGTGGACATTATGACTCACGTTATGGTGTGACGGCCGTTTCACTCTGATGTTAATTGTACTTTGGGTCGTCTGACGATGCTCTTAATGATTCATAATGTCAACTTAGAAGTGTTTTTCAAGTTTTTATTATTTATTTTTACTTGTGCAGACGTCATAGAGTGCGAGGGTTTTCAAGTGCTGGACTCAAAATTAAATTTCACTTTTAATTTGTAATTATTATTTTTTAAATTAAAAGTTGACCACGAATACTGGATAATGTGTTCAACTCTAGTTCCTGTAATTTAAATGAAAAATATTTTGTTCTGCTTTGAAAGAAATTAATTTCAATGTTTCATTTCACTTTAATTAAAATCAGGAAACGCGTTTCATCCGTTATTTGATGACTATTAATTATTCGAAATTAATTTTATTTATTAAATGAGAATTTCAATAATCATCTATCAATATCAAAATGGCTATTTCTAGGTTTTATGTGCGAACCGAGAGACCTGCCGGGTCTTGCTCACTTTTGCGAGCACATGCTCTTCTTGGGAACAAAGAAGTATCCAGAGGAGGACGAGTACAGTAAATTTCTTTCTGAACATGGAGGCATGAGCAATGCTTACACCGATCTTGACCATACAAATTATCATTTCGATGTTGTTCCTGAGAGCTTGGGTGGAGCGCTTGACAGGTATGCTCTGTATTCAGTTGAAACAATCAATTTTATTTTACTAATCCTTATTAAAAATCTAACTATCATTTTTGTTCAACCGATTTGTTTTTAGTAGCTTCTTTAAAGCAAAACTGGACAACTTATTATTTCACATAGATACCTTAATTCCATTTAAACTTGTAAAGAAATGCGATTAATATTATTAACACTTTCATGAGTAAAACACCAATAATCGAGAAAATATTGTAACGCCTCATGACTGAATATGACCTTCGGTTGACTTAACAGTCTTTTCCCTTCATATTGCAGGAGTAAGATCAATTATGGGAGCTATTAATTTGATTTCCACCATTATTAATATAGGGATAAAAAATATTTCCTTAGAAAAACTACCAAGTAAATGAATTACCAGAAGTACTTACTATACAATAAATTGCACCTGTTAATCAGAAGCTTGCATTTGAAAAAAATTAAAAAAACTGTTTCCTTGCAACTGTAATTTAATGCCTTTTATTCAATTGAGGAATTTGTTTACCTATAATTTATGGTTTGAGCCGGTGGTTTTAAGTCAGGATGCTTTTTATTGTAGGCTTATTCATTATGCTACTATCGTTTGACTTATTCTGCTTAAAAATGTTCAATTTTGGTAAAGAGATGCAGGGATCTTTTATAGACATCCTACATCATATCATGTACTGCAGATTTTATTTTGTAATAACAGAAAATAATTAATTATTTCATTATTTAATCTTCCTTTTCAGATTCGCTCAGTTCTTTTTGGGACCACTGTTCAATGAAAGTGCAACGGATAGGGAAGTGAATGCGGTGAATTCCGAACATGAAAAGAATGTTTCAAACGACTCATGGAGGATGGATCAGATGGATAAATCAACATCAAAGCCTGATCATGCTTATAATCATTTTGGAACAGGTAAGTGGGACGAGGCAGAAAAAGCGTGTGGTTTACATTTCCTATGTTATCTTATCGGTGACACTATATGAACCGAAATTCCGCGCTGAAAGATGCGTTGTGAAACAGAGAGGCAGAATTTACGCCTACCGATACGATCCAAGCGGCTATACTAAGAATTATTCATTCTACCTAGGACGAAGTATGCGAAAACATCTCACAGCTATGGAAATTTTCTGCGCCGAAAAATTCTGCTTGTAAAGATGGACAAAATCAGCGAGTTTTTTCTGTCGCGTTTCTGCAGTGTCTTTTCTGTCCATATAGGGTCTCCCGAAATAGATACTTGAATAATTATAACAATAGTATTTAATGCAACGATTGTATTATGAGTGACATGTAAGTCAGCACACCCGTGAAGCGAGTGTTCTAAACATTTCACGAGCTACTTTAACTAGTACAATCATTGCATTCAATATTTTATCTTAAACCACCAATAAATTACATTTAATTAACCTTAAATGCATCAGATAACTTGCCCAATATAACATAACCTTCAATGCGTGATTGTTCTCCACAGTTCTGATTTCAATTCCAGTTTGATTTCGAAGTGTTTAAATCAGCTGATGCGACTTAACATTCATTTTGACACTGTTTTGAAGAAACCCTGATTGGTCTATGTCCTGAAAAGTGTCAGAAGTGTTAAAATAGCTTCATTAAAACACTACTTTGATAATGCATGGAACAATAAAAGCTTTATTGACATCGATTCCTAACCTCTTATGTCTATTTTATAAAGTAGCCATAGATAAATCTTTTTTTTTTTTTAATTAAGTGCCTAGTTAATTCGTTGAAGATAATTGTCTACTGGTTATCTTTCGTTTTGTTAGTTTGTTATTGATTCGTTTATTCCAAATCGATATCATAATATGTCTGTCATTTTCATCATACCGTTCATGGGAATTCAACTATGCTTATTCACATTACTATACTATAAATAAAGTAGTTATTATTAATGATAATGTGGGAATAAAAATTGTGCAAGATTAAATTCTTATAATATTTGACATCCGTGAAATGTTGTTTTTTTAGTTCATAAAACTTATCTGGCTGATCTAAGATCATGTGAAAGAGAATACTGTATTCAAAAAGAACCAATTGCACTGGTTATCAACTACTTTTTAAACATTTCAAACTTCGAAATTGAATAATAAAACCTTTATTTCAAATAAAAAAATATAATATTCAAGGCTTGGCTACTCTAAGATAATTGTTGAGCTCGGTTGTTGTCTCGTAATTTATCATAATCGTTATCATTCCAGGAAACAAAGAAACTCTAGTAAGAATTCCTAAGGAGCAAGGAATTGATATCCGAGAAGAACTTTTAAAGTTCCACGCAAAGTGGTATTCTTCAAATATAATGTCGCTATGTGTACTAGGCAAAGGTATGTTCATTTATGTAATTTTAGTTGTTATTGTAAATAGAAATATGTTCGTTCCCATTTTGTATCATCATAATCATTTTTGAAAACTTTCGACCTAACTACCTCTCAACAGTATTCTAAATGAATTACTGTACAATAACTAGGGTCAAAAAATTGAAAAAAAAAATAGTTTCTTTGGAATAATTCTAATGGGGGGGGGGGGGGGGGGTGAATTGTGAATGTTTATTGTAGGCATTGCAACTATAATTCTAATATCTGTTTCATTCACATGCTTTTCTTACATGTATGTACAGTTTACTGTTTAATATAGGCGATCAATCAGAGATAAGCTACGAAACTCCTGGGCGCTCTTTGTAAGGGTGGACCGATTGGATTGGCCAACAAATAAGACTGTTCTTTGCTGTAAAATCACTTCCAGGAGGTTCGGAACCCACCTAAAACTGTAGGTCCAACTCATCAATCACGATCATCCAATTCATCACCCACGCACAGGTCTCAGACCTATGTGGGCTTCATCCTCCGAAAAATAAAAAATAAAATATATATCTAGTTTGATATCACTTGTAATATCCACAGTTTTCCTAGTCCTTGATGTGCAAAGAAATTTTGGATAAATTTTAATCCAAATAGAATCATTGCAGAAATAAATCTAGTCTCGCAATGTCGCATCTAGACACTACAGTATTTATATTTTTGTAGATTAAAATTTTACATTCATCATCTGTTGCTATTTTTTCTGCTATCTACAATAACAAAGTAACAAGGTTTTTTTTTATAAATTTATCACAAGTCAATCTTTAAAAAACTAAAAATTTGTCTTCTATCTTTAATTTTACAATACGTATATTTCTGTTATGGTTGCTATTACAGAAGATTTAGATACTTTGGAGAAAATGGTTGTTGATCTATTCAGTGCGACACAAAACAAAAATGTCACTCTACCAGAATGGCTTGATCATCCATATGGGCCTGATCAATTGAAATGCAAAGGACTAATTGTGCCCGTGAAGGATCTGCGTAATCTCAACATAATGTTCCCCGTTCCTGACCTGCAGAAGTATTACAAGTCATCGGTGAGTCATCAAAGGGTATTTTGTCGTTCGCCAGATTGCAAGATAGATAAATTGGCAGTTAGATAAATTATATTGCAAGTGTCATACTAATAATAAATTTTAGTTTTGAATTTTCACTTTATTAGAAGTCTATATTCACCATAAAATAGTGTGATAGCTCTTAAGTTGTCAGTTTTACCTAAACACATAAGTGTATTAATGATTGATTAATCTTAATTACAAATTCTTATGTATTTATTACCTTTTTTTATTAGCTATTGAAATTGCTCAAGATTTATTGATGTATATGATTCATTTTTGGTATTAATGCTGAAGTATTGATACAATCAATCAATTCTTTATTAACCCTCAAAACACAATACAAAAATATAATACAATAAATGTTATAACTTAGGACCATGTTTACACGATTAATAATTTGGTCCCGAGGTAAAAACCTGTGCGGGAACCTACACAAGAAAGTGCACTTCCGCTCAAGCGGTAGGTTAAAGGTCTACGGTCTATTTACAATGCACTGTGTTTATGACAGTCATCAATTTTATGATTTCCATACTTATATGATACATATGATACCATACCATTTAGGGAAGTGATAGCCGCGAGCCGTAGCAGGTATCTGTTCAATCAGATAGATAAGCTGCGTTCTCGTAGGTCCTGTTCGTAACGGTGACCGATTAGATTGGCCAGCAAAAAAGACACTGTTCTCTGCTGTAAAATCACTTCCCGGTGGTTCGGAACCCACCTAAAACTGTAGGTCCAACTCATAAATCACCATCATCCAACTCATTACCCACGCACAGGTCTAAGACCTATGTGGGCTTCATCCTCAAAAAAAAATACTTATCAATTAAATGGGAAAATTTCTCAAGTGTAGAAAAATCAACGTTGAATATTTAAATAAATTACAAATAATGGTAAACGTTTATACGCTTGTGTCTTATCACTTGATTTTCAATAGATAAACACTATTATTGTAAAAGTTATTTTTGTAAAAATTTGAAACATATGAAATGTCAACAACTTACTTTTGATCAAATTATATTAATTACACTACAATTTACTACCTACAATTAATATTTATATTTAAGTGCATTTTGATATGATACTGTAAGTTATATAAGTGGTTATTTATAGTATAAGTTATTATAGTGTTAGTGCAATCAATATGAAGCAGCAAGTGGGATGGATTCAGGAAATTAGAGAGGATATTAATAAGCTAGATATTAATAATCTAGAAATAACCCTCAAAGATTTGAAAAATAAAGCATGGAATATTGAAAAACTGAAAGACATTAAAATGAGACAAACTGAAAATACAACAACGACCATTGAAAGGATACTTACAGATGAGGGATGACCGAGGATATCAATGAGTGCGAAACTACTCGGCTGCTCGGATAGAAAACCTATGAAGGAGGCCAAAGTCATGATTGACTTAAGTGGTCCAACGCGGCCGTAAAAGCAAAAATAAGTAGATAAAGTGTAAGTTAAAATGTATGCACTGGTCTGGTAAAAGATTGTTTTCCAGTCACAACAGGAATTATCATAATTTCTGTCAGTTATAAATAATAACTATGCAATTCTTAATTAGTACAGCAAATCAATTAACTTTTAAAGATACATTGTCTGTTTGCTAATAGCCGGCTGGTTTCCTGACTCACTTGATTGGGCACGAAGGTTCCGGCAGTCTGTTATCAGCATTGAAAGCTTATGGCTGGTGCAGTAATCTGGTTTGCGGTGTGCGGCGAGCAGCCAAAGGATTCGGATTTTTCAGCATTTCTGTTGATCTCACCGAGGATGGTATCGAGCATGTTGACGAAATCATTAAACTCTCCTTCCAGGTAATATGATCTACATAATTGCACAAAAAACAATAGTGCACAGAGTACTCAGTGGACCAACATTATGTTCGAGAATATATATAATTTCAAAGAAAAAAGTGTGTTGCAGACTTCTCACATATGTTAACTTACGTTTCATAGCCGTGAGCCGTAGCTGGTATCTGTTCAATCAGATAGAGATAAGCTGCGTTCTCCTAGGCACTCTTTGTAAGGGTGACCGATTACATTGGCCAGAAAAAAATACACTGTTTTTTTTTTGTAAAATCACTTCCAGGTGGTTCGGAACCCACCTAAAACTGTAGGTCCAGCTCATCGATCACCATCATCCAACTCATTACCCACGCACAGGTCTCAGACCTATGTGGGCTTCATCCTCCAAAAAAAGTTTCATGTTGTTTGAATCATAGTTGGAAAATAATCTTTCTAAGCTGTTTAGTTTTTGTATGTAGAATAATAATAATTGTATTTTAAGCCAGAAAAATTAATGTACATTATTCTATCACATTCCTTTTTTCACAGTTTTCTAGTTGCATGTATTTGGCAAATCTCAGTCATTTGAAGTCAAGAAACTGTAGATAATGTTTAAACCTATTAGACATAGAACATAGTTGATGTATGTGATTTAGAAAATTGGTATTTTAAATTTTTTCAGAAAATTTGAATAATACTTGGGAATCAGATCAGATATTAGACAGAGTATCAGAGTATCATATCGTATAAGGTCTACTTTTGATTTAAAATATCTTGAAAATGGCAATGAAGATTTCATGATTTTCAACTGTCAAGGATTTTTGCAATAACTCGAAGGGTGCCCGGCCACTGACCACTGTGTTAAGTTGCGCAACGACAACTTTTAAAATCAAACCAATGGTTTCCAATGAACGCCCAGCCACTGGAAGTTGTGCTGCGCTGCGCTAGTTGCCGAGCGTTCATCGAAAATCATTGGTTCGGCTTGAAAGCTGTCGTCGCACATGCGCAGCGCAACTCAACACAGTATTCATTGGCCGGGCACCCTAATGATAAAGCAAAATCGAAATGTATGCCTATAATGAAATGTTTATTGCGATCTCAACAATATCTTATATTATTTACTTCAATATTTATATTGAAAAGCTTTGTGAACTAGTTCGATTTTTTTCTACAGTACATCCATTTGATTGAAAAAGAAGGTCTACAGGAGTGGATATTCAAGGAGAACAAGGACATCTTAGCAATGCACTTCAGGTTCAAAGACAAAGTAGTGCCGTCTAGTTATGTGTCTCAACTGAGTCGTTCAGCTCATGTAAGTTATGAAGTCAAACTAGTTCCATTGCGTTCATGGTTCTTTCTCATGCAATCAGATAAAAAATAATTGACTATGTTATAAATTTATCATAAATAATACGCTTTTGTTATTCTTTAGGCGGAATGTTTCAGACAATTTGTTCAGTTCACAATGTGATAAATATTCTTCTTAACTCAGTAATCTGACACTTTGTCGACTCTAATCAATCTTAAATTCGAATAAAACTTGAAAAATGTAAAATATGTAAGTGCATATTTTCAAAATCTCAACTGCACATCATACTTTTTATGTGATGAAAATAGAACAGTGTTCACCTTTTTAAAAATCTAATTTTCCTTGTTTTTTGTAATTTAGAAATTTTTGTATAATATATGAAATTTTGAATTCGACTATTCGGATTAGTGAATTCTTGGAGTGCGAACTGATTATGAATAGCAAAATACTTTCTTATTAGTCATCAATGTAGTTGATTTTAACTTCAGCTTGCTGTCGTTTAAGCGGTCGTGGGTTCGAATCCCGCTCCTCTGTCTGGCATCTATGTGTTATTCACCTCATTACCCACGCACAAGTCTCGGACTCATGTGGGCATCATCAGCAATAAACAAAAAAAAAATATATATATATATACCGGTAATAATTTTTTCGTGCCATCATTCCTATGATTTCCCGAGTATACACAATGTATAATTTTCATGTATTTTTATTATTTTCCATTGTCAACTAATGTATATGAAGTGCTTTATTAAATTTTTTCCAATTATTCACGTTGTTTTTTAAATGCTTGTGTGTATGCATTCTAGGATTATCCATTGGAAGAAATACTTTCTGCTCCATATTTGTTGCGAGAATGGAGGCCTGATCTTATCAAAGATGTCCTGTCACGCTTGACCCCAGATAATATGAGGTGAATTTATTTATATTTTTTGTTAATCTTAGTAGAAGAACTTGAGCTACATAAAGGATATTTCAGGAGCAATCTGTCGAACAACTCAATGTTATTTTTTTAAATCAGTGGCTCCCAAACTTCTTTGCCTCATGGACCCCTTGCCGTAATTTTCGGGGTTTTTGGAGGACCCCCTGCATAGATAACCATTACATTTTTTCAATCCATCAGTTCAAATGTGTGTAAAAAATTCAAACATTTCAAGTTTGAAGTGGATTAATATGGTTCTTTACCAATAAAATACTATTTACCAGTATCGCCCCCCCCCCTGAGCCTATCTTATTTTTCCGGTGAATTTTGCTGATTCAGTAATCCTCGTAAGCATAAATCCAAACATTCTCGAATGTTTTTATCGCTAGTGGATGGTTGGTTTAATTGAAACATTCATTTTTATTTATAAATAAATAAATAATTTTATTAATGGAGACAACAGGTGTAATCCCATTTTGCCTCCTTCACACAATACAATAATTTCAACACTATGCAATTTGAAATAATTATAAATGAAAATGAAAACAGAAGAAAATTCAATCAATAATAAAGAAAACAAGCAAGTAAAGTCATAATGATGACAATAATAAATAACACAATGAATACAATAATAGATCAAGAGTATGAAAAATAATAAAATTAACAAAATTTTAATTATAAAAATTTAAACTACTAAAATAATATGATGGATGAGAAGAATGAAATGTCTGTGTAATACTTACAAAAGGAATAATTAAATGCAAGCACAAAATCACGAAATGATGACCACATGCTACACAACTGAATCATACGCAATTCTACGGAATTTGAATGGGGAGAACCAGAAGATATTCAAGTGCACAGAACAACTGTTGAAAATTCTCTGAACTCTATTCAGAGGGGAGTTATAATGGCTTACTGTCCTGGAGCGAGAAATATGAAAAGAAAAAGCTGAACGGCGAGCAATGGTATTTATATATATATATTAATTTTAGAAAGCAGATACGATGAGTCAATTCTATTATTCAATAAATTATAGAGGAAAACTATGTAGAATGAGAATTAAAAGACAATCGGGAATATTCAGTATTAATAGATAATGCAATAGATAAATAATAATTATCGAGAAAAATCATTTTTGGAAATTCCCATTTAGACCTTAGTTATTTTTAAGTTGAATTTCATATGAAATTTATTAGGTTTTTCAATTTTATTAATTCAAGTAACTCAATTTTAGCTTTAGCTATTAATTTTTATTAATATTAATAGGAAAAAATAGTTTTTAAAGATTACCATTCATACCCAAATGATTTCAAATTGAGTTGAATTACACATATTTTTATTATTTCATTATATTAAAATTTTATCAAATTATGGGGGGAAAATGATGTGAATGAAATCATTTCAACCAAACCAGTTTTGAAAATATAGGAAGCTCATCCGGTAGAGTTGAATTCTGTGAAAAAAAAATTATAACTGGGGATTCGTAAGCAGACGTCTTATCCACTGGACCAACATTCATGCTACTAAAAGCTTTGTTGAAACTACGTACGGCAATCGGACAATGATGTTGTACTTTTCGTATAAGTCTCTTATTAGCTCTTTTTAGTATAGATAAAACCGTGATTTATGAACTTTACGCTATTAAGTGATTTGAAATGTTATTTTCAAAATGGAATTCTCAGCATTTTCGTTGTAAAAATAGTAGTTTATGGTGAATGAATAACATTTCTGAATCAAGTGTGAATTTTATTAAAATAGTAGTTTATTGACAAAGAACAAAGATAATCCACTCCAAACCTGAAATAGATATCTTTGCTTATTTTGTACAATATCTCAATTATTATGATATAGTTACATACGTAGCATGTTTTATTCGATGTTCAGCTCTCTTTACATAAAACTTATTCAATTGAACACCCTAGGGGTTTTCATCAAGTAAATAAATATATAATATAAACTTGAAAAAACACTTTTAAATGGAAATTAACTCACGTTATGGCGTGACGGCCGTTTCGCTCTGTTGTCTAGAGCATCGTCAGACGACCCACAGTACACTGACTTAAGGTATCATACCTTAATTTCCATTTAAAAGTGTTTTTTTAAATTTATATTACATATTTGTGGAAACAAGATGGATCTTCAACATCAAAATAAATATAGTTGTCAACTTCAGCCATCTTTATTTCAAGCGTTCATCGTAATAGAGTGTTTCCAGAATTACGTTTTTTTAAACCTTTTTACGAGAGAGAAATATTTTGATGAGAGAAATATTGATTACGTTGGTTCGAAACCACCGGACTTGCTAGCCTTAAGTAAGCTAAGATGTTTGTTCTACTCCAGCTATATTGCAAAAATTGAATTTAAATCTATGCGTCCGTATTTTCAATTGAACAAATTTTGCAGAGCTGCAGTCATTGGCCAGAAATATGAATCGGAAACTGATCAAACTGAAAAATGGTATGGAACAAAATACAAACTGGAGAAGATTCCTGATACACTGATTGAGGTAAATTGGAATGGCACCAAAGTAATCATGTTGAATTTATATAGCAAAGCAGATTTTGGAAATTATCACTTCTCTACCAAATACAAGGGCGTTGCAGATGTGCCCTAATCATTTTTTCATGTATACATTATATGAACATAATTAGAAACAATGTTACTTTTTGAAATGGTTAGCGTCGTTTTTCATGCGTCATAAATCATGAACAAAGCTCTGTCAAGTTACTTCTATTTTTTTCTGTAAATTAATTTTTTGGTATTCTCATATACAAGTATTTTTATGTTTATTCAAAAATAATTGAATAACAATATTAATTATTATTATATATTATTATTCTGTGCTATTAAACCAAATAATAAAATTATAGAATTTTGTATTCAAGGAATGGTGCTATAAAATTTATTTTTATATGAACAGTTTTGTTATTTTTGTTTTGCAATCTTTTAATTTTACAGGATTGGAAAAATTCAGGGCTTTGCAGCGATCTTCACATTCCTGAACCAAATGTATTCATACCAACAGACTTTGAACTTGCTCCCAGAGACAAAGATGTAAGCTTTCTTAGAATACTTTTACGAGATATGTGGCACGGTATGGTTTTTGAATAATTATATACATTATAACTCAGAGCTATACCACTACTCTACATATTATTCCATTGCATTTCACCATTTTAGAGAGCAGGTTCATTCAACGTAAAACAATAAAATGATTCCCCATTTTAATCGCATAATTACTGTAGACACGTACAGAATCATCTTGCAACATAATATTTATTTTACTATAAAACAAATTGTAAAATATGTCTTATTAAATTTTCCATTTTGTGTTTATAAGCACAAATTTGATATTTTTAAAATATTATTTGGAACAGATATTTTTCAATGAAAGATCTATTGTATTTAGATATTTCAATATTTATAATATTCTTTTTTTGGAATTTCAGCCTGATCCGCATCCTACAATTGTCCAGGAAAGTAACATCACAAGAATCTGGTACAAGCAAGATGACACATTTCTTTTACCGAAATGCAATATGAAATTCGAATTCATTAGGTAAAATAATCATTGTCATTCAAAAAATCGAATCGATTTACAGTAATTCTTCTAAAATGCCGTTAATTCTCCCCTTTTTTAACATTAAGTAAAATTTAGCTTTAGTGGTAAACTTTTAGGAAAAAATAATAAATTACTTCTTGTCTTACATACTGTACTTGAAAACACACATTGAATGCTAATAAAAGTTCGCAGTCTGCAATGGTGACTAAGAATAATCCAAATTGTTTCAATGAAGCCAAATTCAATAATGCATTTCCATATGCACTATTACTTTATTGCAATATAGATTACATTCGCTTGAACTGACTTTTTAGAATTACTTTTGGTGATAAGTTTTGCTTGATTATTTTATGTCTGATTAGATACAAGAAATAAAATAGTGGAATATCCCACAAAGACTTGATTCTGAGTGTGGGATAGAGTTACAATAAAAATGAAATGAAATAGAACAAGCCTTCCAGCTTCCTTGCCTAACGTTTTAAAAAAACTGTCAAGGATAATGAAAAGATAAAGAGATGAAAAGGAAAAAATTAATGAAGTAGATCAGGGAAAATGACTTAAATTTATGAGATTAAAGAATTGAATCTATTATGTTCGGCGTGAATTTTGTTATCATGACTATTTTAAATGCTATTCACAAGAGATTTCTATAATTATTATCTAAGACAATCTGTTCTTTAAAAAAAATTTCATTTATTAGGTAGAGTATTTTAAATGCTTGCTATGATGCAGGAGTATTCCCAAGTAAATGGAAAATTGGGCTTGTAAGGGTGTTACATAAGGGGCAAGGAAACGCCCTTGGTAAACATTCTTCTTTCAGACCTTTAAACTTGTTATCAGCTTCTAGGAAGGTTTATGAGAGTGTTGTATAAAAGAATATTGAAAAGTGTGTGGCCAAATTTGCGTAGTACTCAGTATGGATTCAGAGAAGATCGGAGTACAGGGATGACTGTCCATAAATTGTTGAGTATGGTTAATGATAGTGATGTTGAATATGTGAGTGTTATATTGTTTGACATAAGTGGTGCTTTTGATAAATTATGGTGGCCTTCTGTTTTATATCAGTTGAAGAGGGGAGGTTTCACCAAAGCAGACTACAAGATGATACTGGATTATTTGAACAATTGATAGGTTGTATTTTAGGATTTAACAATGGAGGAACGAAAATATCTAACTAAAGGATGTCCTCAGGGAAGCATCTTAGGGCCTCTCCTTTGGATAGTGGAATTCGACTCACTGCTTAGAATAAGGCTCCCACAAAATTGTAATTTAATTGCCTATGCTGATGATCTGGCTCTGACAGTTGAAGGTAATTCAAGAAATGAACTAGAGGATAGATCAAGAAAGTCTACTCTTGAAATGGGCGCAGCAACATAAAATGAATCTCTCAGTTGGTAAGGCAGCAACAATACTCCTGAAGGGAGCTCTAAATAGAGGCAGAAGGCCGGCCATTCCCATTTATATATATATATATTTCTGATGATGCCCACATGAGTCCGAGACTTGTGCGTGGGTAATGAGGTGTATGATAACACATATAGATGCCAGATGGAGGAGCGGGATCCGAACCCACGACCGCTGAAACGACAGCAAGTTGAAGTTGTAACGCCCCAACCAACTGCGCTAAGCGGCCCGCCGCAATCAGAGGGTAGAGTGTGTGACTCAGACACAACACCTGGGAATAATCTTGGATGAGAAACGTACTTTCAAAGCTCACATTTAATAGCTGTAGACGTAATTTCAAAATGATCGGTGGAGCAACTCGGAAATTTAAAAATCGAAAACGATTTTTTGTATAAGGCTGTACATTTGGTAGATGCTGAAAGAAACATTGGCAGCCCAAGGGAGTGAATTCACTCTTACATTCCAGCTTTAATACGTTAACGCAAGAATTCAGATGTGTCTTGAACGCTTAGGAAGAGTCACCAGTCTCCTGTAAAAAGCCCATCAGCTTGCAAGTAGGATGGGTGGATGAAATAAATTAAGAGTTGTATCTTTCCTCCGGGCTTTCTTCCTTCGGGGATATACAGACACACTCAGATTTATTTGTTTATAATATTATCATTCGGGACAAAGATATAAGCATTTGATTAAGATATATAGATATAAGCATTTATATCTATTTGCTTTGCAGCTCTATGGTTTACCTGGATCCGATGAATACCAATATGACAAGCATGTTTGTGATGCTACTGAAGGATGCGTTGAATGAGTACGCATATTCTGCTGATTTAGCTGGTCTCAGATGGGACATAACAAGTAGCAAGTACGGATTGGAGGTAAGTACTCCCGAACCTACTCTATTTTAAATTTAACTTGTTAATAAATTTATTTGTTAAAATTAACTCATGCTTCATGCTTTGGTAAAAAGCTTCTTTTTTTAAAAGTATTTTGCTACCACTCAGAATTAATTTATTTTCAACATTTACATTTAGCACCTTTTATCATTGATTTCTGTATGCCTATACAGTATTTATTATTTATTTATCTTATTTTATCAATAGTAAAACCTTTTTATAGTATAGTATGATAAAAACCTTCTTCAAGTGGTACAATGAAAAGAATTGAGGTAAAAGCTATCGTCTCAAGTTTTCAAACTATCTGACTATTTCAAGATTATTTGTTGACAGAATAGAACAATTATTTTTGGAGACCAAAGAAAAAAATTTATCACTTTACTACGTTTTACTGTGCATCTTCAAACTGAAAAAATAGCATAGTATTGTTGTATATGGTATTACATATTAAGTGGTATAATGTTACAATATGGTTCTAATGGTATTAATAAATGATTTGCAATGTGTTACTCAATATAAGAGGTGCATTCAAGTTGTAATGCCTCCGGCTATCTTTCTCCGGACTTGAAACAAATAGGGACATGCGACTTGTTTTAAAATGAATGCGAACTCCTTGTTAATGTGTGACAGAGATGACAACACTGTGCGACAAATATAGCTCCAGGGGCAGCTTAGAGAATTAGAAGTGTTTCTGACACTTGAATTGACGGAGTTTTTGATAGGTACAAATTTGGGTAAGCGCCAGTATTGAAAAAATGATGGTGGCCATATCCTGGAACAGAAAAATCTCACTCATTGCGCTCCAAAAACATTCGGTCCCAAAACATGACCACCTTCATTTTATCAGCACTGGCGCTTGCCCACTTCTAATTCTCTTAGCTGTCGCTAGAGTTCTATCTGCCGAACAGAGTTGCCCTCTCTGTCATAAATTGATAAAGAGTGAGTGAGTTTCTTTTGAAACAAGCCGCATGTTTCTATTTGTTTCTAAAAGTGGGATGCCTTACAACTTGAATGAACCTTGTAAATCCAATATTGCAATCTTGTTAAGTTCTACTCACAATTCATGTCTGTACATGTTTTTTACTATTTCCGTATTTACAGCTTGCTATTGGAGGATACAATCACAAGCAACATGTGCTTCTTGAGAAGGTCATTGATAAAATGACAAAATTCACTATTGATCCTAAGAGATTCGCAATCTTGAAAGAAAATGTAAGTTGATTTATCATTGTTCATCTGAGTTTATGAATGATTTATCAATGCTTCTATCCGTGTCGCTACATTCTGTGTAAAGACTTTTCAAAAAGTCTGGAAAGACTTTACAGGAGAAACTTATTTATCTATGATAAATCGAAAGAATATCAATTCTGTTGCTTGAGTCTGTTGCTTCTTCACATTCATTGTAATTTTGTCATAATAAATGAATATTATAGGAAATCGGCAAAGTACACAAGTGGATTATTCCATGACAGCTATTGATTCAAATCGGATGTTTGATGAAATATTTTGCTCTATTTGATGGCATTAGGGTCAGGCATGAAAAGTGTAAGTTTTATCTATTGGCCGTTTTCACACTCGACATCTCGGTGCCGTCCCGGTGTCGTGGGGGTTGAGATCCAATGCTGCCAAATGGAACAGCTTCACACACACCGACACGTGCCGTTGCCGGTGCCGACTTGTCATTGACAGCAAATTAGTATTACTGTCGGTGTCGTGTCGTCCAGTATGAAAACGGTCATTGGCTGCTTAATTACAAGTAGCTCCAATAATCTAACAATGACAATAAAGAAACCAAATAGTTGGCAGAAATCACTTTCGGTGAAAAGCATATTTGCAATATGAAAAAATTCAATCTACAGTAGTTTTATTAAAGGTTCATTATTATTATTATTATTATAATAATAATAATAATTATTATTATTGACCGAACGATAGTGAGGTCTACCCTTTAAGACGATCGGCATTGCCTCTGTCTCTCTGCCTGTCTCACGATTACAGACGAACGACTAGACCAATTGCTATAATTTTTCAAATGGATGTTCCTTATTCCTAGGCCCAGCGATGTATATATTTTTTTTTTTCAAATTTTAATAGGTCTATAAAATGGATTAATTAATAATAATTATTAGCTCCCCTATTAAAATTTGAAAAAATATATATACATCGCTGGGCCTAGGAATAAGGAACATCCATTTGAAAAATCATAGCAATTGGTCTAGGCGTTCGTCTGTAATCGTGAGACAGACAGAGAGACATAGGAAATGCCGATCGTCTTGAAGGGTAGACCTCACTATCGTTCGGTCAATAATAATAATAATTATTATTATTATGATTATAATAATGAATTAAACCATTTTATAGACCTAACCTACTGAACTTGCCGGCGAAACAGCTTAGAGGAACAGCTGATAGAAGTCAACAGTTTTTAATCATATGGCAGGCCCCTTAGCGGCGTTATTTACGCTGTCTTTGAACAGCAAAAGACTTTGCACTTTGCATATAGGCTACCTAGACCAATTGCTATGATTTTTTATATGGATGATCCTTATTCCTAGGCCCAGCGATGTATATATATTTTTCTCAAATTCAATATGGCGGCCGGTTTACTACCGATACAAAAAAAGTACAGCATGAATAAGAGCATACAACATTTGAATAAATCCCTGGAAACATTGAATAAACAAATAAATTGCGAAATTAATTTTCATTGTAGAGTAAATTACTTTACAAGCACCCTTATTCTTGGACGTGAGGTCTACTGTTCACAGAACTACTAGTTATATAAAATATACAAATACTAGCTGGCCCGACGCGCGTTGCTGCGTTCTCATAAAAATTCTCCTTGATTTTATTATACGCCACCTCCCGCTGAGGTTACATTTAAAATTAGGAAAGAAGTTAGTCCTAGGGCTCTTTCAGCTGATCATAGAGGCTTCGTTGTTTTCTTAATCACCACCTCTGAATGAAGAAACATTTCAAATTTAAACCTCCTATGACTATAAGGGTAGAAGCTAGGTTTTTTATTTTATTATTCGCCACCTCCCGCTGAGGCTGCATTTCAAATTTCTAGCTGCATTGGTTAACAGATGTCATCAACCTAGCATAATTACATTTCATCATACCCAGTCGTATGTTTCCTACATATTGCAAGGCTCCAACTGCACGGTAGCCTACATGCAAAGTGCAAAGTCTTTTGCTGTTCAAAGACAGCGTAAATAACGCCACTAAGGGGCTTGCCATATGATTAAAAACTGTTGACTTATATCAGCTGTTCCATTAAGCTGTTTGGCTGGCAAGTTCAGTAGGTTAGGTCTATAAAATGGATTAATTAATAATAACTATTAGCTCCTCTATTAAAATTTATGGTCAGAAACCATCCCCAATATTCACACAACATATTCCCAAAGTTTCATGCCAATCTGTCAAGTAGTTTTGGAGTCTATAGGGAACACACATACATACATACATACATACATACAGACAGACATTCATTCTTATATATAGAGATTCGCCACCTCCCGCTGAGGCTGCATTTAAAATTTCTAGCTGCATTGGTTAACAGATGTCATCAACCTAGCATAATTACATTTCATCATACCCAGTCGTATGTTTCCTACATATTGCAAGGCTCCAACTGCACGGTAGCCTACATGCAAAGTGTATTTTGTTGTTCAAAGACAGCGTAAATAACGCCGCTAAAGGGCCTGCCATATGAATAAAAACTGTTGACTTCTATCAGCTGTTCCTTTAAGCTGTTTGGCCGGCAAGTTCAGTAGGTTAGGTCTATAAAATGGATTAATTGATAATAACTATTAGCTCCTCTATTAAAATTTATGGTCAGAAACCATCCCCAATATTCGCACAAGATATTCCCAAAGTGTCATGCCGATCTGTTAAGTAGTTTTGAAGTATATAGGAAACATACATACATACATACATATATACATACAGACAGACATTCATTTTTATATATATAGATTATTGAAAAATGACTTAATACTTTTTTATCTGTATCAAGCGCTCTTCGAAATACACTTTGTGAATCCTAACAGATTTATGCGATGCTCAACAATCTTTCATTTGGCAGAACCTTTAATCAGATTGACCATGTCATCATTAGTAAAAGAGGAATGTCCAGTATCATGAATGTGCGTAGTTACAGAGGGGCAAACTGTGACTCTGACCATCATCTAGTAGGTGTGAAGTTTAGATGCCATATTGCAGTTAATAACAATAGCAATAACAATAACAAGAGCGACCAAAGTTTGATATAAACAAACTACATGTGGCAGAGAAGAGAGAAGAATATGAAGAAGCACTGAATAGAAAAATGGAAGAGATAGATGGGTCTATTGGTGATGTGATGATAGAAGAGCAATTACAAAACCTGACAGAAGCTGTAACTACTTCAGCAGAAGCAGTACTTGGACTGGAAAGTAGGAAAATAAGAGAAGTTTGGTTTGATGAGGACTGCAGAAAAGCAATTGAAGAAAAAAATAGGAATAGGAAAAATTATCTTCAAAGGCCCACTAGAGCAAAAAGGGAACTATACGAAACATCAAGAAATATATCCAACAAGACAATTAGAAGAAAAAAGAGAGAGTACCAAAATAAAATTGTAGAAAGAATTGAAAAGAATTTCTTGGACAATGAGACACATCAAGCATACAAAGAAGTCAACGTTTTCAAAAAAGGATATAAACCCCATACAGTGTTGTGCAGAAACAAAGAAGGAGAAGTGATTGGAGATAGGGAAGCTATTAAGGGGATATGGAGAACCCATTTTAGTGAATTGTTGAATCAGGCTGCTCCCCAAATAGTGCAAAATGAAGATCCTAGGTTAGACCAGGATCAGGAAAATGTAGAAGGTGTTGAACCTCCAACTCTAGAGGAAATTATTGAGGCCACTAAGCTGCTAAGAAACAATAAAGCTCCCGGAACAGATGGAATTCCAGGTGAACTATGGAAGTATGGAGGCATGCAAATATACAGACGGCTTCACAAGCTTATTGAGCAGGTATGGTGAAGAGAGCAGCTCCCAGATGAATGGAAGAAAAGTATTATTTGTCCTATTTACAAAAAGGGAGACAAACTAGACTGCCAAAACTATAGAGGAATATATCTGTTGAACACAACATATAAAATATTCACTACAGCATTAAAAGCAAGATTAGGGGTGTATGTGGAAAACATAATTGGAGAATACCAGGCAGGATTTAGGCCAGGTAGGTCAACCACTGATCAATTATTCACCCTCCGACAGATTACAGAAAAATGATGGGAAAACAATATAGATATATTTGCAATGTTTGTTGACTTCAGGCAGGCCTATGACAGCATCACAAGAGACAGACTGTATTCAATCATGTTAGACTTACCATATAACATACCATCAAAGCTGGTTAGACTTAACATACCATCAAAGCTGGTAAGGCTAGTCAGAGCCACAATGGAGAATACGGTTTGCCAAGTCAGAGTGGCTGGAGAGCTGACAGAATATTTTGATGTGATGCATGGCTTAAAGCAAGGAGATGGAATTGCACCAATGCTCTTTAACTTGGCACTAGAGCATGCAATAAGGAGGACTTCAGTGGATAGGTGTGGAACACTGATGATGAAGTCAGTACAAATAATGGGCTATGCAGATGATATAGGCATACTTGGTAGATCTATAGTGGCTGTGAAAAATGTAGCATTGGAGTTTGAGGAGGGTGCATCACATGTTGGGCTAGAAATAAATACTGGGAAAACAAAAGTATTGCTCCAGAGTAGACAGAATCGAAATAGACTCGGACAACTTATGGAATGTGGAGGGAAGCACTATGAAGTTTTCACTTACCTAGGGAGTTGCATAACGGATACTAATGAGGAATTCAAAGAAGTTCAAAAACGTATCACTGCTGCCAACCGCACATTTTTCTCCCTTATAAGCATATTTAAGGCTAGGAATGTACACCGTGAATGCTAGATAAAGCTATATAAAAGCATTATAAGGACAGTGGTGTGCTACGGAAGTGAGGCATGGACAATTACAGCCAGAACAGCAGACCTGTTGAATTCATTTGAGAGAAAGATGCTGCGAAGAATATATGGACCAGTGTGTGAGGTAGGACAGTGGCGTATCCGTACTAATGCAGAGTTAGCAACACTATAGAGAACCCCCACTATCGGCCCACAAGATTGATGCGGCTCCGTTGGGCAGGACATTTGCAACGGATGCCAGATGTACGTGTGCCAAGGAAGGTATTCGTGGGACAGCCTGGAGGAAGGAGACCTGTTGGAAGACCAAGAGAGTGATGGGAGGATAGAGTGGCAAAGGACGCTAAGGAAATGCTACGTGTGAGGAAATGGAAAGGAGCAGCAATGGACAGAGATGGCTGGAGGCAAAGTTTAATTGAGGCAAAAGCCCGACTTGGGCTGTAGCGCCATTGGAGAGAGAGAGATTATTGAAAAATGACTTAATACTTTTTTATCTGTATCAAGCGCTCTTCGAAATACACTTTGTGAATCCTAACAGATTTATGCGTTGCTCAACAATCTTTCATTTTTCAAATCTCTGATGTCATGTAATGCTATTCTTCACGCCATCAAATTAGGTGGCTGGAAAAAATTGCGTTGTTGCTAAAAACAATTGACTGTGGTGACAAACCAACTGACTGCTAGCCTCAGAATTGTATACTAGGCAATACTGCACGGGTGGTGTTACAAATTTGTGCATTGTGGCTGGTGATTTTCTACTATCAGCTGCTGGCATGGTCCCATTTCTGGCAACGCCACACTCTTCCAACCATGGCGTATTATGTTCTTTATTCATGGGGTTGTATTTTTTTCTTTTTTGCAGTTTATACGTTCTCTGAAAAATTTCGAAGCTGAGCAGCCTTATCAGCATGCAGTGTATTACTTGACTGTTCTACTGACGGAGCATGCCTGGACTGTTGAGGAGTTACTAGCTGCTGCTCATGGTATGCATTCGTACAGAATTGTTGACTTCTTATTTTATGGTTTAATAGAAATTCACATGGATTTAAAGATAAAGGTGAAAGATCTGTGAAGAGTAAAGATATAGTACATGAGATGAAATTTTTTTTGAGGATGAAGCCCACATAGGTCTGAGATCTGTGCGTGGGTAATGAATTGGATGATGGTGATTGATGAGTTGGATCTACAGTTTTAGATGGGTTCCGAACCGCCGGGAAGTGATTTTACAACAGAGAACTGAGTCTTTTTGCTGGCTAATCCAATGGGTCACCGTTACAAAGATGACCAGGAGTTTCGTAGCTTATCTCTGATTGAACAGATACCTGCTACGGCACTCGGCTATCAATCCCCTTGGGTGTGTTGTAATGTTCTAATAGATTTTGGGCCTGAATTCTCTCTCATCCTAATCCCAAAAATCACTAGCAATATCCTAGCTCCAAATCATACATGTCTAGAATAAAGCTACTTATTTGGCTTTCTTTTATTTTGCCGGGTGATGCCCACATAAGAGTTGAGACTTGTGCGTAGGTAATGAGGTAAATGGTGACAGAGCGCTAATGTGGATTTCAGGAGTCAAGGAACTTCATCGCAGTATTATAACAGTAATAAATGATAAGATCGATAGTTTTGTTTGTGCATTTCGGCTTATTCCGATTTCAAGATGGTTCGAGAGAAAGGAGCATGTTTTCCAACCTTTATCAAACTAGAAATACGAAGCGAAAATTAATATTTTTTCTCTTGGTAGACTGTAACATCATTTTCTAATGAATCTTGGAAAACTTTAATACTTGATGTTGCTTTTGTAAGCCTTTATATTGCGTTTTGAGTTGAAATAATTATAAAAATTTTTTCCTTGTATGTATGAATTTTTACTACATTATGACCGATAATTATTCAAAAACTATTTTTCAGATATGACTGTTGAGAAAGTTGCAGAGTTCATTCCTCAATTGTTGTCAAAACTCTACATAGTTTGCCTCGTTCATGGAAACACTACCAAGCAGGTAAATTCATTTTAATAGCGAATCCGTATAAATCATGATCATTTGCTCTAGTGCTCGTTATTCTTACATAGTGTTCAGAAGTTACCTAATTTTCTTGACTAACTTGCGCAGTGGCTCACCCGAGGGGGCTGCTTTGGTTGCTCAAGCACCCCCCCCCCTCCCACATGAGCACTGTTGAAGCTGAGTATGATCTATGGAACAGTTCATTTTGACCATGTAAAACTGAAAAAATTGATAGGAAGACAAATAAGAATGCATACAAAACAGCAGTATTTGCTTTTAATAATTGTGACAATAGATTTTACCCCAACATATTCATTCTCTTGAAACTATTGTGCACACTACCAGTTACTACAAGTACGGCAGAGACGAGTTTTTCCAAACTCCTCCAGGAGTTGTTATTTTATTAATCAGTTCTGTTATTACTTGAACCTTGCAAAAAAAAAAACACGAGTTGCCTCGTTTTGAGGGGATTATTTTTCAAGGATTTTTGAGGGAGTAGGACATGAGGGGACTATTTTATAATGGACTGCTTGAAAAACTAGCCCCCTGCAGCTACTATTTTAGCACTTTGCAGTAACCACAAGCTCTAATACTATTAATTTGTGCTTTGAACGTTGTTAGGAAACAGGTCTCATGACTTCCCTTCTCTGGGGGGAAAACAGCAAAACACACTGACAACTCAAATAGTTTTTACTTCCAGCAACCCCCCCATTTCATTGGGTCATTTCTGGGTGCGCCACTGACCTTGTGACATTTTGATATCAAGTCTAGTCGACCTGAATTATTATTCCAATGCTTGTTTTTACTATATCTTCTTTTTTATATATAATATCTTCTAATGCACAAAAGTCTAGATGATGTCCTCTGTCAAAGAAATTCCAGCGCTAGAGAATAAGGGATTGGTGGAGAACATGGGAGAGAAAAATGAAATGAAAAACATAGAAGAAGAAAGAATAAGAAAAAATAAAAAGGGCAAGAAAAGGGAGAGGTGGAAAACGAAAGGGAAGTAAAGGGAGGAGGAGGAGGAGGAGAATAAGAATAATTAGAAGGAGGAGAAAGGAGAAGGAGAAGGATAGAAAAAATAAATTTCAAATTAACTTTGTAAATAATATTTAATTTGTAAAAATAAATTAATTTGTTACCGTTATAGAAATCCAGATTCAAAAGAATCGGGCAACGTGCTACTGTTTAAATGTAATTTTCATAAATAATAATGTTGAATGAATGTTTCAGAGGGCTGTTGAGATGGTGGGTCGTGTGGAGGATGCGCTCAATAGGAGTGTGGGCTTATGACCATTACTGCCCTGCCAGCTGCTGCGAAATAGAGAAATACAGCTGGCAGATGGTAAGTTACGTTCTTCCTTCATCCTAAACTTAACATCTATGCAGTTTACTTATGATTTACGATAAATAGCTTTTGGAGCTACTCTTTGCTATATATGTTGTCTCTTTATTGCCATAATATTGGAGTGTCTTTGAAGATTCTACTAATAATTTGCATATAGTGTCTGTGGATGACATTTTGAGTGCCATAAAGGAAGTGAGTTCATCAGGATCTGGGGGCCCTGATGGGGTGCCAGCTTTCATTCTAAAGGGCTGCTCTTCTATACTAGCCGAGCCTTTAAAGTACCTTTTCAACTTCTTCCTCAAAGCAAATATTTTTCCTGATCGGTGGAAGGTTTCCCGAATCGTTCCAATCTTCAAATCAGGAAATAGGAATGTAGCTGAGAATTATCGTCCTATTTGCATATTAAACTGCACATTAATACTGTTGCTTTGCAACAGTATTTGAGATAGTAGTTTATGAGTTTATATACAATCATGTTAAGAATAGGATTAGTGAGTTTCAACATGGCTTTGTTCAGGGTAGATCCGTCACCATTAACTTGGTTAATATTGTATTAAATATAATCTATCTAAATAATATTAAATATTTGAAAATTTGAAAATTTCTTTTTTATTTTGCAGGTGCTAATTTCATTCTGCAAATCGATAATAGTTACCATAAGAGTTCTTGTGCAGAGACTTATTATCAGTGCAGTCTGCAGACTACTGAGAGCAACATACTTGTAGAACTGTTCGCTCAAATTATTTCAGTGTCATGCAATAATACTCTGCGTACACAAGTAAGTCAACATCAAATTGCACTGTATTACTGTATTTATGGAAAGCGTTATCATCTGTCACAAATTTGGTTGCTACTTCAGCTTGGTTTTAGTTACAATTTATCGATCTCATTTAAGTTATTAGCTGAAAAAATGGTTAATTCTGATAAAAATTCAATTGTCAGCATTGTTTTTATGTCGGATTCTCAGGCTGTCTCATCTGGGGTATTTGTCCTGCGACAGCTTGCTAGATTAAATGACAAACAGTTATGTATGTATGCAATAATTGTTGATCTGACTTGTCTTATACTCCTTAACCGGAGTCTCCAAGACGTAATCTTTAGAAAAATCTGTTCCGTTGATTGAACATCAACTTATCTACTTTTATTGTAATTATTTTTGTCACAATAGAAATACAGTAAATTGATTTTTTAAAAAGACTCCAGCCAATAACTAAATTATTATAAACTACATAGATAAATTATTGTTTGAAGTATATCAAAGTTGAAGTTACTCTTTAAAGAAAACTAATTTTTGCGATGTAATGCAATAGTCTTTTGAATGAGGGGGGGGGGGGGGAGTTATGGTCGTTCATATACTTGTTAATATTTTAGAGAATAATTTCACGTGAACATACTTGTAGCCTTTCTCAGCCACTGAAAGGAATTACTTATTCTAATGCATACTAGTCTTGATGTAATGTGATAAATTTGTAGTTATTCAATAGATTCCAGCCTCACACTCAACACAATTTTTTCAATTATTTCAGGAACAGCTAGGTTATATCGTTTGGAGCGGAGTAAGACGGGCTAGTGGAGTGCAAGGTATAAGGTTTATTGTACAATCAGAACGTCATCCAGCCTATGTCGATGGAAGAATAGAAGCATTCCTTCTTTCTGCTAGGGTAAGTTGAGTTCTACAAGCTGTTAGCATTGAACACTAATCCTTTGATCAACATGAATTAGGAGATTTAACAATTCATACGGCCGGTTTCAATTAAATGAAAGCCAATTAAATGAGTTAACTAACCGTCGTAAGTGTAACGGGTTTATTTCTGTTGCACAAAGATCCATTAGTTAATTTTCGTTAACAGAGCGGGCACAATCTGGCTACACTGTAATTTGATTAACAGCTGATTCTGAAGTTGAGAAAAAATATGAATTAGAATCATTTCATTGTGAATTATTTGAATCATTCAACTATCTCAATATTATTATATTCTTAATAGATTTTATTCTTGGATTTCTTGTTCCATAACGATCTGCGTTGTTAATATTAACTTTTTGTTGTAAATTTAACGATTTGCAGTCAGTTTTAAATTGTGAATATATAATAATTGTACGTTTTCGAGTTATTGAAACTCATCTTCAAGGCCTCAATTTAAAACTGACTGTAAGTCGTTGAATTTACAACAAAAACTTGAGATTTTATTCATTTTGAAAGGTTTTTAACACCTACAACCTAATTTACAGTTCCGTGTTCTGGTACAATAAACATAACCTATAAAATGTAACTTAACGGGCATTAGTGAGATTTAATCATCTGTGATCGGGCGGTTTAATTTATATTTTACGCCGGTTAACCTAATCGGCGTTATCGCTTTTAATTGTCCTTTGTGCAACTAAATTCTCTCCATTGAATTTAATTTCCGTAGAATTACGTCATTCTACGGGGATTAAATTTAATTCGCTTTCGTGCAACCGGCCGATAATCTATTAATTTTATGATTTCAGTCACGGCATTGTTTTCGCTCGACTCACAAAATATTTCCATGTTCTGTAGTGGGAAGTATAATTTTATTGCGTAAAAGCAGTCAGTACTAATTTGAATTTAGAATACAGCTCAATTAAATTTTATTTACAAGTAAATCTAGTTGTTTTTATCAGTCTGTTCCTTGATATATCAATGTTTGCCAAACTTTCAACTACTGACTTTGAATTTGAATTTATTGAAAGCTCATTTATGAATAATGAATTATTGGATTATGTATAGAAATATAGTCAGTTTTGAAAAGCATTTAAACCCTTATTCATCCACTTAGGCTTGCGATTACAAAGGCAAATTCCGATCACAAGTTTGTTGGGAAGTATCAGAGCCGAAAATTGTTATTCTTTTACAGATTACAACCGTGATCTAAACAGTTGATTTGAACTAATTCTAAGTTGTATCACTCTCAATTTGAAAGAAATATGATTTATTTTATTATGTTGAATTCTATGAATCTTAATATAGCAAATAGCAACTTTCGCTTTATGTTATGTTATGAAGGGACGGATTCAAAGATCCAAAGATTCAAAGATCCTCACACATCAACCGAAGCTTATTGTGTGTCCCTAGTACGTTAGTTGGGCAAACCAATACCTGTGCCCTTTACAAGATCCAGGAGTTTTTTCCCTATGCTAACGTCCCATTCATCACCTGGTTGCTTAAAGCCAAACAGAGCCATTCTCCTTGCCCCGAGTCTCTCGCAATCCAGTATGATATGCTTGGCAGTCTCTTCAGACTGATTGCAAAGCCTACACATCTGACTTTCATTTCTGAGTCCAATTGTGTGGAGATGTTTCCTGAAGTGGCCATGTCCAGTTATCAGAGCAATCAGCTGCTTAACCTGACCTCTACCCAGCCTCACCAGCCAGTTGGTGAAGTAGGAGCTTAACTTTCGCTTTACAACTTTCTAAAAAAAAATATTTATTTGATTATGTTGAGCCTTGTTTGAGCAACAGGCATTCTCATAGTTTTTTCGCCCTCCAGGATAGCTTACGCAAAATGGAGCAGGAAGAATTTGATAGACATAAGGAAGCGTTGGCTGCTCAACGTTTAGAGAAGCCGAAAAAACTTATCGTACAAACAGCACGCTATTGGAGCGAAATAGTAATGCAGCAATACAACTTTGATAGAGCTAACATCGAAGTTGATTATTTACGCAACAAAGTAACAAAAGATGATGTCATCAAATTTTACGATGTGAGTACAGTTCCATGGTTAGTTGTATTAGAAATATATATTCTGTTGAAAATTTGTATGTTATGAAATTATTTACTATTTATGTTATATATTTTACTTGAATACATTGCGAGACTATAGCCACTGTCAGTTAACGGATAAGTTCTGAAATGTTTATCTAACCAGAAATCTGAACTTGGAGTTGAACACATCAGAGCACTGAAAAAAATGAGTCTCTTGTACAACCTTTTCCCGACAATAATTCACCTCTCAAGCGGCCAAATAACTCTACGTAACTGCCGATCAAACTGATAAAAACGTCTCAGATTATAGGCTGGCACAACTATTCAGATGCCACGGAATAATTTTGAAGTTTAGTTCGCCAAGGGGGTTTGCATTTTCAGTTAGCCTAGGGGCAAATAGGGACGCATTAATGCGTTAATTTTTTTAAGCACAGAAAGATTGTTAGTTTGATTAGTTGAATGAATCAACCGAATAAATTAGAGTATTATTAATTAATTTTTTTTAGAAAAAGTAATGCATTGCTGCTTGCACATACAGCGTTCCAATTTGCACGTAAGCTTAAGCTTACCAATTATCCTACTGAAAAAACGTTGGCTTTAAAGCCGTTTGGCTCTACTAAACTGAGAATAGCTCACTATTCTTATTCTTGATGATTTTTCAATAATTTATCCAAATTTCATTGCTGTTAATACTATTTCTCACCTTTAAAATTGTTCATTATATCTATTTAATTTTTCGCAAAAGCTTGCAGCAAATAAATAGCCATAATTGATTTTCAACACCTTACATATTAAATTTGCGATTTTATTCGCATCCCGACTTTCCTATCCAGTAAGTCTAGTCATCCTTAGTGTTTTAAAAGAGGAAATAATTATCGAAGTACTACGTTTTAGTGAGAATTTGAGGCGTCCGGTCGTAAAACATGGTATCTGAGTTTTATGTTGAAGTAAAGTTTTTTATATCATTGGATTCCTCTTATCCGATTTTATAGATTATTCAAAAGCTCTGGTGTGCAATAAAATTTCAAATAGGAAAAAGTTGGTACGGTATTAAAATATAAATGTTAAATACGCATCATGTTTCCGTTCCAACTCTCCACCATCTGCATCCCCTCCTCTTCACTCCTTCGAAAATCATGTCCTCCCATCTCTGTCTGGGATCAAAATGGGGGTTGATAAAATATGATAATTAACAACAAGAATTATGTGAGTAATATTGTTACAGATTCTAATGGCTAAACTAAGGCTGGCAACACTAAAGTTCAAACTTGTACTTTATTTACACAAATTAGTCTATTTACACACACTAATTGCAAGTTCAATTAATAAAGAAAAAAAGATCAACAAATGACAAGCTAATCAGTAATTATTTGCAAGAATTGATGAATAATAAATTACAGGCCGATCAATAATAAAAGAAACAAGAGTCCAATAAACTTTACAATAATGAAGAAAGAAATGATAAAAGAACAACTAAACACTTACAAATCACAGTCCCATACGTTATTTGACAGTCCCAAATAATATCACTTGACACAATGTCTTTAGACTGTTAGTAAGCGGCACAAATAGTATACACTTGTCTCTGCACTTTACACTGGAATCGAGCACTGTTTACTCCAATGGCACGAGATCTGTAACACAATCTCTGTCACGCAAGTTTGTAAGACTAAACTAGCTTGTTCACGTGAACTTCTTATATAGTTGTTGTTCAAGGTAATAGAAGGAGCTAGATGCTTTTTGAGAAGGCCATGGAAGGTCACAGAATATAGTAGAACAACACCTCGATTGTTCAGGAAGTTTGTAGAATTGTCGATAAGCTCAATTGAGTAAGAGAGAGATGCAGATTTGAAGAATAAGCGTGACAAAGACATGTGAAAAGCAAGAGGATGAAGATTCAGATTACATGTTACCATGTTTTACAATTGGCCGCCTCATTTTTTGTTGACATCACTTCAATTGATATAGCTTCAGTATATTTATATCACTCTAATGCAGAAGATTTCTAGTCTTGTTTCTAACATTTTTAAGGAGATGCTTATTATGTTGTTTATTGCGTTTGGCAGGATCTTCTCAGTGAAACTTCACCTAAACGGCACAAGTTGGCCGTTCACGTGATTTCTAAGGCGGAGGGCGGTGCAGGCCAGGCGCTTCAGGATGGTGCTGAAGAAACAGCTGAGCCAAATGGTGATAGACAGATTGATCCGAAAGCTGAGATCATTGAGAACATAATTGAGTTCAAGAGTAGTCAGAGTTTGTATCCGCTCGCTCAGCCATTCATTCCAGTCGGACATGCGACCACCAAAGCAAAACTCTGACAAACACATGTGGATGCCAAGATTGAAGACAAAACTAAGCATGTTGGCGTTAAAGCCGTTTGGCTCTACTGGACTGGGATTAGCTCACTGCTCATATTCTTTTTTATGAGGCCTGTTCGATAGAGTTAGCCTGCATACAAGCTTTGATAGTTATACTTTATGTGCTCCTTTTGTTGAAAGCACAAAACTAAATATTTTATTATATTTACTTTCTTTTCGATTGTATTTTGAGAGGAGCTAATACTTATTTTTTTCTTATTTGCATTATAATCTATATATGATGGTTTCATGAATTGAATTCAGTTTACTTATATTTGTTTCGTTATATTTATCAGTAGCAATCTGAGGTAAATCATTTGTTTACAAACAATACCTTTTAGTTTTTTTAAGGAACGATCTAGACACAATGATTAACCTCTTTATTGTTGCACTGAGTTGTTTCTATATTATTGTTGAGTTATTAACCCTTATTATACATATAAGGCCCTTATTATACACAGCCACTGAATATCAAATTACATGAAGGCATTAACATGTTTAGTACTATCAACTGATTTTTTAACCAAATTTACCTGGCTGGTGTAATTTATCTTTGATTGTGGAGCGCAACCGCGACTGAAGCGGCTCTGCATAATAAGGCTCTTACTCAACTACTCTTATTTGTAAAGCAGGCTCCACATTATTAATGAGAGACAGAATTTAAAATTGGAACAAGTGATCCTTGTAAATAAATTTCTCCAATTCCCAAGAATTTAACTTTGTGAGAAAATATTTTGTTGCATTTTCATTTGAATTTAATTCAGGCTTCTGGCTGGCAGTTCTGCACAGCAAGTTTCTACATGAATAGTTATAATGCAGTTATAATGTATGAATAGTTATAATGCAGTTCACGAAAATACAAAATATATATTCACAACAATAACTCAGATGAACTATATAAAAAAATGTTATCATAATTTTATTTTAATCAGTGCAGGGTCGATTACATTGGGATAGTTAGTAGCTAAGCGAGTAGAAACGTGCTACAGCAGCTCGGCATGCCAAGCCGAATTATAGAAAAAATTAAACTTCCCAAATTACCCCCATACTATGGAATTTCAAAGACAATAAATAATATTGCAACACAAAATTAAAATATGAAGTTTACCAAGAATTATTCAATAAAATTTAATCAAAACAGTTCACAGAAAATACCATATGTCTCATCTGAAGTGTTATGTTGGCTGCCTGCGCGGTTAAATGTCGGCTTTGGCCACAATAATATTGTATTTTGGTGTTGGCTGCCAGATAGTAAATCCAAAGTTGGCTCTCAACAGGCATATCAAAATGAAGGGAAGAATTTGTACGTTATATTGGTTTTCGAATATTTTTCATCAATTTTATATTCTTTCTAAAATAAATTAAAATTAAGGTCGAGACAATTGGGCCTGTAAACATCGAATTTTCAGCATACTAGAAACTTTTTTGTTCAAGATATAAGTGGGAGATACCGACGAGAAAGTGATAATTTAAGGAACCCCATGTTGTTTTAGAGATTCAAATAGAGAAGGGTGCTTATAACCTATCACCCCACTTGCCTTTGATTATTCCTAAAACTTCATTTTAAATAAATTATTTATTAACTGGCAATTAGTTGAAGCACATGGTTATAATAATTCAAATACTTAAATGATAATAATTTCCTTTAATCTTAGAAACGTGACATAACATTCAGTAAATATTGGTCAAATAATCACAAATCACATAGTTACCCTTTAACAATATTGTAAAACTTCATGCCTAATATGACATATCTCTTGCCTAATACGACATATCTCATAATATCTTGCCTGTTGATAATATATATAAAACCGATTAAATATTCAAGGATGACAATAGGTTTTTTTGTATTAACATATGTCAGTGATAGCTACATTAAAGAAATTATTTACAAGACATATTTACAAAATTAGGTTCATGATTCTTGCTTGACTGAATCATTTTCTCAATTTTATATAAAGAAGGCAACCGAGAATGCCAATTTCGCTGATTATTATCAAAATGAGAATCAACTTATTTGTGAGTATATTACGCGTCATGCTGTTTAGTATACTCCTTGTTCGAGACATGTTTTCATCAATGTCATTCAATCTGTTGCTGGCTCTAATCAAAGTCTCACGCTGTTGTCCAAGCTCAGCAACAACTGTCGCGCCAATTGCTTCCGTTTCAAGAGCAGTTCTCTCTGAACGTCGCAGGCTGTCGGCAGTTCTCTGTAGGGCGGACTGTCCTTCTAGCAACACCTGACGCTGTCTATCTTCCCAGGTAGCCATGGTTGGGGAATTTAATCTTAATTTCTCTATAAAAATTAAAAACATAGAAGACGATTATTAGACTTAGTTGTTCTTCCGTGAAGCAGTAATATTATATGCTATAAATCACAAATCTTCAACACAGAAATTATGTTAATTATTAAATACAGCATTTTTGTAAATTCCACATTTTTGGAAAATATTTAAAAGCCCAAGAAAACATAAATATGGAAGTCTATCAATAAGTAATGCCTTCCTACATAATTAATTGTAATGATGAAGGAAAATAATGTATTATTTCAATTCCTAAGAGTAATGTAAACCTGTTGCTTTCTTCCGCACATGATCACCTACGGAATAACGCCATCCAACAACAGAAAACGAAGCTTGTCATAGTTGAAGCTGTTCTTGAATGGCAACACTTTCTACTAATGCGTCCAATTTCTACTACTGTCCAGAAATGTATGTGGTTAGTCTATTTCAGGTATCTTGAGTGGAAATCTATTCCCAATCATATTCTAAACTTCATTGTACAGTATGGGAGGTATAGGATGAGCTGTGAGTGAGAGCAGAAGCAACTGCCTACGGAGAAACAGAGAGTGAGTGAGCCTGGAGCTTCCCCCTCCACTGTTGCAAGCACTTTTGCCACTGCGCATCTCAAGGTCATAGCTCATCCTATTCCTCGTGTACTATAATAATCCTACTTTGAGCAGATTGAGATATTGTTATATCCTCTAAGGCATTTTGGGAAGCCAACCTATTGAAGAAAACCCAATAAAATGAATTAAATCTTGTTTTTTATTCTTGGAGGATGAAGCCCACATACGTCTGAGACCTGTGAGTGGGTAATGGTGATTGATGAGCTTGACCTACACTTTTAGGTGGGTTCAAAACACAAAACCACCGGAAAGTGATTTTACAGCAGAGAACAGTGTCCTTTTTGCTGGCTAATCTAATCGGTCATCCTTACAAAAAATGCTCAGGAGAACGCAGCTTATCTCTGTCTGATTGAACAGATACCAGCTACGGCTCACTGCTATTACTTCCCTAGAAAATATAGTCTTTAATGATAAAACATTTATCTCTTCTTGGTTAACAATGCACGACGATAAATTGATCAGCATGTGAGTTTAAAAAAATTTAAATATCTATCAAAAGAAACAGTTGTAGAAACTCGTTAACAACCCAACAAGAGTTTTATTTGTGTTGATGGTTTTCTGATACAATAATTTAATCATGCATAAGATGACACCAATACTTACTGACTTAGTCAGATTGCCAAAACTCACTGACTTCATGAGTATCTTTCAATTTGCGTTACTCATTGTAGACAAACATGAATATAATATGAGCCTCTGTAAATTATAAAATATTTAAATAAACATAAACATTGAACAACTGGAACAGGCATTAAACTAACTTTGTAATATCTGAATTGGAATAAAAACTAACATTTGGAATGTTATAGAAAAATAAATATATAATTTAATTATAATAGAATAAAGTTGTAATTGAGTTGATAACTGATGAAAATTATAATTAGTCCTACATAATAATTTATTAATAAACCATTAATATTATGGGAGCCAGCAGAAACATTAAGCAAGGAATTTGGCTCGAATTATGAGATGTTGCAGTTTTATTAAATTAACTTTTCATGTGAAATTTAACGACTTGCAGTCAAATATTTGTTAAGAATAAGTATAATAACTCACTTAATCTGGCCGAGTACTTTCGAATCTATGAGATTCATCTTCAGAGGCTGAAGATGAATCTCATAGATTCGAAAGTACTCGGCCAGATTAAGTGAGTTATTATACTTATTCTTAACAAATATTTGACTGCAAGTCGTTAAATTTCACATGAAAAGTTAATATTAACAACGCAGTTCGTCATGGAACAGGAAATCCAGGAATTTATTAAATTGCTAAATGTTAACAAGAAACATTCGCTATTCCTTCTGAGGCAATAAATAATTATGCCGAAGACATTCGCACTGCGGACTTTGACAACTGCATTTAATAGCCAATGGAAACCGATGGGGTTTAATTAATCGATTTCCATCAGCTTTTCAATGCAGTTGTCAATGTACGCAGTTTTTTATTATGTTTTTATTACAGGTGATGCCAAGTGAGTCTGGAGACTCGTGCGTGGATAATGAGGTAAATGATAAGAAACATCCATGGCTGAATGAGATTCGAACCCAAGGCTGCAGGAAACGAAGCCAGCCAGAGCCTCATCTTATCACAGACAAGCGCTCCAACTAATTGCGCTACCAGAGCCGCCATGAGTTGCAGAGGCATTGGCATAATAATTTATGGCATCAAAAGGAAGAAGGGATTTTCCATGAACCAGTCAACTGGCCACAAACATGGCTGAGAAGTCACTGGGCTGCATCTCCGTTTATTACTTGTACTTTTCTAAATCACCACCATTGTCCTAAGACTACAGACTGTAGTAATGTCAAATCTGCCTTAGGAAGATTGAAGCGTTGAAAGTTTAAGTTGAGACGAGCAATGGTTTGACTAGTGAAATCAAGTATTGGAATTCATAATCAAAAATAGATCTTTGAATCAATATTTTTAATGCTGATCAATGTGTTGATAATTGAAGTTAATCTACTCAAAATTGAGATATTTGGTTCTCGTCTTGTTTACAAATTTATTGTTCAATGCAGTTTTTACCCTGCCAGATACTGAATTGGCTACATAAAAAACAACTGGGTCACATGGAACCAAATTTGGATAAGAATTTGTCGTGAATAACCAGTAATCGACATATGCTGTAAAGAACTCTGGAGGCTGATAATTCAGTATAATATACTGAATATCAGTATATTATATTGGACACATATTATGAATAATAATGATATTAGGCTATTATTATAACTGAAATATGGCAGCCGTGGTGGCGCAGTCACTTAGAGCGCTTGTCTTGTCTCTGATAAGACTGTTTGCTGCTACTCCTATGGTCACGAGTTCGAATCTTGTTCAGCTTTAGACATTTTGTGTAGCCTAATTATTTTCATCACCCACACACAGGTCTCTGAATCATGTGGGCATCATTCGAGTAAAAAAGACTCCGTGTAACTGAAGAGTGGCGGCAGGGGTTCGATTTCTTCAAGTTTCAGGCGCTGTACGATTTTTAAGTTTATTCTGAGTACAAATTAGTCACATGTAGTTAACTAATAAATTGAATACAAAATACCTTGCATTGAGAGGTAAACTCCACGTTTTTCGGTTTCACATATGTTCATGCAGCATTACATGATGCTTAGCTAAGCTAACCTTTCTGAGTGGCTTACGGGGCTAGCATAGGGGAGCCCCTTTTTGGTATTGCCATTGCCGGCAATTACTTTTGTTTTTTCTGTGTTTTACATGAAGTCTCGTCGAATCGTCACTGAACGACGACTATCGACTATGAACAACATGAATAATGCAATATGCAAAAATGGAATAAACATGGCATGACTGTAAATTATGTGGAAGAAGTTCATTACTTTAAACAGTAATAAATGACAAATTTAAGTTATAACTTCATGATATTCAATATCAAATGAATCAGACACATGATCATCTCCAGTGCATGATATTATTATCGTAAATAATGACATTAAAACTAGTAAATAATGAATTGGACATAATGGATTTTGTACTCAGAATAGCATGACATTCTTATAAAACCAGACATTTTAAGAAATCGAACCTAGCCGCTATTCCCTATTCTTCATTTTAGCCACAGACTCACCTGTCACAAAATTTCTTGTACTGACATGACAGATTACAAAATTCTCTTATTTCAATTCCGAATTGTGAATTTTAGGTTAGATTCGTCCACTGACAAGTGACGTGACATCATCTGTTGCTAGCTGATATGAAAACAGATGTTTATTTTTATCAAATAATTTAATGCTGGTTGGCAGCATTGTCTTGTGGAACTTCTCCAGGCAATTCTGTTTCTAAATAGTATAAAATAGTTCTGAAAAAACTTTCTGAGTCAATAAATAATTATTATTTTTTGTAAAAGTTCTTATTTCTCTTATTCCAAACTCTTCTGTGATTACTCATTTTCTCATACATCAATAATTGCGTTCAGGGTCTGACGAAGACAATGCAGTACAAACTATGGTTTTCTAAACATATTTTTTGATTCGCTTTAATTAATATCACAATCAAACTAACAAAAAAGTAGACTCTTTTCATTTGAAGGGTTTTCCAATACTGCGATCTTGTTGGCACAGAGATTAATTTTGTGTCTGTGGTGCTGGTAGTGGTAGTGAAGCAGGCAAGTGACAAGTGACGGAAATTTACACATAATGGCTAAAACTTACGATTATTTATTTAAATTGTTGTTAATTGGTGACTCAGGTGTGGGGAAAACTTGTGTTTTATTCAGATTCTCGGAAGATGCTTTCAATACGACTTTCATTTCTACAATAGGTAAGGGTTGATAATAATATGGCCTTGTTAGTTCGCTAACCTTTATGTACCTAATGCATCAGAGTCTGTAACTGCTGCCAATTTATGTTTTGATGTGATGTCATCGAATTTTTATATTTGTATAATAGTAATTAATCCTTTACATTTTTTCTCGTTGGTACTACAAAAAATTTATGGAGTGTCACGTATCTGTTCGGAGAAATCCTTCAGTAGATGAGATGTCAGCCCATCTACCATTTAACTTTTAAGCTGAAGCCGCATTACCCGCCGATTCACCCCAGGCTCCAAGCTGCATGTTTAGAATTTATTATTTAAGTTACTTATTGAAAGATGTCTTTAATTTCTAATAAATTGTCCTGAAAAATGACATCGCTGGGAAATGCAAACATAGTTACTAACCAACCATGTAAAAATTTTATTTATTACAAATGAATCAATAATGCGGCTGTTAGGGCATTAGGGTTCAATATTTCCATGTAGTCAATGCAGCCAACAATAAAACAACTCAAACTAAATATTAATCAGTACCTAAGTTATCTTGCTCTGTTTATTTGTGCAGTTTCTATTTTTCAACGTGTAGGAAGAACAATCGTGCAGATATGAGAAATCTTTACTGTATTGGAAAATGTTGCATTGCAAATGAGACAACCCTCCCCCCTCGCTTCAGTGCTACCACGATAAAAATTCCAAATCCGCTTTTATTAAGTTATAATTATTGGTTATCTGTAAAATTTCTCATAAATGAAAAAAATTCCTTGGATTTTATGAGTGGAGAGACCCTTACGGGTAGTTCCACCTCGCCATTTGAGCCATTCTATGGTTATCATGGTGAACCTTCAATTTTAGGTGAGTTCCGCACCACCTCGTAAGTGATAACAAAGCAGATGTTATGATGATAACAAAGCAACTGTTCGGCCACCCATCCAAGTGCAGTCGTAAACAACCACAAGTAAAGACTATTGCACAAACTATTTGATATTATAACCTCTAACATAAGCGCATTTTGCAATCTTTGTTGAATAGAATTTTAAAACTATTTATTTAGAACATAGAACAACCATTCTAACTTAAGCAGACCTTAGCAAAAATGTACTAACTGAAGTATTGGAAAACATATTTTTTCATTCTTCTTAGCTACGCAACACAGTCAATCAACACAGAATCATTCGACAATTAATGACACAGTGGCATTTGCCTGCCAGCACACCTTGGAGTCACAATAGATTGTTTTCTGCGCTGGCACAAAACGCCGAAAAAAGCCATTTAGTTATTGAAGATGGAAGTTGTTATTAAAGATGTATTTAGTTATTAAAGTTGGTTTTCTATTCAATAGTTTCTATTTCCGGGAGGAAGCATGTTGCACGCATATTGACCCGCTAATAGAAGTACAGAAACTGATAATAAACAGAAAACCACCACTAAAGTAGAAATTAACTGGAATTCTAATAATGATAATAAACAGAAAACCACCACTAAAGTAGAAATTAACTGGAATTCTAATAAAAATGTGATGAAAAACAAATTTAGAAATGATACGTGTATTATATTGCGTAAATTTAACCAATTTCTTAAATTCTTCTTTAACAGTTGAATAATTGTTAAAGTTGAAAAGTGGTTTGGGAAGTGATAGCCGTAAGCCATAGCAGGTTATCTGTTCAATCAGATAGAGATAAGCTGTGTTCTCCTGGGCACTCTTTGTAAAGGTGACCGATTAGATTGGCTAGCAAAAAATACTCTCTTCTCTGCTGTAAGATCACTTCCCAGTGGTTCGGAACCCACCTAAAACTGTAGGTCCAGTTCATCAATCACCATCATCCAAACTCATTACCCACGCACAGGTCTCAGACCTATGTGGGCTTCATCCTCAAAAAAAAGTATATATATGTATATTAAATTAGAAAACGTTCAAGTTATAATACCTCTAGACTCCAGATCGCTTCCAGCAGAATGTAGAAACAAATCAAATTTGGTTTTGTTCTTAGATTTCTGTTTCATCTTAGTAATGTACAGTAATTTAATTAGCTATAACATGTTTCCACCAATGTTATTGAAGAAATTGATTTAAATGATAGTGTAACGTAAATACTCCTTTCGCAGGACCTGCAAAACTTAGCGAATTTCTGTATTTTTTCAAATATTTATGAATATCAATAGCCTATATATTTTTCTAATTTCTGGAAAAAACACGAAGCGTTCTGTACTCTAGGGACCCCAAAACAAGTTTATATCGAGGTTCAGGGTGAAAGTAGCACATCACGACCAACTGCAATATTTACATTTCAAGAAATTCGCTGAAACCCTCCCCCCACGAAATTAAAAAAAACTAGCTCCATATTCACTTTTATCACCAAAAAATCTGATAACTAATCACGTTTTTCATATTGCACCGAAATTGACAAATTAAAACATTTTCGACGCCATTTTGAAAATGGCTGCTTTTCTCAAAACGCACTGGTTTTTCGAGGTGGATGAGTTGAAATTCGGATTTAGCGCCTCAAAAACCATAAGGAACAGTCAAGAAAAAAAAAGATTGAAGTTTTTTCCTGAAACACTTTTTTAGCACCAAATAACTAACTCCATAGGGCAAGATACAGCTTTTGACAACAATGGTTTTTTCTTGATATCTTGAAAATTTGTTGAGCTAGAAGGCAGTGCAATACCTTAAAATTTTTGACTCCATGAGCTCTATCTTAAAGTCTAACAATAGAACTAAAATTTTCAAATACAACCCTTTTTTTCTTGAAAACCCCTAATTTTGGCGGGAAAATACCCCCGAAAAGGGGGTTAACCTTTTTGGATTTTCCTGGCTAACGAACTTGTCCAAGCTATTCACAAGAGGAAAGTGTATACCAAATTTGGTGGAAATCGGACATCTCCTTCAAAAGTTATCGTGCTATCAGACACATAGATATATATATATATATATCTACATATATAACATTTTGTGCCACTATGATTTTTGTACTCTGGGGGCTCCAAAACAAATTTCCATCATGGTCCCGGGTGAAAGTCGCACATCACGACCTGCTGTAATAGCTGAATTTGAAGAAATTCGCTAAAACTATGTGGAAACCGTTATTATTTTTGTTTTGTCCAAAAACAATTATTATAATAATAATAATTTATTTCTCAGAATTTCATTTACAATTACATTGATTATGAATACTAAATTTTAAACTTACACAAAATAAATGAGATATTCTAAGAAATTAGGTACTCCCGAGAGATTTCTTTATGGGAGTTACCAGCTAAAATAAATTCATACTCAACGTTTACAATACAGTACTTTACGTTGGAAAAAAAAAATTAACAATCCTGAACAAATCAAACATTCAATCAAACTAGACAATCAATAAACTTGATGAGTCATAGACATTTTTTTTTTACTAAAATTAGGCACAAACCATTATTACTAGAAACGTTTCGTACGTAAGTACCGCGTTAATCCTGCAATCGCCTGTGTGAGAGCCATACTCTATTACTAAACTATTTATTAGAACATAGTTGAATTATGCTCATGTACAGTCCAGCTGTCAATATCCTTTATCTTATATTTTTAAACAGTATTTCTACATCATCCTGCTCCAACAACCATTTTTTCAACATAGTTTTATATTTATTAATATTTTTCTGTTGTTTAATTTCTACTGGGATTTTGTTAAAAACATTAGGTGCTATAAAGGAATAAAATCTACGGTATTATTTGTTAGTTCATTCAATTATTTGGCTCAAAATTTACCATAAAAAAATAAAATAGTTCTGATCTAATCCACATTTTCCAATAAATAAATTACCATAAAAATAAATTTGGCTCAAAATTTACCATCAATAAATAAAATAGTTCTGATCTAATCCACATTTTCTTATTTCAATCCCGAAAAATCAAATAATATTGTTGCAAGAGATTGAAATATTCCGTTCAAATATTGAAAAAGTACTCCCTATTTGATTTGCAAATGTGTCATGCAAATTATGTTGATAAGCTAGTACTAATTGACCAGAGATGTGACAGATAACAGTAATGTTTTTCTAGAGAGCATAATTTCTTCTTGAGAGTAATATTAGTCTACTAATTTTACAGCTTGTTTCGGATTTGTGATCGTTGTTTTTAAATCGCATTGCAGCAAATCTACAGTAAATCAATTTTTCATCACAATAATTTTTGACAAAAATAATTATATCCCAGTGTATTATATGTGTTATATTCTCAGAATTTGAGAATTATACCATAATTACTGCAATTTTAAGTTTCTTCTAATTGTATTATAATTGTGTAGCCTAATAAGTGGAACTTCTTATTAAAATTAATTCCTTTACTAGTTCATACAGTACAATATTATTGTTATTTGCATGGAATATCTTTCGCATATATTCCCTCTAGTTCCTCTGATGGACTTTTCTACAAGATGAGCTTACATACAGATATATATTTATCAGGGTATAGTGTGAAAAAATAATATAAAAATATTATGTTTTATGCTTTCATGAATATATAATGTTTTGTTACTGTTACTCCTGTGGTTAGAATGTTTTCGTTCAACAAACACAAATGTCGGAGGATGAGTGGAGAGATAAGGAAGCAATGGCAAGGATGAAGATGCGAGAGGCAAATCAAAAAGCAAACACTAGTTAAAAAATTCCCATCCTTTAAACTTGACCACATGAGAGATGCTGAATGAATATTATTTGTTCTAATCATCCTAATCATGAAAAATCCATTTGAACTCCCATCACTTTTGTTATGAGCTTACACCATCTTAATGGCGCTCCTATTAATTTATTTGAAATGTTAATTAGTTATGTTGAATGTCTTGATTTATACCTAAATTAAGTACTAAAAAATATTGGTTCAACTGATAATAATACCTCTTGTCGGAAAGCGGCACACTAGATGATTCTCCTGGAAATATTTTACACTTTTTTAAATTGAGGATTCTGTAATTAATAAAATTAAAATGACAGTTGAATACAATCAATGAGAATTAAATTGAGTAAAAGTATTGGTTCTATTTAAATTTATTATCAATATGTGTTGATGATGATCTCATTTTATTACGGTTTGTCGGAAGTTTAGACTTAGAGACTTGAATAGTTTGTAAGTAAAAATATGATTAAAGTAATGGCTGTAATTGGATACAAAGGTAGGTTTAGGAACTATTGAAATTAGGTAGGGATATTGGATACAAAGCTAGATGTAAAATGTAATTGTTTAAATACTACAAGATAATAAGTCTTAAGATAATTCCACGATATTCAAATGTCACTCATCATCAACAGAACATATAAAGTTTGGTGCTTTTAATCTTTGTTCTTTGAAGAATATACCTGTGATAGATGATGATTTAATTGATTTTGAGGGATACTTTGGTAGGAATTTTTAACTAGCGATTATCGGTTAATTTTTAACTAGCGGTTAATTTTTAACATTATCGATTATCGAATGAATCATGAGTATTGTTATTCTGCTCGTAATATTTATAATGATTGCTATAAACTCATTAACAGCTAAGAACAAGTTAATCTATTTACAATAAACTAGTTAATAGGACAAGATTTGGAAACAAATAGCGTTTTGGACAAGTTAACCTTTGAAATTTGACACATTTTATATTCCAATGCTAGATAGTGACATGACTTATTCGATTGAGCTCACAGAATCTTTGTACAATGTTTTACATTGAACATTTCATGAGACAAATGTGTGGTAAATCATTTCTGTAGCTCGAAGCCATAACGATTGAATTACTGTATTGACGGTCGTAAAATGTTACCATGATGTGCTAATAAATAATTTCTCTATAAATTTGCGCCAGTGTTCAGTAATCAAATGTTTCTAAAAAGTTTCATCTTGTTCAGTTAATTCATTGTAAGTGTCAACCGCATTCAATTGTAATGAACAAATCCTTCTATTTTCTTCTTGTTTCATTCTAGTAAGTGATGTCCCTTTGAATTTTCTTCTGAACGATGTAAATATTATTTAACATCTTTTCTAACTATTGGCACAATAATATTGTGCTGCGCTATGACTTTTTTATATCCAAGTTTTTGTGCCAGTCACGTGTACATTATTTTTATAGGTATGTCTATCACTATTACATTAGATAATCCCTTTATTTTATATGCTTTTAATTTAAGTGAAAATATTAGTGTAAACAATAATATTTTTCATATTACTATTGTACTTTTAATTGGAATAATTTTCTAGTTTAGCTGTTGATAGGAAATATTCATCAAAAATAGTCTCCACTGCAGTAACGTCTTTCAGATTATCTGGTTAAATTATTGGATTTTGATTTTCTAAATGGTTTATTACCGCTGTGGAGAACATATTCTACAAATAAATATATATATATAATTATTACGGTAGTAAAAATCACCGTAAGAACTAGTTAAAGCAAGAGTAAATAGAACTTTTTTGAATTATAAGTAGAAAAGTGATAATACAACAGGACTTGTAACTGTCTTGCGATAGTATCAAATACAATCGGTTAGGTTGCTTCTTTGCTTAAAATAATTTACAGAAGTAGATGTGCTTCTCGGTTATTTTTTTGTTGAGTTAGGAGATTGGCAGAGTGGGGCGCTGTGTTATTAGATACCAGTAAATACCTGTTCGGCTGAACTCAGAACTGATTATCCTTGACCAGAACCTTCTTAATATCCTTCAACAATATTACTTACCTTGTGCCAGGCGTGTTTTCAGGCTAATAGAGGAATATCAACTGTTGTTTTTAGTAAAAAATTCAAGAATGATTAAGTCAGTTTGATGAAAGTAAGATTGCTCATTTTCTCATTCGCCGCAAAGTGATTGCACGTTTTTGTATATCCACTAAAATGCAAAATGTGAGTTATGTAAATCAGCATGATGCAACCCCGGAAATCTTGGGACGTTGAAGATTTGAAAGCAGTATTAAATATTTTTAAACTAGTAGTTCTGTGAACAGTACACCTCACTCGCCCAAAAGGGGATGATATCAAAACAAGTGCAAGAGCACTTTCGACTCAATTTTCATTGCTTTTCTTTGATAAAAAGTGCAAAACTCAATATTTTAAAAGTTCAAATATTTTGCCACCCCCCTTGAAATCACCCCTTAGGGTTACTATGCATTTTCAGCAGCTCTTAGTATTTACCTTTTTCATAAAAATGAAAAATTATCTATTAAACAAAAATTTGTCAAAACCCACACCCCTTATTTTCCCAGTGAAATTTAATTTTTTACCCTTAGCTTAAAAGGGGATTATAGACTGGGAGCTGGATGGTTCTGAGTATGGAAAATGTGAGGACCGCATTGCGCAAATGGTTTTGAACTCAGAAAAGCTTGCAGAATCAAATTCTGGATGTTGCCGTGATAAATAATGGTCTATTTTTTTTTAAATACCCCCTCTCCCCTAGACATCAAGAAAATGGACTGAAACAATGGATTGGAACTATTTTGATTATTGTTTTTTATTTATTTTTTATTGCTGATGATTCTTACATGAGTCCGAGACTTGTGTGTGGGTAATGAGGTGAATGATTACACATAGATGCCAGATGGAGGAGCGGGATTCGAACCCGCGACCGCTTAAGCGACAGCAAGCTGAAGTTGTGACGCCCCAACCAACTGCGCTAAGAGGCCAACCGCTTTGATGACAACATCTATTAGTTTCTTATGATTAAAGATACATTCTAGCTAGTTAATTGAAATAAAGAACAAAATAATTGAAAAATGAAAGAAATGAAGAATCATCAGCAATAAAAAATTAATAGAAAACAATCATTTAAATAGTTCCAATCCATTGTTTCAGTCCATTTTCTTGATATCTAGAGGAGAAGGGGTATTTTAAAAAAATGGACCATTATTTTTTATCCTGGCAACATCCAGAATTCGATTCTGCAAGCTTTACTGAGTTCAAAACCATTTACAGAATGCGGTCCTCACATTTTGCATACTCAATGACCTATGGCCCCTGGTCTATTATTTGTACCAACATTTTTCGAATGAAAGTCTAGAGTTTCTATGCTTTACCCGACGAGAAAAATAATTTTCGAACTAAATCAATATTTGAGTTTTTGACATTTTCTCACACCCCATGCAATCAATATTTAGAGAGAAGTTCAGTGTCAACCGTTTTCTTATAGAGTTACCTTCCAATTCCAATTGGAAAAAACGAAAATTATCCATTAAATTCGTTTTTTGAAGAAGTCAAGTTTCCCCTACTCCCAGCCCTAAATGTTCAATTTATATGTATTAATTCACTCAGTCTAAAAGCCCTACCGGAAAGTAAAAAAAAATTTAATATTCAAGATTTTTAAGATGTTGACCCTACCGAAACGTAAAAAAAAAGATTTGAAAAAATCCTAATATTCAAGATTTTTAAGATGTTGACCCTCGTCTTTAAAACCCCCCCCCCCCCCCCCACCAAATCTTTTTCTTGGTCAACATCTCTAATATAAACTACACTGAAGTTGAATATGAATACATAGTATATTATTCTCAATGTTTAATTAAATCAAAGCATAAATAATTAAAGTGCACATAAAATGAAAACTAAGGATTTTATGCAATTTATAAGAAAATTTTACTGTATTTCACTAAAGGGTTGTTTGATCTATGGAAACTCATATATAACAATCATGTATTATATTAAATACTCAGTATATAGAACGTTATAGCTTGTTATCTGTGAAATTAGTAAACATTGTAATCTACTCCTACTGTTTCCAAGCGAAACCCCTAATCTATCACCAAACACATTGTGCTCTATGCTGCAGAGAATCACTAACGACATTGAGAGAAAGTCGTTGCATAGAGACATCAGTCGGTAATCTTCCTTCATTTTGCTTTGAATGCTTTCAAATGGATGTTAGGAAAGATACGTCTGTATGTTAGAGAACGGAATTATCGTAGCCTATCAAAATAAGCTTCCAGGAAACAACTGTTCACAACATGTGAATTCACGTACACAAGCGCACACATGGTGCTACTACTTTTTTGTTTGTTCGAGAAACTCAAGCCATTAAAACGTTGTTCAATTAAAACCAAGACCTCTTCATCTCAGATGGTTAGCCTATTTGTTCGGTGATAGTGGTACGTATAAAGAATACCCTTCCCCTTCATACATCTGCTGCTTTCTCAACCTATGACAGCAACTGGATTATTTTAGAGTGCATCCTTAGTCATTATTTCAGCTGAAAAAAATAGCTCAAATTTCTTATTTGCATCGTATAATGTCTAAAAGAAAATACTGCTTCATCTAAAATTTTATTTAATTTTTATTATACAGTACTTCGTCGTTCTGAATTGTTTGAGGAGAGATTAACTACCAGCAGAGCAACCCTAAAAGAATTTCTAAAATCTTGAAATATCAGTTCCTTTTTCTTTTCGCTATTGTGACATCGCATTTAATGTTAATCGTAGTACAATAACATTGTACTGTGTTGGTTTATGCATCGCACTGAAAACCCTGGATCAACCGTCACTCTCTGTTCGTACAAATGATAATATTATGATTTATTAACATAGGTTCTACTCTAACTGTAGTAGGTTTATGGAAACATAAATACGTAATATGTATTTATTTTCCGTTTGTAAAGTCTTATTCTCATTTTGTGATTTATTACTGTAGCCTGCGACGTACTCGTTTTTAGGATGTCATCCCGGTCCAAAATGTGACGGTCAATAGTAGTTTCACTATTTATGTTAATGTTAATGTATATGTTTATGTTAATGTATACTGCTTATTTATTGCTATGAAATTCTATAGCTTTATGCTAGAAGCATGAATCGCAGAAACGTAAATTAAGTTAATGCTTGGAATAAACATTATCAGTATTGAGTAACTATCAAAAAAAGGTGGAAAATTCATTCAATTTTTTAGGATTTGCAAGTTATTCTTGTTTCACTCCACTTATCACTTTATTATAGTATCTTTTTCAGGAATCAGCAGTTGAAAAATTATTTTTACATTTTCATAGCATGTATCTTTCTCTATTTGTTCTAGGAATCGATTCAAAATCATTCAATTTTCAAATTTCAAAAATTCATTCAATTTTTAGGATTTGCAAGTTATTCTTGTTTACTCCATTTATCACATTATTACTGTACAGTATTTGTTTCAGGAATCAGTAGTTGAAAAATTATTTTTACATTTTCATAACATGTATCTTTCTCTATTTGTTCTAGGAATCGATTTCAAAATCAGAACGATTGAGCTGGATGGGAAGAAAATAAAATTGCAAATATGGTGAGTTTGTTATTCAATTGAATTCAATCGGTTTAGAGCTCAATTTCTATTGGCAATCCCTGCTAAAAGGTTGAGCGTGGAATGATTTCTCTCATTCAATCAACATTGTCAAGGGCTGTGTGAGAGAACCAGCTGTGCATTAATTCTCTCCTCTTATGTTTAAAATAGAATCGAAAATATAATAAAATCGTGTCCATGTTGGAGATTAAAACCGTCTGGTGATGAATAATTCAGTTTATAGATGAAATTGATCTCGAATGGTATGTGCGTACGTGAACATACTGAAACATGGAAATCTATGCATAATTTCCGTTATTCCATCTATCTTTTCCGTCTTCACAAATACAGAATAAGGAAAAAGTGCTCCATTTCTTTTTCAGATTTTTCTGTTTATCCAAGTGCAACAAATAGCTGTTCTCCACAGTAAACTCGCATTAAATCTCCATAAAATTGTTCTTCGTAAGACACGCAAGTAAGGGTGGAGAATACACCCTTTCATACATTCAGAGTAAATTTGAAACACATTTTACATAACTGTGAGCGTTGTTCACTTGGTCTAGCTTTCCCCATGATATTGATGATAAGTTAGACCTTATTGCAGGAAAGAAATCAGTTTGTTTCTCAGATTTGAAAACTGTATTCTTTCATTAAAACTGGGTTTTCCTATCCCCGCCCTTTTTTCGGAGCGCATTGCACACCAGTGTTACCAGGCGCAAGTTAGAGAATTGTGGGGAATTTGGCTTGAAATTACCGTTGGTAACAATAAAACATACGGTTATTACCGTTGGTACCAATCAAACTTACGCTAATTTTGAGCCAAATCCTCCAAAATTATTTAGCTTGCGGCTGGCAACACTTACAGTGACGGTATGGCCATTGCTGGCAACACCTGTAGAGACGGTATGGCCATTGCTTGCAACCGCCATAGTATTGTGTCTATATAGGTTATTAATTATAATAATATTGTAAAATTCATGGGAAAAGTGTTGAGATTGTTTGAGATAAAGGCTGGGGTTAGGCAAGGTAATGGATTGTCACCTTTACTATTTGACATTGTACTGGATAGAGTCATGGAAGAATGGGAGAAGAAACTAAAAGAAGAAAGACAATCTCACTGGAAACTAAGAAAGATAATTTACAAATCCCCTACTCGGCTTTTGCAGATGATCTAGCAATTATGACGGATTCTTATGAAATTCAATAAAACAGATAGAGACTCTAAAAGAATGTGCAGAAAAGGTTGGCTTACAAATATCCTTTGAAAAACCAGTGTTTACAGCAACAAATTTAAAAGTTACCAAATATGGAACAATAAACAGGGTACCGTAATTTAAATATCGGATAATTAAGTTATCTCGGAAAAATATTCACAACAAGAAAGAATACAGAAAGTTCGTAAAGGCCTAGGGATGGTGCAATATATCTATAACAAAAATGTTTATCTCTTCATGCAAAAGTTAGACATTACAATAGGCCTACAGTGATTAATTTTATATGCCAGCGAGACCCTGTCCCTGAACAGAAAAATGGATATGGAAAATCTAAAGAAGGAAGAAAGAAAAATAGTTGGGAAAATCTTTGGACCAAGGCGTACCGAAAACGGATATAGATTACAGAGAACGTCTAAAGTTGAAGAATATCCTAATTTAGAGACAGATATGAGGAAAAAACGACTTAAATTTTATGGTCACATCATGAGGCTTCCAGACAATAGACTAACAAAAAGAATTGTAAACTATGTAGCATCGCTTGTCAATGGAGGAGAATGGATACGAAATGTTAAAAAATACCTAGTACTGGCCAAAATAACCAACAATAAATTTACAATAGAAAAACTTTATAAATGGGAAGTTATACCAGAGACAAAACCAAGAATTGGAACAAAATAGAGTGAAAAGAGAAATGCTGAATTTGCTCAAAAAATGAAAAGCTGGTGGGCAAACAAGAAGAACAAGTTCAAAAATGAACCATCTTTACTCAGCGTCTTCCACTTTGGGATTTTTACGTCTAATAATAATAATGATATTGTATATAGGCTAATACATATATTGCATATATTGTATATGAAATATTGTTGTATATCAAGGTTATAAATATAAAATTTGAGTGCATGAAAAATTTGTCTAATAGAGCCTATTTTAATTATTGTTATTGTCAAGTAACTGTTTAGATGACTGTAATTTTTCTCTTGGCTGTAATCATTTTTTACTCTTTTGTTCTGTCGGTTATATTATTCTGAAGTTGCTATTATTGTATCTCGAAATTGGATTGCGACTGCCGGGTATTGAGTGAACCATGCATGTACTTTTTATGAGATTAATGAAACGAAATTTTGTTAAATTCTAGTGAAAGAAGAAATTATTTTTCAATCAAATTTGGCAATATTTCCTTTCATTCATCAATATTGGAAACGATCTCCAGAGCCTCAGAAGACAATGTGAAGTTCTTAAGTAGTTTTCCTTCGAGTTATAAATTTAATTAGCATGTTGACAAAATATTGAAAAGAAGATTTTCGTCTACTTTCTGAATATAATATTCGATATGTGTAACATTCTTTAAACGTTTGTCTATTACCCAAGTAACATAAATGTTATTCAGCAGTGCAACTACCATCCTCAGTCCTGGATTGTTAATATTAAATATATTATAAAAACTTACGTCTCCAATCCTCCAATCAACGAAGATTGGAGTCGTAGGTTTTTATAACATATTTAACATCAATGAACCGGATTAAGATTTCTAAAAGATCTTGATTTCTCAAAAATTGCATTTCGTACTAGAAAAATTGACCCTGTAATTTTTATTTTTGGAGTTATTTTGCCGATTTGGAGTCGCAATTTGGAATGTTGATCTAATTTCTGGAATTCGGTCGCCCTGAAACCAGCATTTCTGGCAGTGGTAGTAGTAGTCGTACCACTTAGCCAGTCAGTCGTAAATTTACAATTAGCTCCGCTGTTTTTCTCTTTTCATTATGCTAATTTGATTCCACTCTCTCTTTCATTCAAAAGTGTGGATATTTCTTTTCAGCATTTGCTGTTTCCCGTATATCAAGGAATATTGATTATTGACTGATTACTAAGTTCGAAATTTTGCCCTGTCATTCCTATCAGGCAGCATTAGGAGCTGAAATAGTTTTTTTTTGACAGAGAGCGCTTCTTTAAGCACAATAAATTTTATCCATATTTTTTTGTGGAAGCTCCAGATCACGTTTGCTTGTTGCTCTACAGTTGGAATCATATTGCAATGGCACGACGTTATCAGCTTTATTGTCACTTATTACCCGGTGGTTCGAAACCCACCTAAAACTGTACGTCCACTTTTCATAACACCATTCACCTCATTAGCCGCTCACAAGTTTCAAACTCATGTGGGCTTCATCAGCGGAACAAAATATTTAATTCCTTTAATTTATCTATTTATCATAGTAATAATCATTTATGAAATGAGCTTTACAAAAATAAGGAAATTTTGTCTCCACTCATCCAATGAATCATTGAATCCTCGCATCGGATGGAGAAGATTGAGAGCAATGAAGGTCAAAACCATGCTGTTATGAGTCATGCTTAAATCGGTCTCTGATTCCCCCCAGATCACAAATAATCACATAAATATATAATGCAGTCAAACTACCTCTTCCTTTGAATCCAAGTGGGTGTATAATTCATGTGCTATTCAGTTCTGTTTCCAACGCAGCAAACTTATTTCAATTATGTAGGATTCTTCCAATTAGGTTCGCCTAGAGGACTTAATCTCATTTTCATTTCTTTAGAAATATCATTAATTATGCCGTAAATAATTTATCAGTGGTATAATAATTCATAATTGATTTGCATAATAAATGTTACTAACCAATCAAATCCTACAGTTGAATTCGGCTAAGGTACTAATTACATGCATAACAATCAATAATATAAAATAGCCGCTATCAATTAAAAAATGCTTGCTGACGCATACCAGATGTTTTGCATAGTAATTTATGGGCTTATTGTACTTGAAAAAATAATGTAAAAGTTCGTATTATCATCTTATTTAATATTGTACATTCAGAACTATATTCTCTACAAGTTTTGTTAGAAATTTCCGGTTTATTGTAGAATTACACTGTACTTTCATATTTGTAACGTGTAACTCAGTTCGTTTTTATACATAAATGAAATAAAGTTGAAATGCAATGTTCTGTTGACACTGTGACACTGTTCTCTCAACAAATGACACTGTTCTCTGCTGTAAAATCACTTCCCGGTGGTTCGGAACCCACCTAAAACTGTAGGTCCAACTCATCAATCACCATCATCCAACTCATTACCCACGCACAGGTCTCAGACCTATGTGGGCTTCATCCTCAGAAAAAAAATGTAAATTCCACTACGTCTTCTCCTTTTCCTTTCCCCCTATTTCTCTTTATATTACCCGCCTAGTAGATGTTGGTTGGATATTCTCCTCCTCCTCTTTCCTCCCTCTAGCACACCCCATAGTTTTTTCTTTTAATATTATAGTCTTGTTTTTATGTCTTTTTCAAACTTCAATTTTGTATTTTGTGTGTTTATGTGTGTATGAATAAATTGAAAATTTAAGTAATCTAAAAGAATTTTTGAATCCGTAATGATATCAAGTGGTACGTCTACGTACTGTATGGGTATAGAGCTCATTCCGCTTATTTTCGTCTACACATGCATAGAGAGCCCTGAGCGATCACCAATTATACAAAGTACAATTCAATTCAATATCCTCAAAATAATACAAATTCACATTTAACAAAATCACAATTACAAATTCAATAGCAATATTTATATAGGGAAACTCCACTTTATATACAAACTCCACTTTCCACTTGTACTCTCTCCAATATATTAATATTATACTGTCTCCATTATATATTTCTCCAATATTACATGAATCCATTATTTTAAATTTTATTACTATTCGCTTGAAGTTAAATTCACTTATACTCGAATATACTTCTAATGCTTCATTCATTTTATGCTCGCCCTCAAGTCTTTACCAATGCATGAACCATTAGACACATACTGTAATCATTAAGACTCGAATAGCGGTGTTGTATTCCCGGTGGAAGTGAATAATTTTAATTAAAATCACAAAAGACATTCATTTTCAAAAGGTATTGGAATAACAGTATATTAGAAAATAATTTCTACAATAGGCACTTATTCAAGTTGCTTTGAAATCTATGACTCGTCACAGCTCCTAGAATACTAGGTTAATTGGATAACTCATTTCAACTTGGGATCTGATTAACTGTTTGGTAATTGCGGGTTTCTAATATGTCATGTGTTGTAAATTGTCAGAGTTTAATTCAAGCTCAATACAGAAGTACTGCAGTATTTCACCAAATGACAGGCGCGAACCCAACATTTTTTGGGTGGGGGAAGCTTTATATCAACTAATAAAGTATTTCGGGTGGAAATAATTTTTAAAAAAACATTATTTATTGTGCTGTTTGAAAGTATCAACTTGAACGTTGATAAAAATTGGATAATTCATCAGCTGTAATAATATAAAAGTTGATAATTCATCAAATGTAACCGAACAACTATGTAAACGTTGAAAACCCAGTTAATATTACTGGACTGTAATGTTAACTAAATAATCAATATCTACGTTTTCATATTTTTTATCTCGGATGTTGCTTTTTTGTACTTACTAATCTACAGATAACGTCTAAAAACATTTTCAACCATGAATCCATTATATCTAATCTTATTATCCACTCTTCGCTTGTTGAGCAATACTTTCCAGTCATTACGTCATTTATTGCAATCACTGTAGTTGAAATCATTGAGACTCTAATATTCTTCTACGGCTGTAATCGTTTCAAGCTCATCCTCAATATGTCATAAATAAATAAGTAAACACAGAAATGCAGAAAAATGAGTAAACACACAAATTATGGATTGCGTGGAAGAGAGAAGGACCTTGACTCCTAACTCCGCCCTTAATTAAGCTGTGTCTAAAAATGCAGAATGATAATTAAACTTTATAGAACTAATATTTGTCTGAAACCAAATCTAGGAGTTTCATGCGAGTACATCCTTGGAACGTAGGATGCAAGTCTCTGTATATATCTGAAATCAGACATATTCAAAATGACCACTGTACTGTAAAAATTGTCAAAATATAATTATTCAGTCGTCTTGGAATTGCTCGCAACAGTGCTATAAATAATATGGTTTAGAAGATCATTATCATCATCATCATCATCATAACTATAACTGCATAATGTTATTTATGTTCTGGTTATTAATCTTTGCTGATTTAGTTGGGCAAATATTAGGTCAGCTTTGTGGTCAGATTTTAGTCTTACTAGAGGTTCATTGAGCTATTAAGACAATTCCAAACGAAATGTTACACTTTGTTAGTACCGGTACACTCTTTTTAAGTAACATTCTCTTGTATTGTGAGTGATAGCAATTATTGTGGTATTTCATCCCAACTGATTACTGCATCAAGTAAATTTACAATTAGTTTCTGTAAATATAGCAATACTGTTATTATTTTTAATTGATAATTGTAATTTTTGCAGGGACACAGCGGGTCAGGAGAGGTTTAGGACAATCACAACAGCCTACTATCGGGGTGCAATGGGAATTATGCTGGTTTACGATGTCGCTAATGAGAAGAGCTTTGAAAATATCAAAAACTGGATCAGAAACATTGAAGAAAATGCATCAGCAGATGTAGAAAAAATGCTCCTTGGCAACAAATGTGAATTGACTGAAAAAAGACAAGTGAGTATTTACCCTATTCGTGTATGTAAATAAATATATTTATTTCCACAAAGCTCATTATCTATGAACACTTTACAAAATGAAATCCTTAAAATAAAATTATATCAGCACTGAAAATTTACAAAATTTATAATGTGGTTAGACTTCCTTTCTCACTACTGTATCCAATAACTGAAAAAATCAGTTTTATCTTGATAATGTGGTTGGTTATTTTTAATTTTACTTAATCATTACTTATAAATCAGGCTCATGTTCTAGTGTTTGATAACTTTTTCTCAAGTTGAGGAAGTACAATATAAAATACAAATTTACTTTCTTAAAATTTTTGGGGGAGTTTTCAATCCAGTAGATGAATGTAATTGTTTACATATTGCTCCGTTCAACGGCTTTTGTACGCAACTCGTGATTCTTCTTTCTAATTTTTCAAAATTGAAAAAATTTCTCAATAGCCGTGAAATTATTGTATAAAGATATGAATGAGTTACTTAAATGTTTAATGAAAATGTATCAATGTTTTGAATAGTAATTCAAAGATATTACAAATATTAACAATTTTTTAATCAATGTAGATGGTAATGGATGTCGAATTCTCAGTTTAGCTTTATCAAATGCACTAAAGACTTTCGGTATACGAAAATTGAGAACAGTAACAAACAGAAATGCAAAAATTCAATGCATGTCATTATCCAAAAAATCTTACTACTCGGGGATTTTAAAAATAGTCTTCTGATGAAATCTTATGCGAAAAAAATGTTTTTAATTGTGACATTAAACTTTATTATTTTAAAATATTTATAACTGTGATATTATGTAACTTATATGATTCTTTTTTAAGTCAATTTTTATGCAACTTCTCAGATTAAATTCGTATTCTTTTTTATTACGGCTAGATAATTGCCATGGCTAGATAATTAGCAAGTGCTTGTGCATTCGCAGAGCAGGAGCTGAATCTCTTGAAGGGAAATTCTAGTCTTGATCTTTGTGCTAATTGCAAGCAAACTAGTAATCTCATTGTTGATTTGATCAAGTCATCTTTTTAGCTTTAAAGAATATTAATTCAGTGACTTTTCTAACGACAGTCTCGCCATTTTTCAGGTGACACGAGAAAGAGGAGAACAATTGGCAATTGAATATGGCATCAAATTTATGGAAACCAGCGCAAAAGCATCCATCAATGTAGAGGAAGCATTTTTCACATTGGCGAGAGATATCAAAACGAAAACCGAAAAGAAACTGGTAAGAACACTTATTCTTATTTCATTTGAAAATCTTCTTTGAGTCAGAATAGAGATCCTTGTTTGTCCTCAATTTTGATTGCATAACGAAATAGGTAATATGATTTTAATCCTTTATATGGTTGGTGCTGAAATTACATTTATGAGCACTTAGTTATATGCAGCACAAAAATGAATTATTACTCACCTTGGTGACGGGGCACAGTAAATTGGCTTTTCTGGTTGTTGAACAGAAATTAATAGTTTTTAAGCTTAAGGTAGCAAAAACTAATGGTTTTCACTGACAACAAGAGTTAATCGCTTTGTTTTATTGGTCTTATTTCTATATCATTGCAATCATTCAACCAAGTTGACTAGAATAGTTAACTATCACATTTAGTATAAAAATTTCTTTCTTTAAGGTGATTACTTCTTTAGTACTCAGAAATCCTAATTCCTTCAATATTCCAAAGAAGAAATCCTAATTTCTTCAATATTCCAAAGAAGAAATCCTAATTTATTCAATATTCCAAAGAAGAAATCCTAATTTCTTCAGTATTCCAAAGAAGACTGTACACAGCTATTGCAAAATTATACCTCTATTAATCTCTATTCCTCTTCTATTAAAATTATTGGTAATGTCACGACAGTTTCAGAAAAATTGATTGGATGACATTATTTGAAGCACGAATTATTAATTTTCACAGTTTGATGTGTGAACATATTTTTCTGTATTCAAATTAATCTATATTGAGTTGTGGAACTTCAGACATCAACATAGTAGACAGAACCAAGTGTCTGGAGGTTAGTTTGTAGGTGATGAGGAAAAAAACTAAAAAATAATATTAACAACAGTAAAATAAACCTAGAACATTGAAAGACCAGGAAGACAAAGTACAGTGGAGGTTTCAGAGGAGATCAGAAAACAACGATCTGATAAAATGAAGGAATATTGGAGAAAGAAATTAGAATCTAGGCTGATGCGAGGACGTAGAAATGACTGAAATATTGACTATAGTGGTCCTATGTGGCCTCAAAATAGAAAAAAATAAACCTAGTTTTCGGGCCTAAACGTTTTTGCCAGACTTTGGTCGAAGTTCTTCATTATTCTCACTGCAATTGGAAATACTGTACTGCTGTACTGTACATTGGTGTCCTACGCTATGAAAATCATTTTGAATCTTGATTTTGTCCCTATTACAGTACCATTTATTTAATATTTATAATTGTTATTTATTTTCAAATTTCTTTTATTAATTTTCATAATCTAATATGTCTTTGTTTTTTCCAAATCCTTCCTGTTGACATTGAAGAAGGTAAAGATATCCTGTGTTCGTGAGTTAATTGTGTTTCAAGTATCCGTCCTGTGTGTGCTATTCTGTTTATTATTATTTTTATAATTTTGCGTTGTCTTGAAAATAGCATCATTGCAGCTAGCTTTTCCTGTAGCATAATTGATTTTGCATGTGTATTTTTTAGCAATTTTTATACATCCTGAGGCTGTTTTGTGAGTTTTTGTAGTAAATGTATGGGAATTTGCATTTTATTTTGTGTATTTCGTAATCAAATTCTGTAATTTGACAAGATTTCAATTGATAATTGAATAAGTCTTATGATAAATTGCTTTTTCTTTTACATTTTCAAGGACCTTTAATGGCATGTAATTAGTAATGAGTTGATGAAATTTTTAATTGTATTTATATTTTCATATTTAGAATTTATTCAAGAACTATCGTTTCCATTTCAAAACGTTCTGAATCCCTTCTTTCATGTTGCTTCGGAGATCCAATTAAGTGATGTATAGTTGCACAAATCATTAAGCGAAGCAATACATACAATCTTATCACTACAATATTCCAAATGTAGCTGTTTTATTAACCGACTTTCAAAAATAACAAGGCTCTATATTCGGCCTGTTGTTTTTTATGTTTGTACATCAATCATTCGAACACTATTAAACCGATTTCGATGATTTTCTATTAAATATTTTCTTGCAGTATTCAACTCGTTAAAAATTTTATAAATCCCATTTCATATTGTTCGAATTCATTATTTTTTCATTTTACTCTGAAAATATTATCTACCCTACTGTTTGTCTATTTGTCTTTAGATGTGATATATTTTCATAGGTTAACAGGTATTATTCGGCTACTTAAACTACGTACGAACAGGTGTTTTAGTTTGGTGTACCATTTGTTTTATTAATGTTTATTTAGAATTTAAATTTGCTTCTAAACTGTAGTTGATAGCGACTGATGTATCAGGACTCATATTCAGTACTATTAAATTTTGTACTGTTTTTAATAGAGTATTCGTCATAGAAATTAACTACTACATACTTTATTAAGGACCGACAGGGCCTTATTGAAATCGTGCCGTTGTCCGTCCGTCTGTCTGCGCTTGCAAGGAAAATTTTAGACTGAAACTCTGTATATAGCTTCCACATAGTCCAAGTGAGATCGCTATTGATTTTGGAGTTTGGGGATCAAATATGAAAATAATTATGATGTAAAAAGTTGATTTTCACTAGGTTCTACTTTAGTTGAGGCTAGTGAAAATCAAAACATTGGGCGGCTGTTGCTGTTTACATTTGAAAATCAAAACATTGGACATTACGAAGGCTGATGATTAGCCCATTATCTACTTCATTTTTTTACAATGCAAGCGTTAACATTTAATTTTCGATTGTGTTGAAATTTTTTCTTAAATTATTTAAAAAAAAAAAACAGGGAAAAAATTGAAGCATGAAATATTATAAGACCTATTGTACAACAAGTTGAAAATACACATTGGGAATTATTTTTCAAGAACTGCGAATGTGCATTTTTCACCAACTTCCAACAAAGAGGAGGTTCTCATTTCGCCTTTTTTGTGTGAATTGTAAAGCATGTGATGTTTATAGAAACCGAAGCAATTAAATGACAGGATTAGTAGAGAGGTTAGTATGCACCTCGCTTGAATGGTGCGTAATGCCTATCAGCACGACTGATAATAATTTCTATCTTAGTAGGGGGTAACTCATCAAAACAAAACCTAGATAGGGTGTTTAAGATCCAAAAGAAAGCTGTATGGAAAGAGTAAATAGATTATATTCTTGTAGGCCGTTGCTCAAGAGGCCTGTACCCTGCTTATATGTGTATAAAGCTACTTTATATGTAAAAAAAAATGATATACACCAAAATCTTGACGTACACGATTATAATACAAGAAACTGAGGTGAGAGATTATCACTTGGTGAGTCACAATAGTAGCGTATTTGAACAAAACGTAGTTATATTGATAGGAAACTCTACAACAAGCTACCGCAGTTTTTAAAGAGTCTTGAAAATATAGAAATATTTAAAAAGCTATTGAAAACAAATTTAGTTGAAGCTTTTTATAGTGTAAAAGAGTTCCTTTCACATCAAAATTAAGCCTCACTTCAACTTATTGATATAGTAATTATGGTAACTAGTGTATTAGATTGTATGCATATAACTATTGATCTGGCTTGTCATATACTCCTTAACTGGAGTCTCCAAGACGTAAACTACAAAATATATTATTAAATTCGTCGGGTCCTTGGTTACTCCGTTTTATTGGTTTATTTAAGTGAATATATGTCGTGCAGAAAATATTAATGTATTTAATTAAGCAATATTTCCTTCTGCATATTCTATCTTTTTTAATTTCTGTGGATTTAATTCTCATGTTCAGATACTGCAGTGCTATTTTTGAATGTGATACAAGCGTTACCATATATAAGCTTGTGTACATGCGTGTATGCATGTGTCTCTGTGTGTATCAAAATTTAAATATGATTTACAAATTGTATTATAATGTTATGTATGTCATGCATGCATAGATATTTTTAAATGAAAGGTTTCAAAAACATTACAACATATTAGTGATATTGCATGTACCTAATTAAACGTTTTAATTATAAATTCAATTAAATTGCTACAAATTAACATTTTGGAAATTTTTGTAATAGAAAAGATAAGGTAGGTCATTTATACGAAAAGTGTAATATTGAATGATATCAAATGATAAGGATGGTAAAAAAAACAACAAAATAATCAGGACATTCTCATGAATGACTGTTGAATTCGATGCCATGCATTCAGATTATTTTTTACAATGAAATGTGTATAATTTATTTCAAATAAGGCACTAGCCAGGATATAATGTAATCAAACTATTCAACTTATTGAAAATGAAGTGTCGATTATTGCATATTTTAATCTTCCACGAGTAAAATGTATAAAACGTCATGAAGCATTTTAAAGTAACATACCGTGAAAATAATTTTTAAAGAACACATCATACTAAAGTCTCTATAATTTATTGCACATCTGATTTTCTCCATTTCACAAAACGAAAATATTCGTGTGAATTGAATTCAATTTTCAAAAATGTTACCATCCTATTAGTTGATTTCTGAATTTGAAGAACCCTGAAAAATCAGGCTATTACAATAAATATTTACAAATATTCTACGAGAAGCATTTATTATAATGTGGTGAACTATCTGTCTGTTGACAGGTGCATTGTATCTCTTTCTATTTCATATAACAGTCAACACAAAATATAAAGTTCACTCCAAAATTATTTATTTGTTATTGTATTCATTTCTTTTTTATTGACAATGAGCATTAGTTGTCCTTTAAACCCACTATTGGCCCATATAGATCTATATATTTATCTATTTTATCTTGTATCTTTATTTCCATCCCTTGAAGTAGTTCTCAAAATTTAAAGTTCACTCTTCTATATTGGTTGCCAAGTTGATTTATTTATGATCGCTAAGTTAATTTGGTCAAAAATTTTCCTTTAAATGATGCTGATTGTGGTTGTTGTTGTTTATTAGGAAGCGAGCAATCCGCCGAAGGGAGGCCATCAGCTGAAGCCTTCAGAGCCAAGTCGGAAACCGCAGAACTGGCTGTCCCGCTGCTCCCTGCTCTGACCCCCTCTCATCCCATTCAGAATAAGTGCAGTGCGAAAGTGTATTGACTCTGTTATTGTGAGATGCACACTGTTCGTCGATAATTATTGGTGTTCTGTTCATTTAGACTCTATCTGCTTTGTGTCTTTATATAAAATATAAAAAAAAGAAAAATGATGTTCTAGTGAAAATTAGCGATCTGTTTATAGATGGTCGCCTAATATAGCACGAACCTGTAAAAAAATCGACGTAAACACACGGTGTGCTATTCCATAATGTTTGTTACTATCAATTGGAACTATCTAGAGAAATTTTCTACTTACTGGTATTGTTTCAATTAGTAAATTACTCCTGTTCGTATGCGCGTTTTTATACCTAATTGGTGAATGTCTGAATAATCGTAATACTAATAACTGAATTCTGAACATGAATGGAAAGAAAATAAGCCAATACTGTCAATTCCATGTATTTGAGAACAGAACCAATATTATTGAAAAAATTCCAATTTCAATTTATCTTTTCATTTTTGTGCATGATGTTTTCAATTTAAATTCATTGAATAAAATTCCGTGTCATCATACTGCGAAACCATGGTTTTGTTGTTGATGATTAAAATACGTAGAAATCGAAAAAATCACTAATTAAGAATGAGTAATCATCAACACAAAAGCTGTGATTTTTTCGAGTTCCTATCTAATAATTATTCTGTTGTCAGTTGATTAAATTTCCAATCAATTTTAATTCAATACTTTGGTGTTGGTTATTGGCTATTATGACTGACAGGTTTGTAGTAAATCGTTTTTTGGTCATAATTTTTTGTATGTTATTCACTTCGAAATTATATGTTTGCTTCTAGGTCATGTTAAATAAATTATTCTTATACAAGGGTTGATTTTTATTGTGGTAATGGACAACTCTTGAATTTTCAAACTTTATTCAAAGTACTGTTATATCAATCGCTCGCTATTAATCAAGTAAGAAGATTTACAAATAATGCATTGAAAGTCGTGGTTGGTTGATTGTTTGATAATTGAGATTTTCCTATGAATTATGTATGAATTTTCATAATTAAATGTGATTTTGAATCTCAATATATTTCAGTCAAAATTTATAAATACAGTAATATTTATATAATTTATATTTTACTTGGAGGCGGAGTGAAAAGGCGGCTTTGCCTACTTTTCTCTTTATTCCAAACTTATGATCTTGAATGCTGTTCTTTCGTTGTCTAAAAAGCCTACACATTCTACTTCGTACACCTTGAAACATAATAATCCAAAGTAATATATTTTAAGCTTTCATCAGTACCACTTCAACTTTAGCATTTATCGCCAAGATTAGTTTTTTTCGTCCCAGTAAATCCTATTGCAACATACATCACACGTGGTTTGTGATGATTTTACTTGCAAGTATTTATGTTATTAGTGATTTTGCTAGATATATATTTTTTTCATAATAAGCATGAGTTGTTTGAAAGTTATGGTCTCTCCATGATTGAAATTTGATACTTTTTCTGCATTGTTTTTGAACAAAAAACAATATATTCATCTCTGTTTCTCCTTTAAATTTATAATATGTAAAAAAAGTATTTCACTATTCGTCGCGTTGGAAGTGTGTGACCGTCCCTTTAATGAATGTGTGGTCCTTATTTTAATCAAGAACCAATACGATTTTAAGATAAACCTAGATTTAAACCTCACTTGAATTAAAAGAACCAAATAACATTTTAATCAGTATTATTCAACAAAGTTGTGCCAGTTAATTGTAAGTGGGGGGTTTTCAACATTTCACGAGTGTTCAAATAAGAATAATTGATATTTTACTACTGTATTGTGGAAAATGACTTTATGGAATAGCATCATCGTTAGAAAATGGTTGTTGGTGAGATTTTGAATAAACATATACCAAATTTCCCACCCAGTCTCCTGAATTCATGTTCTACTTCTTACATGAAAATTTCAGCTATAAGTTGGCTAATTACACAAGCGTATTTAAAAAAACAAACAAATAATGCAGATGATAATATTCATAATATTGTGTTGGAGTAATAAATTGTTTTTAATATTGCTGCTCTCCTTGTATTTATACAGTTTTAAACGAATTTCTCAAATTGATAAAAATGTAATTTAAAACTTATATTTTGTTTCAAGACACAAATAGTGGCTAATTGGACTGATTGTATATTATTGTTGATTCTTGCTTTAATATATACTGTAATTCTCATTTCATTAAAATGAATATCCTAATTTTATTGAACTATATTAATACTATAATACATATTTGTAATGATCATCTGTATAGTATTTTTATATTTGTTTTTTATACTCACTGAAGTTGAATTATGCAGGCTAAAAGATAATAGAAGAACTTTTTAGGATCAATAATAAATCTTGTATAAATGTATTCACAAGTACGTTTTAATATTGAGTTATGCTATTTCTCGACTGAAAAAAGTTTCCTGACTGAAATATCAGACATCTCTTTACGGAAACTGAAACTTTCTTATGTTATTTGTCATGTAGTTGAATGTAACAGTATTTGAGAAATGGAAGTTATAGATCTGGTTTTAACTTTGTGGTTCATGGTGGTCGTTAAAAATAGTTATTATTGGTGATTTTCTGTAATGAATTTTCAGCAAACCTCCTTACAAATAATGACTACAAGATGTTTGGCCAATTCACTATAGGCCTATTAACAATAATGCGGAATTGAAAAACACTCCACACCACGGTAAGTAGAAGAAGACTTCTTCTACTTACCGTGCTTCACACTATTCTAACGTATTTTAGAATTGAAAGTAATATTCTTACTCTACTTCGCAACCAACAATTTTTTAATTAATTGACTGTGATCTCTTCATTGACATGAGGCAGTGGACATGAATCTGTGCTTGAGATAATTTTCTTTATCATAATTCGGTATTTTAGAAACAGTTGGTACTTAGTTTCTTAGAAACCCCAATGTTATAAGAGAAGAAAAGTAACATAAAAACTGACATTTTTCATAATTGACTAAATAATTTCAAATAGAAATGAATGATTGAATGAATAACTAAATCAGGAGGTTTAAATAAAAGTTCCTTCAAATTCATGACATCACATTTATTATAATAATGATTTTGGTCATTGTTTGAAGATCTGGTCTACATGCACATTTTGTTTAAATGTGTTTGTTGTGTTAATTAATATAAGTTTGACCTCCATTCAGCTATCAATGGAACTTGAATGTGCAATATATAAAGATTCTGATGATATCAAATAGAGAATCACATCACTGAACATTTTTCTGTGAAAACGTTTCCTTAACTGTAACAAACAAGGCTGAATAATTTTGATTCAGCATCAAAATTTGTGAGCTGACTCGCACATAGCTAATCTTGCCCGAACCTATTGACTCCTCTCCGTGAAAAGACCGCCTTCCTTTAATTCACCCCGCAGTTATTGAATTATTCAATTGTCAGATATAATTTGTACAAGTAGAAATAAAAAGACGATTGCATTTTATAATTGTGTTTTCATTGTTGTGACATCTTAAGGCTGATTCACACATATAGGACTGGACTACGACCGTACGCTGACTGTGATGGGTCGCTATCATTCACACATGTAGGACTGTACTACGACTGTACTGTTGTCGTTTACTTCTGCAGTTATGTCATTCCAGTGGATTTCACTTCAGTCTGGGTTTACGTTCTTAACAATGAAAATATTCTATTTCAAAACGCGTCCAGGTGCTTCTTTCCCAAACCTGCAAGAAACCCGGACAAATATAAACCCCGGACACCGGACGCGAGCTCGAAACCCGGACTGTCTGGGGAAATTCCAGACGAATGTACAGGTATAGTGTACCTAAGTACACTATACCTAAGTATAGTGTTATAGTAAAAGTTTCCCAATGGGTTGAACAGAGTGAATACATACGTTAGACAGTAGAGTCGTTATCAGTTCGATAATATTGTCAATGATAGGTTGAATAGGTAGTTTTGATCATAATTATTAAATTCAAAATTAACTTTGAAAATTATAATTCAAAATAATAATAATAATAATAATTCAAAAATAACTATCAACATATTTCTTAATAACTTTTCATGTGAAATTTAACGACATGCAGTCAAATATTTGTTAAGAATAAATATAACTCACTTAATCTGTAGGCCGAGCGCTTTCGAATCTATGAGATCCATCTTCAGAGGCGTGGGTTCCTAGATCATCATGTCAGTTTTTTGGTTAGAAGTGTTGTGGTTTTTGTAAAATGTGATCAAAAAGTTTGTGAGATTTAAAATTTAGTTGTTCATTGAGAATGTTTTGTTTATTGTGTGTGGTGTGTTTGTATATTTCAAATTGTTCCAAGGTGTTGAGTTCGTGTCCTTTAGATTTTATATGTAGAATGTGTAGGTTGGTACTGATGTCAGTAAAAGTGTGTCCAGTTTGAATGATATGGTCGGCAAAATTCGATTCAGCTTTTGATGTCAGGGCTTGAAACTGTTCCTTGTAACGTTGTTTGAATGTGCGGCCTGTTTGTCCTATGTAGAATTTGTTACAATCAGAGCAGTTCAGTTTGTAGATCCCTGGGAGATCGTATTTGTTTGTGTTCAGTGTGGTTTTGAGAGTAAGTGCATTTTTTATTTTGTTTTTAATAGATTCGAAAGCGCTCGGCCTACAGATTAAGTGAGTTATACTTATTCTTAACAAATATTTGACTGCAAGTCGTTAAATTTCACATGAAAAGTTAATATTAACAACGCAGTTCTTCATGGAACAAGAAATCCAGGAATATTTCTTGTGTTTCTACTGAATGGAATGCTTGAGTTGGCTTTTATAAGCAAGAATCAGTTCCATGTCATGTTTAATTTTAACTCTAGATGGAAATTTCTTAAGTAAAAAAATTGATACTATAGGCTACTTGAAATATTTTTTTCTTGTATAACTTTTTTTCTTTCAAGAAATAATGGTAACTTGTGGAAGTGATAGGAACTGCCATTCTAGATGAAACTAAGTTGAACTAACTAGACTACTGTATAGGATGACTTGATATCAATAAAAACAACTTCCTCAATTTTGCTTATTTTTGAGTACACGCGAGGCAAATTATTAATTTTAGGGTGCTGAATCCGAATCTGAAATCACAATTCTTCTATCTCTAATTTTGGAGATAGTGGAAACACTCGATCCTAACAGTATAGTCGGCGCACAGTCCTACGTTGATTCACACATATAGGATTGTGTTCAGACCGGACGCAAACTGTGTAGGACCGTGTCCTTGAAAGATCGCTCTGAAAGTGATCTACGGCAGTACAATCGTAGTCCGGTCGGTGTACAGTCCTATATGTGTGAATTACCTCCGACCGTCTCTGTGTATTTCAAATGGAAAGACTGTTTAGGCGAATCCATTCAAAACGACACAGTCGTAGTCCAGTCGTAGTCCAGTCCTATATGTGTGAATCAGCCTTTAGTCAACAAGCTTAGAGCTGTATAGGTAAAATATAGAACAGTAATAGCTATTTTTTCTAATTAACAGGCTATTACAACGTAAGCAAAGCATAAAAGCGTAGAGATAATGTTTTTTTTTTCTTAGAAACCTTCCGTACAATGAAGGGTAGTTCTGATGATTCCTTGGCTAACGTGTTGACTCTCCAGCATTTTTCATCACATTTTTTAAAAAAAAGTTTATTGACCTATTTCGAAAAATTCAGTTACTTCAGTTATAGTAGTAATAGTAACGACATTGGAAGTGACACATATCGAAGACATGAAAGAAAATCGCTCACTTTTTGTATGGATCTGCATTTAATGCAGAGGTATATGGCTCATGGCTGAGCATACAACTATTAATTATTAAATAGGAGAGCGAGGCCAATTTTAAGGTCGGAGGGGAAATTAAAAAACGAAATTACTTGGACAAAGCTGAAGAAAACACAACATCGAAGTGTTTGGAAACTCAGAGCAAGATTTCCCGTTCAGGAAAACAGCTAGGAAAAAGGAATGTAGTATAGAAAATTCGGAATAGAAATAATTTGTATAAAACACTCAGTTTCATGTAGAAGCTTTGTTGGAATAATTTTAAATTTCTATTCGGGAAGTTATGGTGTCATTTCGGGCTTGTTTTTTGTTTAATTAAGGCAATTTTATAACCATTTTTAAGTCAACTATAAGCCTGCATAAGAGAATAATTATTAGATGCCAGAAACATCCAAGTAATGACCGCTCAGGATTGCACTTGGATGGGTGGCCGAGCAGCTATAATATAACTTGAAGTTACCTGCATTATTATCTCTTACCCGGTGGTTTGGAACCCACCTAAAATGTTAGTTCCACCATATGTATCCATAAGATGGCTCAAACGGTGAAGTAGAGCTATCTTTAAGGGTCTCTCAAATCAATACACTTATTTAAGTCCATGCTGTTGTAAATATTAATTCATAGAATACTAATATATTTCACTGTCCCACCTAAAATTTTAGGTCCACCGTGTTCTCCGTAACATGGCTCAAATTGAAAAGCCATACAATTATTATTAATTATTATTGGATGAACTATTTTTTTTTTTTTTTTTTAATTAAATATTGTTGAGAAGACTAGATAGTTACAACTAGCCGTTCAAGCCACGCTATGGATCCATTATAAACCTATCATTTTATGTGAAATCCAAACCACCAGGTAATACGTATTTCAATCTACGTACTAAACGCTAAGCTATACCTGGAAAAGCCGTGTATAATGTATAATTCACTATAGTGAGAGTGAATTACGATTTATTATTCATTGCGTACCAATGGAAAAAGTGAGTTGCCCACGTCGTCTGGCAGCTAGAAATAGATTGTGCTATTTTTGAAAGCAGTCAAATATCAGCTGTTTGGGCAGTTGGATGGGAAATCATTTTGAAATATTTCGCTCCTGAATATTTATCTCTTCACACCTATCAACAGTTTGCAGTAAAATTTGTTGAGGTACGGTAGCCTACATCCTACTAAATTAACAGTTTTGCTAGATAATACTGGATTTCTCTCAGGGCAATGGAATATAACTGAGCGAAATAATGCTGTGAACTTGTATGGGATTTAGAAATACAATTATCAATACGGTGCCATGAATAAGATTTTGCTCTCTAGTGGTTATTCAATGCCAGTTCTTGGTCTTGGAACTTGGCAGGTAAGTATACGTTATGCTGTTATCTATCTTTAAATGCTATTTAACATCATTTTATAAGTTACATTCTTCCAGAAAAGTGGCGTAGCGTTTTCCAATTGGGCCCCCCGCAACCGATTTTCTGGATCCCTCTCCTCAAAATCATATAAATATCCCCCCTCACCCTTGCCATCCATCCCCTGATAAACTGCTATCATAATTATGTAAGAACTAAACACCTTTTTCTCAATTAAATTTTAAAATTCAATCATGTTTCAAGGGGGTCTTGTCTAATGATTTTGGCTCCATCCTACGGTAGTTGAAAGTTAATTTTATTATAATAATTATCTTCTTAGAAACTTTGAAATAATTGATGTCTTCCATAGGATCCATACCTATGGATCCTACCTGTTCACTTGTAAACAGTACTAGCGAGCTGATATTCTAATTCATCATCAGAATTACAAAATATGTTTTACAGCAAGTTAATCTGTGGTGAGTTACCAGGAGTCACCACCTGGCAGCCATCTATAAAGATAAGACTAGTCATCTGACCTCTGTCTTGAGCGGTCACGCTCTCGCATAGCCTATGATATACCTACACTCAATAGGTACACATTACCAAAATCGAACATTTCAAATCGCAATACAGGATTTTTGCATTCACACCAACTTTAATTAAATTTCTATTTAATTGAAATTAAATGTCTTACTATACGATACACAATATTACTTATTCTTCATGTTGTCTATGTATGATACTTGATAATATTATGTGATTAATCAAGATACATCAAGAAGTACATATAATTGTATGCATTATTTTATGAACAGATTTAAAATATAAACTTCGATTAATTTTAAATGCTACAGACTACATTTCCCTACAGAAGAGAATAGAAAGAAATCGACTAAGTTATACCCATATGCCACTGACATGAACTTTTCGTTGTGATTTAAAATTTAAATATTAAAATTAACCCATAAATTTACACACAATTTATTTTATGATAATTATTTCAAGTTACTTTTAATATTGATTAATGAATTTATTGCAGGCAACACCTGAGATTGTTAAGGATGCAGTGTTGAGTGCACTTGCGATTGGTTACAGACATATTGACACAGCTTACAACTATAAAAATGAGGCAGCCATTGGTGAAGCTCTCAATGAATGGTTGAAGGAAGAGGGCAATAAAAGGGAGGATCTCTTTGTGACAACTAAGGTGATAAATTAATAGGCTAATAACTTAGTATTTGGTAGAAATTTATATTACATTTGAGGTTCAGCAATGGAATACAAGCACTTCGATTTAATTGGCTTATTGGCTACATCTTAGTTGTAAGAAGCTATAATTGCTGTAACTTAATTAGAACGATATTATACAGATATCAGGCACCGCTTGCAATTTATAGTTCTACTGCAGCTGCATTTCAGTCATAGAACTGAGCAGCATTTAACAGAACTGGGTTCCTGTAGTTTCTCGAAAGGAGAGATCAATAATATTATAAGAGCACTGTATTAAGAAACAGTATTTTGGCGATTACATACCGTAATATATAGTGCCTAATAATCAGACGAATGTCTTAGCTAAAAACTGGCTGGAGTTCAATTTCAGGCTTGAAGGCGGGATTTTTTAAGGATCATAAGATCTTCAATACCGGTCCTACATAGAAATAGCCTAATTCATTATAAAACATAGAAGTAACAGCTTTATGTACCCAAATCTGCCTCCTTGACAAGGAACAATTAATAGAGAAGAGACTGATAAAAATGATACTCTGTAGTTAAATTATATAACTTAGTAAGATCTAAATACCAAAAATGTTCCAAGATCTTAAAAAACTAAGATACATACATATATAAGTTATATAGAAGATATAGTTATAGAGTATTTATAAAATGTATAATTTGAAATGTGTGAAGTTGAAATAATAAAAGATACAGTTGATAGTCACAAACTATGTTGTAGCAAGTTGGAGGATTATAGTTTTTTTTTAAGAGGATGAGGCCCACATCGGTCTGAGACCTGTGCGTGGGTAATGAGTTGGATGATTGTGATAGATGAGCTGTACCTACAGTTTTCGGTGGGTTCCGAACCACCAGAAAGTGATTTTACAGCAGAGAACAGTGTCTTTTTTGCTAGTCAGTCAAATCAGTCACCCTTACAAAGAGTGCCCAGGAGAACGCAGCTTATATCTCTATCTGATTGAACAGATACCTGCTACGGCTCACGGCTATCACTTCCCTTATTATCTGCGGTGCCTGAGAAATAAGTAATATATATATTTATTATAAACTTAAAAAACACTTTTGAATGGAAATTGACTCACGTTATGGCGTGACGGCCGTTTCGCTCTGTTGTCTAGAGCATCATCAGACGACCCACAGTACACTGATTCAAGGCATGAGTTTGAGGGTTAGTTATGTTGTAATTGTGAAGGGGTGGGGGGATGAGTAGGCGGGAGGTTTGAAATTGGGATTATTTTGTCAAATAGAGTATGTGAGCAGAAGTTAAGTTGATCATTTAAAATGTTGTCAGGTTGCTGCTTTGCATGTTTGTATATCTCATATTGTTCTAAAACATTGAGTTTCTGGCTTTTGTGAGTGAAGTGTCGTGTGTCTAAATTAGTGTCAATGTCTGTATAACTGTGGCCTGTTGAAATGATGTGTTCAGCAAAAGTGGAATGTGTGTTTGGGTGTGAGATGGCTCTTGTGTGTTCTTTGAATCTAGTGGTGAATGTCCTGCCAGTTTGTCCTATATAGAACTTGTTGCAGTCATCACATGTCAATTTGTAAATTCCAGATCTGTTGCATGTACTTGTTTTGAGATGTTGTCTGAGACTGCAGGTGTTTTTTGAGTGAATTAGTTGTTCTGTAAGCTATTTTATATTTTAGTTTCCTGTGTGAAGCTGCTATTTTATGAGTTTTGTTGTTGAGGTAGGTAAGTGTGATGAATTTATGGGGGTTGTCATTCTGTTTGTTGCTGGTGTGAGTGATTGGTTTTGTTGATATTCTGTGCAGTAGTTTGTCTATTAGTGTGTGTTTGTAACCATTCTGTTGTGCTATGTATTTTATAGTATTCAATTCTATATTGTAATCTTCTTGTGACATAGGAATGTTTGTTAGTCGGTGGAGCATGTGATTGAAAGCGGCGTGTTTATGTTGGGTTGGGTGATTTGATGTATTATGGATTATTGTATCAGTTGTTGTGGGGTTCCTGTAAATTCTAAATGTTTTGAATGAATGTTCCTGCTTTGTTATAGTATGATATCCAAAAAGTTGATACTATTATTGTGTTCAAGTTCTAAGGTGAATTTTAAATTTGGATGGATTTTATTGAGATTGGTGTGGAATATTTCAGTTTGTCTTTTATTGCCTTTGTATAGAATTAGAATGTCATCAACATATCGGTGCCAGCTGATGATTTTGTCTGTATTATGTAGGATATGTTTTTGTTCTATATTGTGGATAAAGATTTCAGCTAGGATGCAAGAAATTGGGGAACCCATAGGAAGGCCATGAGGTTGTGAATAGAATTTATTATTGTATGTGAAGTAATTTTGTGAGGTAACTAGTGTTGTGATGTCTAAAATTTCTTGGAGCTGTTCAGGTGGTGTGTTGTTTTGGATGAGCATTTGTTTAAGGTGAAGAAGTGTTTCATGTATGGGTACATTGGTGTAAAGATTTGTAATGTCAAGAGAAGATAGTGTGGAATTGTGTGGTATATGGATTTTTTGTAGTTTGTCTATCAGGTCTATGTTATTTTTTACTGCTGTGTGCTGATGGAATGTTATGTTCTGTCTTATTGTTTTATCTAGGAGTTTTGCTAATTTGTGTGCAGGTGCATGTGTGTGATTTATGAGAGAGGTCTGATGGGAATATCTGCTTTGTGAATTTTTGGTAAGGCATTTAGTTTTGGTGCTGATGGATTTATGTGCTTGAGGTACTTTTTGTGGCTGTGAGGAATGATGTGTTGAGTATGATTGATGGCATCTTTTATTTGTGTTTGATACTTGGGAGTGGGATCATTCTTCAGTTCCATGATTTTATTATTAGTAATGAATTGTTGTACCTTTGTGTCTATTTCTGTTTTATTTATAATGACTGTGATGTTGCCTTTGTCAGCTGTGGTTATGATCAGGTTATGTTCTTTCTGTTTTTTCTTAATATTTTTCATGGTTATAAAATCTGAGTTGGTTTTGGATTGGACTTTGAAAGTGTTTTTATTGCGTGATATGTCCTGCCTCAGGTATTCATGTACACGGATATTTGTATTCTGTATAGCAGTTTCTGTGTCTATTATAGTTTCAGTCAATTGTTTTTGTGAGAGGTCATGTTGTGTTTTAGTCTCTTATCAAGTAGTTCAATTTCAGATCTATTGAGTTCGATTTGTGTGGTATTCATTGTGTGTTTGTGGAATTGCTGTTCTGTGGTGATTAATGGGGTCTGTGCATTTTGAAGTTGTGCAATTTTTTGGTTATGTTTGGTTTTTAATTTTCTACTCATGAGATTGACTATGCTATTTGTATGTGATTATCAAACTCATGCCTTGAATCAGTGTACTGTGGGTCGTCTGATGATGCTCTAGACAACAGAGCGAAACGGCCGTCACGCCATAACGTGAGTCAATTTCCATTCAAAAGTGTTTTTTAAGTTTATAATACATATTAGTGGAAACAAGATGGATCTTCAGCATCATATATATTTATGTCTCAGAAAACATCATTAAGTAGATTTTTTTTATTTTTCAGCTTCCCCATTACGCCAATCGACCAAGCGATGTTTCGATCTACTTACAAAAGTCTTTGAACAGTCTTGGATTGCGTTACGTTGATCTTTATCTGATTCATATGCCATTCACGATGAAAGCGAATGAGGCAGGCGATGCTCCTGCCACCTCTGAAGATGGATCTGTCATATTGGAGGAAACTGATCACCTGGCAGTTTGGAGGGTAAGTTTTGTCAGCAATAACAATATTCTTTTTCCTTTTGTTACTGATTATTTCTCTATGCAGTATTGTGACAAAAAAATTATTATGTCATCATTTCATAGTTATCTACCGTACTCGTTTTTAGCCAAGCATTCTGTTTTAGGGACAATGTTAATAAATTGACTATAACTTATAACTTAATGACTATTATAGGTTGTATTTTGACAGGAATCGACTACTGATAAGTTAGGCTACTATGTTTTTATGTTGTAGTTTTAGTACGGTAATGCGTGTTAGTATAAAAAGCAAGTGCAAGTAAACTGGTGAATAAATGCTTAAATTATTGATGTAGGGTAATGTTCGTATGGTAAAATATGACAATTAATGAATAAAAAAAATGATGTTGAAGATCCATCTTGTTTCCACTAATATGTAATATCAATTAAAAAACACTTTCAAGTGGAAATTAACTCACGTTATGGCGTGACGGCCGTTTCACTCTGTTGTCAAGAGCATCAGACGACCCACAGTAGGCTACACTCACGCCATAACGTGAGTTAATTTCCACTTAAAAGTGTTTTCAAGTTTATATTGAATAAATAAATGAACGGTGTCTGTATGGTGGTCTGAATAGGTTCAACGTAGAACAATACAACTGAAGGACCCTTTCGGAGGTACCTTCAACACTGCTGTCAACCTTTGTGTAATGAAGAGTTTGCCCCCATCTAGATGCTTCTAGTAACTTTCACTTTGAAATTCCACTTAGGGAATTCCGTAGAGACTACCAATGTAGTCCAGCTAACTACGGACCCTCATTCTAGTCTGATGTTTTCCATGACGAAATACTTGATGAACAATGTATAATATCAAAACTGACACTGTATTTCTATTTAAATTTTGATTTTTCTCCAGTATAAGTGAGTAAAAATCATAACCTACAGTAAAAGTGAGTAATAAAATTCATATAACTTCCAGTATAAGTGAGCAAAATTCATAATTTTAATAGAAATATATAGTTTCAGTTCTGATATTAGTTTGAAATTTCTAGACTCCTGAAACTTAATAAATAGCTTCCTCGTACGGTAGTCCGGGTTTGAACATTTGAAAGAGAATCATAGTTACCGGTACCAAATGATCGTACCGTTTACACACGGAATTGAATCGAACTAGGCTAAAATAAAAAGAGATATGAGGCGGCGAATTGGCTAAATAGTTTCTCCAAATGTGGAGACATATTTAACGGAATACACTTGGAGAAGTCTTCATGCGACTACTGAAGAGCTAGTCATTGTCTTAATGAATGCAATCAAAAAATGTCATCCTATTTAATATGTGAATAGAAATATAGATTTAGAAAATCAAATGAAAAACAAAAAATGTATTCTTTAACAGTAATAAAAATAGAATAACACAAAAAAAGTTTTCTTCAAGACGAAAAGGCTCTATGGGCCGCTGATTTCATGAATTGATTGGGCAGCTTTATTATATAGATATAGGACCCTAAATTGTTTTGAAAATGAAATAAAAAATTTTGATTTGAAAAAAAAAAAAAAAAAAAGTCAACGAATAAAATTTATGTTTTTGCGGCCCAGATCACAGAGCAACACTTTTGCAGCCCAGAGAGCAACAATGCATTTTTGTAGCGAGTGTAGATATATAAATCTTAGTTTTTAATATAGGTATGTGTTAATGTTTCATTTATATACGGTATTCTATGCATAAATTTCGTCAAGAAGAAGGCTCTACAAACCGCTGATTTCATTTTGGCAGTTTTATTTATGTTTTTTTTTTGTGATCCAGAGCACAGACATTATTGACTTGAGTGGAAGTAGATGTATAAATGTTCGGTTTTAATGTAGGTATGTTATTTTAACATGTACGTTTGTAACCAATCTTAACTTCGTGTATGTGACTAGAACCATTTGAAGGGGGTAGACGCTTTGCAATAGTTGACTAATGATAAGAGTGTTGACAGTGTTGCTCAATTGAACAGGTGACATAGGAAAGATATTGTTCTCCATTAAACCTTTCTTGTCCCATTCAGATACCATCTACCCGGTATAAGTCATGTAATATAAATATAAATAATTATAATAATAATAATAAAAAGGGAAAAACAACAAAATTAAAGGGATAAAAAGTAGTAAGAATAGTAATAGTAAGAGTAATGCCCGGTTTCTGAGTCGTTCATTAAGTTTAATGGATCATTAACTCACAGCTGGAGCAATGTTAACCCATTGTAAAATTGTTCAAAGTAGTAAAATTTTGAACATTGGAGCACATCAGTTTTAGAGAAGAAAACTTTCTTTGAATTATAGTAAATTCATACCTATACTTGGTCAATGATCCGTATGAATTACTTACGACCAGCCAATTAGGTTGTGTTATCAGCTACATAGTCCTAAATAATAATAATAATAATAATTGAAAAAATAGAAGAACTTTTGTCAACTTTTGATCACAAAAAAGACAGAAGAATTTTTCAAGTAGAGAAAGAGTAAGTTACACGGTACCAAAAAGGTTCACTGAATTTTGAGACCATTAACTTTCCAAGTAAAAATAATGTTCAATTCAGTGTTCAATTCCTAGAAAAGTATTTTCAATAATTATTTATGTTTAAAAATAATGGTGAGTATAAATTGCGTTTGATCCATGGTAAATGCACAGTTCATTATTTGTTTCTTAATTATTTTGGTGAAAATTTAGATTGATGATAATCTGAATATGAATTAGTACAGGAAATGGAGCAACAGGTAGCTGAAGGCCGAGTACTTTCGATTGGCGTTTCAAATTTCAACAAGCAGCAATTGGAGCACCTTTGCAATAAAGCCAGCATAGCGCCCGCCTGTCTGCAAGTTGAAATGCATGCTGCGTTACAACAGGAGCACCTGAGAGAAGTTTGCGCCAATAGGAAAATAGCGATGACGGCTTACTCGCCTCTAGGATCACCCGGATCTAAACAGCATTTCAAAACTAAATACCAGCTGGAGTAAGCATTTTTATCCTTATAGACTACATGAAGATATTTATATTTTACTAGAGTAGTAGAAGGGAGCAATTATATGGGAGCGGTAAATGTACTTATCTTTGTATTGGTGATGTTGTGGTAGATGCGACGGTGACTGCGACGGTGTGGGTCCATCCCCTCACTACTGACTCTTTGTTTTGCTTTGATCTTCCTTTCTCGCTTACATTTCTTGTTTCTTCTTCTATTTTAAGTAGATTTTTCTTTCATTCATCATGTTTCAATTCATCATTTTATGTGGCAATATCTCTTATTATCAATAAGATCTTTATTCTAATATATCTTACACCATTCTCTTCATCTGTCTTGAATCCACTGGACGTCACTGTCTGTCCAATTTCGATATACTCTATCCAAATTATTTCAACTCGAGTCTACGCAAAGCCCATAGTTGCCCATGTAGGCTCATTCCATTACGTTTCTTTATTATGTTTAAAGCTATTGTTATTTTGAAGCTATATTTCTGTGCTATTGTAATTTATTTTATTGATTTGTGGAATAAAGCGATTTTTTATTTGATTTGAGATATCCATGAGTAATGAATACGTCTGTACTACATCAACAGTCAATCACAGTAATTGATATTCAATACTATCATTTAAATAGCCTGTTTGTGGTTTAATAAATAATACTGATGTTGTTCAAACGACTTTAATTATAAAAAAGAGATGAGTTTCGACTGTTACATCATTATATCAATCTCAATAGCCTAAACTAAAACTAAAATACAGGGCATCCGAATACAAATGCAAGACAAATGCTATTGGTTAGAAGCCTCACATAGGTTGAACTCTACGATAATGTGAATTAAGAATTAATAATTCTGTTTGTTCCAGTTTCCCTTTCCCTGATCTCTTATCTAATGAAATTGTATTGCAACTGTCCAAAACGCATCAACGGTCGCCGGCGCAAATACTCCTGCGACATCTTGTGCAGTTGGGAGTTTCAGTTATTCCAAAGAGTACTAACCCACTTCGCCTCAAGGAAAACTTTGAAGTAGGTGAAATGTTGCCATTTAGATAATTTTTCTAACAAAAATGTTGAAAAAGAATTTTGGTTTCCATTTGCCTCTGAACAGCACAATAACAAATCAGTTATTTTGAAAGGATGTCAAATCCTTGTTATGTTATGTTTCTAATTCAAGAAATGACTTTTATTTGACAAAAGCTAAAGGCCTACTTAATAGTGACCCAAACATGGTTAATGAATAGAACTGGAGGTTGTCGGTCCAGATTGGACGGAGACACTTATTGCATATTGATTGCCATAGAGCGCAAAAATAGAACACATGTTTCAATCACGACTTGCTGAGAGAAACTTCAAGCCCAATTAGATTTCGATTAAAAAGCAAAGAAGATAAATCTGGAAAATATATTTATTTTATCAAATATTTAAAAAATAAGAAGATTCTATTGATAGCCTAATGTTTAAATAAATAGAATAATAAAACTGTGTGAGTTTTTCATTATACCATCATAACACACTGGTACTATATTACACTCATAATGCATATTTTACGTTCATAAAGTATCTATCCTACTCTGTACAGCATTTTAAATTTATCTTTTAAAATTTTAATCTTATAGAAGCCATTTATTTCTGTTCTAGATATTCAATTTCGAATTGTCGAATAATGAAATGGTGGATATGAATAAGTTAAATATTCGACACAAAGGCAGGATTCTAAATTTCCTTTTCTTTAAAGGGTAAGCAGGCCTAGCTATTTTATCAAATCATTCATTAATTAAGTACATTTTATTGAGTATTTCTTTTTTATAGTGAATCGAATTTATACAAAAACTCTTCCATGAGCTTATCTATAGGAATGGTAATGTGTGATTTCAACTCACATTTATACTGGGTTTATAAAAATCAGTACAATAATGATAAATACACTGGAAGTGTTGTGAAATCATATTTATCAAGTTAGTATTTCTAGAATTTATTTATTTCGAATTCCTTTAAGTGCTATTAATTTATACTGAAAACTTCCGCAATGGCGGATATTGACAGCAGTATTGAATAGCTGATGTAAATCGATGAATGCTACTGTACAAAAATATCAGTCACCACCGGGAATCGAACCACGGACCTCCCAACTGTCGGTTCGTAGGAGGTGAATTGGGAGGCCTGTGGTTCGATTCCCGTTGGTGACTGATATTTTTGTACAGTAGCATTCATCGATTTCCACCAGCTATTCAATACTGTTGTCAATATCCGCCATTGCGGAAGTCTTCAGTATAAATTAATAGCACAAGGAATTCGAAATTAATAAATTACGTTTATGAATATTCGTCAGTTTGTTTAATTGTCAGTCACTTCAAAATAACTTAGTATTTCCCTCTCAATTCCAGAAAAATGGGCGTCTTTACCACTAGAAAATTGGGCTAGCCTTTTTATGATGATCATAATTCAATCATTTTTGTTACAGTATAGAGAATCATCCTGAGTACCCATTCAAGAGTGAGTTGAAAGAGCTTCGACAAAAAGGTGAATATAAAATGACTGTGCTATAACGTACAAGCGACAAAAGGTGCCACTTGATTTTTCACGACAAAACGTAGAACATGGGTTGATAGTTACCGGGGAAGGGTCTTCAATGCGTCAAAACGTACCACTTGATAGGAAGAGATAGGTTTTCCCGGTAAATATTTTAAATACTTAATTTTTATTACTTTATCCATGCTATGCTAAGAATCACTTTGGCTTTTTTAAGTTGTTTAAAATCAGATAACTGATTTAACCAAAACGGAAAGATTTTCCCGACACATTGACCCTTGAAAAGTGTCGGCATATTATAATCAAAGCCTGGAAAAAGTATGATGGGAATCAGTAATAACTCTATTAAGTGTGTTTACTGAAAATAGATTATCAGATTAAAGTGACTTATCATAAAGAGTAATTAACAACGAGTATTAAAAATAAATACCAGGAAAACCTTTCCAATTTATCAAGTGGTACGTTTTGTCGCATCCAAAATGTCTTGAAGTTATTAATTGTCATACCCGTCCCAGGTAAATACCGACCCAAGTTATACGTTTTGTGGGGTATACCTGTGCAACAAATGTCTCTATGACTAACAATGACTCTACGAATGTGTGCGGTATAAAAAAATCATCATGTGATTGTTAATTTATTATTTCTATTATAAAATTTATTATTCTCAAATAAAATAATATTCTCAAATAAAATCACTTGAAAAATTCATTTTATTTCTTTTTAGAAATTCAATTGTGGAATAATGCATTTCCTATAAAACTTGAATAAAGTTTTAATTCATCAATTGAGTGAAGCGATTACCATTGTGATGTTGAAGATCCATCTTGTTTCCACTAATATATAATAAAAACTTAAAAAACACTTGAGTAGAAATTATATGACTCACGTTATAGCTCTGTTGTCACTCTGTTGTCAAGAGCATCGTCAGACGACCCACAGTCCACTTAAAAGTGTTTTTTTAGTTTTTATGATTATTATTGATTTTCCAATGTAATGGAAACTTCTTTAACTGGGTTTAATTTTCGGCGCACAACTGGTGATGTTTTGCTTCAAAAACCTATAGGCTAATACCATTTTACCACTGTTCAAGAATCATTAAATAATGTGAGAGAACGTAATTAACAAAATTTAATAGTCACAACAATTGAATAGTCAAATAGTCTATTAACACAAATTCAAATTATATTTTTTATAAGAAAAGTTCCCGTTGAGGATAATAAATTAAATTGATACAATTTTCTTAACTATAGAATAAATAATCACGATTACTGTAATAAGTACAAACCTAATACCTACTTACAAGTTAGTAATACTCACAAACTGATTAATGAACATTGGGTTTGAAAGCTGTTTTTTCTTAAGATACTGACTCCTTTTTTTATACATTATGCTACTCAATTTTAGACTTGATTTGATTTCCAACACTTTCTCTATTTTAGAGAATAAAATCCAATCAACAAGGAGTTCTTACAAGCTAAGGTAAACAACATAATAACTTGCTAGTTCATGCATCAATGAATTTTCAGTCATTTGATGTTTTAGCCAATCGCTGAATTATAATTTTTTGAGATTATAGGTACCGGGATAATGTTTCCACTCAATTTCACTTTTTCGTTGCATCATACAAAACACTGTTATCACTTGTAAAATGATCATTGCTATTATCCAATGCTGTTTGTTTTTTCCCACAGCTATATGTTTCACAAGTCGTTATATCTGTAGAGTTTGCCACATTAATGAAAAATTCCAATCCTGAATTTGGAGAAGCATTCTTTCTCAAAGTCCTGGAACATAATTATAAATACAAATAATGAAAAAACAGAATATATATTTCTCACTTGGCAATAGTGTATGTGAAAGTAGAGAAGTAAAAATACTAGGCTTGCACATAGATAGTAAGTTAAACTGGAAAGAACAAGTTGAAATGGTTTGCAAGAAACTCTCCAGAGTTGTCTATTTAATGAGAAAACTTAAAAATTGTGCAATGGCAGGAGTACTTATAACGACCTATTTTGTCCTATTTCACTCACTTATAAGTTATGAAGTAACAGTAGCAATTCAAATAAAGTAGGTACTTATCCTGCAAAAAAAGGTTATTAGAATAATTGAAAACATACAACAGAGAGAATCCTGTAGTTATAGTTTTATTAAATTTGAGATTATGACAGTGCCTACATTGTATGTATATTATAATTTGATACGGGTTAAAAATTATTTAAACAATTTTTCTCAAAATAATAATCATAATTATAATACTAGAGCGAACTCTGATCTTCTTACACCTTTTATAAGATTGTCAAAGACTCATAAAAGCCATCTATACCAGAGATTTTTAATATTTAATAAGCTTCCTCTTGAAATAAGAATGTTACCAAAAAAAACTTTAAATCAGTAGTAATTAACAAATGGTTAAGAAAACAGCCATATTCCATAATTTGAATGAATACATAGATTGTGATATTTGTGACTTGAAAATATTTTTTTAATTTTTGTTCAAACTTAAGATGTATTCTTGTGTATAAAATGTTGAAAATTTTTAGTTTAAGGGAAAATGACGATATTGTTCATTTGTATAAGCTGAGAACATCTTAAACTATGTTACATAATGATTGGGAACATGAATAATGCTAAGTAGAATGCAATGAACTAAATTGTGCTCATGGGAGAGAAGAGATTCAGTAGATGTGTTCTTTATGTAATAGGAGAGAAAAAGAGGACATGGTGCATTTTATGGGGATCTGTCCCATATTAGGGGGCGCCCGTAGTTTTTGATTGGGAAAAAGTCACCTCACTGAATTAGAGATCATGCAGTGGCTGGATGGTAGGGATTGGAACAGGTTGACAGCCTCCTTAAGAGATGCTCTGAAGATAAGGAAACAGCTGGTTCTAGAGTTTAATTATTAAGAAATATAATAATTGTTGTAAGTTTCTGTATTTGTATTTGATAATTCATGTTTATTTAGCGTTCTATTTAGTTATTTTTCTCCAGAAAAATGGAGAAGCCGACTATTGGCAGACAACCTTCGCGGTCATGCCATTATAATGTCTTATTTTTGTTCAATGAATTCTTATTTTTATTTTCTTAGTTTGTAGAAGCAATGGATCTTTGTTTGTTGTCTTGGATGTATTTATTTTAATTGGAATATATAAAGACATTTTTATTCATTTTGTGAATATATAATAAATTTATGTAAGACAAATTAAATAAGATAAATTTATGTATTATATATTCCCAATTTAAAACTGACTGCAAGTCGTTAAATTTACAACAAAAAGTTAATATTAACAACGCAGATCGTCATGGAACAAGAAATACAAGAATTCTCCATTCATTCATTCAATGAATGAATAAATAAATGTTATTTTAAGAAGCTCAGAGCGATAAGTATTGTATGATATTCAGTCCCAAAAATGTGAAATCTGAGGAATGAATAATTCGAGTTTTTACTAAGTGAAAGTTTGACTTTTTTTCGAATTTTATTGTATACTAACTTGGCATTTATGATTATTTATTAATTTGCATCTTAATAATTATGAATGTTTTTATTTATTTAAAAAAACTGTCAATTTTTCAAATTTAATTATTATTAATATCTAAAAATATAGTTTGTTTTTTCAGCGACATAGATAAACAGAGACTGTGGGAAAAAGAGGAATGATACAAATCATAGATAAATTGTTGTGATCATTAAAAACGTGAAACAAAAATAGAAACTTTATAATATTTTTGTCTGCTACCAAGATTCATTCTTCAAGTGAGGAATGATTTCAATTACTTTTCCTTTATTATTGATTTCATTGTAATTATCAAAATAATTTGTTTGCTCACAAATAGTATGGGATGGAATATATTAAGAAAATTTGAATTTACTCACTCGATTACTTGTTGTGGAAGAGGTCTGACCATTAGCCCAAATTCACAGGCTATGTGCTGCAGACAGATGCCTCGCGAAATTGCTGATGTCACTGAGTCAGCCAACGTCTCTATTTCTGCACTCTCATTCTTGTCTAAAGATCTGGCCACTTCTTTTTTAACAATAATGGGCAATTTGGGTAGAACTATGGATCTGAATATCCACATTCCTAGTGCACCCAGTACTCCCATCAGAACAGGCTCAACAAGTTTTGTGTAATGCTTCTGCACAAGGGCTAAGGCTTTGTTTTTAAAACTGTCAGGGAATAAGAGTGGATTGAACTGTCCAGGATATGCATATGGTATTGGATAGGGATAAGGAGGGAAATTGAAAGGGGAAAATCTGCCTAGAAAGTCATTTTTTAAAGCCTTTGCGCCAACGGCTTTGTATTTCAGAAATCCAGGAAGCCAATAATTAGCTAGTCCAATTAGCCACCTGTAGAATGGTCCATATGGACCAGGGCCAAAAGTTGTGGGTCCAAGTGGCCCAGGGCCAAAGGGTCCTAGCCCAGGGACAAAAGGTCCTAGCCCAGGGCCAAAAGGTCCTGGCCCTGGGCCAAAAGGTCCTGGCCACGGGCCAAAAGGTCCTGGCCCAGGGCCAAATGATCCAGGTCCAAAACCTGATGGCCCAAACCCAAAGGGTCCTGGACCAAATGAGCCTGAGCCTCCAGGTCCAATAGGTCCTGTTGGGCCAAACGGTCCAGGAGCCACAGGACCAGAAGGACCTGGACCAACTGGGCCAGTAGGCCCCACAGGTCCTGGACCAGTCCCCCCAACCGGACCAGTTGGAGAGCCACTTGGTCCCACTGGGCCTGTAGGTCCTCCAGCTGATGGGCCTGGCCCTGGCCCTGATGCCCCTCCAGACGGTCCTCCAATACCTGGGCTGCTGAATCCTGTTGCTGGTCCACCTGCCGTTGCTGTTGCTCCTCCAACCAAAGGAACAGCTGCTGCAGCTGAAGCTGACGAGTAGGGATAGGCGGCCTCTATCGCCTCCTGGCATACAATGCTCAGGACAACACCTGTGCATAAAAATTACAATATTAGACATTGCCAAGATTCACTCATTGAAAGAAGTTCAGTGAGAATGCAAGACTCTTGTAATCTAATAAACGTATTTATGCAGTCTTCTGTCAACGAAACTCAAGTGGTCCATGAAGAAGGAGAAAGAGGGAAAAAATGAACAAGAAGAAAAAAAGAATTTAATCTGTGAATAGTCATGTCACGTTCTAGAATTCCAGATTCAATTGAGTCGGGCAACCTGCTAGTTAGGGAAGTGATAGCCGTCAGCAGTAGCAGGTATTTGTTCAACCAGATAGAGATAAGCTGCGTTCTCCTGTGCACTTTTTGTAAGGGTGACCGATTAGATTGGCCATCAAAAAAGGCACTGTAAATCATCAATCCAACTCATTCCCCTCGCACAGGTCTCAGACCCATGTGGGCTTCATCCTCCAAAAGAAAATTGTAGTTAATCTCAAGGACAGTATAATGTTAAAAACGTAGGCTAATAATTATGCTTGGATTCGCATTTTAAAATAGACATTTTCTTTTTGTTTTCATAGCTATAAAATTTAACTGGGATTAGTGTCTCAATCACAGTCTACAACTCTAAGACTAGACTCAAATCCATTTATCATCAAAAGGATCTTTTATAACACGAATGAGTTTTATGCTAGGTAAAGGGAGTTAACATCTCAGTTTATATCAAAAAATGAATTTTACTACTTGAATACAAGTATAAGTTAATTTTGATGTTTTATACAACATGTCTTTAACACTTATATTTATTTTACTCTAAAAATATTGGAACAAATTTCAAATTTAATATCATTTTATAATACAGCTTATGTGAATGATGTAAAGAATATGGTAATGCACAATGTACACTGTAGGCTAATGTTTTACGAATTGTTATAGGGTACTTGAATATACTTTTTTTAATGTATAATAGTTTAGAATTTAGAAAAATATTGCACTATAATTTTATTATATTTTATTTTACTATTGTGATAGTTTATTCATCAGCTGGGTTTGTATTTTTAATAATAATATTTTTTCTAAATTCTATTACAATATATTTAATAGCAAAATAAACGTTAACACAGATTACTTTGGAAGAAATTTGTAGAAAATAAATTCTATTTACTAAAATTTTAGAAAATCTAAAAATTCCACCTTTTTCCATTTTAAAAGACGAACTTCAACTTTCATAGAACTGTAGCTTTAAAAATGTTGTGAATTATTGCAGCATCTTCTATTTTTTGTCAATTGAAAAAACCGGACTAAACATCCACGATGGAGCCCACATGAGTCTAGGACTTGTGCGTGGGGAAATTCTGATACATTGATGTAATGGATGGTAGTCCTAGTTTTAGTTTTAGATGAGTTCCGAACCACCGGGTTAGTGATGATGAAGTAAATAATATCATGTCATAGCTACCGGTCACCCTTCCAAGCTCAGTCAAAAGCGCTCGTGACTGATCAGCACGATCGGCCTGACATCGCCCTCAGCAAGCGGGCAATCACTCCCATTAGCCAATTGAGAGAGCTACCGTATGTTATATTTTGTTAAAAATCTAATTCCTTAATTTTTATTGTAAATTTATGATGAAATTAATATTGATATGTATTATAAAATATTTAGATATGATGTTAAGTTTTAATAATAATCTAAAACCGTGATATTCACTAAATAAACGCACTTAAGGCCTGAAGTAGAATATATTTTTAATCCACTTCATGCCGTATGGTGAATAAAATATTGTACTCTTTCTCCTCCAATTTAAAATAGAAAAATATTGTTGAAGCGCATAAAACTTTGCAATAAGTACAATCTCACGTTTCAAAACTTGTAATATCATATTTACTACTCTCTGCTAGTCAAAATGTATCAGATTAACAAAAAACATTTTAAAGTAATTTTCTGTCATGAAATTGAAAAAGCTTACCTTTAAAAATGATGGACGGCAACGTAGCACTAAACAATATCATCTTGTAAACTCTGATGGACTACAAACAGTGATTGGCACTGTCCGATCAGACCTTATATAAATCCAACTATTGCCGGTAACCAAAATTCTCATAATTAGTGGAATCCTATTAGTTAGTGATTAGCCGTTACTTTCAATTACGCATCATCCAGGAGTAAATTTACTTTTCAATAATATTCTATATCACGAGTTAGTGAGACGACAATAATTAACAAAATATTTAAATTCTTTGTTTCACTTTCAGTGCCTAATCGATTGTAAATTGCATTAGAAATCCTTTCACTTTGATTTTGTAGAGTAGGTGATTCCAGGGAAAGTATTCATGAAACTAATGAAGGCACAACTAGAAATTTATCTTGATGGACGTTGCATTTCTAGAGATTTTTTCAAATCATCATTATACAAGAAATCTAATTATACATTTATAACTATAATATTACTCTAATTTTCTACATTCTTTTGTTCCTCTTATTTAGTTTGTATTAGTCAAAATCTTAAATATTGAAAGTTGAATAGTGAACAAAATTACTATAATCAAACCAAAATTTATCTCTTTTTCATTCATTCAACTTTTAATAAAAAAACATCTCTGCATTATTTTGCTTTATTTCACACTTTTTTAAAGTCATATATAGACCTATTTTCTATTAAATGCCTGGAACACTCATTTTATGAAGCTTTATTCAAAATGACAAAAAAATAATTACTAAAAAAATAAAAAATCTGAAGAAGCCAATAATATTTTGTTCTATTTATAAGATTCATTATTCAGCATTCTTCTTCTCTTTATATGTTAATAATATTATCAATGTCCAATATTTTCTGTATTGTTGGTAACATTGGTGAAATTTAATTTATCGTTCAGCTCAGACTGAGCTTCATAAGTGAACTGTATTATCACAGCAATGTAGCTGATTATAGTTGTTAACATCTGCAAACGAAAATAAAAAAATATTATATTTTTTATTATTTCAATAGTATATTTCAATAATTAACTTCAAATAAATAATGTATTATTATCCTCACTGCATCTGTTGCCATAGACCGTAGGCTATGTCATTTCAATATGGTCATTACAAAATTTGACTTTCTGTGGCAGTTATTGAAAGAAATTATAAGTTATAAACTTAGGTTATTGATCAGCGACCAACAACCATGCGGTTCCATTGGTGGGGAAGGGGGGGGGGTCATAGGGATCATGACCCCCAAAATCGAAAATGCACTGGTGAAGGGGAAGGAAGGAGGGGCAAAAAAGGTCAACAAAACCCATTTGTGACATCTGGGACCGCTCCTGCAACCATAGTTTGAGAATTTTAATAATAGGTTATTGTTTCAATTATTTTTATTAAATATAGTTTCTATAGATTCAGTTTAGAAGTTCCTCCTACAATTCTACTCTTTTCAATTAGTTTTTAAAGGTGTGTATCCAATAAGGAATGGATCTTATCAGCAGCAGCACGTGCCACGGCAATCTCAATAATCAAGTCACGATTGGACACTCACCTTCAATTAATTTAAAAAACACAATTTTTTTTACATTAAAAAATTAAAAATTTACAGTAGTTACTGCACTTGCAACTAATTTACCTAACACTTTAATAAATAGTTTTTACTTACCATAAACATGAATGATTTACCAATCACAAACATACCAAATATATTGAATGGATTTTCTCTATTTTTGCACTGGAGATGGAAAAGCTGAACCTGAAAATTACCAGCAATGTGACTTTATGCTGTTTCAAAAGTTATAACGGGTTTTTTATTCTAAGTAGGATATGCTTATCTAATAATTATATGTAAAACTCAATAATACTCCAAAATATCTCCATTTCAAAATTTAAACGCCCATGTAATTAAACACCCATTTATTATATTAATTTTACACAAATTTATTAAACTTGAAAAACAAAAATTCAAAAACAGAAATTAAAATGGTGAACTATTAGTACTTAGCCAGTAAAATAAATTTCATGTAAATTAGTTGAACATATTTCAACAAACAGCACCTACAATTTCTATCTGATGATAATTTATATCACAAGCCTTAATCTGTTTATTGCAATTTTTTTGATAATTTGGTACTGTACACTGAGCTAAATTTTGGTATAAACTGTGCCTATAACTGTTAAGATAAGCTTTGTTTGAAAATATTGTGTTTTTTTGGCTGACCAACCTCCAATTGTAGACGTTTGTCCCTCATATTTGAGATTGATAATTTCATTATTGCCAATTCCAATAATTTACTCTGAAAACAAAACCCACATCGAATCAACATACTCATACAAACAGCTGTAGGATAATTAATAATTATCAAATCGCAAACATTATTGTTGAAGCCAACCCATATACAAATTGTAGCCTACTATTGCTTGTAACTAGGATAGCAAGTATATTAGATGCAATGGGTAAAATGAAGAGATGAAGCAAGTAATATAGCTTAAAATGATCGAATACAATTTTATCTATCCTACAGTATTTAAACAAATTATTCAAATTTAAGTATAGACCTAAAATAGGTAACTTACTTTGATTTTTACAGTACTATTAGGATAATATTTTAGGTACTGTATTACAATTAGAAATGTAGAAACATAGAAATGTGATGAGTCATAAAAAATCTCAAAGTCATCTCTTGATGTACCGTAACAAAAAATAATGCTGTACCTCTATAATCAGTTTCGAGTCTGTAGCCTATATTTATTAGATGCAGGTATACCCACCTCAATATCAATAGATGATGCTCCATAACAAACCACCCAGCACAGAAACAGTCTATAGGCAATGATTATCGAAATTAAAATGAAGAAATTAATTAGGCCATGGTTTCCTTCGAAATCATCAATGTTAAATACAAACCCGTATGTGCACATTAATAGCAAATAGAATGTCAGCACAATCATAAATAGTAAATCAGTTTGAAATCTGCAAAATAATTTAGCAATAAATTTTATAAGGTTCTTGGATTGACAAATCGTGTACAGTACCTAATAAAATCGTTATTAAAAATCTGCAAAAATTAGAAGATTCAATTATTTCTTCATTAGTTCATTAATCTAATAATGGTAATCTAATAACTAATTTCAACTTGTATTTTTTAACTTTTCAAGTGAATTCAACGACTTGCAGTCAAATTTTTATTTTGTTTTTTGTAAAAAATGCACTTTTATCAAAATCCACTATGAACACGAACAAATACGATCTCCCAGGATCTACAAACTGAACTGCTCTGACTTTAACAAATTTTACATAGGACAAACAGGCCGCGCATTCAAACAACGCTACAAGGAACATTTACAAGCTTTACATACAAAAACTTTTGCAGACCATATCATTCAAACTGGACACACTTTTAATGACATCACTACCAACTTACACATTCTATATATAAAATCTAAAGGACACGAACTCAACACCTTGGAACAATTTGAAATTTACAAACACACCACACACAATAAACAAAACATCCTCAACGAACAGTTAAATTTTAAATCACACAAACTTTTTGACCACATTATACAGAAACCACAGTTCTTCTTCCCAACAAACCAACATCGATATTTAGGATGCCTTGAAGATGGGTTTTAACAACTCGAAAACGTTCGGCCTACAGAAGTAAGTGAAATACTACTTATTTTAATAAAAATTTGACTGCAAGTCGTTGAATTCACTTGAAAAGTTAATATTAACAACGCAGTTCGTCATGGAACAAGAAATCCAGGAATTGTATTTTTTATTCCTCATCCAGCAGTTCATTACTGGTAACAACCAACTTCAAAACATTCGTTTGTAAGCATGTAAAACACTGCAAACCACTGTGCGCTAAACAATAATCAAAGCAAAACTAATATATTCGTAAAAATAATCAATATTTGGTTTTCAATAAACACCCGGCCACTGGCGCCAGTATATGATGCGCATAGCCCAACACAGCACAACTTTCGGTGATCGGGCGTTAATTGAAAACCATATTGGTTTGGTTTTAAAAGCTGTCCCAGACAACATCACACAGCACAATACATCACAGCTTTCAGAGGCCGGGCCCCCATACTGTTGAAAGAGATTACGACAATAAAGAATTATAATTGTATGGTAGGTAGCACTAAAGGCGGATCCAGATCGACTTTTCGGGGGGAGAGGTCATCAGGTCTGAGGGTACGGTACGGAATACCTCCCAGTCAAAGGGGATTCGGGGGTCCTCCCCCGGGAAAATTTTGGGAATCAATCTCTTGGGTGGTACGCGGTAGGGAAACCATTGAGAAATCTTGCGGTTTGAGGCAGTGACGGTTCCACGGGGGGGGGGGGGGGGGAACGCAGAAGAAGAAGGAATAGAGAGAGAAGAAGAAAAAGAAGGAGAAGAAGAAGGGAAAAAGAAGAAAACTGGAACGAATGGAAATGATAAAAAAAGAGTGAAAAAGTGGAAAAGAGATGACAAGAAGTAAAAGGATAGAAATTGGTATGAGGAGAGAGATGAAAATGAAAAAAGACGAAAAAGGGAGAAATAAGGATAAAATAAAAAGTAGAAGAAAATGATAGTTTTCAAATTTGCTGACAAGGGAGAAAACTGAGACAGCAATGCCTGACCAACAATTAATTTTCTATTGAAAATATTGTGTACTACAGTAACTTACTTAGTTTGAAAATGATGCCAGTTCTGAAAGGTTTTTCTGGATTACTATTTTCTGTTTTTCTGGCTGAGGACTACTATGGTAGAAAAGCTGACTTTTTTTACTAGCACTGTTGAACAGTCACTCAGATAATCACCCTAGGGCCCAGAACCTGAATCTTGTCGGGAAAGTTTGGCTGATTGAATAGTTTTTCAATTGCGAATAATGTATGTAATTTTTATTGTAAATTTCATTTTTTATTAACAGTTTGTGCCAGTGACGTAACTATGGGGAGGAATCAGGAGGACATCCCCCCCCCCCCCAACCTAAGACAAAGGAAATTTGTAATTTAGCAAGCTATTTTGTGAGACAATTTTTGACAAGAGTAAAAAAAGACACGTTAAAAATGTGGATTTTTAGGAATTTTATTTAAAAAACGTTTTCAAGGAGTACCCCTCACTTTTATCGAAATAAATTTTCAAGTAGCCTATGGTACTGTATTGTGCCCCAATCAGGAGCAGTGAGGGATCAAATATAAAAAAGTAGAAGTTTAAAGTAAGCTCCCTATCTCCCATTGACAATAACACAAGAGCTGGATAAAATTTACTTTGACACATTACGTGGGTTGAAGTGTTATGTTAGAAGAATTAATGCCTAGAATCATTTTAAATGTGGTTTTAAAGAGGTGATTTTTTTTAATTTTCTCGGGGAGTACCCCAAACCCCCGTTTTGGAATGAAAAGCCATGTTATATTGCTTCAATTTATCGTTAAAGGTCTACTATTCCAAATTCCAAATTACAAATTACTATCGTAATTATTATACCGAGAGTCAAACTCTCCCAGCAACATTATTGCCATTATTGGTCATCCCCCCCCCCCCCCGCCACAAACTGGCCCTGTAGTTATGACACTGCTTTAAGTGATGTAACGATACACAAAAAAAGGTTATTAAAAATTTTGTTTCATTATTTCTATACTTTCTAGAAACAAGTAGGTACGTCATAACGTAATTATTTTTCGAATAAATCTCTATTGTTTATTGACCAATAGTTTTATAGCAGACAGTTCACAGTCAAGAGTCCAACATTTTTGGACTGAGGATTTATGGTGATCATGGGCGCCCGGAGGATTTGAAGCAGGGGGGTGCAATAGATAACAAACATCTGGGGGGTCTGAGGGGTACGGAAAAAGGGGGATCCGGGGAATTTTTTTGAAAATATGGTGGTTTAAAACAAATTTTAACGCTATTTGGTAACTAATAGAAGCTACCAAATAAAAATAGTTTATTGTGCATAAAGGAAAGATATTCACCGTTTTTTTATGCCAACATTAAAAATTAATATTGTATTAAAAATTAAGTTAAGTTATTGTGTATAATTTATATAGTTAAATCCACAAGCTATAAAATTAAAAAGGAACATAAATTTACAGTTGAATAAAGCCTATAACTTTTTAATAGTGTGTAGAATTTCAAAACGTAAAGGCAGTCAACTGGCAGCTCGCTGCAAGCACTTTGCGGCAAGTGAAAACTTGGAACCGGTCTACTATGAGTCATATGAGGCTATCAGTAGTGTTGAGTGTTGAGTGTCCACAGGAAAAGGGTCACGAAAAAGTGTGATTTCATTGATTTGGTTATAAATAAATTCGGACAGCAACCAAGAAAGTTGAAGTTTTTGTTTTCTGAATAGCATTCATGTATAAGAATGGCTCAACTACTCATTTGATTCGGACATTAATTGAAAATAAATATTTTTAATGAGCATTATTTGATGTACTTTTATAAATTTCTATTTAATAAAAGTAATTACACAAAATTCTAGCTATTAAATTTATTTCCTTATGTTTCTAGCCAGGGGGGTGCAAGTGCACCCCCTTGCACCCCCCTGTGGGCGCCCATGATGGTGATCAATGATTGTGATATCTGGGTGAATGTTAAGCAGGGCTAAAAGGGGAAAATGGTTGTCCCGAGAAACAAGAACTCTGTCCAAAGATAAGCTTAAAAATAGGATGAGGGGAAGTTTTAGAAATAATTCTTCAACTTTCTTAGTAATGTTTCTCGAACTTTTAATAAATGTGGTTGTGACAATTTCGTCTTATTATTCATTTTAAATAATTCTTCAGTGTGAAATCTAGTCAGCTCCCAGGATTCATATTATCTATTTAAAAAATATCTTTTAATTCAATTGATAGCTGTTGTCTTAACCAATAAAATATTTTTTCTGTAGTTAAGTTCATATTATTATGAACATTTCAACGTGATATTCCCACTTAATGTTTATGTGAGACACAAACATTGAATAATTGTGGGTTGAACTTGAATTTTTTGCTACATTTATTATTATTCTATTTACACTCAGAAATTATATTCTATTTACCACCCATAGTTAAGTTTCGGGTTGTTTGGCAGTATAGGACGTGAGGTGCTTGGCATTTCATCATGAATCATTTCGCATTAACAGTATAATATTACATCATCACAGGCAAATAGGTGAAATTAAATTTGGAAAGTTGGTTTCATTTCAATTGAAAATAACCTTAATTTGAAATTCACGATTTTAGGCCTTTTAAACACCTCGGGCCACCCCCCCCCCCCCCTCCAACCGGTGATACCCATATCCAATCAGGTATTTCCCCCCCCCCCCAAATCGGCTGCTGGATCCGCCCCTGGTTTGAGGTGCTGTGGAAAACATGCGGACATGGGGGAAACATGCTGAAAATTATTGTAACTTTGACGCATTATCGTACTGTACTGTACTTGTTTAATGTACCAGTAAACCAGTATAGTAAATTATAATTTCTAGACCTGTCAAATTAAATTACTAGTAGAGTTTAACTCTATGACTATCTTAGAGGAAGTTGAAGAGGGTTTGTAGAATACCTGCATTTTCGTTTTCTGAAAACTACCTCTTGAATGCTATAAATTTGCAGTTTTTTCAAAATAGAATAAAATTTAACGACTTGCAGTCAATTATTACTGTAAGTCGTCAAATTTATAATCATAAGTTAATATTAACAACGCAGATCGTTATATGGAACAAGAAATCCAAGAATAGAATAAAACATGCAATGCATGTTTTTAAAGTATCGTTTTAGAATTTAAAAAACCATTTGACTTTGAGTAACAAAATTATTTTAATATGACAGATACTTGTCACATCGTGCAACCAGCTTTCGAAACATCTTCAAATAAATTGTAGCTTCGCTGGACAACCATTACAGCAGCTAATCATTTCGTGACTATGTTAAATAAATGCATTATTATAACAGTCTAGTAATAAATTATATGTTTGATATAATTTCAAGATTCCATTCACAAACCTTTTATTTAATGATTGCGTGGATAATATCAAATTATTATGCTGCTCTCTCAATGATTTCAGTTTCAAATGCAGTGCCATCACACCTTGTCTAACATGTAGACGAGGTTGCATTATTATTTCTTCCACATCCGGCAAGAACTTTGTCCTTTTAGAGCCTTGTTCTTTATCCAGGGCAAATGCTATGCTTTTTAATTCACCTCTTATGTTTTTAATTTTTTCTTTTGTACTGAACATGCAGACAAACAGAAACATAGTGGCAAAGAATGGGGTGAAACCTGTGATGGTTCGCAGTAAGCAAGTAAAACTATCCAAAAGCTGTCGTTCACTCCTGTAGAACATAAATTAAAGCAATGTAATTTGAATAATCTGAAAATATTGTTATAAAATATTGATGTTCATCTAAGATTATAATTTTATATTATGGTATAGCTTATTGTTTATTAATATTATTCAGTATATTAAATATGGTTAGGAAACTCAAAGGAAGAGAAGAGCATCCTTCAAGCGTTGAATTGTGTCAACAGTTACTGTAGGCTACTTGCGGAATTGATAATGTGCATGCACTTGTTGTTTCTCTATCTTCATCTCAACGCTCTCTAACTCTTATATGTTAAATCGGCTTCTGGTATTTTCAAACTTATCCTAGATGACAGCTTAACAGTGGCATTATTGTGTCAAAATAAATATCTGGAATAGAAATCTCTGAAACAATACAAATCTATAAAAGGGCTATGCTTGTCAGCAATGAGTCAGTTTTCATTCAGCAGGACTCGTGATAAGTCCATGTGATAGTTCTTTCTGTGGTAGATGACATTCTCCTTTTCGTGGCAGTACAACGAAGTGTTATACACAGTACAATTGATTCAGCATGTTAAAAGTGACAGTAATTGTGCTTAGTACGTGTATCTTCAGTTTGTCAACAGTTTATTATGCATTTCTTATTATTGAATTATTGATCGGCCTATTGGCATTTACTAATTAGTTTTGTACAATGATTTTAATTTTGTTATAGGAATATTAATTGTAAGTTGAAAGGTATTGAACTGTTTGATTTTCTTGTGTAAATGGAGTTCGAGTGTTACTTTCAAGTGTTGCCAGCATTATTTTAGTGATAGAATCCGTAATAATTAACATTGTTTATTTATAAACAATATAAATATTGATTATTTATTTAAATAGTTTAATATTAAGTTTTAGCAAATAATATGAAGTAAACCAAGTGATAGAGCTCTGCGTCAAATGAGGTGAATGACAGAAATCGCTGATAACGTTTAGAAAATTTACTACTGACAACCAAATTACAGCATCCATTACATTAGACTCTTGAATTTATAAAATGTACAATGCTACATTCCTGTATAAATTATTTTTGTATTTCTATAATACAGGCATTGTGTATTCTTTAATAGATGTATTGTGTGCAATTGTGTGGTTTATTCCACATAACAGAAAATCCACATTCAATGCCACAGCTATAAACGGTATACTGCATTTCGATTTTTTATTATTATTTCAACTCACCAATGTTGTAAGATTCTATATACCTCAAAGGCTGAATCTTGAATATTCGCAATAATCATTACTGGGAGAATCATTAATTTCATATAAACAAAACCAGAACTAACTTCTCTACAAGGAAATGTGCATTTCGCACACATATTTAGCACAGAGAGTGTGTCTCTAAATGAGAAATTGATCAGTGGTACTGCAATACTCAAAATTGTCAGAATTGTATTTGTGTGGAGGATGAATTCCAAATTGAACACTCCATAAGTCTTCATCAGGAGTGATTTATACTCCTCATTCCACTTGGTTTCAAAATATGAAAATCGAACATACCTGCAAGAAATAACTTGAATGGTGGAGTTTGTATGACGACAAAGTAATATTGACTGTGTCTACTTCTGAATATTATCAGTAAATTGTTTTTAAATTGTTATTCAATAATAGTTAATTCAATAATTTTAGACCAACTCCTACTAGCCTTTTAAATTAATAGGCTTCTCCAAAGTTATTATTTATTTTCAAGTGCAATCACCATGAATATTCATAGAATATTTCAATATTTGAACAAAGTTAACATTTGTTTAATAAGTATATTCAAGTGAAATACAATACCCTATAGCAGCGGTTCCCAACCTTTTTTCTTCAGCGTACCCCTTAGACCATTTTTTACATAGTACCCCCAAAGTCCTAACTACTTTTTTACTTTACTATAACAATATTATAGAGGGTTTAATGCCCATTTATTGCAATATTTTAACAACATATCGACGCCTATGAATGGGAATTCAGCTAAAGAAATAAAATAGTAGGTAACACAATAATTTCTGCTGAACACCGATTTCTTTTATTGAGGACATCGAATGTAATATATGTTTAGAGATGAATATTATAATTTAAATTTCAAAATGTTACTAAAATATAGCCTACATAGAAGTGTCAGAATAGAATAAATTATAGACAGGATAGTCGCACAACAGAAACTGCTCACCACTAGCAGCATAGAACAACCATTCCTTAGTCTATGCCACTAGACAATGAACATCCGCCATTATGGATTATTTTTTGCGTAACCCCAACTAGGACACTGTGTACCTCTAAGGGGTACGCGTACCCCAGGTTGGGAACCGCTGCCCTATAGCAATACATAAAACAGAAGAGTGTACGTTGCGCATTACCATATGCTTTACATCATTCACATAGGATGCGTGTATTATAAAAGGCTGTTCAATTTTTATAATATAAGGCTGTATAATAATATCGTTCAACACATTGTCAAAATTAACTTATGCTTGTATTCAAGTAGTGAAATTCAATTGCTCATAAAAACTAAGGTCAATTCCCTTTACCTAGCATAAAACTCATTCGTGCTATAAAAGATCCTTCAACAAGGAAGGATCTGAGTCTAGTCCTGAAATTGTAGCCTGTGATTGAGACATTAATTATTCCAGTTAAATTTTATAGCTATGAAAACACAAAGACAATGTCTATTTTAAAATGTGAATCAAAGCATAATTACTTTTTAACATTCAACTGTCCTTGAGATTAAATACAAAATTATTAGCGCTCATTTTAAACCTATTCAATTTCAATTTGAGAATCCCTCCCTAGTACGTGGGCAACAATAGTTGGAAGGGGTTTCCATCTCAACATACAGTATATTAGTAACAGTACCTACTAAGGTATTATTTTAAATTAATTTATGGATTTTATTTTTGTATTTTATACAAATTATAAATGAAAATTTAAAAATTTTTTGTTTGCCAACCCGTTTAAGTGTTCTTAACTTATGTAACTTATTCAAGAAGCATAGTAATAGCAATAAACTATTCCAGTATCTAGTGCATATCCAATTTTGATTTCTTATTTAGTCATTATTTTTATTGGATGAGAATATTTTTCATAGCGTGCACCAACATGATAACAGACTGTAAATGTGATACAGAGTCGACGAAGTATCGGCGTTTTACAGTACAGTGCAGACTATTTACAATATTGCGGTATGATAAAACAAAAATATCTGGTGCCGACATTGAATAAAAATTAAAAGCGGTTCTAATAGGATTTCAGAAACTCATTCTACCTACTTTGTTATTATAGCAAGGATTGTAAGAATAATGAATATGATGTGTCTTGTCAGGAAGAACTTTGATTTACTAAATGGAACGTCCATGTTTTTGGAATCATATTGAATGGGGTAAACGCCAAGAAACTTGCAGAAGCCTATGAAAGATTTGCAGATATCCATGTTGATTACTTAGCTTATACCCTTCTGATGTGATAGTCTACATTTCAAATACTCGTTAAAAATCTTTTGCAATAATATTGTACTTAAAAAAAATGTAATCCGTCGAAAATTGCAGTTCACAGAGTTGTTGTTAACTTAAGAGTTCTTTTAAGTAAACGAGACGAGTGTCAATAACAATTATCGAGAGACCGTTTAAATCGATGACAACACTACTCTTCCCTAAGTGACTGAAAGCCGATAATTACTACATGGAACTTATATATTTGATGGGGAAATAACTGTGTACTTCCAAAATCCATTTGCATCCACAATAGTAGTATATTTCTTCAATAAATAAGAAATATAATGTATACGTGTATTAAGAACACTTTGATGAGAAATTTATTGAGTACTGTACTTCTAGAATCCATTTGCTTCTACCAAAAAACCTTTTAATGAAAAAATATCCATCTTAGATTAGAGTAGGCTAAGTAAAACTTTGATAGAACATTTTTTTGCATTATACTTGAGATTCAACCTGTCATCCTTCAAAATATATCATGTGATACGAACACATTCAATGGCTTACCTCATGAGTTGAGGAATAAATTTATTTTGCAATTTGAACACAAAGTTGTTTTATTTTCTTGAGCCCGGATTAATGAACCTTCCTCAACTCAAGTGAGACTTCAAAAGTATTCACTCAAATATCTTTTCAAGTCTCCTTATTAAAGGGAGCGTCAAGGTAGGTTTATTAATATAGCCCTAAGAGAAAGAATTTCGCTTATGGAAAGAAGGGTAGCTTTGTATCTCACTAAAATGATGTGTCTTGGACTAGGGCTTGGACTGTAGTCAAAGACGCGAAAAAGACGACTCACTACAGTGTATTACGGTGAGCCAACTCAAGCCGTATTGACTCCGAGTCTCCGCATCTTGGACTCCACACATAACTTTGAGATTGTTGAAATCATACTTCACATGTACAATCTTGCAATCATGTGGTCACGTCTCAGAAGAAAATAAGTAGAAGGAAATCGGGTTTTTATAGCTATAAACCGTACCTAATTTACAACAAACGCAGACCAAATTTAAAGAAAGGAACTTGGCCTGCATTTGTGTAAATTATTTACGATATCTACATTTTGCGTACAATCTACAATTTATTGATAGCACTTGAAGGAAATTCGAAATTAATAAATTCTGTTTCGGTATATTTGTCAGTTACTTCAAACTAACTTGTGAGATACGAGCCGATATGGCCAAGTTTAAAATGAATGCTGCTCTACAGAAAGGTCACTATAGTCTAGTGGTTAAGGCGCCTGACCGGCAATTGGGAGGTCCGTGGTTCGATTCCCGGTGGTGACTGATATTTTTGTACATAACATCGATCTCCATCAGCTATTCAATACTGTTGACAATATCCGCCATTGCGGAAGTCTTCAGTATAAATTAATATCATTTAAATTCGAAATTAATAAATTCTGTTTCTGTATATTTATCAGTTTGTTAAATTGCCAGTTACTTCAAACTAACCAATATCTGTCAATAACGAATTTGTCGAGAATATTAATCTAAAAATGAAAAGTTGGAACATCCAATAACTGAAAAAGTTCATAAAATCGAGTTCAATTGGTTCAAAGCACACAAGAATAGCAAAATGAACGGAACCGTGTAAAATCAGTGCTGTAAAACTCCTGTTTTATAGCCATTTTTGTGTAATTAATGAAATATTTTAATAGTTACAGTCTTTTAATATGTTTTATTCGATTTTCAGCTTATTTTAAATGAAACCTAATCAATTTATTACCTAAATTGAGGCCATAGTGATTTTTCATCAAGTAAAATGATAGAAATATCTGCCAACTTTAGCCACTTTTATTTTTGTAACTAGGCGTTTCCAGACCTATGTTTATATGGACTGTTTTCTCTATTTTATGAGAGCAATTAGTTGGCGCAATATGGAAGATTCTCAAAAAAAAAAAAACACTACCGGCAAAGAGAAGTAAAGGATGACGCTATAATGATGTACACGGATCTATTTTACAATTGTTTATTCTGAAAAAACTTTACAGAATATTGCATTACAAATAAATTATAATAGTTTCAGTGAACAAATAATTCATAACTTCAATTTATCACAATAATATCATTTAAGAGCAACTAAAATGAATAAAGAAAAGCTTCCCAGAATAGAAGATATGAGTAGTGCGTCCGCACACGGGCAGTTCACTAAGTTTCAGACGCTAAGCGTTGTGAATAAATTGCTTTCACTGACTGTTAGGGCTCAGCCAATCACAGTCATATATTTACACCACTTGGCGTCTGAGATGCTAGACAAACGGCCCGTGTGAGAACTGCCCAAGTTTTGAGTAAATATTAAGAAAACAAGTCTACATTACTGAACCTAAATAAAGGCTTTCAAGGCAATTTATTCAGAGTTTTAGTCACAAAAATATATCCTACAACAAACAGAAAATAAAAATTCGACAAAATTGATCTAATTCACTCAGTTATGTGAATGTTTACAATAATACAGAGTTGTGGCATGAAAATGTCTTATGTGGTGTTTTCCTTGACAAAATACTTGATGAACAATCTAATATCAAAACTAACAATTTAAATTACGATTTTACTCGAAAAGCTTCTCTTTAGAAGTGTAGTGCATCACTCCAGTATCTCCAGTATAAGTGAGTGAAAGTCATAATTTTAATAGAAATACAGCGTCAGTTTTGATATTAGATTGATGAACTGCGTAGTTAATTTCTGCATTCCATACATAGTATTTTCAAGTTAAAAATAATTGTCATTCGGAAAGTGGGGACGAATTTCCAAGTGCTGTATAACAAAAAATAATTATTGAACATCTAATTTTTTCTACTAACACATTTATCAATTTCAATTAATTTATGAAAAATTATGCCTGCCATGCATGCACTCTAGGCCGTGCAAGCACTTCTCAAGAGTAAATTTTTTATTGAGAGGTAGTTTTCTGAGCAGGAAGAATGACAGGCACGTTCTTTTTGGAAGATGTTGAGCGAGGGAGCTGCAATGAACAGCAACTGTTACAGAGAAACAAGATTTCTGCGGGAACTTTCCCAGTTTTGAATTGGAATTGACGATTTTTGGGTTTAAAACACGATGGTGCGACATGCCTCGTATCCCGTGAATAAATATTTGTTTGTTTATCAAGCAATTGATTTTTTTAAACATTTCTTTGCATGGAAGCCAAGAATGGATTGTCCTTTTCTTGTGAGGATTTGTTGAATCAAAAGTGTGCATAACCCTATTCTTATAGGGTTATGAATTGCTTCCCACCAGAATTTTAAAAACGCGTCAAAGTGAATTTCAATGGTTACCGCATGGCCTTGGTTGGTCATATGACGGACATAAATTGGAGAAGTTACTTGGTGTGATTGAGAATGAAAATTGAATTTTAAATATATTTTAATGCTTTACAACATTTTTAAATTTCGCCCCTACTTTCTAAACATTCATAGAAAACGACAGGCCATGAAATGACAGGCTATTGATTAATGTCAAGAGTTGTCTCCTATTTCCATAAATGTTTACTTTCACCTGTAAAATAATAGAACCTTGTGAATAATATAACCTTGTGAATATGCAACACTTACACACACACACACACAATATTTTATATCACATATTCGTTTATAATATGCAAGTTATATGAAATTTATATAAGACAAATATAGAAAAACTTAATACAAGATAAGATAGATTTGTTACAATATCCTCCTGAGAGCATAACAACTGTACAGTAACTGAAAGTTTTCTAAAACCTAAAAGTGCAATGTTCTTGGATTCTTTGCTGGCCCTACAGCTAAGGATCCAATTACTGAGTCTGATTACAAGAATAGAAAACTAAACAGATAATTTATTTACTATAACTATACGCAATCTATAGATGTTTCTATTCTAGAAACGAATGAATAATCAGTACATAGAAGTGTCTTTTCTATCAAGTCAGTAATGGCTTATCAAACAATTTTAATTAAGATATACGCTGGGGTCCAAAAAAATGTATACACTCGTTGAACAGTGAGTATCTTCATTTAAAACAATATTTTACATCAGTTAACTATCAGTGACTAGATGTTAGATATTTGTTGACTAAAAGTTGAACTACAATATCAAGCAAAACTCATAGTTGTTCATGTCATTTTTCCACTGTGAAAAATGTACACATTTTTTAACCCTCTGTATATATTTTATCCTTAGCATCATTTCAGACGATTATTCAGCACCATGTTAAATGTAACTATATCTCTAGTAACATCTTACAATTATATATAATTGTTTAATTCAATTATCAATATCAATTATTTAAGAAAATTTATCTACTTTACCGTCGATAAACACAAGAATGGTTAAGACAAGTAATAAGTTAATGACATCCCGATTTTTAAATGAAAAGTAATATTACCTAGTGACGCAAAAATTCTATTATAATGGAGCAATGACGTCATATCATGAATCCCTTAATCCAAGGCATCCAAGGTAACTAAAATCTTGTAAAAAGGTAACAAGATAACTCGTTTTAATTAACTTTCACACTAATCTATATAAGAAAGAGTAGGGGGGGGGGTGTTGTGTGTGTGTGTGTGTGTATGTCAGTCACAAAAACGTGTAAGGATTTCACAAAAACGGCGATTTGGAACACTAATTTGCTAAACCACAAGTGTTCTATAATAAACGTCATACAGCACCTTAGCCACTGTGCATGCAAGTTGAAAAGGTTATGATGTCATTGCGCCAACCCAATAGCTTTTGCATCACTAAGGAATTGCAGCTCGAGATTTTCCATGCTAATAAAGAATGCACATATATCGGGGTTGAGTGATAGATTCAATGAAATGGAACAATAGTTTCCCCATTACAAAGCCTTGATCAAATCAATCTTAAAACTGTATTAAATAATTCTATAATACGAATTACTATCTTGTGGAAATAAAGGTCAATACACACATGTCCAGCGATGATGGCTTCAGTGAAGGATAGATCCACGACAAATTCCTTACTGGCCTTCACACACTTCCGGTGACAAATTACATAGGATTTCAGATATTTGAATTTTTCTTAATCCAAGTCATTCTCATTGAGCTCCTAATTCTGAAACAGCTTGATTTTTTCCATTATAAATATTAGCAACAAATAATTCAAGTAAATTTGGTTCCTTTTCCTGTTCACTCATTCCTAGCAAAGGAATCTTCCTTGATTTTTTTGGCAAATTTTGATGATAGAATAAAATCAGGTTGTTTCAGTATCAGAAGCTCAAGCAGAATATAAAATTTTAAAATATTCAAATGGGATATCTGAATTTTCATCTCCATTTGACTGGAGAAAGAAAATGGTGAATCATCATCAGTGTGATGCAGTCCATGTGACTGTAAAATATCATTGGCTACTATTTTCTCAAAAAAAAAAAAAATAGCACTGAAGTGCACTGACAGTGCCATCAGAGATTTCATTGAACAATTTTGAACAGCTTCAGTGCTTCGCTATCTATTTACATTGTCTTATCAGCTTCCAGTTCCTCTTTAACACTGCATGGCAGGTAGGGCGTGGATGTGTGTATCAACCTTAAATGTTAAAATTTTGGCGACAGATGTTTTGCTCTAGTGTAAAAGCATCAGTGCATTCTGCCATCATTGAATACATGAAAATGTTTATTTCCTCTAGTAACGCATTATTAATTTAGTTCATACCCTTGGAAAACTGCAGATGGAACTGCATCAACTGTAATAATTATTGAAGAACTGTAATTAGGACGTCAAGCTTTCCTGGCAATACAATGTTGATTGCTATCAATTTCAATAGTAACAAATTTTTTATTTAAAAAAATATCAATTTGATAAAAATTTGACTGATTTATTGATCAAATTAGTTGTTGTTGAATTTATTGCAATTCAATTCCTTACATGTACAAAAGGAATTACTGAATCAATAATAATAATATAAATAAACAATGTAAAATAATTATATTTGGAATTAACAGAACAAAATCATGTTATGTATGAATTACTTGAGAGTGAAAGTACGTTCGTTAGTCATGTAGATGCCAAGAAACCTTCACATTCATCTGAACAGTATACTAGTTGCAAAGATGGAACTAAGCATACTTGCATTACGAAATTCCAACTTTTCACAACAGCTATTTATGCGTAAATTATTATTGAATAATTACTCTGAAGAGATATTATACTTCAAGAGCTTTAATTATGTGATTTATTCTATTTTACCAAGTCATACTTTTGTTGTAAATTTATTATCAGATTTCTGAGATTAAAATTTGCAAAAATATTATTCCAATGGTTAGACGATTGAATTTTAGTTACATCAATGCTTATTTATTTGCAAATTAGATTAAATTTGATGAGCAGTCTGAACTTGACCACGTAAGTTAGTAGAAACATAAATATCTCAAAGAAAATTAGAAATCACAAGACTGTACTACAAACTTTGAATAGAAATAAATTTAAAAAAAGACAAATAACTCATTATTATAATAATGCACTTTTTATGAGTTGCGTGATTCGTTTCATCAATATTGTTGACATGTTAGGTTAGGAAGGAATTTTTCAAAATATGAAGATTCAATTTTCCATACGAATAAGTCTCAAGTAATATGGTAAAGTAATAAAAAACTACTCGTTTTCGCATCGTCAATGTTCAGTACAAACGATGCAATGGAACAGTGGTTCATCGTCAAAAATCACTTACAATTCGTAGGTCTACTCACAGTAGCTGATCTGGCAAATTGTGAATGAGTTTTTTTGAACTGTTGAATAATTTTGTGCTGGAGTTCAATTTTTTGTATACATTTCCGACACACCGTTTTAGGAAGGGGGTCATCGATATCCATCTGGAAAAAAACATGATAATTAGATTTGCTGTATTAATATAATAATAATAATATTTATTTATTTATTTGCATACATAAATTTGAGAGTGCAACAGGCAAAGCCCAAACGCAGTCATGAAATAAACTTGATACATCATATAAGTATTACAAAAAATAATTAATAACTTATATAAAATTACAAAAGAAAAACAGTACTATGAAAGATATTACAACAGCTGAAAAAATAAGAAAATAAAAAGTTAATAATAAGAAAAGAAAAAATTAACAACTTTAGAAAACAATAGTAGGAAAAGATAACAGCTAACAATTTTAGTTAAAAAAAGGGTCAGAGAAAAAGACAAGTTTAATAGAAATACTGGGTAACAATGGAGAGAGCAATGGCAGCAACAATTATACAAGTATAAGAGCATCCAAATAAATTCAGCACTTCAATCGAAGATTGAAGGTATTTTGTTTTTAAACCAATATTTAGACAAAGAAAAGAGATCAATTTGAACATCACAGCAGAGGAAGCAGTGACGTAGCCAAGATTTTGAAATGGGGGGGGGTCGATTGACCGGGGGGGGGGGGGGGTCTGGGGGTACTTCCCCGGAATTTTTTTGAAAAATAGGGGCCGTAGAACAGTCTTTTTTAGCTCTCCTGATGGCATTGAAAATTATCACCAACATCAGTGCTTTGTCTTATTTTACGTTTCATTTAATGGAAAATTATATAAAATTTAGGACCGGAAGGGGGGTCCGGACCCCCCCCCCCCCCTGGCTACGTCACTGGAGGAAGTCACGAGGAATTCGATTCATAGGTGAATAATAATGATCAACAGTGAATCACCTACTGATGGAAAACTCTTATCGATTTTTATTATTGAAGGCGGGAACTCTAAAATTCAACCTAGCCAACAAATTGGAACAATACACCGAACCATTAACAAGACCATACAAGAATAATCAAGACCTTGCATCTGGACGCCAAAGTTTTAAAGTTAAACAAACTGTGCAACCTACCTGTAGGAAACCCCAAAGGACACGGACGATTCTAGCATACACCAATCTGAGGAAATTATTTTGAATTATTTCGATCTCGCGTGTATCTCTCTGATGGAGATTCCACACCACCGCTCAATATTCCAACAAGCTTCGAACCAGGCTGGTAAAAAGAGTTTCAATGCATCAACATCTCTAAACCCAGCCGTGGTTCTCATGATGAAGCCAAGCATTCTATTTGCCCTACTACCAACGCGTGGACATGGGGGTGCAAAGCTCAAAGTAAAATCTAACACACCCAGATCCTTACAACTTCCAACCCTAGAGAGATGTAAGTTAATTTTGTAATTTAAAATAGGATAGTTCTGCTTACGAGTGAAGACCATAAATTTACATTTATCAACATTGAGATCGATACCGTTATTTGTGCACCACCAAGAGATGGTATGATGGTATTACTCTTCAACAGAACGGAATCACACACAAACTATCCTTCTATAGATCTTCAAATGAATCCAACAGGCAGCCAGGCAAATTAGTAATAAACATGAGAAATAACAATGGACCAAAATTACTATCCTGAGGCACACCTGAGGAGCCGATATGTGTCGGATTTCAAATTTAACACAGAAACATAATTGAGGCGAAACAAAACAAACACACAGAAACAAAATAAGAAATCCAGAAACATAATTGAGGCGATTTCTCAGATAGTCAGAAAAGAAACTAACAAGCCTAGGCACCAAACCAAATCTGGACAGTTTGTGAACAATACATTTATGACTAGATTCTATCAAAGGCCTTTGAGAAACCTGTGTAGACAGCATCCACGCTACCGCCAACATCAAGTGCCTCCAAAACATCAGTTGTGAATTTGAGCAAGTTGGTTGTAATTGAACGACCCCTCAAAAACCCATGCTGATTATTGGATACAAAAGGACCAATATGACTACAGACTACTCACACAATCATAACGTACTCTCTCAAACACTTTAGCAAAAGGTGACAATTGAGTTATTGAGTTGGAGCTGGTTATGTCATTTCTTCTACCAGACTTGAATATGGGAATAACCTTGCCAATTTTCCATTTGGAGGGGAATACCGAGGCTCTCAAGGACAGATCTAAGATAAACTTTAAAGGATACTTTAATATAAAATGAAGCAAACAAGCATCAAGTTAATTTCAGCACCGTTAAAGAAATTCCATCTTAAAAGTTATGAAAGACTTTGGTTTTCAATGTTCATATTTCTTATTGCTTCTGTATTAAGTTCATTTAACTCTGAATTTACGATAGGTGAGGAGAGGATGAGCATTTATAAGTATATTTACATTAACATGGACAAATGCATTTTTTAATAATAGATTCCTTGCGAGTAGTCTATAAGAGTAGACACTTTCTGGAAATGGGTCTCTATAACATAAATACACACAGTATTCAATATATATTCGAACTAAATTTCTTGCCTTGAAGTGGTAAAAATAGTCAGTCTCATAGCAGCGAAATTCGACTATGAATTGAATGGTTAAAACAACACAATACTCCGATTTCTTAAGCATTCACAATATTTCTTAAGGTAAGCCTACCGATTATCGGCCAGTTAGGGATAAGTTTCGATTTATATTTTATATAATCGTGTCCAAGACATTATCTAAGATAATTAAAGTGGATTTCAATGCTTTATCAACTTATTTACACCATTTGTAACGAGTAACACCTTCAAAAATTGTATCATTTTTCAAATCATGCCCACAATGATGAACCTTTCTAATATCGGTTGCACTTCCGTATTTATCCCACTGAAACAATTGACTAAAATGACGATATTAAAATAATCTATTTCTGTACCAAACCCAAAGCTAAACCTAACCTATCAATTCTCTCAATCGATTATTTTAGTGAGGCAGATATGGAAGTGCAGCTCTAATACCGGCCAATGTCACAGTAACGAACAATAGCTCAAAAACAGAATCCTCGAGAAAACGGCAAAATTACATACTTGCCGAGAGGTCAGAGTCAGAGCCTACTAAATCCTTAATTCCTCATCTCAAACTCTATATAGGCTACTGTATTTTTGGAAAAACTAAAAACCAATCACTTGTTTCCATTTCATTTCAATCAGCGTTTGAAAACTTTGAACAGGCGCTAATTTTTCATGTTGAAATGTGAGTGACCGATATTTGGTAGAAGACCAAAGGTTTACCTTATTATCGGGAATGCACTTTTTTCGGGGTCTTGACGTTGATAATGTATTCCTTAAAAAATAAGTAAAATCAATAAGTTATTACATTAATAATCAATAGGCTATTAATTTCTGGAAAACTTGATACAAAGTGAAGTAGCAACACGATAAGCCAATTTGACATAAATACAATAGGAAGTCTCATACTTATATGACCGGTGAGCTGGATAAATGATATAAAAAGTTCCAAGTTATACAAATTCGCAAATGGTGGCAGGATCACTCATACTCATTGTCCTCATAAGCTTTAAAGTAAATGCGTAACTCAAATTAAAAGGATGTAGATTTCCAGGATTTCAATAATTAGTTTCAACTCTTACTAAGCCCGAAGGAGTTAGATTCCTAGTATTCTATTAGCTACCGTTGAATAGAAATGTAGTGGGATTAAAAATGACATTGAATTTTAAATATTACAAGAAAACCATAACCATACTTTAAATATTTGTGTTGCTTCACAATCAAATGACAATACTTCATCCAGCAAATCCAAAATGGCTTTCAATGCTATTTAAGGGTGAATATTATACAATATGATATGAACAATGCTAAATACATACATTTATGGGTAGATAAGTGTTGATTTTCTTCGAAAGCTGCAATCTTACACCTTCTTCGCCGTAAATATGGATTACCAGTTTATTCATTTTAGAACAAAGTCTACAAATGAATCCAGTAATAAATGCTGAGTCAACGCTCCCCATGACTAAGTATTTTCAAAGTTCTAAAGTCTGTAAAAGTTTAATAAGGAACAGTTTTCCTTGACAACTCTTTGGGCCAAATACTACATAATTTCAAACAATCCTAACTTGGAAAATTGTTCACTAAAATACTATTTTTCAAGCAAATAAATATTACTACAATTGACAGAGAACTCAATTATCTTTTATCATCCTTCACAACAAAAACAGGATATTATTGGAAAATAAAATAAAATAAGAGCCAACTCAACTCCATACGACAGCACACAGTAGTACAGTTCGTTGTTGATCCCATATGATCGTGAAACGATGAAAGATGTATTTAGAAAACATGTGATGTGATTGAAGTAGAGTCTAGAAACAATCAAACAATGGAGTACTGCTCTTGAAGGCTTGTCACTTTCAATCACTGAATAATAATAATTAATAGATGACTGAATTATTCATAATAATTATAATTATGGTAATTATTTCTTAAGATTAACTTATATCTAATAACTCAAACCGAGCGACTCTTTTTTAAATAGCTGTAGACACTCTATTAGCCTAACTCAATCTAGACGATTATTTCATCAGACCAGTTTTCTTCTCACTCGCACTCATTTTTTCCCACTACACTCTTCTCTTTTCTCTCCTCCCATCATTTGAACTCTGGATGGGTCACTCGTTCGCTCATTCTCGTTTCTCTCTCATTCTCATTGTAGTTGTTGGTAATATGGCGGTGAAGTAAGTTTACATTTTGTGTTGTTTTGGTGTCCGGAAAAGAAATAAGTTGGAAAATTGTATTGTTTTTCTGTAGAATGTTTGGAATCGAAATCTAAAGGTAAGTTTTATTTCCTTTTCCATAATCTCCCAGATAAATGGCATTATCATCATATCTTTTTAACCAAATGAATTGGGATCTTGACAGTTCTCTGTTCTATTTTGGTTTCACAATGTTATCGCCAATCTTCTTTGTCCGTACCGTAGTGGCCTTTCCCAAACACTAGTATTGGTAGAATATTTTCTAGTATACTCTTTAATATAATTCTGTTCAATTATTCGTTTCATTTACTGTTGACAATTTATATCAGAAAAAGTAAAAGGTTAGTACAGTAATCTAAGTTCCCTTCTCCAAGAAACTTTTGGAAATCTATTTGTTATATAAATAACTAGTACGGTAGTTCTGTTTACATTAGACCTCACTAGCCTAAACACTCTTCACTCAAAACGTTATATTTTCAAAACAAGCTCAAGAGCACTTTCGACTAGATAATTTTCGTTGCACTATCATAGATGATTAAAGCTTCAAAAAGCAATAATTAAAAAGTTCAAAGCTTTTGAAAAAAAAAACAGAAATTAACCATAAAATTTTTAAAAAGTCAATTTTTCCCAATCTCGTCCCGTAATGGGCTATTTATCAAGAATTTGGATCAAGAAACCCTACCAAAACGTAAAAAGATCTTTAGATAAAATCTCAATATTTAAGATTATGAACCCCCTCTAATTCCCCTGTTGGTTTAATCGAATTTTTGTCAGGGATTAAACCTCATGTCAATTTAAAACTACCCGCACCCAAATCAGGGGTAAATTTGGCCTCCCTAAACAAGATGGGGGACCTACTGCCTAATTTGAATATAACGTATGATTGAGAATAGTTTTTTATTAGAGAGAGAACCAAAATTGTTTATCGTAACTTAGATGGTCTGGGATTGCATTATTCATTATTGTAGATGGATTGGGTACCGGTATCTTTCTGTCACTTTATCATTAAGCTAACTTACTTCTTTATTCTCAACCGACTCTGAAAACGTTTTTTATGGGGATAATGACATGTATGAGGTGATATTCCCGAAAACATTTCTGGATTCGCCCCTGCTTCCCCTGTCATTATTTCAATACCATTCAATTCTGAAAAATCCTTGAACCTGTTTATTCGAAATACTGAGGCCCTTTCAGACTCCGTGGTCCATTACACAACAAAGTGTTTGCGTATCTATTTTTCTCTGTTACACAAACATTTTTAAAGTATGTGCAGATATTTTGATCAACGCTTTAAGACATAAGTTAATTTGGAATAAATCCCAACAACGACTTTATAATCTGTTACAACCTCAGTGTAATTGTCAAGAGATTTCGCATGGCTTTGCACAGCACGTAAACAAACTCACTTACTATTCCTTTAGAATCTTAGTAAAGGATCTATAGGAGATGAGGTCTACGCGGAAATATGTCAGACCAGGCCAGGATTCGGACCACTGCTGATGTAGGCTATCTTAACAAGCACGAAAATTAAGTATGTATATTCTAAAGATTTCAATAGTTGAAATCTCAACTATATAATTATATAGTTAACTATATAATTTCAATAGTTGAGTACCGTACTAATAAAATGAAAATAGTAAAGTTACTAGAATTGGGATTCAAATCAACTAATTACCGTGTATTCTCATTTCTATTGATAACAAGCATGGCATAATAGAATTGACTGCTTGCTAGCGATTAAATATTTTTTTATAATTATTGTTATTTGGACAATGAAACTTGAAACATAAAACGTCATGCTCTGTTTAAAAAAATGTAATCAACTGTCCTCTACAATTTTTTTATAACAAGATGTGCTTATGCTTAGAATTTAGATATGTTGTGGAGTCAAGTGTAATAGTGGGGGTTATGCCCTTATGCCATAACTTTGTTCTAGCAAATAAAAGTCATTAAATAATCTTAAACTCTTAAAGAAACAATCATCCTCCCGAAGTTGTTGAACATTTTTGTCCTCCCATGTCTATCAAATTCACGCTCTCAAATTAGGCGGTTGGATGAAATTGCCAGCAATTGATAGTAGATAATTACCAACCTCAATGCACGAATTGGTAGCACTACCTAGTCAATTATTTTGTCACCACAGACAGCTACGTTTTTGCAACACCGCATTTTATTCTAGCTGCCTAATTTGATGGCGTGAAGTATAATTCTTTATTTGTGTACGTATGAAAAAAATTTATACAATATTTTGAATCGTGATCAAAAAACTACAAAATTATGGAAGCGCTATGATGATGCCAAATTCTGAGCCTCAGGGAATTGTTGATGTTCAAATTAGGTTCAAAAATAAGGGTCCTAATTTCATTAATTCCAAGGACTACCTTGTTGGTTCTTCCTTTGCTTTTATTTTGCAAATTCAGTAAATACCATTCTTGATATTTTTTAAATTCAAACAGTACAGTATCGAAATAAAATACTGTGATGTTGAAGATTCATCTTGTTTCTACTAATATGTAATAAAAACTTGAAAAACACTTTATAGCGGAAATTAACTCATGTTATGGCGTGACGGCCGTTTCACTCTGTTGTCAAGAGCATCGTCAGACGACCCACAGTACATTCACCGTACATTTTTAGTTGAGTGTACTTTGGCTCGTCTGACGATGATCTTGACAACAGAGTGAAACGGCCGTCACGCCATAACGTGAGTTAATTTCCACTTTAAAGTGTTTTTTAAGTTTTTATTAAATAAAATACACTACATAATACATTAAATAAAGTATTCTATCTGTCAGACAGCATTTTTAGGCTGATGCAGTTTTGAAAAGAAATATGGACATGATAGAAAAGAAGAAAGGAAACTTGAAAGGATCTAGCGCGTTGTACGAAGGCATCTCAATTTTTTAAGCATTCAAGTTTGTTTATGAGTTTGTTTCATAACCAGCTTTAATTGTAATTTTATTACAAGCGCCTTTCCCTTTCTTCTAAAATTTAGTGTGTGTTGATCTTGGTTAACAGCTGAGCGAATAATATTGAGACTTGGCTAATTTTACTGCACTATCCTATTTTTAGTGTTGTAAACAAACAGATAACGCGCCAAGTTCCCCGTCCTCCTCTAGGGTTTGGAGCAGTGTGCCAAGGTATTTCAAATTGACATTGCTCGCTTTATAATGCATGGTCCTTAAACTCAAAATATATTCATCCCGTTTGCAGTCATAATCCAAAATTTCAATTTATAGAACCAGTCTTATTCTACCTGATTTTAAACTTGCTCATCAGTCCAGCATTTTTGAATGTTAGTGAAAATATCACAAAATATTTTTGATAACAGCGTTAGTGCGGGTGATTATTGTATCTTTCTTCTCTGGGCTACTTTCTTCATCCAAGGAGAACCACATTTGTTATTAATGTAAATTGTTGGTAGTGTTCACTCAACAATCTGTTGGTTTGCAATTCAATTCATGGCAAGGTCTAAAATATTCACATCATATTCAACTCCCCTAGTCAACTTAAATATCAAGCTGAATTCTCATCCAATATTAAAAATGAAGTCATGCACAGGTGCATTATTACCTTTAATAATATTATTTCTTGTTAGATTTAAGTAGCGAGCCACTTTGAATTGAAGATTAAATTAAAAAAATGCAAGGATGACCCTTGGGGGAGTTACAAAAATGTTGGGGGGGGGGGGGCATTAAATGAAATGAGAGAGAAATGGAGCTAGTGTGAGACAGAAGAGTGTGTCAATGACTTTTCATAATTTTTTATAACTTCATGAAAGTTTTAGTGTTGACTTCTATAAGAACTTGTATCAAATTAAAAATACAATCGTTTTTTAGAGCAAATACGCTATTTTCTACTTGAAAAAAATCTATTCAACTTCAGTATGAAGTGAATAGGTACTTTATTTTAAACTTTTTAGTTTGTGAATATTTAATTTTTTTGAGTATCATTTTATTGAAGTTGGTTTTGTTATTTTATGCTTTCGAGTTGAGTATTCAAATTCTGAAAACATAATAAACTTGTACATGTTTGAATGTTCTTATGCATTATGAAATATTTAGCAAATTTGCTAATCAATATAACTTCTAAATAAATTGATCTATAAATATCTATAAAATTATTTAGACATACTGCTTGAACATTTTATAAACTATTTAAAATTCTACTATTCTATTCTGTAATTCTATAGCTCACTGTAATGAATTATAATCATGCAACTTTCATTAATTTAATGTAACATGAAACATTAATAACTTTAAAGATTTTCTTTTAAATTATTATTTGATAGTTGACGATCTCGAAAACATTTTTTATGGCCCTGGGTTGAAACTGGCTTACTATTTGGCTTTTTATTGAACTATTCATAGTTGGTTGAAAGTTATTGTCCTGTTTTTATTTTATTGATTTCTTGAGTGGTAATTACTAATTAGTGTCTGCTGTTGAGTAAAATGTTTAAATAACGTTTTATGTGTTACTTTTTAAGTATTCCCAGCATTATTTTGGAGTTAGAACCAGTAACAGTATCGTGTATTAATGTATGTGGAAATTGTTGGAAGCGGGATGTAGGCTGATCCATAGCCTCAACTATGGTTGGGTTCCTATGGTTCATTCTTTTATAAACCTAAAAATTCATCAGTGATTTGAAAAATGTAGTACAGTGCATTATTCAAAATAAAATGATTCAATAAGGAGTTTTAACAATAGTTTTTGCCTTTTAGTAATGCCGTCGTTAGGTTCAAACAATGAAAACAATTTTCATTTGCTTGTCAATAGAACTACCGTTCAACGTAGCCGCAACCTTAGTATTGAAAATTTACTTTCTATACTTGCATTAATGATAGTCACGTAAATTATTATGATAATGATGTAGAACTTGTGTTGTTGCTCCCTTTTTTTGAGTCTGCTTAGAGCACTCTTCCTGTCACGGACTTGTCAGAAACATTTTCTTGAACTATTGCGTCTACCTTTTCCATTCATTTAGGACCTATTGTGATCTATATCGATTGCTTACGTTATCTAGAACGATAATGAGTACTGTAGAGCTGCAGTGTATGCTCTATCACCTGAAACGTCATATCGCCAGCCTGCACTATACTAGCCGCGCTCAGTGTATGCTAAATCAATTTTAAGTAACTGATTACGTCAGATTATAATCACAGACACGTGTCATCTTCAAATTCTAAATGGAAACTGAACCAATGTATTAGTTGGTCTGATAAAATAGTATAGTACTTCCATATAATCGAATTCCTGTAGTGTTTTGATGGAAATTTATGCTAATATTACCAATACTTCTAAAATTAGGTAGGAGCATGGTTGGTGCATGTAGAATTCGATTACTGTATATCCAGTTAAGCTCGTACATTTCCATAAAAAAACATAGAGTGCAAGTTCAAATTTTTATTGACAAATGGAGATAAATTAGAATGTTAATCCAGGCTCATTAAAACCAACATACAGTAGAGTCCCGCCAATCCAAACTCCGCTATTCCGAAAATGCGCCTATTCCGAGCACGGGTTGGAATAATGTGAGAGCATGGGAGCGCTAAAATAAGACGAAGATCACTTCCCTTAGCTTGCTCATCCCCGCACTAGTGTGTATTGATCGGTTCGATAACAAGTTACAGATGATTATACTACCGTATAATTGACGGCAAACACTTACACACTAATAAAAAGTCAATAAGTGGATGTTATTTTGGTAAAATCCGCCTATTCCGAATTCCCGCGATTGCAAACAGGGTTCGGTCCCAATTAGTTCGGAATAGCGCATGACATAAACATTGCTGAATAAAGCATGTAGGGTAGAAAGTTCAAAATTCACGGGAATGACATCAGCTTTTGAACGACATTTAAAAGGATTTCAGGGTCTGAAGATGGCCTTGCTTTCTGAAGGTTAGCGTTTTGCATTCTGAAATCAATTTAACTTCAGAAGTCATTGAATTGCTAATAAAATGTGTCACTTAGTGAAGGGATTTATACAGATAATATGCACTGGATCAAAAAATTAATGATGGAATCTGAGAAAAAACATGTGTTTAATCTGTATAAATATTTTGTGTTTTCAATATTTATACTACGAAATTTATTGTTTTAATTTTTCTGTATGAGTTTTGATAACGGGCTTAGTTTTACTGGATTTGAAACCTAATAATTAGCTAGTTTGTCAAATTTGATGTTATAGTTTGTTTATATTCTTTCCATGTAATTATTCTTGTTCTTGAGTCTATAAAAATGTTATTTTTATGAAATATACGATCGTAATAATTTTATCAGTACATGGAGAATATACTTAGAATTTATTGTGAGTCGGAACAGGCAAATGCCTAATTTTTGAAGGGAAGAAGAAAAACGTCATGTATAGTTTACCAAATTGTTGCAAAATTACTTTAATAAAATATAAGAGCACTGCTCTTATCAACACTTGTCTGGGCCAAGATTTTCCCCCTGCTGTTTTGCACAAGTTAGCTGTGTGATTATTGGCTTGGCTCCAGCCGCTTCAGAGTCATTTTAGTTAATAATAAACTTTCTTTTATCTAAGTTTTGGCTGCATCCTCCAACAATAGAAAATCATTATTTAAAAAAAAAAAATAATAATAGAATGGCCTTCCCTCCTTTTATGCTCTCTGGAGCTATCTTGTTCAGTTATATACTACTGATAGTGTAGTGAAAGTAACCTAGTTAGATGTCCTCAACTTCTATTCTACGTGTGTTGGGTAAGCGCTGTTCGGATTCGCTCAGCTGACTGAGCTGAGCTCAGAGCATGGAGTCGTGAATTCGTAGGAGGTGTGAGCTCATTCACTCAGTATCGTACCCAGCTGCCAAAGAGCCAGAGACCTCGAGAACGGCTGCTCGTTTATTCTCGATGATATTTACCTCTGACATGAAACTGGTTTTCGATCTCAGAATCCTATTGCTATCTACAAAGAATATTACATTAAATGGTTTCAAATATCAATCTCATCAGCATTAGCCCTATTATATTACGAGACTTGTGCCTTGAAGCACTATTGTTAATTAAAACGATGATATTGTTATTGAAGCAATCAGATTAGTTTCTAAATTGAGTGTATTGTTCAATTTATAAGGCAGGTGAAAATAATTGGGGCTGGACTATTGTAGATCTATTTTCTCCATATTGTTATTTCTATTAGGATCAATTCGTTTCAATATCATAACAGGAAAGCTGATACTGTATTTTCTCCATTATGTTATTGCTGTAAATAATTAAAACGTTATTATGAACTAAACCATGTTTATAAAATAATGGGTTATTTATTAAGAATGCAACCTTATAAGGTTGCCTCTAAGTCCCTTATTATACAGAGCCACAATTAAGGATAAATTACACCAACCGAGTACTTTGATTAAAAAAATCAGCTGATGGTCCTAAACATGTTATTGCCTTCATGTAATTTGACATTGCTGAGTTCGGTCAGACGCTTAGCTGATGTAATTTAGCCTAAGTTGTGGCTCGCGACCGCGACCGAAGTGGCTCTGTATAATAAGGGCCTTAGGTTTAATTAATTTCAATTTCATAAGAAAAAGACTGCATATTATTTATTTGATGAAGCTTATTATTTTCACATGTACCATGTACGTTTTTAGAGTTATTGAATGTCTGAAATGTTCTATTGAGAATTGAAATTCGCATCGGTGTTACAGAAAATTTAATATTATACAATTTCTGCTGTCATGTTTTGTCAAATATATTATTTTGCTCCAACCCCTGGATTGGAACAGTGGCGTATGTAGAAAAAAATTCGGGTGTGTCCTGACAACGGGCAGTGGCGCACCCAGGATTTTACTATGGGGTGACGAAACGTCTGGGGGGTATGGAATATCCCCCTCGAAAAGAGGGATCTGGGGGTACTCCCAGGGAAAATTTTTCATTGAAGAGAAAATCACAGATTTCTACGCATTTCTATTAATTTTCCTATTTGTGTTTGAATTTCGGGGGGGGGGGGGGGCTCAAGCTCTCTTATATACGCCCATGGATTGGAATTACTCTGGAGAATTTATACTCTGTACTTGTACTAGCTGAATATTGAACCAGAAATGAGATTTATGTTATAAAAAAATTTCATGCTTGAAAAATCTAGCTATTTGATCGACAAATGATGGGATCATCAAACTTTCAGAAAATCGATAGAAGTTAGTATTTGCTCCTTCATTTGAGTCTCAATAACTTTATAATCTTTGTTTTGTTTCATAGTTGTCAAGTGTATGAATCATAGCTTTTTATATTTTTATCTCTATTTTGACAGTTTAAAAAATCTTATAAAATAGTAGAGAATTGTCTCATAATTCTATTAAACGAAAAATTTACAATATTGAAAAAATACAAACCAGCACTATTTACTGATAAGAATAGTGCTTCCTCCAATTTATCTGTTGTGCAATTTATTAATTATTTATGGATGCCTCTTATCTGTTCAATTACTACTGTACATTCAAACTCACTGAGTCCATTCAGTATCACATAATTTTCAATTAAAACATTCCATTTGTCCTCAAAATATGAATAATTGACAAACTTTTAATGAATAAATTACTGTATTATAATGTTATTGAATTTTTCTACTGTTAGCAAACAAAGTGAAATGAACAAAAGATTAATACTATTTTATTAAGTAAATACAATTTTTATATTCAGTTATAAAATTATTTCATTAAACGAAACAATCAATCGACAAACCAAATTTTGCTGAAATTCATCAACAATTAAAAATATACTCGTAAAGAAAATCCAATGAAATCGAGCGTATGAGTTCGAACAGTCTTGTTAACGTAGGCCTTCTTGTACTATATGTCTCTTAGGCTGATTTGATTGAAACTCGACAATTCTATAGCGTTTCCGGTAAATTATAAATTATTACTGAAAATCTCCATGGACCAATGGAAATGTTTGTTGTGTAAAATGAAATTTGTATTCTTTGATTAGTGTCACTGACTAGTCTCTTATCTATCTTCTTTTTATCTTATCTGTAATTCATTTGCATTTGAATTTTATAGTTCACCAATTATTTGTAATTTACTTTTGCAGATGGACTCATTTTTAGGACTGTTTGAGCCCGACAGGGACGGAGAGGACACCCAACTTCCTCCTGAGCCTCAAGTGGGAAACGTAGAGTACAAGTTGAAGCTGGTGAACCCATCTCGACTTAGATTCCAGCACCTTGTTACTCAGGTATACTCAACTCACTAATTATTGTTATAGACATATTGGAAAGGCAGCAGCTGAAAATTAAATTCATATTATATGGTTTCCTCGTTACTAAAATAATGTATTTTTTTTAAATCTTAGACATACTGTGTATAACTATAGAGTTTTCATAAAAGAACGGTGGGGCTTTAAGCAAAAGAAAAATTATAAATTTTTATAAATGGGGATTTAAAAGAAAAGAGAATTACTTACAGTTCTTTATCCATCAGAATGGTCGTCTCAAACAGTTTTTTTCACAACTAATAAATTTTTATACGTGCACCATCAGTCCTTCCATTTGTCACAGATCCTTTTTATAAAAAGTTTGTATGTCGATTTGTATAGGCTGACAGGGCACGCTAAGGGCACTCAGGCAGACTAACCTCTGGCCACCAAGGACTGCAGACCTGAGAATTATACCTTGCGAATTTTGCTTGAGGTAGTTAATCAGAAACATAGATCATAGATTATAGTCAAAAAATTAAAGACCTAACCATTAAAACAACAGGATTAATGAAGCAATGGCAACTGTTTACGAAGATATGGGGAAAAAAAGTTTGAACTGAACCTGAGTATCGAGCGTCTATTAGTGTCCTCATGGACAAAAACTCTTCTAAAAATCCTTGAGACAACCATTTTGATAAGTAAACAGCAATAATAGTTATTAATTCTCTTTTCATTTAAATTATGTTCAAAGCCCACTCATTCTTCTTTGAAAACCCTGTATATGAACCATTCCAATTTACTAATAAAAAGAGTGAAATTCGCTTAACTTTTCCAAATAATCGATTAACAATATAGATTGAACAATCGATTAAGTTTATCCTTTGTCAAGTGATTGAGTAATTGAAACAGTGAGAAACAGAAAATATCAGGCTTGCCAGGTTAATGAATTCGTCAGCTAACTGCTCATTGCAGAAAATTGTTTATACTAAACAGTAATCCAGAGTAAGTGCTACGGCTTTTTTATTTTATAACTGATCTTTCTTTTCCTCATTACGTAATATGTGCTGATCAACGTTTTCGACCATTTTATAAACTGTATTTCCATTTTGCTAATTTAGTGATTCAAGGAAAATGCGAGTCAAATAATCTTAATAATCTTGTATTGTTTACAGGAGTACTTCAGTTCACAGGAGTACAAACATAATAGTTAATTTTTTTGATAATTTCTATAAAATTTGACTATAATTATATTGAAATTATCCGGTTATATTTCCTAAGAATCATATTTTTCCTGAGGGTATTTCCCTCTTTTGTGGTCGGGAGGACACGTAAAGCCTGTCGGTCCCGGTTGCCTTAATTCAGTTGTTAAGTCAAGTCATGTAAGATGCCCTGTTAATTATTATTATATTTTTTTTAATTGTTGTTATTACTAATGATTCTGCTCTCACAGGACCCATATTGAGACCTATTGATAATAAAAGTTTGTCAAGTATAATACATTAGAAACCTGCATTACAAATAAATTAACATTTATTATTGTGCTTCAAACCACTTTAGTGCATTTTGAATTTAATATAAGTAAAAGTTTCTTTTCTCAATTTGTTATTGTCTCAATTTACATTTTGATTATTCTTTGACCGATAGAAGTTTTCAGTTCATTTAACCTTTGTTTAGTTTTCATTAGATTCGAATATTTGAAAAATGTGTTTGTTTTTTGTTGGGTTTATTTACATCAGATTTTTCAGAATTAAATTCTCTACGAGTTTTGTATTCAAATTTCATGCATTTATCAGTCATGTAAAAACGTTATTGTACATCAAAGCTGAAAAAACTTGTTTTTAGGCACATCGATTTCTGTTTTACATCATAATATCATGAAAACTAATAAAGATAGAGTTCTGGGACCTATTTTATTCGGTTTTTATTATCAAAACCAATAAGATATAACTGTATTTGGTCCTTAATTTTCCTTCTCAGAATTTCAGTATGACTTTCTTTTGCCGAGGGTTCTGGGCGAAATCTTTCACTCTGTATAACTCGCTAACAAAGCGTTTCCGGACATATGCTTATTGTAAATTTTTTTCTTATTTTTAGATCTAGAATCAGTTGCCGAAGTTTGAACCTTTCCTCCTGAAACATCCTGTATATTTTTACGCATCTGAGAAAGTAATTATGATTGCATATACAGATTTTCCAATGAATAAAATGTAAACTAATCTCTTATTTCAATAATTTGAACACATTGTTATGGGGAGTTCTATTTCTTAATAAAATAGCATGTAATTCACTTCACGAAAAATCGATCAACATTTTTTGTTGTCATTTTACGTGCTCTACGTTTTTTAGATGAAATGGAGACTACGAGAAGGACATGGAGAAGCGATCTATGAGATTGGAGTCGAGGATAGCGGTCTGTTGACTGGCTTATCTGAAGAAGAGATGACTGCCAGTTTGGAGACACTTGAGCAAATGGCAACAACACTCGGAGCTACAACAACTGTGCTAAGAGAGAGAATTGTTGATGACTCAAGGCAGGTGGCTGAAGTACTCGTTCGCAAGGTAAGCTTATATTCAATAAGCGTTTTGAATAAATCTACTCCACTTCCTAGACAATAAGCTCTGTGTTTATCTAGGATTCATCCATATCAATGTAAACTAGTAGGACATGTTGAGGTAAAAGGTTAAGTGTAAGAATGGCCTTAATGGCCAAGACTTCGCCTCTTTGTGTGATTCATCTCTCAGAGCCAAGCACTCTTTTTCTTTTTTTAAGAATCACATCATTTATTTCTGCTGTACAGTGCCTTAAAATATAATTATATTTGTTGCATTTATAATCTTTTCTGTTCAGACTATTCAACCGTTATTTTCACTTTTCAAAAATCACTGTTCCTCACTTGAACTAAGTTATGGGTTCTGAGAGGTGCTAATATTAATAATACTTTTATCATTCATGTACATTGTAAATTTACACAAATAAAGCCATCTGAATCTGAATTCCACGCCAATATACAAAGTAGGAAATTGATTTTAGGTAATGCTATTTTTTGTTATTGAATAGAAATAAACATTGAACGTTTCAAGGTAAAAATTGCATGACTTGCTGAAGTCAGAAGCCTCACCTTGATGACTTAAAACTCACCGAAAATAATTCGCTACAGATTTTTATCTGAGCAAGTCATGAATGGCTAAAAGATAAAAATCCGATTTCATGAATGAAAATAAATAAATAAATGACTGTATGAAATCTTTTTTCTATTAAAGCTTCCACACAGAGGTTAATAGAAAACAAGTTTTTAACAATAATCATGGGGTGTACACTTATTTGTACACCTTTAAAAATTATGTAAAACGATAACTGTATTGACTATAATACTTTATCCAATTATGAGGATGTAAATTATTTATATCATTGCGACAGGTAGTTCATTTCAGTAGAAGTGTAGTAAAACGTAAAACAAGAAATATTGTTTTTTATAATTGTTTGAAAAATATTGAAATGGATTTACTGGAAATGCTTTTACAAGCGACTATTTATAATGTTTTTTCTTATTGCCTTAAATAAATCCAGAATTAATTCGTGAGTTTGCTAATAGCAATATTGAAATGGGTATCAGGATTGATATTTCAAAAAATATCCAAAAGTCAAATCAACCCATCGAGTAGATGTATCCTCTCCCAGAAATTGAAAATGGAAAGAGCCCAGAAATAAGACAAAGTAATTTGAAACAATTATGTCCTTTTGGATAACATTATAATTGTGGTCTAATAAATGCAGTAGTCGCCAACTCAAAAAGAAGGTTTGAAGGTTGTTGAAATTGGCTTTCTTAAAACTATAATGTTTAGCTAGAGATTTCTGCTAATTGGAGGTGTGACTTTGCAGGTTCCAGATGACCAGCACAACATAGAGGTTAGGGTGGCTGTGATGGGAAGCGCTGATGCAGGGAAGTCGACTCTGCTGGGAGTGCTGACCCAGGGTCAGCTGGACAATGGTCGGGGCCGGGCCAGGCTCAACATGTTCAGGCACCTTCATGAAGTGCAGTCGGGACGTACCTCATCCATATCACACGAGATTCTCGGCTTCGACTCAGAGGTTAATAGAAAACAAGTTTTTTAACAATCATCAATACTATTTTTCTCCATTTAGAAAATAATGTGACTGGTTCCTTTGCAAGTAAGTTTTCATAAATAGTTTTCAGCGCTTTTTTGCAGTTGCAAAGTTTGTTGTTCGATAATAGGTGCAAACAATGGATCTGGGAAGTGATAGCCATGAGCCGTAGCAGGTAACTGTTCTGTCAGATAATGATAAGCTACAAACTCTCACGGCCTATTTGTATGGGTGGCCGACTGGATCTGCCAGCAAAAATGACTGTTCTCTGCTGTGGAATCACTTCCCGGTGTTTCGGAACTAACCTAAAGCTGTAGGCCCCACTCATCAATTATCATAATCCAACTCATTACTCACGCACAGGTCTCAAACCTATGATGGTTGACATCCTCAAAAAAAATACAAGACTTCCAGGGAGGTTACAAAAATTGCACGTAGCTGATGAAGACACCATACTCTGGCTTGATAATCGTATCTACTGGTACGAACGCAAAACGGAAAAAAATAATAGTCTATTGTTGACAACGCTTCCATTCTCATTGATGGAACGTGCTGCAATGAGGTTGTAAATTGACTCTGGTTTCTTCTCTCTCCTCAAATGTCTTTGTCACTCCTATTTGTCAGGTTCAGTTCTAGTGTTTTCAACAATTTTCCAGAATGTTCCAGATTATGCTATTAGTTTTCCAGAAGTTCCTGGAATACTTTCAAAGGGCATATAAGGAGTAGTCCTTATGAAAATTTGTTCACTTGTTATTTGCTCTTCTCAACGTTTGTATCCAGTGACAATATAGACATTGTGATTATGCATCTCAAGTGCTCGTGATCAGTTTATGTGGTAAATTCTTTGACAGTAGACTTCCTTCTTAGTGGCAGAATACTCAGTGTTATTATTGCGGTTATCTAATACCATAACAGGCACTGTGCTTCATAAGTGTTCAGTTGTTTATTGGTTTAGTGACCGGCCTTAGAAGTTAGAAATTAGTTTTAGTTGTGTGATATAACTGAATTGTGCGTGTTGTAAGTAATAAGTAATTTGTGTGAATAAATTTCAAGTGTTGCCAGTATTATTTTAATGGTAGAACCCATAACACTAGGGAATTGGACATCTGTTTTCTACTGCTGGAACCATACAAGTATAATATTATCTATATAATGTTCAATCTGGAAGTTCTTTCATAAAACGAGCTTTAATAAAAAAGATATATGCTATTTTAATTTTCTAAAATCCAGTCCAGTGGCCAATAAAATAATTAGTAGTGAGAACCTTTTGTCACAACGTTTTTCTTCTTTTTTCGGAAGATGAAGCCCACATAGGTCTGAGACCTGTGCGTGGGTAATGAATTGGATGGTGGTAATTGATGAGTTGAACCTACAGTTTTAGGTGGGTTCCGAACCAACGGGAAGTGGTTTTACAGCAGAGAACAGAGTCTTTTTTGCTGGCCAATCCAATCGGTCACCCCTACAAAGATGGCCCAGGAGTTTTGTAGCTTATCTCTGATTGGACAGATACCTGCTACGGCACTCGGCTATCACTCCCCTTTCTCCACATAACATTAATAATAGTACTCTACTGTATTCCATTTTATTGTAAATTATTATCATACAGTGTATGACAGTAAATTGATCATTTGTTGAAATTTCCAGTACATGATTTACAACGTCCCACTATCATTATTACTATACAGTATATCAACTTCTCAAATTGGGATGGTTGAACTACTTGAAATATCATTCGCTTAGTGACTTAGTGTTAGACTTAGTGACTAGGAAAGTCATTCGCTTACTACTATAGATTATTTGTTATTATTGTTAAAATCAGTTTTGATATGATGCTTTGCATATTTAGGTGTTGCAAATGCTTATTTGATAAGGAAATGTCTTCAACAGGGCGAAGTGATTAATTACAATGAGGTAATGACTTCAGAAGAGATATGTGAAAGGTCTAGCAAGCTGGTGACTTTCATGGATTTGGCTGGGCATAGGAAGTACCTCCGAACGACAGTGCAAGGATTAACAGGTGATTTTCATTTTTATTACTAAAGCCGGTCTTAAAATAAATTCTATTTTAAACTCTTATTTTAATAAAGTTCTGTACTACGCGAGGGTCCACTAATGTTAATAAATAGAAGATTTGAATCTTTAGCCAGCACCTAGATGAGTGTGATTGAGTTTCATTTTTGCAACTTCTTTGAAACAGATTCAGTTCTTCTCTAAAATCTTGCCTGGGTCACTTTGTATGTGAAAAATCCTAATTCTTTAACTCTGACCAGAATTAGCTTACATTGAAGACTGTATTGAACCTTTTTTATTCAATCGTTTCACTAAATAATCAATGGAATGCTAGTTCCCTAGCCTAGCTGATAGTAAGAATGCTGATAAATATAAGTAAATGTTATTGATTAAACTGAGGATGTAATCCACATTTTGAATAATAATTGATTCTTAATAATGTTTATTTGAATACTGATAATTCTAATACAATAATTGAATACCTAAATGGTCATGAAATTAGTTTAATACTGTATTTTTCGCTGACTGAATTGAAAAAGAGTGCACTTTGCACATCAATACAACTAGATTTGAAGACTGCACAATATGATGCGACTTTGGGCCAATTAGCGTGGTTTGGTTCTGTTTAAATTGAAAAGTAGAGCCGCCGAAGAATTGGAAACTTCGAATAACACATAGAGGATGCTAGATATTTCAGTTGACCGTACTTGAAATTTTGTCAAAGTTGGGCTTATACAGGGGTGCCCCCCAAGCCTCATGACGCACCCCCCCCCCCCCCCCCCAAAAAAAAATGCGAAAAAATAAGCCCCCGTATTCTTTCTAAAACTAAAAGAAGATTTATATAGGTATTGAAAAAATTCAAACCCATAATGAACAAAATGTATGTACATTTCTTGAGATTCTTTTCTTAGGTAACATTTTTTTGTAAAGGTAAAAAAGAAATATGAATGAAATGTATCGCAGTAGTGGCGCCATTCCATGCCCCTCCCTCTTAGCTTTCACGTCTCGCTAAGCTTGAATAATAATTTCCTGCACAAATCCTAAACATAACTATTTTAGCTAATTCATATTCTGTAGTATAATAATAATTATAAATTTATTGTCATTATATTGACATTCTATCTGGTGCAATCAACTTTAGCCCCCCCCCCCCCAAAAAAAAAAAAGGCCCTTGTGGGCACCCCTGGCTTATAATCTAGGGACGTAAAGAACTCAATCATCTTCGTCCTTTAATCAATTTAAAGGAACTTTTATTAAGTTTCTTATAAGATTATTATTATTTTTAGTAGTATTTTAATAGAGTTGTTTGGTTTTCTGTTGACAGGTTACTGGCCTCACCACGTGATGCTAGTTGTTAGCGGGAGAGCAGGTGTGCTTGGCATGACCAGGGAGCATCTGGCTCTGGCAATAGCACTCGATGTACCTTTCTTCATAGTTGTCACAAAGACTGATCTAGTTGCTCCCGACGAAGCCGTAATCTGTTTGAAGGCCCTTCTCAATGGTTCCGGATGTAGGAAGGTAAGTTAACAGAATCAACACTTTTCTGGTGGTTCCTGGCCTCTTTATCAACTAGTCTATCCTTAATGTATAATAAGAAGAAATTGTCACAACCACATTAATTAAAAAATATTGAGAAATGAGATTGATAATGGTATAATAACCGAAACTAGTTTCTCAATATTTTTTAATAGATCTGGTTGTGACAATTTCGTATTATTATTCATTATGGATACCTTCCACAATATCTTCGCTACTACAAAGATAGTCTATCCTTCTCTGTCATTCCAATATGTTTAGCTCATTAGCCACTTTGTCCAATCTTACTTATTTTTCGTAATCGCTGCAGGAGAAGCAGCCAGCCAGCTATGAAGCCATCTGTCAAGTAATGTTTTTGGCCTTCTAGCAGTACGTCTCCTCTTATTCTTTTAACACGGCCTTTAATAGCGGTCAGAGCTATTAAGACCTGGATTCGCTGACTTGGATTCGGCCTATGGAGAGTCGGCTCACCGTAGCATGTTGTAGTGAGTTGAGTTGCTCTCCATAAGCCGATTTTGAGTCTACGAGTCAGCGAATCCAGGCATCTAACCTTCTGATTCTTAATAATTTTATGGTGCCCCTATATTTTCGTCTATTATAAATCTTCTATTCGTTTACATCGTTCTTATTATCTGCTTCATTTCCTTTAGTTTCTATTCTTATTTTCCATTCCCTTGTTCTGAACCTTGGAGTTTTTCAGCAAGAACCTTTCAGATCTTTTTAGTGCGTTCGAAAACAGACATTTTATACGACACAGGACTTACGAAAGTTATATAAATAAATTTTGATTGTAATAGTCTTACTGATAACTTGCTGAATAATTTAATAACGCCAAATTTAAAAAAAAAAAATAATATTGGAATTTTTAGTTAGCAACTAGTAGTTTTCAATTAAAAAATATTATAGGAGGAGAATTATCTACCTCAAATTTATCGGTGACGTATTTCTTGGAAAATAATATTTTACTTTCGTGACATAGCTCCTATTTACCTTTCAATGACAATGGTTGGAACAGTCTGCGACCCCAATTTTCCACTATACCGTACACAGAAGTACTTTTAGCAGTTATTCTGTTATACATAATTTAATTTTTTTTAATTCATTATTATTTTTAATACATTATACATAATTACTATACTATAATTCATATCTTATATTTTAGAAGAGTGCAAGATAGATGTTTATGTTAATAGTGGTCATTGACCTACCCTCATTTGTTTAAATTATATTATAAATATTGAATTTGTTTTAATTTTATATATTTGTTGATTTAGAATGTAGATCCATCTTATTCTACAGTTTATAATTATGAAAACAGAAGTTTGATACTTGTTAAATTTTATTATTTTGTATTAATAACGGGTTCTAATAGCTAAAATAAGGCTGGCAACACTAAAGTTCACACTTGCACTTTATTTACACAAATTAGTCTATTCACACAAATTAATTACAAGTTCAATTAATGAAATAAAAATAGATCATCAAATGACAAGCTAATACTTATTTTCAGTAATTATTTACAAGAATTGATAAATAAGTAATTACAGGCTAATCAATAATAAAATAAACAAGAGTCCAATAAACTGTACAAATGAATAATTAATTAGGCTGATCAATAATTAAAGGAACAAGAGTCCAATAAACTGTACAATAATGCAGAAAGAAATTATAAAATAAGGAACTAATTACTTACAAAAGCACAGTCCAATTCGTTATCTGACAGTCCCAAATAATATCACTTAACACAACGTCTTTAAACTATTAGTAAGCTGCATTAACAGTAAACACTTGTCTCTGCACTTGACACTGTCTAAAGACTGAATAAAGCACTGTTTACTCCACTGGCACAAGATCTGTAATACAATCTGTCACACGCAGGTTTGAGAACGTAACTGTCACGCAAGCTTTTGTAGAAAAACTGATTAACTGGTTCACGTGGACTTCCTTTATATAGCTTTTGTAGTTGTACGTAGTTGTATAATTCCAAGAATTGGAGCTCACTAGACGCATCGAGAATCTTCAAGAGACACGATCTCGATCGTTCCAGGAATCCGGAGAAATCAATAGATCTCTTGAGAAATCAATTGAGTGATAGAGTTGCAGACTTGGAGAGTAAGAGTGACAAAGACATCTAATGAGAGAGAATGGAAAATATCAAATTGCGTCTGTCCATGAAAACAATGGAGTGATATAAATAGAACGAGCGCGTGACCAACCGCTTGCTCTCGTAACAATATATTTTTCCAATTTTATTAGTATTTTTTAATGATTGTTGCAGAGTGCAATGATTGTTAATGACCTGGATGATGTCATCACGGCGGGCTCAAACCAAATGACTGACAATGTTGTACCAATATTCTGCGTTTCGAGTGTAACGGGTGATGGTCTCGATCTCCTGACTAGGTTCCTACACGTTCTACCTCCTGGGATCTCACTCAAAGAAAAAGAAAGACTAGAACAGGTATTTAATATCTTTAATCAGAACAAAATATAAAATCGGTGTATAGTTCATATTTTAATAAAGCCTCAATGAGACCTACTTTTCGAGAAAGATTCTATAGGAAGTAAGCATCCTAAATTGAGACACGAACGGACACTAGATTCAAATAATTTCAATAAAAAATATATTCAATATAATTTAATAAAAAAATGTAAAATATATTCAAAATGTTTTCAGTAGGAAATAAAATTTGTGAATAAATTTCAATAAATTTTAAAATTTTGTGAAAAGCAGTTTTGGGCATTAGCCTGTTATATTCACATTGACTGTATTTTAGTTGAATGAAATATTGTAATAGGATACATAGAAGCTTTTCTTTTTGAGTGGAGCATTAAAGTCGGTACTTTAACTTGTTGTGTCTTCTATTCTATGACATTTGACGAAATCTATGAAAACAATTTCAAACAGAATTAATTGAATGACATCCTTTATTTTTTGTAATACAAAAAATGGTGGTGTTGGGGCGCAGCCGGTCCTCTTTTACACTTAACCAGACATAATAGCTGCTGTTGTTAATGTACCATAATCGGTTAGATTTCAGTATATACTGATGATATTTACCTTAATAAGGTATTTTTTATTGTTTAGATATAACTTCACAATATACTATGAGTTTCAATACCTCAATTACCACAATAATGCTTATAATAAGTTCCTACATTTTAGTAAATATTGATACTTTCATCAAATAGTATACAGATGTTCAAGCTCGTTTAAATTCATATTTATGAAGAAAAGCATCGATCTGGGATCTAGGCTGCTTACAATAACTGATCTATGGTTTGCAGGAGAGGTGTGAATTCCAAATTGACGAAACCTTCCGGGTACCAGAAGTGGGGACGGTTGTTGGTGGACTTTTAACAAGGGGCGTTATCACTGAGAATACAAGTCTGCTAATAGGTTAGTTCTCTCATTACCGTTCCACATATGTACTGGATTTTTCTTCTAGACATTCCTTTTAATATTACTTTTCATCGACAAATGCTTGCTAGAATAGTATTTCCAGAGCACCTTCTATTTCAGTTACATTATTTGTGTTGAAAAATATTTGCTTGTCAGCTTGTCAATATCAACTTGTCAACTCATTCTTGGCAGTGCGTAGAAACTGATAATCTGTTGGAAAACAGAGTTGCAGACAGCGTGAGAGTGATATTAGATTAGATTACTTTATTCATTATAGATAAATTTTGTCAACGAATGGTTATAATTTAATGCAATAGTTTTAACATCCATAGATTGTAGACGTAGACAATGCTCTTTACATAGTGTTTGAAAAATGAACAGAGATATTTATCGGTAAAGCTAATGAAATGGACTCCAAGTGATGCATTTAAATGAAACGGCGAAGTTTTGACAAAAATTCGTCCATTCTTGGAGCACTTGACCAATGAGAGGGAGCACAGAAATAAACAACATGCGCGAAACTGGTTCCTGCCAGCCAAAATCAGTTGACACACAATACTCTGATAACTATTTCATTGCTAGATTTGGTAGATGTTCATTTATTTGTACAAAGCAAATTTGTTGGTGTAAATTTATATCATGACACAACTTGGGAAAAATAGAAAATCGCGTTTAGCTGTTATTTTGCTAGTTTTAACCAGTCAACCCAATATCATAATAATCATACAAGACTTGCGATAAATTCTACTGAAGTAGCTTCTGCAAATAGACTTTTATTGAATTGAATTTATTTGTTTATGATACAACACGTGAGTATAAAATGTATAAAGTAATACAAAGCATACAAAGAAAAAATCATATAACATCAAAATTTTGAAACAGCACTCACATGAACCTAAGGTTTGTAAATTTAAAAAAATGTATAACTTTTTCTATTTTGATAATTCATTTGTAATCGTTTTATGGTTAATTTTACACTGTTGTAAAATTTTATTTTGTTATAGCGGTTGAAGATTCTTAGCTGATGAAATTTTCTAATACCTCCATGCTCACAAAAGCTAGCGCTCAAGCTTCGGCATCAGCTGATAACGCTTGAAATATATAATTTTTCTTTATTCCTCTGCATTGCATTTTACGTTGTATTTCTTGGAAATACTGTATTCGCTAGTACAATTTTATATTTAGTTTGGTTTTGTACTTTTGGAGAATCGCTGTATTCATTTGGCAATAAAGTTTAATTTCATCTAAAATATTCAGGTATTTTAATGATAAAGTGTTGTCTATCCAACTCAATAGAGTTACAATAATTATTGTCAATCATCGCTATTTACTTATTGTAACTATCAATCTATTCTGTAGGTCCAATGGATGATGGAGAATTCGCTACAGTTGAAGTACAATCAATCCACAGGAACAAAGCTCCGTGCCGTATGGTGAGAGCAAGTCAGAGTGCTTCCCTCAGCATAGATTCAGCTCCATGTCCGATACGTGCCGGAATGGTGCTCGTATCGCCGCAAGAAAATCCCAAGGGATGCTTCTTCTTTCAGGTCAGTAGCTCAATAGTATGAAACAGATTAAATTTGGAATTTTTAGTCTTAATGGCCACTGTAGAATCCACTTTGGAACCAATCTGAGTAATACAGAAAACATTTGAAGTAGAAAAACCCCAACACATAGTATTATAGTGGGGTATATTAATTTATTAATTACATTTTTATATTTAAAAAGACGAGGTATAAAATTATTATCGTTGTATTGTATATAATATTATATTATCCATTCATTGTATTGTAAATGTTTTTGATAAATAAATTTGAAATTTGAAAATCTGAGAAGTGCTCAAATTTGCTACAATATACGCTACAATATATTCTAATCTGCCTTATTTGGAGTGTAACCAAAAACGTTTTCCTAGAATCTTTGACTTCTGTTTCTATTCCAAAATTTCGAACTCTGATTTACTTTCAGTGACTTCTTACATTTGTAGAAATCAGATTGTAGTCTCACTATCTCAAATTCATTGACTTATCTACAATATTAACTTCTCACATTATTAGTTTCCACAAATTGGACTTTTATAAAAATTCTATAAGCTCTCTAGTGTTGGAATTAACGCAAAAATCTTAGCTGTAGAATTCTTTTGCTTCTTGCTTATATTAACAAAAAATTATTGAAAAACATGGATTACAAAATTGAATTCAATTCATTCCTCAACATTATGCACAAGAAAAAAACAGAACAAAAGAAGTGTAACTTAATAAATAAAAGAAATAAAACTAACTCCTGTTATTACCTAACTAGAATAGATAAAACTAATAGAAACTTACTACAAGAAGAAGAGAAAAAGTTGTCAAAACTGGAATATGAGGAAGGTCCCTGCATGGGTCAAGCATGTGCGCGGGGACCGAGTTCTGTAAACTACTGTGTAAGTTAAAGGAGGAAAACGACAGTTGAAGAAAATCTCTTCCCGGCGGTTCGGAACTCACCTAAAACTGTAGGTCCAGCTCATCATCAATCACCATTATCCAACTCATTACTCACGCACAGGTCTCAGACCTATGTGAGTGTGTGGGCTTCCTCAAAGAAATATATTTATTTCGCTTTTACGGCCGCATTGGACCACTTCAGTCAATCATGTCTTCTTGTCTTCCTCCGTAAGTTTTCTTTCCGAGGCGTCCAGTAGTTTCGCATTCATTCTGATCTCCTCTGTCGTTCCTCGTCAGTGAAAATCCGTTGTATTGTCTGCGTTTGTCTACTTTCGGTTTGAATCTTATTTTCATGTATTTTCGCTTTTCAATATTTCGTGATTAATTTTTCGAATCGTCCAGTGTTATTCCTAGTTCATTCCAACAAACAAATTATAATAATAAAATTTATCTTTATTTCTGCTTAAAGCAGGGTTTTTGGTCGTAATTGTTTTTCGAAATTTCTTGCATTGGATATTATTAGGGCTTCTAAATGTTATCTATTACTGTGAGGAAAATTCTTTTCTTCAATTATTTTGTAAAATATGGTGGTTCAAACTTGACATTTTTTCGGTTTTTGGATGCACTTGATCTATTCTGGAAGTGATTTTAAACTTTTGATAAATTTTCTATAACTAAGACATATTATTTAGGAATAAAATGACATAAATTTTAATTCAATATAGCATAGTTTTTTCAAAATAAACTTTAAAAAAATGAAAATTTTTACAGATTTAAAAAAAGTTATGGTCATTAAAAGAATATGTCATTTTATTTCTCAATGTGTCTTTTAGTGATAGAAAATTTATTAGAAGCTTAAAATCACTTGTAGGTGAGATCAATTGCCCCCCCCCCCCCCCAAACCAAAAAATTACAACTTTGAAGACCCATATTTTATAAAATAATCTATAAAAAAACAATTGTTAATTTAAATGAAATATATCTCTGAGGGACAGACACCACTCGAAAACAATGAATTGCCACATTGCTTACTAAACTGTACATGCCGCTGCAGAGTACGGTACCATATTAATATTGTATACTTTTTGTGATTCCCGAGACAAACTCTTGTGCTAAATAAAACTAAGGTTTATTTTTGTATTAACTGTTTTAATTTAATCTGTAAGTTATTAGTATTGTGAAAGATGACTACAACAATTCGGTGGGGGGGGGGGGGGGGGAGATGTATCCCGATATTCCCCTAGCTCCTGTCCATGTCCTATTTCCTTCTTCCCTGTTGCGTACTTTACTTTTCGTATCTACAGCAGAATGGTGTCCTTGAAGAAGCCATGACAACATATTTTGTGGGGTCAAAGGACGTTAGTGGAGGTCTAACAATCCTAATGAAGAGAAGATTGCTAACAAGTAGAGCTGGTGTCATTATTAGATTCATAGCGAAATTCAAACATTCAATGTTTGGAAATACTAATGAAATTGTGTTCCTAATAGTAATTAATTGATAAGATATATGCCTAGCGAAATGGTACCGGAACGCCGTTCCGGAGCGTTCCGGCTGAAAAAAGCCCTGATTGACAGTATATATACCATTCTTGGATCACATTATTTCTGAGCTGCAAACTAGATTTAGTTCAGTACATGAAGCTGCACATCTAGAGGGACTGATCCCATCAAATTTCACTAAAGTTAGTGTTGATGAGGTAGTTAAAGCAGCAAATATCTACTGCGAAGACATTTCTACAACAACTTTGGAGCTATTAGCAGAATTTCAACTTTGGCGGGAACATTGGAAATCAACAAGTTCCAAGGATCTTCCACAATGCTGTGAAGTTGCTCTATCTAAATGCAATAGAGACTTTTTCCCAAACGTTGCAATTTTATTACAAATATTTGCAACTTTGCTGGTGGCAACCGCCTCAACCAAAAGGAGCTTTTCTTCCCTAAGAAGAATCAAAACGTACCTTAGGTCAACTATGACAGAAGATCGGTTAAACGGGATTGCACTAGCCCATATTCACAAAGAAAGGAACATTGAAATAGAAAAGGTTTTACAACACTTCAGCCAGACAAAACCAAGACGTATGTGTTTATCGAACTGGACCTCTATTTAAATAGATGTTTCAAAATCAATCAAAAAGTAAATAAACAATCTAAAGTCTAAGTGAGTAATCAATAATGCATGATGATTTTTTCAAAGTGAACCCCCCCCCCCCCCCGACCCCATTACTTCCCCCCCCTTGACTCAATCCTGGATCCGCCACTGGCACTACCAGAGGAGTTTATTCTCAATATAAAAAAAATAACATTGCAGAAAATACTGTATGTATAAAGTCTTAAATCTAATAAAAAGTATTTCAATACTGAATTTTGTGGCTTCCACTATATAAATATGTGTTGGGATGCCACTATTTCGTTTATTTCTTTATAAAAGTATTAGAACATGCGAAAATTACTATACTGTTTAATAGCCAGGTGAATCCTTGCTAATACAAGAAACTTGAAATGAAATTTGTATCTAAACCTCCTATTGCACAGCAAACAAAAAGACCTGTAAATCAATTTATCTATTGCAGGCAACAGTGAGTGTACTGTTCCACTCGACAACAATCTACCCGGGGTTCCAGACGACAGTGCACATTGGCAACGTGAGGCAGACAGCGGTGATGGAAGGCATCATGGCCGCCAGTGGCATCCACACCAACGAACAGGCGTCGGTGCTGTTCAGGTTCGTCAGGCATCCGGAGTTCGTCCGCGTCGGCGCCCGGCTTCTCTTCCGCGAGGGCCGCACCAAGGGCATCGGCAAAGTCACTCAAGTATTCCACGATGCTGCTGCTTAGTGCATTCAATCGATCTGCACCTTCTCAAAACATACCTTAGTTCAGGTTTCTATAGACTTACTAATTTCATTGAAAATGACGACCATCGTTGTCTTGATATATATAATTATACCAGCTTTATTTTTATGTATAAATATCTAATATATAAACTTCTAGATGCTGTCCTCTGTCGACGAACTACAACACTGAAGAATAAGGGATTTGAGGAGGAGAATTGGGAGAAAAATTAACATTAAGAACAAGAAAGAGAAGAAGAATATAAAAAGAGGTGGGAAAGAAGAAAAAAGAGGACGATGAGACAAAAAGAAAAAGAGGAGAAGAAAAAGATGGCGGAGAAGATATTCTGATTCAATCGAATCGGGCTACCTGCTAGCTCGATCTATACATACGGAAACTACGGAAGCCATTTTAAATGAAATTAGTTTATCTATGGAAACTTGTATTAAGGTCTGTGTAGAGTCGGTATTGCTTCAACCCTACTAGCTATTAAACTCGAAGATAGTAATTTTGTACCTTACTTGTACATAAACTATTAATGTAATTCTATCTGTTGAGCTTACTGCTCCCTATTTAATTGGTGCCGTGCAATTTTCAATGCATAACTTCAAAATATAATGTTATTTCAACTAATAGATTTTACTCTTTTTATTTGGGAGAATAATTTATGTCTTTGTAACCAATATGATTTATTTATGGGAAATCTATCAAATTAGGGTGTCCGCCTTACAAAGCTTGGCTTTGTACCTATTGTATCATTGAACGGAATGTTTCCTCGCTCCAAAAGCGCTTCAAACAATACCCAGTGTGGTAGCATTGCATTACATTCATAAGTGAGTATTTCGAAGATAGTGTTGATAGTCTTGTTCTGGACTAATAGTCCAATACCTCCTAGGAGACAGAGGTATTGGTTGGACACCACTTTGCTATGAACGGATATATCTGGCAAGAATGGCGTACAGTTCAGGGCTAGCTTACTTTTCAGTCATTAGGTAATGCCCATGCTTTATCTTAATGAATAGAATTTTGATTGTTTCTGTTTTTTATTGAATTACTTTCGCAATTCGATTTTGTTCTCCGTTTTTAGGTGTTAAAAAAAGAAAAACAATTCTATTTCAATGAAAGGCAAGAGTAACCTATCTAATTCTTAACTGTGTCAGTAGCGAGAGTTCTGTGCAATTTTGAAGTAAACCCTCAGTTGGACAAAACTGAATTATCTTACGTTATTTCTCTTTTAGCTCAAGAAATGATAACACAATTCCATTACAGTCGAAGTCCACTTACTATCATGGATGGCTCCGTGTTTTGAATTTTATGTCCATTATCGATAATGGATAATCGATAGATGGGCATCAGAAAACGTTGTGATCAGGATTCAAACTCCACATAAAAATACCTAATCAAGTCATACAAAATCGCTACCCTTTGTACGTCTACGTCTACCCTAAATTGTTACCAAAGCTACAAGTTACAAGCTATAGCTTGAGAATTGCACTGTGTTGAAAATGTATACATAGTGAACAGCTTACTCATGATCACTAATTCTAATGTTATGTAAACGTTTAATAATTATTTTTCTAGACAGTCCTTTATTATTAAGAATTGCCATTAGGTATAAGCACAGTACACTGTTCAAGTATTATCTAATTCCGGTACATTTTCCCTGCTTGTACTATACAACTATAGTAGTAAGTTGTAAAATTAAGCTTATTTCCAAGGATAATTGGCAGAAATATATTATGAGCTTTGTTTAAAAAGCCAAATCTCTTTTTGTAATTAACTATATGCTAAATTTAGTTGAGTTGCCGTTATAATTTCTATTGACATACAATTATATGAATTTATAGATTATATGTTCGGAAATAATGATAATAATACAAGTATGACATAAGTATAGAACGTGACTTACGAAATGGCGAGTCTAAGCCATAGAGACGACCGGCTAATCACATTTACAAAAAGAAAATCGCATATTTCAAATGCTGACTTGATTGTTTTGTCACAATTCCACCATTAAGATAGATGCAAATTAGAATTGGCATGTAGATATGCACCTCACTGACTAGCCTTCTCGTTAGTCTCGAACTATAAATCATTTCAATGTTGCAATAATTTGCTAGTCATTGTATTAATCGGCTTACCGATGTTAGCTGTTAATTTCATAGAATATAAAAATTCTTATCCATATTATCTAAAATATCTAATAAAATATCATTGAATTTGCTTATTTTTTAATAAAAAACTTTTGATTTGTTTCTCTGTTTATATGTAATTTTTTGTGAAACTCTAACTAAACATTTTAAATGTACTGTATAAATCAAATAAATTTTAATACAGACAACTCCCGATTATCCGGGTTGCGGATTAGCCCTGATCCTGTTGTACACTAGGGATTATAGGGCGAAGAAAGCAGTAGAGGATTTTTTATAAACATGATGCGAGAAGCGAGTTTTATTGCATTCTAAACATTCTAATATTCTCAAGGTTATTTTCTATTATATCTTGTACTGTGCGAGACTGAGCTCCGTGTCCCTCGGAGGAATGCACTAGGTCATCGCAAAAGCAATGCAATTGTGCGTCTCTGTGCGTGCGTCCGCGCTGCCCAGTATAGTATTCTTCGTCTCTCTTCTTCAGCCGCCAGGGACACGGAGCTTAGTCTCGCACAGTACATTTCCCCGCACAATAACCGAATATTCAAGGAATTTGAAACGCTGAAATACCTTTTATTTTGGCCCTTTATTATGACATTTGCTTCAACCGCGATTTTCGATTATCCATGATGGTCCTGCCGATGATAATTCCTGATAATCGGGAGTTGACGGTATTTAAAATTGTCTTTCCATTTAAATGAATTGAAACTACCATTACAAATAAGTTGTGTGATGTAGTATGAACTAGTAAAAATACTTCAATTGGTACTTCACTAGTAAAAATACTTCAAAAATGTTCAGTTGGCTAAAAATTTAGTTGAAATGTTCACTACTTTTTCGTCTTGAAAAATAATGATTTATATTCATGACTAGTCCTTGTTTGGCTGTACAGTGTACATAGCATAGAATTAGTTCTATTGACTTTATGTTCAATTGAAATTAATTCTATGTTCTATGAATGCAAGACGCCGAATTACATAAAGTCAGTAAGACAGGAGTTATGCAGGATTAATAATTTTCTATGTGATGTAAAAATAATTCAGCCAATCATTGGCTTAGTGAAGTGATAAGTATGTGTGCCGCGAAATCGACTTGGTTCTGAAGGAAACGGTTTACTTATCGATAAGAATAATTCCAGTAGTGGAAATTGAAGGTCTGTCTAGACTGAGACATTTATTGCAAGTGTGCTCCCATACAGCACTCTTGGTGCATGAGATAGGTAAGCAATAAGTGTCTCCGTTTAGATGGACTGGATGGTTCCAAATGCAGTATGATGATGATGATAATTATTATAATGAAATGTATTATAAATAAGGACTGAAACTGCGAACTGAGGTAAAAATCGTTTCACCATTTCAATAAAATTTCGAATTCACGTCTAAGCTGTTTTCGAATATAATTTATTTTGCTGAGTAAAATATCTAAAGATTTAAATAACTAAAAGATCTAGGTGAAATCATCAGATAGATTATCTATGGAAAATAGAAAAAAATCTTATTAAACTAAAGCTCATATTGTAATATTTCTCGCTATTTTTATATTAGCTTCGTATTCAAAAAATAAGCACACTTCACAAATTAACGAATACTTGACTGGAAAATGTACTTCCTCGAAATTTTAAAACATAGTGATTCATTGTTGTGTTAATATGTTTTGAAATGAAAGTTTTATAATGTTGGTGTTTGAAATCTCTCAATAGGTGTTCTAGAATTTCTGAAATATTCATTAAAACATTTATATTTGTACAGTACTGAATACAAATAATTTCGTTTAAGGTTTACCATTTTTTTTGATCGGTCAAGCACTGTACATGTTCTAATAGCTGACCACTTCATAGACAGTTCTCCAAGTTTTGAATTTTGTGATAATGTACATAAATTTGTTCAAACATTTGAAACCTTACCAAATGTAAAATCATATCTATATTTTGGAATTAAATTGAAGAAATAGTATAAATTATCTAATATTTTTTTATTCCTCCTTAAAATAACGTTTTTTTTTTTTTTTTTTTTTTTTTTTTTTTTTTTTTTTTTTTTTTGGACATAGATGTTTAAATCTGTAATGCACAGTATTTGGAAGATTTCAGAGGTTTAAACTTCCTGGTAAAAATATCAGCTGAAAGAGTGGTAAAATAACAAAAGTGGCGAGCTCTACTCAAAGATGTTTATACGTATTTTCTATTGCTATAAAGGGTCGATTACACTTTGCTAGTTAGTAGCTAAGCGAGTAGCGAGTGGAAATGTTACAGGCCGACCGTGTTTCAGCAGCTCAGCATGCCAAGCCGAATTATAGAAAAAATGATCTATTTTGATACAGCTGTATCTCACTATTGACAAGACCTGAGTAAACCCCTCTCGGGGAAATAAAGTTTCATACTATTTGAAGTTTAAATCATCTAGTACGGTAACATATTTTATCAACTTATTTGCCCAAAAAAGATATAGCTATTCGAATAGGTATAGTTGGTAGATTTGAGAGCTCAGCGCCGACCTTTAGCGCGTATAGAGGAAGGCACAGCATGTGACACCCGATCTGTGGACGCTTTCGCTTCCATAGTACCGTACCCCGATCTCTGGCGAACATTAGCCGTGTCACAGCTTGTGTGATTTCCGAGCGCTAACGGTTAAGGCCAACGCACACAGCAACAGACGGACGTATGCAGACAGACGGATGAAAAATCGCTACCCAGTTTATTTAGGCCGAGTACATACCAAAAGCAACTGGTGATAGCAACGCAACAGCAACTCTCAGTCAACTGGAGTTTCTTTTAGGTTTACACCACGTGTACATACAAAAGAAACCCAAGTTGACAAGTTGTCCAGTCACTTGTACCGATATGTCTTCGTCCGAGGAGGAGGCAGTTCTTCTATGTGTGCGTAGAAAAAAGAAAAAACGTATAATGGCAGCAACATAAATAGAAGCCAGTGGCATGCCTTACAAGAATTGGAAGAATATCCTGAAATTTTTTTTAACTATTACAGGATGAGCAAGGCTAGCTATGATATGTTGCTTTTTTTAGTGTCCCCTCTACTGCTGAAAAAAAATACTAACTACAGAACCCCAATTGATGTAGGCGAAAAATTAACAATCACATTAAGGTAAGTTCAATGAAATGTACATACCAAATTTGTTTGCGCATTTGTTGTTAAAGTTATAAAAAGTTAGAAGTTGAAGTTTAAGTTCAAAGTTATAAAATTAACAATCACATTAAGGTAAGTTCAATGAAATGTATGTATGTACTCTGCCACAGCCTGCCAAGTGCCAAGCTTTGTCTGTCACCACCCTGTTATTGTATGACTTGTTGTTATGGTCATATAAACAATTAAATTGTTCAATGAACTGTGCAAATTTAATATTTTCTTGTTCACCAGCCATATTTACGTACGGTCCGCACTTCACAAGAGCAACTGAGCAACTGGCAACTCGAGTTTACAGCATGTCGTGACTCAAGTTGCCTGCGTTGCTCAGTCAAGTGACCGTTGAATCACAGTCGCTTTGGTATGCACAGGCCCATTAAACTGCTTGTGCTATACATAAGCAACTCAAGTTGCCGTTGCGTTGCTATCACCGGTTGCTTTTGGTATGTACGCGGCCTAAATGTTACAACGCACACAGACATCCGTCTGTCTTCAGACGTCTTAGATTCGCTCCGGGGGCGATTTCCTAAACGAGGGTCCCTGTTCCTTTTCTTCATAGCCTGCACATCTATATAAATAAAATTAGAGTTTTGTCTGTACATTTATCAGAATTATATATTTTTTGGTTATTTTTACGTTTTATACATCAAATATGCCGAAAATTATCTTATCTCACTTTCTGTCTGTCTGTCACGGCCCCAAAGGCATTTTACGCGGTCTTCTCCTCAAAAACGAGAGCATCGATCGGGATTTTAGTTATTGAACAGTATTGAACACTTTATTGACAATGTCTTTAGCTATAAAAAACTAAATTAACTTTTCTTTTTAACAGAGTAATAAACGTTTAAACACCAAGTATTTTGGATACATTTTACGCGGCCTTCTCCTGAAAAACGAGAGCATCGATCGGGATTAAAGTTATTTATCAGTATTGAAAACCTTTTTGACAATGTCTTTAGCTATAAAAAACTAAATTAACTTTTTTTAACAGAATAATAAACGTTTAAAAACCAAGTATTGTGCGATTTTGGATACATTTCTTCTAAGTTTTATTACCACATAAGAATAAGAACAAATCATGTAATTTATCATGATATATCAATCAGCTGTTCTCAAATATAAATGGTGGGCCCTTCGCGGCGTTATTTACGATGTCTGCAGACTTGTACAGTCGGAGCATTGCAGTCTTTTAGGAACCATATGTCTGGTGAATCAAAGCTCATATATGGTTTATCAATTATTTCTTTGTTGAAAAAAAAAACAAAATTTTCTAATTTAACTTTATCAAAACAAAAATTAACATTTTAGGAAGGTGCGGTTTGTGTTTGGCTCTTGGGAATTCGCCAGGTAGCACTATTATTACCACATGAGAAAAACAACAAATCACGTAATTTATCATGATATATCAATCAGCTGTTCTCAAATATTCTCTCTGATAACTGTCACTGATTTGTTTACGTTCAAAGTTGTTTACTAAGCTGCTAACATGATCGTTGCTATAAAAAAAGCCGAAACATATTTATTTAGTCATATTTCTAAACATAATCCGTACGAAGGACGGGTAGCTGCTAGTATAATTTTAATATTGTAATAAGGTGAAAATCATTCTTACAATAGAACAAATTTATCACAATGAAGGCAATGTCTCATAAAGTCTTATGCATAAATATAAATGTAATAGCCAATAAGTTAATTCCCAGATCTGTTAAGCCTATTTATATTAATTAATGTAGTTTGTAAATAGAATCCCTCATTAATCTCGATTGACCCACTTGCTAATCGAAATAAGATATAAAATGACTTTATAATCATGAGTTGTTTGATTTATGTTAAATAAAGGAATATATTTGATAACACGTAGTGCTGATGATTGAAAATACTGGTGCTTCATCGCTAAAAATAACAAAGGTACGGTAGTATATGTCATTAGCCACGACTTTTAAACACTCTCCCATTGCCAAGGTACACTCCCTTGTTCTAAAAAAAAGTAGTCTAAACAGTGCAATTGCTAGCATTAACATATTATGCATAATGTATATAGGAACAAATACAATCAGCCAACATAGATTTATTTCAAACCGTTAAAATCCGAATTATGTAGCTAGAAAAATTTTTATTTTTTAAAAATATTTCTTATTAATTTAGGCAATAAATAAGGCGAAAATAAGGGTTTTTAAATTTTTCCTTCTTCATATAATAAAATAATCATTATAATAAAATAGTAGTAATAATTATTATTATTCAATTAGTTAATCAATGAAGGCTGTGGCTTCAAAAAACCTTATGGATATTATTAAGTTACAGTTTTTAATGGTTTCCATAAAATAAAAATTTAATAATTTTAAAACTTCTCGCGTGTAGGCACTTCCCGACCACGGAATATTTTTTGAAAAGTTTGTGCCACACCTCACAACATTTTTTGACGCCATCTCACTGAAGACTAGCAGTGGACGATCCCCCATCCGTCTGCGGCTATGTGCGTTGACCAAAACATCTGTCTGCTTACGTCCGTCTGTTGCTGTGTGCGTTGGCCTTAAAGCGTATTTTTCAAGCGCCATTTTACTGCTGGCGACATTTGTAGCTAGCGTGGCCGTAGCCAATTCATGTTAGCGAGTTTATTCTTAACTAGCTATTGTGCCCGTCCTTCGTACGGATTATGTTTAGAAATAAGACTAAATATGTTTCGGCTTTTTTGATAGCAACGATCATGAAGTTGTTAGCAGCTTAGGCCCCGTTCAGACAATACAGTTTTTTTGCGGTACGGTTTTTTTACTGTACGGCGTCAACTGTATTGTGATGTTCACACGGTCCGGCTTTGCTGCTTATTGCTGTGCTCTCCTCCTTCTTCCATTGCGCTTCCAGTTCAGTTTTATTTATTCCAGTCCAGGATTTTTTTAAATAAGTTTCTTACTGAAGGTTTCTCTTAAATTTTGATCAAAGTACGCAAATTCTGGTTTCAATATTCCACACATTTCTCGCCGCGCTGATAATTTTCTCTCTTTATAATCTTAAGTCTTGTCTCACAAGGCGGGTCTCTCATATATTAGAGAAATTAAATTTTCACAATTAATATCTTCCATTTCTGGACACTGGAATCACTAATAAGAAGATCAATGCTGGAGAATATCAATGAAGAAGATCAATGCTGACGATCTGAAGACTTCTTCCAGCGTAATAAGCGTATCGTTTGAACATATCCATTACCGGTACAATACATGTGCCACCGGATACGGATACAGTTATTTTGCGGTACAGTTGATTTTAGCGATACAGTTTTCGAAGACAAAACCGAATGTAGAAATCGGCTAGAACAGCTTTTTTACTGGATCGAAACAGTATTGTTTGAACATACAATATGAAATGTACATGCAAACGAAAGCACTGCAAAATAACTGATACAGCAAATTTACTTTACCGCACAAAAACTGTACCGTGTGTACGGGCCCTCAGTAAACAACTTAGAACGTAAGCAATTCAGTGACAGGTATCGGAGAGAATATTTTTTGTGAACAGCTGATTGATATATCATGATAAATTACGTGATTTTTTCTTGTGGTAATAAAACTTGGAAGAAATGTATCCAAGATCGCACAATACTTGGTTTTTAAACGTTTATTCTGTTAAAAAAAAAGTTAATTTAGTTTTTTATAGCTAAAGACATTGACAATAAAGTGTTCAATACTGTTCAATTTGATGTATAAAACGTAAAAATAACAAAAAAATATATAGTTCTGATAAATGTACAGACAAAACTCTAATTTTATTTATATAGATATGTTGGTGATGAAATAATCCCTTGGCCCGATTCAAAGAGGTCTAATTTGAAAGTGGTCTAATATCATATCTATATCAACTGGTCTAATACTTATGAACCTGTACCGCCTCAGAGCCGAAGAAAATGAACACTTTTTGCATGTACCATTAATCTAGAGATAAATTATTTTGAGATTCTACTCAAAAAAAAAAAAAAAAAAATAGGATCTGATGAACCAGTGTCCGAAAATGCACAATTATTGTGTATAAAAACCTCAAAAATCTGAATTTAATTTTTTCTGACATTGTCAGGATATTTCAAATAGATCATATCACATGTAGAATGTCCTGAGAAACCGATTAATACATGTTTCAAGTACGTAGATATAATAGTTTTCAAGTCATCAGGTTAGGTTGTTTCTATAAACTGATGGAACTTTTGCGATAGAGCACTTCTTTCCCAAAAACTACTGTACTTACGCCCTTGAAACTATTCTTATTCGATTCCTTAGTTCATTTTTTAGAGTTGATAACATTTCCCGACCTGGAAACCTACGAGCTTCAGAATAATTGAATTCCCATGTTGCGAGCGAGTGGCCAAGGCCGGCTCTTACACGACTCGCAAGTTATTGATGATCAGCTGTTTATTGTGTATGAAATGACTTTTTAGACCTGCGTTTTGAGAAAAATTGACCACTCGCTCACATGTAATTGACGCATATGCAGTTCTTTTGAAATCAAAACTGTGTCTTGCACAAGCATATGCATTCAACTTATCCATTTCAACCGCGGTCCGGGGGGGGGGGGGTCATTTCCCCCCCCCCGCCAACTATCGGAAATTCACTCTAGAAGGGCAGGAAGGAGGGACAATCTCACAAAACCCATTTGTGACCCCCCCCACACAACCATTCCGTGCTGGAACCGCTCCTAGGACATTTTTTCAGTTTCAGTTTCTCAAGTGGAGTTCACAGGCTCATGTGCTGGAATTCAATAATATTATTGAATACATCTAGTCATTAATAAGATTAAGATTATATCGATACGTATACCATCTCCGCAGACACGAGGAGCCTGCTTCATAACAATTTACAAACTAGTTCTACTAGACTACTGGTACTCTTGTATTAGCAGTTATCGTACTGCAAAATATCATCGTATTACTATTACTAGTAGATTGTAATTTGTGGATTGATGAAACAGGCCTCAGACAAACAGCCTAAACACAGGTGCGCCGCTACTTCTGTTTACATCCTGATTCTAGTTGCATTGGCGCATTCAAACACACTAAATGAGTCCCAAAAATTCAGAACGAGCTCATATTTTTTCCAAATTTCTGATAAATATTTAAATACCCATCAGCAGTAGAGGTTATTTGAGAAATAGATTTGGGATATTGTGGTCCAACTGTTTTTAGTACTAGTACGGAACAAAACAATTGCACAGAAGAACAGAACAAGAATATTCTTATCCACATTGGCACTTTATTCAAATAGCACTTTTCAAATTAAAAATTAACAGCTTCCACTTAACCTTAAATCTTCAAGATGTTGGACAGAATAGATTCGTTACAAATAGTTTACATCACTTTATTTCCTTCTCGCGATAGGCAAAACCGTTTAACTAATAAAGAACTCAATACTCTAAGCTCTATTAATGGAATGGAAATAAAATATTACCTGAAGCATGTCTGTTCTGTACTAAATTGGAAAAAGTTATGACCCGAAAGAAGGTAGGTCTACATGACAACAAAATGTAATTGCCAACTTCGGCTGTTCTCTATATTTTAATCTACTTTCTTCAAATGAAGTTCAGTACTCCTAATACACATTGCATTCAATTCAAGGCAACAGAGGAGAGTAAATTCCAAACAGTTAGAGTTAATATGAGTGAGATCGCATTCACCCTCGCAGTGAACCTCGTTCCATTCACATCACATTATTAGCATTAATATTATAATTATTATTGAGCTCGTTCGACGATTAAGATTTTCTAAAAAAATGATAATACACCATAAACTAATAAGACCGAAAAGGGTGAGAAAATTAACACTTTGATTGTAATAAAACACTATTATAATAATAATCATAATTGATAATAATTATCGATAAGAGCTAACTTGTTTTGTAGAAAAAGTGCAAAGTCGCGGTTGGGCAGGCTCAGTTACAATTCTTCTTTTTTAAATTTGTACACTATTTACACAACGCAAGTGACAATAATAATTATAATGTCCACTGATAGATAAGCGGTCGTTCGCTACTGGCGAGAATATATCGTTGATTTTGTTAATAATAATAGTAATTAAATTGTTGCAATACGCGATAGTAAACAATAGACACTGTACAGTAATAATCATTTAGGCTATGCATCACTTAGTGCTGCAAGAATAACCATTGTTACATAGTTTTATTACAACATTGAGAAATAATAAATGTAGTACTGTAATATTTTTTACTATTGATAGATACATCTTAGCGAGTAAGTATTTACAGAATTCTATTCACTGTATAACAATATACATAATTTAAAACTGTAATATCAATATTATAATCACATCAATGAGGGAAAATCTATATCAACAATTTTTCTAACCATTACACCACATCCATAATTCAATTTACAAATTACTTGTACATTCATAGCCTATTCATCAATTATGACTTCATTCGTTCTTACTCATCTATATAATATATATCTATATAAATATTCACAATATTTTTTTCGATTTTCAAATTGATAAATTCAAACAGTAAAAAATCTAATAACAAGAAGTTTACACCGATAATACTTACAAAAGAGCAATGCAAAATAAATATTTACAAAAAAGTAGTCGCAATATCAACAAAAACTAACCAGGTCGATCAGGTTACTAAATTAGTCCTATAGGCCAGCGTTGGATCCCGAGTCAATTTATTACACTAGTAAAATTGCATTTTCATCAACAGCCCATACAGTTCAATATAGATCAACGCATACAATAGCTATGAAGTGAATTACAAAATTTAAAAAAAATTATAGTTGACTGCTGAATCTATGAATGAAAAATTCTCAACTTAAATGAGTATCTTCTGCATGAAGGACCAAAGTTTTCAAATGTCTTACTATTACATTGATCAAGAATTGAGAAACCTCTAACCTGGCATTCAGCCTTACTGAATTTAAAACAAAGCAGTTTTCAAATAACAAAAATGCAAGTCATTTTCCTATGGCTATAATAATTAGAAGATAACATCTATACCATTGCGTTATTTACATATGTGAATAATTTTACGAGCAATACTTAAAAAATTCATCAATATTTGAAATCAAAATCTTGGAACATCTCCAAAGATGCAGATCATAATGCATAGTGTTAATTACATTTTTTCAAATTAAACCTGCTTTGTATAAAATAACATCGTTCAGCATCTTCGAAAAATCCTCTTTCTGGCAATGCTGTAAACATTAAATTCAAATAATTTGCCTGGAAGGGAATTTCAGATCAGTCTTATTTCAACAAGGCCGTTGGCAATGTATGTTCAAATGATTGATTACCAATCAAGGTAATATCTTTCACAGGTTACATTGACGCTTGAAAATTAGTGTCATTCATTTTTAAGGTAAATGAAATGACTCAAGGACAAATAAAGCATATCTGGTTAATTTACAACTTAACAGAGATCAAAGATCACAACAGATTAAATGATATAGATTTGATAGTAGACAAACTTGTTCACATCGAGAGATCTCTCTTGTCGATTTTAGAAAATAACAAATTATCGACTGCCAACAAAAAGCAGACCTAGAATTATGGCATACAGATAATACAAACATTGTACTGAGAATAAGCGAATATATACCGCCAACGCTGGCCTAAAGGTTGCACTGTGATCATGAAACCTGAGGCTCCTTTTTAATTGAAGCAGGTTCACTGTCTTCTTCGTTCTTAACGTCTCCGTTGCCCTCCTCTTGCTTCACGGAGTTTTCAGTCTTGAGTGCCGACAAAACGGAGAGAGAGTCCTTGACAGCGTGGTACATGATATTCTTTATCTGCAGCTTGTCTTCGTGATTCGAGTGAGTGGTGGACAGCTCGCGGAACTCTTGTGTCAGGTGGAAGCAATGCGAAACATTCTCGGGGGACACAAAATCCTCGGCCACCTTGATGCAGTTGTTCAAGTTCTTCACCTGAAATGAAAAACAAATAACATGTTAAAACAAAATTGAAACAGGTTTGTAACAAATGAACATTCATAAAATATTTCATGTTTTTTTTATTTTGCGCGTTATAACTCTTGTTTCCAAATACAAACAGTGAACCAATATTAATCTAAGTTTATAATCTAATATTAAATTAGATTATAAAACAGAACCGCTATATTACTTACTCCTTTCTCAAATGGTTGAAGAGTAAATTGTACTTGTAGAAATTTATTTTCTATTATACTGATTTGTGTGACACACTTTGTGTACATACAGAAACAGATCAGTCATTTGGAATGTACTCTGGATCACTTAGTCCATGAATTATATTATAGAAGCTTCGATAATTTCGATTGTTTTGTAAGGGAACCATTTTTTCTATGGGTTCATCTTAAATATATGTTATTCCTTTCTTTTTTATAATTCAAGAGAAAGAAGAATGAAATCATACGGTGGATAATTGACAATGTTAAGCATTGTTGAATTTTTCAATAAAACATTACTGATTAATATTTGATTATTAATTGTTAATATGGATGAACCAGATGAACATCAGTCATAATATTGTTTTCCTATAGGGGATTATCGAATTTTTCAGTCGTGGAAACGTTGATGTACATGTGCAAGATACTGAAGTGAAGATCAAACTATGTAAAGATGAACTATGCTCAATGAAGCTTAGATATTAAGAGTCAAGAGTAATATTAAAACCAAGAGTGAATGAGCCTTGGCGCACTTGACGCTGGCTGCTCCCCTGGTCTAAACCCAATCAAACAGCATGGGTTTGATTTTGCAGCTACTTTCTAGAATCTAGTATCGAAGGTCCACTATCGAATTTAGAAATTTCAATTTGACGCCTATCAAGTCATTTGTAAACAAAAGTCAAGATAAAAATAATCTATTTCATTATCCAGATATTCATATAGTTTTTTGTATGCAAAAAGTCGATTGAATATTTATGTAGTTTTTGCGAAATAGCCATGTATGTTTTAAAAATGCTGAATATTATAAAACTACTGTATATGTTTATTTTCAAAATATGACATGTCAAATGCTACCGAGAATTGCTTGGATATGTAGTGCTGTTTGATGCAAATGAAATGAAATCGATTGGAGATAAATTATTTAGAATTTGCAGATAACCAATTCTGCAGTACATCAGTGTAAGGGGGGGGGGGGGGGAGAGAAAAATAATGAATTATTGAGACAGAGCAATGAAATACAAATAATGCCATACCTGATGAGGAGCACCAGCTGGAATGAACACAGCATCTCCACGGCACTGGACAATGGCGAAACCTTCAACTTTGTACTCATTGTAGAGCCTGAGCTGCAGTTCGTTGTCAATGTACCAGCTCTGGTCGTGAATGGGGTCGTGGTGCGGCTCGAGGCGAGCGCCGCGCTCGAGGGCGACCTTGTTGAGGAAGTCGCGTATTTTGTCGGCGTCGCGTGAATGGTAGATGTGCCATATGGCACCTGGCAGGATGCCCGGCTCGCGCACGCGTCGACGCGTCAGAATGTCACAGCCAGCCTCGTCGACGGCGCGCAGGGCGCTCTTCGTGTACTCCTCTTCGACCGCATCGTCAGGTATGCTCACATGGATCATTACGTTGACCGCATCCGATATGTCCAAATGCAGGTTGGTGGTGCCCTTCATCTGGTGTCCCGCTGAGCCATAAGCTGTGTACATCTTCGGTCCGAGATCCGGTCGTACAAAGCAGTCGGGCAGTCGCGACGCCAAATTCAGCCGTCCTCCCCTCTGCGTGTACTCTTTCAACGGCAACACCTTCATCAAATCATTAAATCTGGTCGGTAGCATTTCTGCAAAGTCCTCACCTGGTGGCCAGTCTTTCAACTTCAACACCATTGGCTGTCCCTTGTCATCCTTCAAACGCTTCGACAACGACTCAAAACCTTCCCAGAACTTTTTCATCGGCTGGTTTGGAACTATATTGCCCGTCGAACAATTCACTAAATGATTCTTCGTATCGCCGAAATCTTTGGCAAATGAATCGGGATGCCACAACGACAAATCCATATTTTTAGTTACATCACTCACCAGGACGGGCTGCCCTCGCTTCCATTGATCCTTGAATATCGTGATGTTGGCAGGATTATCTGGATCTAAAAGTCTAAGCAGTTTTCCGTCGCACAGCCACGAGTGAGGAACACCTGGATAGAATAATGAACTCTCGCTCATCGTCATAAAACGTATTGGCCAATACGTTTGGCCGCTTTTCCATCCTTCTGGCAAACGACTAACATAATGTGTCAACTGAATCACCTTAGTCTCTTTAGTATCATTTTCTGTACACAGCTCCTTCTTCTTGGAAATCAACTTGAATTTTTCAATAGAGTTATTGTCACGACTGATGTCCGACTGGTGTTTCTTCGGTTTGGAGTTGTTTGTAGGCAGCGTGCCGTTCTCAGTGTCAGGTGCCGGCGTGCTGCCATTACTCGAACTATTGCTGTTGGTCACATTTTCCGAAGTCGACGTCGCAAGTCTGGACGACACTCTGATAAGCAGTTCTCGGAGAGTTGAATGGTTGCCGTCTTCTGTGTCACTACTGGCACTACTACAGCTCTCCTGCAAAAACAAACATTCAAGTAGATAAAACACCATCTATAGCCTATCAATTCTTTTAGCTAATGAGCTAAACGTAGGATTGCTTATGATACTATAACCTGAGTCATATTTTCAATTTCAATTAATTTTATCAATTGAAAACTCTACTCAAATTATTGACATACCTGAACGTATTTTCTAATACTGTAACAATCTTATTGTTTAATTATTTCTAACAATAACAACAACAATAATAAATATTTACATTAAACATTTTCTTATCACCCCTTCTTTGGCAAAGCTTGTGTTGAGGAATGTCACATCTCTACATATGCATATAATACCTATGAAATTGGTCTTGTCTACAACAAAATTTGTAATAATTGTACCTCGTCATTTAAATATGGATTATGTAAAAATTCATATTCATAACAAAATATCAGTTTCAAGTTACGTATACGACACATCTAATAAGAGATTAGACACATCTAATTAGATCATTATTCTCTAACAATAGTTCAAAAGAAAAAAGGATATTAATGATGCACTATATATCATAGGGGATGGATATTTCCTAGTGATGGATCATCATAATGTGCTATTCGATAGCAAGTTTATAGCTATGTTCATGGTCAAATCACAGAAGATCACACACATAACATTCAAGCTATCACAATGTAAGTAGACCCACAGTATGAATTAACCAAAAATAGCTGCTGTATCTTTTTTCTCCATCAATAGAAATTTGACCATAACTTGATCATATGCAATTATAGCATTCCGCCAGTTCGGACTGCACAATATTCTCTATTTTCAGTACTAGAAAGTTGACAATAAATTATTTGCTGAAAAAATATTTAAAAATATAACTTACGTCAGGCTTCTTATCGTTACTGGATAGCGCAAGATCGGCTAACCAGTTGAGGGGTGAATTCTTTTCATCAGTCTTTTTATTATCGTCATTATCGTCGGTTGACTCATCATCTTTTTCCGGTTTCTCTTGTTTTATTTGTCCATTGACTGGTTCTGTTTTAGGCTGCACGCAATTTTGAAGGTCCTGAGAACAATAAAACACAATAAATCTTCTCTCTCACTCCCTCTCTCTCTCAACTTTTGTAGGTTAAGTGTAAGAGAGAGATATCCTCCCTAACTTCGCCTTTTTACGCAAATGCATTACCAAGTTTTTATAATCTCATTTTCAGTCGTAATTTCATGTTTTTATAATGACTAATAATATTCTATGTAATAATACTTGGCGATGTCTATATATTGTATTTTATACTTGTAACTGTTGAATGAATAAAGTAATCAATCAATCAATCAATCTCTGCAAAGTGACTCATGAATCAACAAAGCAAAGATCGAAATTGGTGAATAACTGAAAAATGTTTCAGTCAAGTATGAAATACTGTTTAGATTTTGAATATTTTTTATGCAACAGTAATATAATTTAAAAGTAATTCATGTTGGAATTCAACTCACACCAAAAAAAATGTACAAAAATATACAACAAAATTCGAAGTAATTGTGCATCACTTAAATATGGATTACGTAAGACTTCTTCATATTTCGTATTCATAGCAAAATATAATAAGTTTCAAGTCACGCATGAAACACATCTGATAATTAAATCGGAAGTCATGTTGAAAAGAATTTGAAATTTTTTTCACCTGCTAGTTGTGCTAATATTTGCCAGAGAAAATAATTTTTTTATATTTTCACACAGTACTTACTTTCTATGTAGGAATTTAAATAACTTTCACCTGTTCTACTTTTATTAAATTGTCAACACCTATTGGAAAATAAATGATTTGGTTTTCACAAAAGGTATTCCTATGTGGCAGTCTATTTTCACCTGCTCAACTTTTATTTGATTTCCACGCAATTTTTAGTACATGGGAATTAATTTTCCTCGGCTCATTTGTAATTGTTAATATTAATTGTATATTATTATTGAAGTGTCCTTGAAGGGAAACCTGTTTGTCTAGTGGATGGAGGATCCTTTGTAGATCAAACTTTCATTTTCAACTTTTTCTTTTTTTCTGTCATAATTCGTTTTTTTTTTTCAATTTTTTCTCCGCACACAGGCCATGTGAGGAATATTTCTGCTCCCTAGTTATTCCAAACATATTGTATTATGTAAATGGTTTTTTAAAGGAGAATAAAGAAAATTGAAAATTCTGAAACTAATTATTTTCTAAAAAAATAAAATTAATATTAGAGAATAATTATTGAAGAATGGCATCATGCAAACCCAGATTTGGCAAACAATGGAGTCCTATTCTATTGAAATTTTTATAAAAGTTTGGGCTAATGATGCCCACGTGAGTCAGAGACTTGTGCGTGGGCTATGAGTAGATTATAATTAGATTAGATCTTTATTCATCAAATATGTTTACATAAATTACCAAACCGTGACATGTCAATAATATACATTCAATTCATTAAAAACAATAAATTAATCATAACACATAGATCACGTCAAAAACTATGAAAAATTTCATAATAGAATTAAAGCTACAGTATTTAAAGGAAGAAACGGTTAAGAATTGAAAAGTTAAGTTACAAAATCAAGAGAAATTTTATGATTCAAATAATTCTTCAACCTTGTATGGGCAGCTATTGACAAGATAAGAGTTCAATCTGTTCAAAAAACATTTATCAGTAGTGTCAGCCTTCAAGTGAGATGGAAGCAGATTGAAAACGTTCATATCCCCATGAAATAATGATGTTATATTGGAACTGAAATTTTAGGTGGGCTACCAACTACCAGGTAATTAATAATTGAATAGCATGCGTACCTTCACTATGCCGTTGGTGGGTTTGATGGTAGGTGGGTTGATGAGTGGCTGCGTCTGCAGCTGCTGAGCGAGTGCGCATGCGCAGTTCATTGGTATGCCGAACTGTGCGCAGGCCTCGTGCGCCTTGCGACTGACCGTCTGCAGTGAGTCGCCGGCGATGATCTGCGTTAGCATGAGTTTGTCCTGCTCGTGCGGCTGGCGGTTGGTGCACAGCAGCCATGACACGTCGTCACGGTCGCGACCGCCGCCTCCACCACCCTCACCCCACTCCTTCACTGTACCGTTCTTACGGCCCTAAAAACACAAATTCATAACATTAAACAAAATGATAAGAAAATTTACACTTCATATTCAACACAGATCTAATCATTTTCATGCAAAAAAATCATTCAGTTCGGGCAAAACTACATTTATAACACTTAAAGCCCCGTTTCCACTCAGACAGATTTTGTAGAAACATGTAAATTTATAGCAAATAATTATGCTGCGAGTGGAAACGCTCAACCTTTTGTGTAAATGTTTTGCAGCAAAATTTGTTGAAAACTGTTTACACGTTCTAGATAATCCACGGCGGATTGCAGCGGTGAGTTCTTTTATCCAGTACAAAAGTGAAAAAAAACATGAAATTTGAGATATTTTAATTTTTGAAAATGGTATCATGGCCTATTAATTCTGCTGATTTCATACCAGCTGGATTTTTTCTTGTACCATGAAATTTAAAGTTTCTATAAACGATCCCGATTTTAAAGCTGTATAAATTTGTAAAAGATTTGTTGAAGACGAAGTGCTTAAATTTCCTAAAAAAAAAACAAGTAGAAGTAAGAAAAAAAGCATTTTTTAAATAAAATATCCTGAATCTCATGTTTTTAGTATTGCAGTGGAGAAAAACATAAGATGAATTACATATTGCAATTTCATATTACAAATAAGAAATATGCTAGGTAGGCTAACTTGGCCTGTGAAAGGAATGCACTCAATCTATTTTTAGAAGCTAAACAATAGCCCAGGCAGACGCCCATCTAACCAAATTCATGTGAATCTGGAATGTTGCATTGGTCACGGTGGGGTTTTTCAGGCAGTTTGTTTGCTACGTGTTTTCAACTTGCTTGAAACTTGTTGTCGAAACGAGGCTTAATGCTAACCTGAATACTCTATACATCTGCCTGTACTTCAACATTTTGCTTTCAGAGCAGGCAGATGAAAGAAATATCTGGGGATGCAAAAAATAACAAGAGTTAACGTAAAAGCTTAGGTGGGAGTTAAGAGTGAGCAAGAACGAAGAGACAAGGAGAGAGATACAAGCGCCTCAACTATTTACATAGCAGTCACCTTGGTGTCCAATGTAAACAAAATTATTATGAGGACGGTTGACACAATTCAGACGCTTGAAGGACATCTTCATATTCGTTTGAGTTCCGTAACAATACGAGTATAAGTTTAAATTATATTTTCATCAATTAAAAGCGGAATTTGCAGTTTCTTGAAAATGATCGATAGCATCATGTTATTTTTTATTTAACGAGATTAATTAATACAATTGAATATCAAGCTACAGGCTTTTAGCACAGAGCTGCTCTCTGCAGAAAATTTCTAGGTTAGATCTACGTCTCACTGGGAAAATCATATTTTTTCGGAGAAGCCCACACACACACACAGGTCTGGGACCTGTGCGTGAGTGATGAGTTGGATGATGATAATTGATGAGTTGGACCTACAGATTAAGGTGGGTTCCGAACGGTTCCAACATTACATGCATTAATAAATAATAAATTTTTTATAGCTATGGCCTATATTATCTTTTAAATATTGTTTTGTTCTGAAAATTAAGAGGAACAAAACCTGAAATCAACATAAGCTTGCCTTTACAGTCCACAATATTATAAAAAGATATTGTAGGGAATCTATACCAACACATCGATCAAATATAGTACACGATAAATAACAGTAGATGTATGAAAAACAATTTTTTGGCAAAAGTAAACAACAAAGACTAGTGGTAACAAAAGAGTGGTACGCACCTTATAACAGTCTATACACACAACAAATCCACACTTGCTACACGCCCAATGGTAGTTGAACAATGTCGTTTCACAAACATCACACATTTCACGCACACCTTGCACTACTCTCTTCCATGCTATCACTTTGTCTGAAACAAGAGAAATGTCCCGTCAGCATTTTACAAAAAAAATTCAATAAATCAATTCTAAATAAAGAGCTTTGAATCCAACCATTTAACTTTATTGCAATGCTCCAACTACCAAGTAATCGAATTCAAGACTGAATTATTATAATATATTACAGAAATTTATTTACAATTATTTTATAAATTGATTCAATTTTCTGATAGCAGTCGTGTCAGGTCTCGAGAAATCTGAAATTGTTTATTGCGTTTCTTGTGGACAAACAAAATAGCAAGCACGAATTATTTCACTGTCCTTACATCATTTATTCAGAGCTAGTCCACTATCTTTATCGCCTTTGTCTTTGTTACAAATAAAAGGTGAGTAGTTTTTGAATGATTTTCGATTTTCCAAGAGATTTTCGAGATTCGATTTTCCAACAAACCAATATTATAGAATTATTAATTAATACGTGAATGTATTGAAAAAACTAGTTCGACACAAAGCATAAATAAATTTTATAGTCAAATATAACAGTTTAAATTCCCAACTAATATAGTGTAAAACTTCAATTTTATAATTGAAAAAAGAAAAAAAATGCTACAGAATTTCACAGATATTTCCATCCAATTCATTCAATTAAATTTTTGTTAATTTGATTAGGTACTTTAAATCAATTTGGTAGCTAAATTAAACGCAATTCATCGATTCCATTATGAGCAGTACATGACAGGAAATAGTAAGTCTTGACTTTTCTTCAAAAATAGTCAAAAAACAGTATAAATATAAAATACAAAATGTTCTACTAGAAATCTATAATGTGAATCATACAAAAGATAATATTTTAATTATATTGATCTGTTCTACTGTGGACGCTCAAAATACCAAAACTGAAGGCTCAATATGCGGTCTATGAATATTCTACTTATATCGATCTGTATCTGTACGTATTCAGATGCAAAAGACTTAGAACGCTCGAAATAGAGCAAAACTCTAAAGTAGACCCCACATGGAGCGTTCGTCAAGCATATCAGGCGCTAAGCATTGTAAATGAGAAGTCTTAGTCAATGACAGAAAATATATTTACGACGCTCTGAGACACGTTTGACAAATACTCCGTGCGCAGACGGCTCAAGTTTCAATGAAGCATTTATGAATATTCTATTGCGACAAAGATTAGTCAATAAGCATGGTGCAGTATCTCGACCGTTGAAGTAAATACACCAACGGTGAGTTCACAAAATTCGGTCAACTAAAAGTTATAGTCAACGCCATAAAATGTCTATAATCTTCAGACTTCAGTGCGTGCACAATCATGACTTACATCGTCCAATCAAGAAAAAAGAAAGGTCCGGTACGAATGAAACTATATTGTATGAGCTGGAATATTATGTTTATCCTTTACCAGACCTTTTTTATGTTCCTTGACTTGATGATGTCCACGCCCTGAAGATGAATAGAGATAATAGGAAACGTTGGCGTTCCCTCCAACTTTTCATTGACCGAACCTTGAGAATTCAGCCTTACATAATCAATAAGTATAAATAGGTACCTTCAGACATGTGGACGGATAACGCTTCCTTTTCTTGTTCGATGAGGTCGCAAAACTGGTCGCCAACCTGCCACAATAGGAAAATGGACATATCGAGATCGAGATCAGCGGGAGGTTTGTCGGACATGGGTAACCACAGCTTTAGATCATCTTGGGAGGCATCGCGGTGAGGATCCGAGAAGCCGGCGATGGCCAGCTGCCCGTTCTTGGTGTAGCGCAGGCGCCGAAACGCGTAGAACCGGCAGAAGATGTTGGGCATGTTGCGCGAACGCTGGTTCGGAGTCCACCTGCATTCGCGGCACTTGGCCAGCTTGGGCGCCACTTCGAAGCACGGCCCGTCCTGCAGGAAGCTCTCGCCGGTCTTCTTCAGCTGGTGCACAGGCGGTTTCTGGAACGGAGTCGGGGGATCTTCCCGTGGCTTCTTGCCCCTCGGCTCCTCACCTACACACAACACACATATTTAATACAACCAACAGTACAATAATCACACTTACACGAATTGTACAATAAATTCAACACACACACAAATTGTACAAGACAATCGGAGCATACAAACATGAAATAAATTTGATACAACGAACGCAAACCAAGTTCTTGGAAAAATAACTAGCCTGTGCTATGATACATAGTCATGCTTGGGTAATGACGTCAAATAGAAAATAAAGAACTAATGTTATACTATCATTATAATATTGTCAATTTTTTGACAAAGAAGAAATGATTGGGTGAAAAAGCTTGATTTTACGAGTAGTAAAACTTTTCATTATCTCTTTCTACATATTCAAAGAGCACTGACGGGGTTCCCTTGGAACTTTGGAACAAAAGTTCAATTTATGGGGACAAGATTTCATTTTTAGTAAATGTGATTCGTGTCAAAATTTAAGGAGGGATTATAGTGAGTTAATAATATTTACTGTATAATATTTAAGTATAATATTTTACTGTCATAGGATAGCTTGAGCGGCAGATGAAAATGACAATAAGAAATTACAGTGAAACCAGTGGATGATATGCAATTTCGTTGAAGTTGTATTTCTGATCTACTCTATTGCTATCAATAAATTACAATATCATGGAAAATGTTATTGGGTAATGAGGAAACAATATTTTATTGTCCTATTGCTGATACAGTATTGTATAGTAGTGAACTCGCAGCTAGCTTACTTTGGTTTCTAGTGTTGTGTCAATAGTTTGTGAAAACATATTGTGTAAAATGAATGAATCTTGGTAGTGCTTGGTAACGTACCTCCTTCGTTTTTTGGCTGGGTAGGTGAATTGTTGCTAGACTTGGGACGTCGGCCACGTTTGCGACCGGCATTGTCCTTGGTGGGCTTTTCGGCATCTCGGCCGGCGGCGACTGTTGTTGTCGTCTTTTTGCCGTTGCCGTTGCCGTTACCGTTGCCACCGTCCGACTCTTTCTCGCTGCCGCTCTCCTTGTCGCTGTCCGTGCTACTCGCACTTAGCTTCTTGTTGCGTTTCGAATCGTCGACAGCGACCGTTTTACGCGCGCCACCTTTCTTTCTTTTCACTTTGGGTGGAACTCTTTTGACCGGTGTCGTCTTTCTTTCTAGGTCAGAACTGGAGGAGTCATCGGCGTCGGTCATTTTGACCGGTGTCAGGTGACCGTTGAGTAGTCCGCCATTGTCATCCTTGGCGCTATTGCTCTTGCGTCCTTTCGTTGGCTTGCTTTTGCTTATGCTGTTGACTGCCATTGAACCGATGCTGTGCAACGAGGAGATCACTGGTGAGCTTTCCTCCTTTTTGACAGGAGTAGGAGTGTGGCTGGAGGTGGTTGTGGTGGTGTTGGTAGTGTTGGTGGATGAAGGAGGAGCAACGCACGATGTTACATCCTCTCCCGAATGCCTTTGCAACCAGGCCTTCTTTAGCTTGTGCACAGGTCGTGGCGGTCCTGGACTATTCGACTTTTCACTGTCAACACCGCTGCCAGGCTTAGCTGGACTGGGACAAGGTGCCGGTGTGCCCGGTTTTCCTACATTTTCTACACTTTCGTTTGCCGCCGCTGCTAAATTGACAACAGTTGTTATAGTGGTGGCAGCACTGGCCAGCAACGGACTCGGTTCACTCACTCGCGAAAGCACTGGCTCACTGACAGCACTACTAGCACTAATCGTCGAACTGGGAGCACTAGTCGGTGTTTCACTACGTCGCTTCTTCACGTCCAACGCCTCTGGTTCCTCTGAGCCTTTTCTCTTGGGAGACGACACAGCCAGAGCATAGTTGTCGCTCGGCTTCTCCTTAATGGAGGACGACGACACGCCGAGATCGAGCGGCTGCGTCTGGACAGCGGGCGTCATTGCCAGGTGCGGCACCGGGTTAAAGTCGTGCGGCGACGAGCGTGTTGGCGGTGAAGAGGGAGGTGGCTTCACCGAAACGGCCACACCAGGCACCGACGGATGTGGATAGACGCCCCCTCGATGGTCATACATCACTACACTATTTGTCCGTACTGAGTGAGCCGAGTGGGCGGCAGGTGGAGGAGGCAGACCAGTGGGCACCTGGTGTGGAGGAGGAGGGTTGTGCTGGGAAAGCTGCTGGTAAGGAGAGGTGGCCAGGGGAGGTTTGGAAGGCAGCGGCAAGGGACTGAGAGTGACGTCCTGCGACCGAACAACTGGCGTGCCAGTGGCGATGCCTGGCTTGCCATAAATGTGTGGCGGCGCTGGACTGCTCACTTTGGGCTTCAGTGGAGTGCTGGTTGGAGGAGGAGGTGCGTAGTGCTGAAGGGGTGGAGGTGCAGGGGAGGGGTAAGGGTAAGAGAGGACAGTTGCAGAAGGCTTGGTGTAGACAACTGAGCTTGGTGGTGATGGATGCGGGTGAGGATGGTGAGGCGACTGTCTGTGAGGAGGTGGTGGAGGGTGGGTCTGGTGTTGGTGAGGTGACTGGCGATGGTGGGACTGGGAGGCAGGAGGCGGATGAGGACTCTGGCGGTGTGGAGGAGGGTGGGGAGACTGTCTGGCTCTGGGATGGGTGATGCCAGGAGGCGGTGGCCCGACAGAGTGCACCTTGTTCATCTGTGTGTCATAGGGATGGTGCTGCTGGTGTGGACTAGGCGTATGCGGGTGCGAGAGGTGGTGCGGCGACTGGCTGGGACTGCGGTACTCATACTTCATTTGCGAGGCCGATGACGACACTGGCGTGGGAAGGTAGTGGCCGGCCGCTGCCGCCGCCTTAGGACTTGGCGAGTGCGCCATCATTGGTTTCACAGAGTCCATGTTTTGCGGGCTTTTGCCCTCGTTTTTAACAATCACAGAATTTTTCATATCACTGAGTAGTGGGGGAGGATTGGACATTTCACGGTCCATCGGAGATGACTTTGTGACAATGAGCGTGGGTTTCTGCTCCTGCTTCAAGGCCTTCTCCTGGTGTTGCTGTGGTAGAAAGTTGAGCGGTGGCTGATAGGCCGGGTAGCCGAACAAGTTGAAGTTGGGCGGCTCTGCCTTGGGCAACTGCGTCTTCTCCACTGGTGGTGGCTTCACGCCCCCGCCGCCCACTACTCGAGAGTGCGCCGCTGGCGGTGGACCGTACTCCACCTTACTAGGAACACTTGGAGGCCTTTGCACCTGCAAACAAACACACACACATTCATTATTCATCATCTACTTCAACTCAATTAGAAAACCTGACACTTCGCTAAGATATGTTGTTCACGATTCTAAGTTGAGCTTGATAAGAAGACAGTTGATGTATATGAGCACTAGATTCATAAATATAATTCCTTTTGATATTCAACAAAGAATTGATATGAAAGCAATAGAAACTTGGATTAAGGAAAAATATTTATTTTCTCTGGGAGCTGAATGCTGGTAACCTATTTTTGACTGCTTATGCCTTCTCTACTCCCTCTTGTTTTTTGAGCACGCTAATATTAGTATGTCTATTTTATTTGTGTATTTCCTTTCGAAAAGTATTTTTGTTTTTCTCTCAAAATATTGTTATTTGTACTATTCTATACAGTGTAATAGAATGGGATTGGTTCAAATTTGTTTTTTAATTCTGTATGTTGAAATTGCTATCTTGAATGTCATTTGAATCGGACTTTTTGCGACTCCCACCAGCGGTCAAAGTCTTTTCTTTTGCTGGTGGTGCCTGAACATACATTTTAGTTTTTTTATTTCTGGTTAGTTAGGTTTCTTTTATTTCCTTCATGTTAATTTGTAACCATTAAATTATTTTGTTGTAAAGTTGTGGCAATTGAAGAAAACCTACATTTCTGAAAAGAAGAATTTTGCTTGGATTAATAAAATATTTTATACTAATTGATAAGGGAAATTAAATATTAAACTGACCGATGTGAAAAGTAATAAATGAGCGAACTAAGGGGAAAATACCAAATAAATCAAGATATTATTAATTTATAAAAGGATTCCAGACATACATAATCTACTAAAATAGATATTTCTGTCTATAAATTAATAAAATATTCACTCCTAAATTATTCTCAGGTTTCCTTCACTACAAAATACGGTACAATACCAAAATTGAGCTCAGTAATAGGTAGGCCTACTAAATATGAAGAATTCAGAATTTTGTTGAATCGGCTAAAATATTAGCTGACAAAGGAAACAATTGAAAGCATGAGGCGACAATATGAGAACATAAAATAAATGTCAGCAAAAACTCTAGAGCTGAGCTGAACTGACAATTCGTTTTTTCAGACAAAGGAAATATATTGCTTTTTATGATAATCAGATTGAATTGGAAATTAGTTTTCATATCGAAATTTATTGCAGTACATTAAATCCAAAACATTGTTCTAGATGATGTCAACAGAAAGTTATCACCTAAGATATGAAGTTGAATATCAACAATTACATATGTGAATAATCAAGCTTTACTGACGTATATCACAAGTATCATACATAGGCTTCACTGTCTAATCATACAAAGTTGGAAATTTATAATTTCACTTCCGCAATAGTTAACTTTTCCACAATTACCATAAAATACACACCTCAAATAACATTGAATAGTCAACTCAACACAATAACACTAAAGGTAGTAGAATGGCTAATGGTTGAATCAAACCCATCAATTATTTGCAATGAAATTTCAAATAACTTTCGCAACTTGGTGCATATTCCGTAGAACTATTTTGAGCTTTCTTCCCAGATTACATTTTCCAGTACCTGAGCAGAAGGCGGAGGGTAGTAGGAGGCTCTTTCCCTTTCAGAGATGGCTCTCGATGCAGCGATAAGGTGTTGTTGCCTGACAGCGGCTGCCTGCTGCGCCTGCTGGTGCTGCTGTTGTGCAGCCACTGCCGCTGCTGCAGCTTCTCGCTGGTGATGCAGCTCAACCTCGGCTCGCTTTCTGTCCTCCTCTGAGCCTCCTCTGTGAGGTGGCGGAAGGCTGTTTATTAAATTCCAGCACATATTCGGGTTTCTTTGCTGTAAAACAAAACAATAACAAACATTCATCATTTAATCGAATAAGTTTTTGTAATGTATTATTAATAATTTGGTGCCATTCAGGAACAAAAGTTGTGATTTTCTAAATTCAATTTTCAAGATTTTAAGACATATCCTGGAAACAATAAAAAGTGTAAAGGAAGCAATACAATAGAATACAATTGACTCAAGCACCACATTATTTTTGTAAAGTTATAACTGTGCTGGGTGAGAACGAGATCTGTTTCAAGGATTAGAGAAAACTGTAATATTCTATAATCAAGTGGTGGAGAGATCAGAAAACAAGTCAAATGTGGGACCGCGATGTTCAAACAAGTAAAGGTCAGTAGACTGGCCAAGTCTCTCTTCAATATAAAAACACGATTATATTAATGTCCTCATTTGCATTATGAGATGCGGAATAATCATCCCTGCAAATAATGTTAGAAAAAAATGTTAATGTTATCATTGATAAAAAGTTATTAGGAATACTTAATCTACTTAATTTTTTACACACCCACATTTCAAATAACATTCTATGCTTTAATAAAAAACATTGTTTCACAACAAAATAGCTCATAATGTGGATCTGTGATATCAATTGAGTTTCATTTACAGTAAAAAAAGAAAATGGCCAAAGGTTAAAAGTCATAGCATACTCTGTACATCATATACTTTTCACTGCTATTTTAAACAAAAAGCTGTCATACTGGTTTTATCATTGAATGAGTGTTATCAGTGACCTAATTGACAGTAATTCTAACTGGAAACACCAATAGTTCAGTGTACAAGCTTTGTCATTTTCATTTTTTGTCGCCAAGCACACGAAGCATTTTCATGTTTGGAATAGTTTTATGAACATCTATCAAATTTTCCGTATCTCTCACTATGTTTTCCTCTAGACACGATTCATTTGAAAATGCCAACTTCCCATGAGCTCATTGTTGGTTTTCCCTAACAAATGCATCATAATAAAATAATATGATACTGTATTCATTTGCTTTATAATCACCAAGCTTTGTTTCACTGCTGTACAGTAGTTTAATCGACTGTATCAGTTACATATTTAACCGAAGCAATTCAATACAAGGTCAATAGAGGTTTAACAAGTCGTTTCGAAAACCTACAATTTGTTGAATGTAGTAATCACTTTCACATCCATGAAAATGATCAAAAGGAAAACGACCAAAATTTGCAATAGCAGGTATCATTTTTTAACAAAGTACACATCATTTGCACATAGTCAATGAATGCTCAAAAGATGGGTATAGAATGCATGGAAGATGTGACAATTTTTTACTTTGGGATTTTGTTAAGAGTAGGAAGGAGGTAAACATACTAAAAGTTCACGTTTCACGAGAGACAAGCTCACCGTTTTCGAGATTCAATCGGAACTCCTAAAAATGGCACATTTCCTCTACCAAAACACATATGCTCACATTCGAGGGGTGGGGACTTTTGGTATGTTTACCCCCTAACTACTCTTAACAAGTAAACAATTATTGCATCTTTCATCCATTCTCTGAGATGTTCATTGACTGGACTAACAGGAATGTTTTGCACATACACCCAATTGTACAAATAATTGCATTTCTGCAGGATTTCAAACTCGCAACAAATTAAATTACGATTACTCACTTTCTCTGCAGGAATGAATAAATTATATTATATGGCCACAATACTTGTAAAAATGGCCATTAGCATTCCAAAAATTTTTTAAAAAATGTGTAACATGTACAAGAATGATGGAAAATAAACATTATATTATTAAAAAAATATTGATCAGAATATCATTCAAATTATTTTAGATATTCACTAATCGATTTCGATCAAAAATGTGAAAAGAAAATGTCATTCCGTAAAGGTAATCAACCAAAAATTCTAATTCCATGCAGGTGCTCTCGTACAACCTGTTATTTTGTTGAGAACAGCCGGCTTAAATTTGTGGACAGGTCAAGTTCATAAGGAAATTTCTCTACAAAATTATCAGTAGACACCAGTGTCCAAGAGCATGTGAGAAAATCTGGCGGCGTTAACTCATCAAATAGAAAGCAGTTACGTATAAGCGTAGACGCAATGGACTTTTTTATTACTCCACTAGAACACACCATAATAATTATCGTAAAGAAGAGGAAGGAAGATATAAAAGAGGAGGTAAGGATAGAGGGAGGTGTAATGAACAGAACGGATGAAGAACAGATACCTGACTACATTCTTGGAGGTTGAACTTCAAATCATGCCTTTGAAAGGAGAAAGTCCAAATTCATATACATGCAATATTTCTCATCGCTTCATCCTGATTTTCTCTTCAAGCTCGCATAAATGCTCCTCTCTCACTTCTTCCTCCACCAAAATGCACTTGAGACTTTCTCTTTCTCACTCTGTCCTGCACTGAATAAAGTCGAAAGAAAAGAGAACAACAATAGGTATGTTGTTATTGGAACTATTATTAACGGTCACGTCACATGTTATGAAAGCCAGAAAAGAATTAGATCGAGCCGCCATCCCACTTCTCAGTCGGTTTTTAAAAGCGGAATTCAAGTTGAACAAAACAACTCATGCCTGTCTTCCTGTAGATACTAGTTATTATATGGTGTGTTCCAGTGGAGTAATAAAAAGTACATTGCGTCTACGTCTATCAATTATTATAATAAGCACATGTTAAATTAGAATTTATTCCAGCAAATATTACGAAGTTGGCATAATTGGTCAATTTTTTTCAATTGATTTTTTTGTGTGTCTCCCTTCATAATTATCGCAAAAAGGCAACAGCTGCCATTATGAAATATATATAGTCAAAACTAGAGTAAAATTTACTTTTATTCAAATGAATTATTGATAATGACAAGTGTAGTGTTATTTCTAAAGTAAAACTTTTATTATAATAATTTCTCAAGTTATAAATGGTTGTGATAACACTCAACTCCAAAAATAAAGTGTTATCTGCTAGTATAACAAACGATAAAAAATAATGAGTGATTCACTTTACTTAAAGCTGCTATACACTTGGATTAGAATGTGTAACACTATCTATAGCAGAATTTAATATTTTTAGGATGAAGCCCCCAGGTCTGAGACCTGAGCATGGGTCATGAATTCGATGATGATGGTTGATGAGTTGAACCTACGATTTTAGATTCATCTATAGACAGAGAAGGTACAGTAATGTGTATTTTCATTCAGATGTTAGTTTTGCAATCCCCCGTAATGGACAACCTTGGAAACCTTCACCACTTGAATATAATCGTAAAATTGACAGCCCCTATCTTCTCTCAATTATTAGTGAAACATCTAGCAATGTTGTCAACTGCAGCATTTAGCAATTTGCGCATGCAACTTTCAAATATTTAATGGCATGACATTTTCAGGCGAGAAATAGGAATGATACATGTTGCAATTATCGATCTATGAAGCAATAATGATCTAAAGTGAGGTGAATCACCAAAGTTCAAAATACAACTTACAACGAAACATTCTACTTATTTTCCTGTTGGATGATTATAGAATGACGCAGAAAGCTTAATTATTCATGGAAATATTTATACCCTTTGAATGAATATCAACATTTTCTTTTTCTTTTTCTATTTGGGATGAAGTAAAAAATGGCAAATGAGGATTATCCGCCATCTTTGTTGTAAACTTTCAGAATGGCATGCGGGCGGAAGGTGTAGCCGCCTATCCACCGGCTAACCACCAAAAAGAAAGAGAAAAACTATAAACCGGTCTGTTCCCTAGGCAACTGGTACGACAAGGTCAAAAATTCTTTGTTCAGCTTGCCCTTCTTTAGTGACTTGGCCCTTCTGGCTTCTGGGCTGTCCGTTCCGCCTCATCAGGTACAAATCCAAAGAGCTGCATTCAAAACTTCATTTTGAGTAGCAACAGAAACGAAACAATTCTTGGTATTATGAAATTGCATTAAGTAGATTCGACAATAACAAATATCCTCCCAATCCTAGATATTATAATTAATAGCTGTGCTCGTCTCATGAGAATTCGATTCATCTTTCAATTTAAATATTCAAGTATAACAGATTATAGAAGAATAGAATGTCGATATTGACTTCTAGAATAATTTATTGCAACTTTACCTTGAACATTGAGGGGCTTATAATGTGAAAGGATGTATGTTTCCAAGAATAGGACAATGTTGAACACCTACAAATCAAAAAACTGTGACATTCTTGTCAATCTAAATAGCCTATTTCTGAAAACAATCATCATACATATTGAAACAAACAATAACATATTGATAACGCACTGGAATTGAGGATACTCTTTGACCTTGTACACTATCTCAAGATACATTTGTATGCTACAAATAGAGAATTATCCCAATGGTATGAAAGTATACAGGAGTATTCAACTCAATGTTAGAACAATCGTTATCTACAATCTCCACTTTAATACAATCCTGAGCTATACAGACGAGTCGTCTGAGACGACCTTCTATCATTTGTAAACATTTTCGATCATGAAGCTTATTATTCATTTACTTGCACGAAAACACAAAAGAATGCTGTAATCAAAACAACTGCCCCACCAGAAAGTACCTGAATGTTTTCAATATTCATACATGTATTCACTTCAAGGGTCAACTATTTTCAATTTTATGAAAGAAAAAAAAGTTGGCACCATTGATAGACTTTAGTTATCAGGGATAATCACGCAATTGACATGTATAACATATTATGAAAAAATCAAGTTGTATTCCTAATTGTCCTACGAATTGAGGTCTATCTCCTAACTATGAAATTCAGATTGATTCAGAAATTCAATTCAATATCAACTTTTCATAATTTCTGAAAAGCAGAATACCCTATAGATTCAATTGATATAGATAAATTATACGGTAATACAATGAATGAAAAAAAAATATCAAATTTCTTGCAACCTGTAAGGTACCTTATTCCCCAAAATGGAGGAAAACTATGATTACCTCGTACTGGTACAGGAAATTGTAATCGAGAGCGGTTCCCATTTCGTACTAGGAAAGTGTTCAGAACAAGAACGAAATGGCCGACGACAATGATATCGATCTATCTGAAGACCCTCAACCAAGTACAGATATGGAACAGTATTGACGATGATAAAATCAAACCGATGCACATTGTAGTTTGCACTGCACTGATATGATCCGACTTGGTTCAACTTAATTACTGGTTCAGTTCAAATTGCACAGGCACAAGGCCACAAGTAGCTGAATGCACACTGACATAAAGAATACAAATTGCCAACTCTTTGTCTACGTGCAGACTAGGTTACAAACTGTGGCGGACGCGGACGATATGGTGGAGTGCTGTAGCGTTCTCCTCCGTCTGGCGCCAACTGCCAGCTCAAGGGACATTCCCGGCTGTGGTGGGGATGTACGCGGTGTGCAGTGGAGAGGGAATGTCGACCTGCATATGCGCCTGACTGTTTTACCCCTCCTCACACGAAACATCGTTCTCAGACTCCAAACATTCAATTTTTCAGACTTCATTATTCAAAGCACAAAGCTCCAACTCCAACTTTAGTACATGTTGCTCTTCGAGTGGGAGAGAGAACGAAATAGCCTCACTCACACAGAGCCTCGTCATTCGTCATTTAGCATGTGTACAGTATTTCCGACTGAAATAATAGGATCACATTGATAGTCCCTCTCTCACACACTCGTGCTCTCTCTTCCTACTAGATAAAGAATAGCACTAGATGTGACCTTGGTAATTGATAAATTGGGACAGTATTCTATTACTGTAGGGCATTACAGTTCAGGGCATGCATTTCGTTATGACTGCAAAATATCGAAATCCAACACTTAATTCTATTGGAACTCTCAATTTAGTATCATTTAATTATACTTACTTACACTTACTCCCAGGGTCATCTCATTTAATTATACTTTGGTGATAATTACTGAGTAACGATTATTTGAAATAGATATAATAGGAAAATATTAGACGTAATATTGTAGATCAGGTGATGATTTACATTATTTACGACTCTAAATGAGATCACAAAACTTTAAGGGTTTCACAGATTAACTACCACATCACCACCAATTACGTTCGTGTTTTTAATCTTCAAATAGGTCTAACTATAGGGGAAAATGATCGTAATTGTGCAAGTTCTATTGTACTGTACAGTTCAATTTGTTATTAAAGGTATTGAGATGCATTGATAAACGACACACACTTTATATAGTACTTTTTTTGTTCAAGGATGAAGCCCAAATGGGTCTGAGACCTGTGCATGGGTAATGAGTTGGACCAACAATTTCAGGTAGGTTCCGAACCACCGGGAAGTGATTTTACAGCAGAGAACAGTATTTGTACTGTACAGTCAAATTCCAATGAATTGTAATAGATAGAAATATAGTATTACAGACTCTCGTTAATACAAACATTACAGACTTTTAACTAAAAAGACATTGACAAATTATTTTGATGACAACAATTATTGTTTTTTTCATTTTACTGTACATTCAACAATATTCTTGATAATTTTTAATTTCAAAAATTGTTTGATTGTTTAATAGTATTTCCAAATTAAATCTATCAAAGAAATTTCGCTTTCTATAGAGTTTTTTCTCCTCTTCCATCCAAACGTTCGATAATAATACGAACTCTCGATAATTCGAATTTGGAGGGACCAGAGAAAAACTTCGAATTATCGAGAGTCGACTGTATTTTTATTTCGATGAACGTGAAGTTCACTTTTCTTGTTATTCTGTGCCTGGGAATAGATTCTAGATCTAGAAACTGTATCTTTCAATGTCAATCGGTTCTAAATAATTTTTCCTCAAGTAGAATACCATTTTAAACACAAAATGAAAATTATCCTACAGAGTCAAGAATCGAAGCATTGTTCTGGCAGGCATCCAACACTCATAAACAAAACAACTCTTGGCGGCTAGAATTGCCAACTACGTCATGCAATAATGATTAATAATCTCATGCCAATTTCCCAGAACACAGCATGCATTCTTCCCACACTCAGAATGAGAATGCAAAAGTTTAATTTCTTGCTAAAACTGAGTTTCATTTTCAACTCATTGTCAGTAGCCTACATACCCTACACGATTGATTAGATTGCATTTCTACAGCAAGCTCTAATTTCAATTGAATCACCATTTTTCAGATTTACATTAAAAGGAAGAAGGAAATGTTGACTATGATATAAAAAAACTGATTCATCACCAATAGAATATTCAATTTTCAGCTTATTGCATAAAACCTATAGTAGCAGACTACCAGGAATATAATATTTAAAATATATTCTACTGTTAGGATATCACAGGAGAGACTAGGCAACCAACAGAACTACTATAACTTATACTATAACTATAACTTCTTGTTATTATAACTTACTACTATACCTTATACTATACTACTACACTCAACTCTACACTTAACCCTACTCTACTATCTCTTATATGTTATGAAAAATTGATTGGGCTAAACTTTTCGAAGAGATGGAAATTTCTGTTTTTTAGAACCAAACGCCACGCATACATTCAGGAATACGGTCAAAATTTAGAAATATTGAATATGGCAGCTCATAAAATCTTCAACTATCAATATCATTTTTATGTTTAATTATTTGAAAAAAGCTTTTCCTAGTCATTCTTGATTTGATAAAGGTTAATGATCTTGAAATTTTGGCACCGATCAAATTTTTATTCATTATTAGTTCATTTTCATGCAGTCAACTGGAAATTGAACGACAGCTAAACACAGATTCATTTCAAAAATCTCAACAAAATAATTCCACCCTACTCCTCAGAAATATTGGTTATGATCTAATATTTAAAAAATGTTAACCCGCAAAATAAAAAGGATACAACGATTTTTCCAGCCTAGCAAATGTTATATTTTACAAAATTTCACCTCAATAATCTTTTTAAAAAATGGTAATTGGTAGATATGTTATTAAGAAGTTGAGAAGGGTACTGCTTTTCAAACAAGTATCATTCATGCTTAGTTAAGTATGAATGCATCTATTCATTCATTTATCGGACAGAGCATTAAAAACTGTTTTCAACTAAGAATCATTCTAGGTTTTTTTAATTATACATTTCAATACAAAATTAATAATGAATATCGATTTAAAATGAATCAGCAAGATTAAGCATATTCAACAATTCAATTTATGACATTTTCGATGATCCACATGAAAAATTATCTTTCTTGAAATCCTATTTGGGAATATCATTATTATTCATGTGAACTCTGACACTGATTGACAAAGAAATTGCCGCAACAAAGAATCAGAATGCAAGCTCATCATCTGTATCATCAAAACATTTTTGTTCAATCAACAGTGCCAATTGAAAATTCAGCTGTATCAATTTAATGTTCCCAATCTTATTCCAATAGTGATCAAGAATGACTTCACGGGCATGAGATATTTGCTGAATAATGCCATGAATAATAATTGCTGAATAATTCAACCGTCAACAAAACCATTCTTTTTCACATGGGCAGCAGGTCATTTCAAAGTTAGATATAGAGAATAGTCAAATGACAATAATTACGATTCAGAGTATAACCGGAAATAAATAACGACAGTCACAGACCTATCAACCAATATTTGGCGATGGGGGGGGGGGGGGGGGGGAAATCCAACCTACGGATGTTCTCAACCGACACTGAAAATAGCTTTATTGTGCTGCTTTTATGGGGATGAGAACCTTTTCTAGTGATACCAACCCCTAAAACATCTTCAAACTTCATATCTCCCAGAAAAAATTCTGGATTTGCTCCTGAATATAAGTAATGTCCTCCTGCAATGTCTTCTATTTTGTTGGAGTAACTCACTAAACTAATCTAGTTACACGAAAAAATACCAAAAGAGCTTTTAGAGTTATACAGTACAATTTCCACAAATATTGACAAGACAGAAAAACCTGACACACATTAACTTCACAAAAAAATTATAAAGTTGTAGGAATAGAAATGCTTCAAAAATGAGATCAAACCTATCAACATGAATTTACAAAACATAGAAAGCAATAGTCATTATTTACTGGTAAGCATTATACTAGTTAGTATCCAAACTAATGGATATAAGATCACCCAGATAAAAAAAATGTCTCATACCAGCTAACGAATGAAGATAGTGCCACGTTCTATGAATGTAGAGGAGACTATCCTTGGACTGTTCAAATTAATACACCGCAAAATACTGAATCTTAAAGGCAACGAAATACTTCTGGTTTCTGGTTAATAATAATATTATTACAATGCAGTTTCTTGGCAGAATTAAAAATAAAAATTGGAAAATAAAAACCAAGGAAAAAATAATGGCTCGTATTATTTTTTTCAATTCAGTGGGAGAAAACATTTCTACGAACTGTGAGATGACATGAAAATATTCAGTTGCTTGTGAATGTTCATATTATGGATGCAAATGAATCCAGACCTTTTCTGACCTGAATCACTGTGAAGGAAGACCATTTCAACAGAAACTAGTATTCTCAGCTCATTGTTAAATTTAAAAGGACTATCCTTCTCAGACTGGAAGATCTATAGATGCACCTGACCCCTAATCGTCTGCTACCTTCAGTTGCCATTCTTTCAACAAAGAAGTTCTACCTGAGAACCAGGTAGACCAAATAATACAATAGATGACCAGAGAAAGATGGGAATTTAGTAAAAAAACTAAAAGACCAAGAAACCCACTTTGGGCTATAAAAGCGACTATAGATAATAATTATGGGCAATTGAACTAATAGCAGCTGTTACTAAATGATGTTTTATTCGATATTCAACAAAAACCAAAGGTTTAGACCTTAAAAAAGTAAAACTGAACGTTTTTTACTGAAGTGAGAACCCAGCCCTGTCATTTGATGGGGAAATAACGGCTATTCACCGAGCTGAAAATTAATTCAGTTGTGAATTCCCAGTGAACATCTATTATTATGTTATTGATGTGTAATTCACTTTTCTACAAAGATTTTCCCCATAAGGAGATACATCTGACTTGTCTAGAAATGATACTCAAAAGTGAAACTGAGAAGCTACAAATACTAAAAACTAATGATTGATATATAACTAAATGTTTTTTATTTTTAAGAATTTCTTTACATTGATCAACTTACAACATTTGCTATGCCATTCCTCCCAACTAGATGTATGTTTTTCTTTTATGTATGAATATACGACTTAGTGGAGGGAAGTAATCGTAACCTACCTCACTCCTCGTTTGCGTAGTATGCTCTTTGGACCAAAACATTATGCTGAGGTCTGAAGAATCACCTTTAGTCAAGATCGGCTATGGTAATATACATACATGACTAAATGATTATTTTCTGTTATAATGTTCTATGACAATAATATTGTCCATTACTATACATGGGAAACATAGTATTTGATAATGTATAAATAACGTTATAAGCGTCCGATTATGTACTGAGTGATACTAGTGTGAGACACAGCAGACATACGTTTCCAAGTGAATCTGGCGGCAACCGCCTACAAGTTATAACATATTCATCAATTTCCCAGTTACACACCTTACACACTTGCAACTAGAGAGGCAGACTTGGAGACGTGACGCAGACTTGGTGACGTGACGCAGGGCAACAGAAAGGAATAAGATCTCACCCTCGCTTCACTTTGCGCTATCATCCTGCGTCATTCCATCAAGCCTGCGTTTCCAATTTTATCCACAGTCAAGAACATCTAGCTTTATAAGTTCGGTCCTACACTTCAAGCTAATAAGCTTCCGGTTCCTTTTCATCACTGAACGTCACGTCCCGGTACAGCATACATGTGCACCGACCTTTATTATCATGTGTCAATGTTTGTTTTGTGCAATCACTACATCTTAGCCGATTCCTGTTGAGACTCCAGACCTCAACAGTACATTTTGGTCTAAAGAGCGTAATAAAGAACGCAAATAATTCCAATGAATCTGACCACCATTGACTTTGTAGAAAGAGCGCAAATGAAAATACTCCATTGGTACCAGGGTCGGTTAGCAACTAGCCCTGCTACTTTGGCCAATCACCTCACACCATTACTCAAGTTTCAGTCTCAAATGGGAATTCTCCGACAAATGAATATTATAAAAATATAAATAACATGATTGATGAGACTGACCTTCTGGTGCGCTAGTCGAAAAGACTCCTCAAAGTGTTTGTGGACAGCCTGCTCAGCGGCCCTCGCCTCGGCAGAACGCTGCTTCTCTTGTCTCTCACGCTCTAGCCTCTCCTGGTGCTGCTTCTCTCGTTCAGCCTTTTCACGCTCTCTTTCCTTTTGGCGCTCTCTCTCCTTCTGTTCTTCTTCCCGCACATACCGATCTCTCCTCTCCCTAAAAACAAACAAGCAAGTAGCTTGAGTATAGTAATTAAAGGTCAATAAATTCACGTAAATATCAAAACACTGAACCAACAATCGAGCAAATTTACATTTTTTTAAAATTGTTTTAAAACAGGATAAAGCATGATTTGACTGAAACTGAGGTTTGAATCTGGTGCTATTTAACATGGACTACAAGAAACCATCAATAACTCAGTTTTTATTTTTTTGGATAAATACATAAAAACAGAATCTCAGTGGTTTTTCAAGTTGATGTGCCTCTATATCACGTTTCACTAGACATTTAAACACAAATAATTATTGAAAAGCCTTATTACACAGAGCCACTGCAGTTGTGGTCGCGCGCCAAAAATTAAGACTAAATTACACACCATCTGGGTAAATTTGGTTAAAAAAGTCAGCTGATGGCTCTAAACATGCATATACTTTCGCGTACTTTGACAATGTTAAGTTGGGTCATACTTATGTGTAATTTAACCTAAAATTGAGACTGACGACCGTGACTGCAATGGCTCTGTATAATACGGCTCTTACATCTTAGTACGTGTAATAAGTGACAATTCGCTTTCTTCAAAAGAAAGTGTTTAATTCACTAGAAAGAAAGAGTTAAATTCCCTAGTAAGGGTTATTTCAAGAATTATTTTTTCATTAATATAGGACGCAAAATATATCCACTCAAAGGTTACAAAATAAATAAGGTCAAAGGTCATGTCCAAGGATATTTTGAGTTGAGTAAGGTTATTATATACAGGTATTTCATGGGTTATGTTCCGCCTTATATTATTCAGAAAAAGATGAATATGAATACAAATAAACAAGTCATATAAATACAATGTTACAATGACGCAACAATTATGATTCGCAGTATTTATAACCCTGTACAGCAATAAACAATCAGAACATGTTCCTCATGGCATTTGAAACCCCACTCGATTCCTCATTCTTGGCATCTTCAAGAAGCCGTCAACAGATTTCCAGTTTCCAGAGACACGTAATTTTCTTCATAAACTGCGCAGACACATAACAGGCCTGCATCATTAATGTGTAAAATGTCCAGAATTGGTCAAACTTCCAGGCATCTGCAGTTCGACGTTTATTTTTCTTTTCTCATCAGTCTTATGTTGGAAGCCAGCCGCTCATAGCAAAAAGCGGTCAGCGGTCAAGACGGTCGGTTGATTTCGACATGAAGTCAGTCCACATCTTCCGATCAAAAAGACAAGTCTTTTTATACATGTATATATATGAAAGTACCTATAGTGAAGACAAGACGAAGGTCTTTGGAGTTGCATCTGGATTCTCGACCGCCTCAACCGGTTTCCTGACACGGACCGGGACGAAAGTGGCAACCATCACTGGCCGCCAGCAACAACAAAACCAGTTTCCTCTCAATCACCCATACAACTCAGACTCACACACTCACACATCAAGCATTCAGACTATTATACAACCGGCTGAATTGCTGAAGCCTGGAGACCATAAATAGGCTTGTTGACTGAAGGAGAGGGTCATAAGATGTTTCGTTGTTTTCTTGATGTAGAACAGTTGAAACATTTGACAAATATTCAAGGATTCTGCCATTTGGTTATAAACTAATACAGTATGGTCATTCGACCAATCACCCTTTAATCACCGAAATCGGCTAGACTGACTATACAATGAAATAATGCTATAGGAAAATTTTGAATGGAAATTATCAATTCACACCAATAATTCCAGCAAAAGTTATGGAAAACAGACTTGATACAAAGAAAACACAATAAAACAACAAAAAAATTATAAGTACAGTACAGGAAAATAAAAAAATAAAACTCAGCTATTCATATCAGTACTGTATAACTATGATGTGGATTCGCAGAAACCTTTTACCGAAATAATGGCATCAAATTAAAAAGATGTCATCACTTGTCAAATGAAAATGAATGATTTTTACACATTTGCACAATAAAGTAAAAAGCTAAATAGCATACTAAATAGCATAATTTCGGTTACAGTAATATCATTACAAACAATACAAAGGTCAAAAGTACATGAATTATGAACAGGATATATTTTATCCAAATGGAATAGAAAATGACAAGAGTTCTTTGTAAAAGGTACGTGAGGTTGGACAATAGATGAAAACGCATTGTGATAAAAATACCATATTAACAATTCAAATCATTTGAAAATGCTTTGATTACAAAACAAAAAAGTCAGAAGCTCACCTATCAGATAGATAAGAAGGTCACAATGAATGAATCCAAAACAAATAAATAAAAGATAGACCAACAACATCTGTTTGGACAGCTATTTGAAACAAGAGTAGCCAGCTCTACTACTTCTCATCAATGATAACAGAACTGCGTGGCATTGCATGATATAACTTATAAAATTCCATTTAACAGCAAAAGATAAGTTTTCATTAAATGAAAGCTCAACTGTTAGTCTCCCAAACAATAAACAATTGACTTTCACAATGTGACCTGAACATCAATCAGAGTTTGGTTTGAAGCATTTTATAGTTTTCGTTCATTCATTCTATTCAAGCTGAGTAAGAAACTGATTGTAGCAGCTCCTAAATAGCAATAGATGCAATCATTTTCAGTAAAAAAAAACAGAAATAGAAATTTGTTCATTTCTATTTCTCGAAATTTGAAAAGGGTAGAAGGAATCACGAAATTTGACTGTACGATGTTTGTAATTACGCATCAATAGTTCGATTTTCAGTCAAAACAAACTGAATCACAACATGTAAATATGAAAAAGACCTGACTTGACGGATATTTATTATCATCATTATCATTAGTAGTAGTAGTATTAGTAGTAGCTAGGAAAAGCCTAATTTGTAACCGATCACGCTTGTTGTATACGCGGCTTGGAGAAAGCGCCGGCACTCCAGTCAAGGTGAAAGTGCTGGTAACAATGAACGGTCAGAATGAGTACGTAATCGACAGACAATGGGAGAAGACCGTTAGAAAAACCATAATCATCATTGATGAGGTGACAACAGCAACTGCAAAACCAATAGAACGCTAATTGCAGTCAAACGCCGTGACAGACAGGCCACACTAATCAGTTCCTGAATTACTTCAGTAGAGTGACAAAGATAAAGACACTACCAGTCAAACTGCATCCACCAATAGTCACTTCACAACAGTCTGTCTCAACGAAGATTAAGTACCAAGGCTCAATTTGGGAAGAAAACCAGTTTCAAGCAGCTCGCACATGCTAATGTCAGTGAAAGTAGTCTAATTTCAAGTAAAACCTGTCGTTTATCATAAACCATTCATGTGGGAAACAAGTTGGTCACACAGTAATAATTAGCAACCCTATTATTCTTGTTTATTACAGTACCTGACTAATAAAGATTATTCGAATGTGATTAAAGGCCAACATTTTTATTAATAAATAATGTAATCTAAGGCGGCGTTCACACCGGCACGATATGCGATATGCGATTTATCTTAAACGATACGTGAGACGCGACACGCATGGACAGATACTTGAAATGTAGAGGGAGGCGATAAAAATGGTTCACACCGAGGCGATTGTGCAATATATCGTAAGCGATGAATCGCACCAAGTGCTGCATGCTGCATGCTTATATCGGTCTTTGCGATTAGTTGCATACGATATGAGGAAAGAATTTGTTAAGTAAACAGACACAGCGTCATACCAAGCCTACAATATACTACTCCAATATTCTTTCTCCTCTCTCCTTCATTCTATCGGTCTTTACGATTAGTTGCATATTGACTTCGAGTAGTCAACATGTCGGGAAGAGAAGACAAGGCTGTATCACATTTTATTAATTTAGTAAAATCTCGTCAGTGCATCTGGAACTATACCCTTGCCGAATACAGCAAGACAGATGTGACCAGTGCTGCATGGAGGGAAATTGCATCAGAAGTGAAAGACACAAGTAAATGCATTGTTTATATTATTCAGTATGTAAAAGACAAGTAATCAAATTGTTATATTACAAATTCAAAATGTAATATTTTTTAAATCTGATACAAGAAATAGCTCAAACTTTTCTAGTTGAATTGGCAAAGAATTACAATTTCGTCATTATCTCATCGTTTAAGATTCTATCCATATCAGAGACAAAAACATCAGGCATTTACAATATTCATGATTCATTATAATATTATCATCTCTATAAATCCTTCAAGAACTCAATCATTTCGTCTGTATACATATAGAGAATAATTACAATCAATTACATATAGAGATTAATTACATATAGAGATTAATTACATATAGAGAATATAGGTACTGTATTAAGAACATACAATATAAAGAACGAGGAAGTTCGGTTATTTTGAAAATCAATTTTATACAAATAAAACAGTACACACTTCAACTTTTTTTACGGTTCATGATATTCCCTCCCTTCACATTCTTATCGCAGAGGTGGCGCCGATTTATCGCGTGCAGTATGAACCTTCCTTGCGATATATCTTAACGATGTTTTCAATAAGATAAGTCGCATATCGCATATCGTGCGGGTGTGAACGCCGCCTAAGAAGTATTTTTCTTCATAAATTTCACAACAGAAACCTATTGACTTATTAGGAGAAATCTTGTTCATGATTAGAAATTCTGTATGTTAGTCCAGATACAGAACAATGATTACGATTATCAGTGGGAAGAATATGTCTGGGTACAATATTTATCAATCCTACCAAGAATGAGATGATTAAAATGTTGATAAACGTACCATTAAACATTCATTCCCATTCTCATAAAATACGTGCGGAAATGCAGGAACTAATTTTTAGGATATCATATGATAACATAATATGTAAAATACTATAACGAACAGGAACATGCTGCATAATAATTTACAAATTACAACTCACAAACCAAAACTTCCATAATATTGTGCAGGAGCACAAAAATAGATTTAAGTACTGATAAAACTAGTTTGTAGATTGTTATGCAACAGCCCTCAGATCTTGTAAAATAATATACAGGTAAATCCATATAACAGTATAGAAACGAAGTAGTATATAATATAGATAACTTGTAAAAGGTAATGAAATGGGGATGGAAATCACTACACTACAAATAAGAAGTTAACTGAGTGAGAAAGGCCGTTATAAACCCGTTATAAAGGCCGTTATAATACCCAGAGAGCTGATTTTATATGGAAAAAAATAGAAAAACTTTCCTCAGGAATCAGCACTTTGCTAATGAAATGCCAATACTAAACGATGATGGATGAACTTGATTTTTTACAAGTGTTTCTAATACAGTCTAAAACAGATTGAATTTCGAATATGAACGATCAGCTCTGCAAAACTCAATACAAATGGCACTATTAAAACTGGATTTGAGTCATGAAAACAATGGGTTAAATTTATAGACAAAAATAATCGTGAGTCACTCTAAATTGGCTAAATTTCATCCGTGCTAGACACCACAAGAACAAAGGAAAGTATACTAGCCGGAACGATTACAGAAAAGAGCCTGCTAGGCATAACAATACAGCTCATAAATTATTCACAAAATATGACTTTCCTCCTACGTAAGCGAGTCTCAACGCCCAAAAGTATTTTTATCCCTAGTAAATTAATGTAAAATCAATACTTGTGATACTTTCAAGTTGCTGGAATGCATTGACCCTGAACGTATTTGTTGAATAAAAACTATTGTCAAAGCAAAACTGAACTCTGACAAAAGAATTATACGGCATCAAGGTTACATGTGCACTACAATAATGCATCACAATAGAAAAGCAACTACCTGGCTACTAAACTTCCTATTTGCTGATTGAAAAAGTCATTATAATAATCATCAAGTGACCTTGATATAGGCGACGGGCGTGCATTTTCTTCAAGAGATAGTACAAGTGACTCATCACAAACGAAACAAAAAAAGAACCCACATCTATACAGAAAGATAGCCATCAAACTATAGACAAAGATGTTTATGAAGAACGTTTTAATTATAGATACGATTCATTTACATTTATATCAATTGATAATTGGTTCAAGTTTCTAACTTTTCATCTTAATTATGATTATCTTTGAAGGGGGAGAGGAGCAGATCTTTTGAGCTCGCCTCTCCAAACTCACTGGGGTTGGGTCTTGTATCCTTTTGTAAACAGGAATTTTTTTGTCTATTTTAGGTCCAAGCGAGATGAGAATTTCAAAATAAGCATAATGCACTATACACCAAATGAAACTACTGAAATTCTACATTCATTATCACCTCTATTTGGAAGGAAGTAATAAAATTCAAACATTTAGTTCCATTAATCCTGAATAAATACCTATTTTTAATATTACTGTCAGTTATTCAATAATAAATGTTACAGTCTCACAATCTTATAATATTCAATCCAGTATTCAATCAACATATTTTGATGCACCTACACAGATTGAGTATCGCTAATCCAGTTCAATGGACGCACTATTTTAAAAATTGTATTGAAAATTTGAAGAGCCCTTTACATTAAATAAACAAACTTCTCAAGTACAAAGAATAGGCTACATGAGGGATAATCAAAAGCTGCATCATCACGTTTCCAAGTACAGTAACTGAAACACTTGGAACTAGCAATAATCACAGAAATATTACTGCCATTGCTATTATTTTAAAACTTATTCAAATCTTTTTAGTCGAGTTGAGATGAACGATTTAACTTGCATAAGTGGAAACTCGTCCGCTACTACTCAGGGACCAATCAATCAAGACTTTATAGTCTCCATATGCACCAGTACACCATGGTGTAATGGAAAGCCCGGTACGGAAAAGAGACCATACACTCATCACTCAATCCATAAACTAATAAAATTCAAGCTAACCTGTAGACATGGTAGAGGTTGGGCAGTTTCATTGGGGAGGTGGTCACTGTCACATCTGCCACATCATTGGGTCGAGATCTTACTGCCGAATCCAAGCCGTTGACAGGCGACAGGGTGGAGCGCCGAAATGCTTCTATTTTGAGGCAGCTGAATGCAGCACTGCGATGATGACAACGATTATTATTATTATCCAGTGGGCGAAAGAGAGCACAATTTTCGTTCGCTATTTGGCTGTCACTCAAATTGGATCGATAGATGGAAAAAAATCACGAACTTGACTATCGACCAGCAATTGAAATGGCGTGTTTCAGCGCAATCAAGGTCAAATGTCGAACAAACAACGTTTACGAAGTGCGGAGTGCCGTCACCGGGTCACCACGCGCATCAAACAACCACCAACACGGCCTCTCCCGGACCTACTACTGCTTGTACTGGTCTTTCTACTGGACCGGCGGCGGCGGCTTCCAACTCAACGCCACCATTCCACTCGCGCACGCACACGCATACGCACAAAGCTTATCGAACGCCGAACGGGACGATGCTCCCCGTTCGCTTACCTTCCCCTTCCAACCCATAAAGTCAAGAATAACTCCCCACCCCGCGAACCTCACACCAAGGGTAACTATCGCGCCGAAATGTTGAAAGTACGTGGAACAACAACAACAACAACAACAACAACAACAACCACGATATACATCGAATCGCCCTTGATAGTCTTGATACGGTCCGCTGCTGCGATATCATACGATATGTTCACCACGCAAAACCAGGACCAAGTCAACTGTCTCGATTACTACGCCCCATAACGAGCTAGGAAGCGTTAAAAATGCATCTACTAATAAGGAATGCATTTTATTAGTTTGTCAACGTTTAGAGGAAGTTGAAATAAGTATATTTTTCTAGTTTGCGTTGGTAAGGAAAATTGACTACTTGTTTCGAGGATATGAATGAAATGGATTCGGAAGATTAAAATGTAGAAAACAGATATTCTGAGAATAGTGAGAATTGTATACGATGATAATGGCGAATCAGATCGATTGTAGGCAGTTACAAGCTATAAATTATACATTCTACCTTTTCTGATATCTGATAAGAGGTGGGAAGTAGGTAGAAAACGTTAACTAAGGCAAGAACTTGAATGATCCATTTCTAGAACAGAAATCAATCCTCTCATATTGTAGCAATGAGGTTTTGATTGCTCGGTAAATGTTATTGTTCAATAGTAATTTCTCCTTCATTCTGACGAGTTGTTTGTTTCTTCATATTAGTTTACCCAGGGTGGATATGAATGCCAAAAATCTATTCAATTTGATTGTATTTATTAAAGCGTTCAAACCTTGTTTAAATACCAAGAGGCAAAGTTGGCCTTTTTCAAAGCACTTGACATGCAAGTGATAAAGATAGCATTGATGATTGGAGGCAGCCAAGAGAAATTCTCAGTGCACACCACAGACCGAAATGAAGGCAACCAGCACATACCAAGTAGACTTCTATGGAGTGGATGGATGGGGAAAGCCGCTGCCAACGTGCTCCATAGACATAATAACCACGAGAATGGATTGGGGAGTCTCTCTCAGTTTCTGTCCTTGTCTGGTGTGCACCACCAGACCAGCCACGTCATCCAAGATGGCCGCCACCATGTTACAACAAAGTGCCTCGTCCTCACAGCAGTCGGCAAACCGACCAGCACTCGACTCTCAGACGCGAATACACGTGATTCGTTTCGTTCAAGGGCCCGGAATCGCTCCACCTGACTGTACCCAGGGTCTGGAAGGGAGTCTTGGCGAGGGCGGATCCCTCTTTTCAACACAGATAAAAAACGAGCCACATGGAATAGAGGGGAACTCCAGCCTCACAAAGCAACTCCGAAACACTGTAAATATTAGTTAATCTGGTCCCAACGTCCAACCTTGTTTCCACTAAACGAATCGATCGTGCGGAATTTCGATAGTTCATTTTCGATTGGTGACCTTGAGCATTACATGCATTTCCCGAAAAAGTAAGCAAAACAAACAAAAAAACGACCTCCATTCCCTCTCAGAGGATAACGCACTCGGCGGACGACCGCAGTGTCGCGGGTTCAATTAGCGACAAGGAATCTCGTTCCACAATACTCACAAGCTTTCAAGTAATTAAATAAGCGTTCGATGAGAACATTTTATTAGTTACTCATTATTATTAAGCATAGCGTTGGTTGTGTGCTGTGAAATAGACTTGGCTTTTGCTTATTATTTTAATTCGTATTAACTAGCAAACTTGAAAATCACTCAAGGAAAACTCCAGTTCAAACTGTTAAATCCAATTTATCATAGAATTTCTGGAACTTTCTGGAAAAAAATTTCTGGAACTTTTTCTGACTGGATGAAATTTTAACAAACTGTTAAATTCAAGTTGCTTGAATTTGAGACATTGCTAATGAAGGATCGGAACTTCGGGACAAGAGGACTCAGTTACGAACGCGATACGCCCCTGAGTATCAACTAATCAGCAAAAGCTATACCTACTACTTGGCGTTTCCAAATGTGTCTGAATTATTATTTTCGAACTCTTGGTCATCAATTAAGAAAGACATGAAATTAAAAGTCTATCCATTTGAATTTAAAATATTCGTCACAATAAACAATAAACTCAACGATTTAGCGCAATTCTGCTGGCAACAGTCGTGCTATAATAGCGTTATTTACAAAGAGAATGACTATTTGACCGCATTCAATGCTCAGAGGTTCGCCTACGGTTCAATGGTGTTATCGCGTGTTGCATTTGTGCACAAATAAATATATATAGAGCGATCATATTTTCTACTTAGTAGGCGGCCAGTCTAATTTAAGGTTGGACTCGCATCCAAAACTTGTTCTATAGAGGTTAGAGAAAGACAAGTCATCGAACTATTGGATGCTCGATGAAAGCAAATCCAACTACACGCTGTTCTGTTGGATTGGTGACAGAGTAATATTTCAAGCCGTGAAAAATGTACAGCTCCGAATGTTATTTCTGACTGTAAGCAATTAACAAACACTGAACACAAGAACACTGCCGAGTTGTATATAGTAAACCACTAAAGGCACGACATCTCTATTTATAAGTCTTTGGCCCAGTCACTCTTCTTACGCGATCCACTCCACCCACCAAGTCGATCTTTGTCATGCTCCCGCTCACCAAAACTCTCTCACTCACTCCCTGGCAATCACTCACTCTCTCTCTCTTTAGTACGTGTTCTCATCCAGCAAATACGAGGTTAGCCTCGCTCCGCATCTGCTATGACTCAGGGATCTAGATTACTGTACCGCAACTTCTCGTTCAACTTCATTCTCGCTAGTTTACGATTTCTCTTTGCCAATCTAGATTTTTTTCGTTTAAATTATTGGCAACGCCACGGAAGCTGAAAGTGCTTTTGTTTGAATGTGACGCTTTTACAGGGGTGCCTTTGTTATAGTTCACGAAATGAAAATTAATCAACTTCTTGAAGTGTGGTAACCTCAATATATATTTACGACTCCTTAATTTTTAGTTAGACGTGTTCAGGGACAAAATTCCTATTTATCACTATCTATAAATTGAGTGTTCGAATATAAATTGAGATTGGAAAGTAGTCTTTACACTACAGAATTTCAACTCCTTAAGAATGTAATAGAATGCACAGAAATCAGGTTGTAGGGAAAAGTTGAACGGGAAATGTATTTTCTTGAACTTTATTAGAGAATAAAGAGAACTCGAATTTTTGAGAAATATTTCAAATATTTGAACTGAAAAATGGCAACTTTAATTATACTTTCGTACACCTATTTGATATCGCTATCAATTCAACAACATTAAAAAGTAAATTTAAAGATATCACGTATCATACCACAATATTTCAGAAACTTTCTAAACGAGTTGTATCTTGAAGCAACATCCAAAGATCAAAGGTATCAGAATAATCAAGTTGAAGATGAAAAATATACAGGAAAAACATATTTCTTATTTTTTCTCCACATACGTGAAGGCTGGTGTAGAAACGACTGGAGTTGGATAGTCCTAGCGACAAATCCACTGAAAACCAGGGCAGGGCGGTTACTGCCCAGCTAAAAACTCACCTCAACCCACAAAAAATGCATTTCCCCCCGGTCAGGAACTGATTTCGCAACACTCCGGTTGGGGAATCTTTTCCCACCTCAAAAGCTTTTATCATCCCTTCCCTTCCTTCCTACTATTCTGGATGACAACACAAAAAACCTCCATATTTTCTCCTTCAGGGCAACTCACCATGGCTACCAACAAGAGCTACAAAGGTTCTTAGTCTGAATAGACTACTGATTATTTCTAAATCACTATCATAATAAATATCGTTCCCAATTATTAAGATTAAAATTACTAGTTTTTTACAAGAATCAAATTATCTCTACAATGAACTACACTAATAGAGAAATTGATGAGGACAAAATACGAAAAATGAGTTTTACAAGCTTTGGTATTAGAATGTATTTCTAATTTACAGTATTTGAATGCATTTCTCCCAGCATCAGTAATCAGTTTAAAGGCACATTTTCCTTACGAAGAAAATTCGTTCAAAACTAGAAAAATGACGAAATAATAACTGTGAAGATGTAGAAGGTTTTATCTATATTTGTGGATTCATTTAAATGTTAAACAACATTTTTAATCAAATCAAATCATTAGCTTCTTTTTCATTGTTTGTTTTGCTAATGATGCGCACATGAGTCTGGGCATGGCTGAACTGACGTGACTTGACGACTATTCTTTAGGCAGACGGGACCGACGGGCTTAATGTGTCCTCCGAAGCACAAAAGTGGCCTCAGTAAAAATCTTTCGGTCAGACGGGGATCGAACCCGAGACCTTTGGGTTAGCAAGCTAGCGCTAACCCACTAGGGACTACACTACAGCCATTCTTGATGTATTTATTATAAATACTTTATCAGTATATTTTAACTATCTTCTATCTTTAATACTTCCTCAGTTTCTATACTAAGATGATTCTATGCCAATGGCGTCAAGGATGCAGCTCTGTATGCTTCTTTTAATATTTTGTATCAAATCAATAAATAATACTCTCTGTAATACGAAAAACAAAATAATTTTTTTTTATATCCTAACCCCTCTCCAAGCCCAATCACAATCTCTATTTCCATCCCATTTTTAATTTTAGTCTTGCACTGCATCGTATCAAGATGTAATTAAACAAATTACCTGGCTGTGTGACCATGAATAGTGTACTGTCATTTAACGGGCCCTGAATGTGTAATTAGATATTACGAAACGTTGGCTACTGATTTTCATCGACACGACCGATCTGTGAGGATATTCACCCCGAAATAATTAAATATCAGAATTTTGATAGAAATTAACAAATAATAGTGATGAAACAAAAAAAATATAGCACAAATTACCTGAGTAGGCGCTCGCGGTCTGAGTCGAGTGCTTGCGCCTGTGCCTGGCGATACTCGTGTTTCTCCCGCTCACGTTCGAGAAACAACTGATGCTGTTTGTGAGCAACGACGGCTGCGTCCAGTCTGTCGTGGCGCTGCTGTTGCTGCTGCTGCTGCTGCTGCTGCTGTTGCTGTTGTTGCATGTGGGGCGGATAGCGCGTATTCCACAGGTCGGCGGTGGCATAGAGGGAGGGAGGCGGCAGGTGGTGAGGGGGTGGATGGTGAAGGGGATGGTGGGGTGCGGCAGGGGCGGCGGCCGGGTGCAGCATGGCTGTAGAGGCAGCAGGCGGAGGCGGCACGGCAGAGTAGGCGGAGGCCGGATTAGAGGCGGCGGCTGAGACTGAGGTGGCGGAGGGTGGCTGATGCGACATGAGCAGACTTTGGTGCTGCACGCTGTGGATGTGGCGCACGCTCGGCTCAACCAGCAGGCAGCCAGGGTCTCTCCACACCTGCACACACATACACAACACAACAACAGTTAGTTAAACATTCGCAGGGCAAGTGCAAGGTGCATTAAAAAGGAATTAGTTTATTTATTATCAGAATATGGCGTATTTTGAACAGTCCATATTCTGAGGTTTATCATTAGAGAGGTTGCGCAAAACAACGTTGAAATCCAAATCACCATCATCTAACTCATTACCCACGCACAGGTCTCAGACCTATGTGAGCTTCATCCTCAAAAAAAACCCTTCACGTTGAAAACTACGATAGTCAGTTTCAAGTCCCTTATAAAACTAACATACGAGGATAATAATAATAATAATTTCTCTGGTTGTGAGTACAGCACCACCAGAGGAGTTTATTCACAAAAAATTAACATTGCAGAAATTACTGTATGTAAAGTCTTAAATCTAATATAAAGTATTGCAATACTGAATTTTGTGGCTCCCACTATATAAATATATGTATATATGTGTCAAATACAGTGTCAGAATACAATATAACTGTACCACAAAGAGGTTAAAATGATAAGATTTGATTGTATTCTTACCAAATTCAGGGGTATATGTAGTACAATATATAAATTTTCAAAAATGATGCAGCTAATTCAACAAATAACTCAAATAACAATAAATAACTATGAAAAATTATATTTTTGTAAGGCAATGTATATAATATTTCAGTAAGGTGTGTATGTGTGTTCGATCTCTCAATCAATAGGCCAAAATTGAGCTGGACCAGTTACTATGTGGAAGTATTTCAAGATAATAAAATATTGTACAAGAGACAAATTGATGTTGAATGTTCTAAAAAAGAGAAGACAAGGTCTTCGTTGTTTAATCAAACCCGTTCAATTAGCATAAACTTTTAGAATGAGTCTGCTATCATCAGGTCACGCGAGTCTATTTCCTGATGAGTCACCGACAACCCAGCCGTAATAATATCAACGGGTAAAAATCGTGACTCAGTTCCGAACCAATCACAATCAAGGAAACTTGTTATTTTCACTGGAATATAGCTGACTAAAAAGATTCCTATGGAGTTCAAACTGTGATCAACTAGTCATAGATAGTTGAACCAACAAATAATTAGATTTTTGGACGGATGAGTATTTCTCCCCTCTTCAGCGCTCAATCGCATATCAGGGCATCAACATCCAACATCTTCAGTCATATTTGTTCACACCATCCAGTATTCATGTCAAATAAAATAAACTAAACCTCTTATTTCCAAGGTAATTATTAATCAGTTAACTGTGTGCAAATATTTATAAAAACAATTTTCATAGTTTTCTTTTTTGTGTACATAGCTATTTTAATATTACATAAGAAAATGGGTTCATTGTCTTACTTTTCAGGGTAAAGCTTGTTGTATTCTTCAAATTTGAGAAATAGAGGTCCTAGATTCCATCATTTAATTAATTTCAGAGTTACAAAGCCATCAGATCAACAATCCCTTTTTAAAATAATAATCTATTAAGTAGATTTCAATGTTAGAATTCGTTCTATTGTCTTCCCCAAATAGTACAGACAAGGACAATGCCAGATACTGTAATCACATTACTTGAAATCTTAAAATTTGAAGATTTATGTTTGTTAGGTAAACCATATCTCGAGAAATAATTTAATATTCAAGCTCTGTGCTACCTTGTTTTCCTCATATCCCTAGACTCTAGAGTCCATTCTAATTACTTCCAAGTTCTTTTCAACCCAATTAGTTGAAGTTCCCACCCAGGTAACATCAAAATGTATACGTGACCAATTTCTAATATTTAGTGGTCTTGACTACTAATTACAGGGTTCATGGCATTTTAACATTACAAATAATTCATCTTATTAAAACGTTCAAGCGCCGTCAACCAAAACAGGACACAATCTCAATTTGTACAAGGAAAACTAATAAATCGTTCAATTGAAATGTAATAGTTGCCAATTAACAATGCCGAAAACCAGGCGTAATTAATCGTACAATTTGAATTTCGCATCAGCTGGTCTAACTAACTAAATGGGAGTTGAGATGAGTTTTTTCGATTTGATTTGTTTTTTATGCACAACGACAAGAATGTTTTCGTGCAGCGGCGATGACTATCAAGATAAGTGTGGTGGGGGAAGAGGGGAGGGGAATGGACGATTCCATCTGACTATTCTTGGCGCAATTGGCGGAGAGCAGAGCAAAAACTGAAACTTTCAAGGAGCTGGCTCGGCATTAGTGCACGATAAATCTTGTTATCTGACCGACATCCAAGAGAATGGTCGATAATAGACCAGAATAAATGCACACATTTCTCTTCTTCCTTCCTACAGAGAAATTCTTTGAGCAATACCCGAAAGCAGTTTTTCGAAAACAAAATCGCTCCGCGCGGAGGGATTTGGGACACTGCCCATCACTCCGGACTTATGGAGACGCGCCAAAAATCTCACAGCAAGGGAACCGTTTCTTATTTGGATGGAGGATGAGGGATGGCAAGGGGGGACTATTTTGGACCTTACGAGTCCCAAGAATGAAAACAGGCGCCCGAAGCTTTCTTTCGAATAGCTTCCGACCGATTTCAAAACAGCTCTGCCAGGTCAACACCGGCTCAACAACACAATCGAAACAGAAAAATATTCCCCTCCCGCTGGCACGAGATATTCCACAAAAATATATTCAAGCCATTTAGATATTGGCAAGACCGACGAATTGTGCAACATGACAATTATCCAAATACATATGAACATAAATACTAAAATTTACTGTGATATACTCCATTGCTAAGAGATAAAAATCAAAATAGACTCAAACAAACAAAAAATGAAATAAATAAATTTAGCTGGACATTTTTCATGTACAAAACCTTGATTTTGAATCTATTTAATTGATTTTAACTGAAATAAAACACTGGTATTCCCAAGAATTCACAAGAATGTGGTTTATATAACTGACTGGCTCACTCAGTAAAGGTCTGGTGTCAAGAACCTCTGATTATCAAGACCTCAGACGTAACTATTTTCAGGCAGCAGGGACAGCAGGCTGCTTAGTGTCCTCCGAAACACAGAGTAGTTAAATCTGGATAATTTAGGTACCGTAAAAGTATAAAAATATTATTGGATGTAGTGTCCGGAGATATTGTGAATAGGTCATGTTGAAACTGATATATATTGAGTAAATGAAACTTGAAACGCCTGTCTTAGTCTCTTTCAGTTTAGTTTTAGGCCCTTATTATACAGAGTCACTGAAGTCGCAGTCGCGAGCCACAGTTTAGGCTGAAATTACATCAGCTGAGCGTCTGACCGAGCTCTACAATGTCAAAGTACATGAAGGCGATAGCATGTTTAGAACCATCAGCTGATTTTTTAATCAAATTTACCCGACTGGTGTAATAATTCATCCTTAATTGTGGCGCGCGGCCGCGACTGAAGTGGCTCTGTATAATAAGGGCCTTGGACATTTTTTGGCGATTAGGAAAGCAAAGCTTGAATAGAAGGATAGTCTGAAATATATAATAAAAGAGGTTTACTGACCTCGGGCTTGTTGTCGGTTGGGTGTGGCGCCTGTGCCTGGGTGGCGTGGGCCTGAGGTGGCGGCGGCTGGTGGTGTTGGTGTTGCTGTGGCTGTGAGTGTGCAGGTGGCTGAGGTTGAGGTTGGGGCTGGGGCTCGTCAGAGCCGCTCAGGGCACTTGACCGTGAGCCGGACCGCTCATCGCCACTGGCCGAGCGCAGCGAGCTCACGCCCGAGTCAGAACGGTCGTCGGCGAAACGCAGCAGGCTGGCTGCTGAGGAGGGAGGCCCCTCCTCCATCCTGGCTGCATCGTCCTGGCCGACGCACTTCACCTCTTCTTGCTCTTCCTCCTCAGGATCAGGAGGATCCTGTTGTTCCTCCTCCTCCTGCTGCTGCTGCTGCTGCTTGGGAGGTGACGCAGCTGGTGGGAGAGGTGGATGTGTAGTTGGTGAAGGAGGCGGTGGTTCCCCGGGAGTTGGTGTTGCAGCTTCAGCCGGTGACGCTGCAGCGGGAGGCTGCACTAATGGCGGTGTTGATTGCGGCTGGACGGGCTGCAATGGTTGCTGCTGTTTTGGCCTCAAACAATCCTCGACCCTAACCTCAACCAACCTCAACTGTTGCTGTCCACTGCAGTTGGCCTCTTCCAAGACCTTCTTTCTCTTTTCCTCGTCTGCAACTATCAATCCCGCTGTCTTCTCTCTTTCTCGGTCTCCGCCTTCGACACACTCGTTCTCTACGTTCTCGACGTCCTCCTTCTCGCTTTCTCTTACTACGTCGGCCGCCTCTGGGCCTCCGTTTCCCGCTTTTCGTTTTGCTCGCTTCTGCTTACTGTCTGCTTTTACTGTAAAATGAAAAAAGAACGATGTTACAATAATGAAACTAATTGCAAAATTACAAGAATAAAATTTTGATCCAATATTCTGTGATAAGAAATTTGCAAAATAGCTAGAGTTGATTTAATAAAACAGGTGTGCTCTCTTTTCTTCCTCTCAAGACGATATAGCTTAATCCGAAACAAGCAAATTATTTTCAAATTTATTCCAGAAAGTTCTAGAAATAAGTTCTAGTACGTAGATAAGTGATAGCAGTAGCAATATTACATCCACATTTAAATAAAGTGTATATTGTCATAATTTTTTTTTCAATTTGTCCTATTACAAACCGTAGTAAAATATTCACATTATCCGAAATGATTATTACTATCAACCATATATATTTTTTTATTAAAATTAAATCAATCAATCAATTACAAAATAAAATCATTGTAAATTGACTGGATGGATAAGTTTTCAACTCAAAACTTCATCTTCGGAATAAAGCAAGCCTACTGTGTAAGCATTTAGAGATGATGTGATTATTGAAGGTCTACTACTTGTGTTATCCACTAATCAAACGTGTATAATAAACTTGAAAATACTGAGTTCAATTTAACACTGTAAAACTAAAACGTGAAATCTCAAATACTTGAATGTTATATGTATTTCAGTACTGAAACTCTATGATTCATTTTTACAACCTTGTTATGCACAATGTTCTCTTGTAATTGGCAATTAGCTGAGAAAAATAGAAACAAATTTCAACAGTCTGCCAATAGGTATCACCTACGAAAAATATTTACATGAACACGCAGGGGTGCACACTTTGGGGGGGGGGGCTTGTCCTACCAGGTAGAATTTTAAAGGGGGTGGGGGTGTAATTGAATAAATGAGGGATTTTTCAGACCTCCTTTCACAAGGCTTTTTTGCCCGTTGAGGCGGGGTAGACTTTTTAAAGGATATTAGCTACGGGGAAACCAGACGTATCTGAGATCTCAAAAAAAACATTACAAATTACTGTAACGTCAAATAAATTACAGGTCTAGGAGGTTCTAGGGGTTAGAATGTATTGCATTACATGATTGACAGACTGATTTGAATGAAACGAATTATTTTTATTGTCTGGACCAGTCGCCTAGTCCAATGCAATTCTGCTAGGCTATAAAATCTATTTCCCCCTATGGTACTCGTAATATTCGTCTAAATTGTGTAAACGCTATCCCATTCAAACAGCTTTGAAATGTACAGGCTGGAGTCCATTATATTGTTTTGTTTTGTATGCTGTCCAATTGAAGATGGGCCAGCAGTCTTTTTTATATTTGATTAGCAATTTTGTCTTGATGCAACCGGCACTAGCGAACAAGTTTATCTTATGCTAGTGTCTGTCAAATTACTCTTAGTTATAATTTTCTTGATTGATTTATGATTATGAGTTGTGATTAATGATTTGTAAACACATTCTTGTATTTATTTTTATGTTTTAATTCTAAGTTGCAGATATTTCTGCTTGTATGTACTATTCATTTTGGTAATAAAATATTCAATATTACAAAGTCAATTCGCTTGAAAATTATCAACATTTTAATAAGTATTTCAGGACCTGAGGGAAAGGCTTGAGCCTCAAAGCCCCATGTTAAGCCACTGGTTATGAATAACATTCTACTTGAAAAAGTGTGAAAAAAATGAAATGTACTAACACTGTCATCAGCCTGGAGCACATACTCCCTACAGTCAATTTGCTTGACAATTATCAACAATTTTCAACTATTTAATTATAATTTTCAACAATTATCAACAATTTTGGGGGAAGCTCCCCCTGGGTGCGCAACTGTGAACACGAATAACATAACGACAAAGTAATAGATTCTAAGAAGAATAATATGTGGTTATGGGGGGATGAGTAGAAGCTATGATAAATTCTTGTTATCAGGCCAAACACTAGCAGTTGGCACCATTGCCAGGTCACCAATGAGACAAACAGCAGCCACACATGACTGTTGTGCTGCATCAAAAATGTGCCACATAACATTAAATTAGCGCCTATTCAACCACATCCAAAATGTTGTACGCTGCAGACAGAATGCAAACAAGCATCCTCTACAAAAATAGATCAAAAGCTCCGTTCGACCAGATAACCTGTCCTTGCTATTACTAAGTCTAATTTACTACTGATCTCAAATTTAGAAATTTGGATGTTAAACGATGCACTCGTAAATCCTCTAATGTCAAATACACAGTTGATTCACTAGAATCAATTGGCAAGCTCAGGGACGATAAGACATGGAAACAGTGGCGTAACGAGGTTTCAAGCGCCCTGGAGCGGAAGTGTCTTACGATAACCCCCCCGGTTATGCAGAGTATTGTGAGCAGCATATGATTTCACCACACGAGCATATATTTTCTCTGTGGTTTACAGTCATAGCGAATCATTAGGCAAATAGTGTGTTGATACACTGAGTGAAAGTAAGAACTTTTTACAAACCGCACGACAAACAACGCATATTGTAGACTTCAATCCAATCCTCTCAACCATCAAACAACTCACAGTGCTGAGATTATGAATCACTGCTGAACTACATAAAAAAGAGGTAGGCCTACTTCACAAGTTGGTAAGTTCAGTTGTTAAGTAAAGTGTGAATAAAAACTTCTAACAAAGACTTAATCATTATTGATTTCTCTCATTTCACGAGCTTTCTATGCTTACTAGTAATATTATTGAATGAACTCACAGCTAGCGCTTAAGTATTTACTTTGATGGCTGTGCCAAAAATGTGTTATACACTTTATATTGTGAATTTTCTTATATTTGTATTTTTGTATTTTGGCGAAATAAAAATATTATTATATTATTATTATTATTATTATCAGTTCTCATTTCATCCTGCATGATACGTTCAATGCGTCCACATGTTCAGAGTTCACAAAAAATCATGGGTTAAGCCACGATAAAATCTATGACTCTATGCCAATCACTTGAAGCAACATTAACTTTCAGCGCAGTCATTCAAATTTCATTTGGGTTTTCCTCATTTCCTTATATGCAAGATTCAATAGGTTTTCCTGTTCCTGAACCAATACAATATCCAAGCAGCAGAATTCAAACGGTGTCAATTATTTTGAAGTTGACATCTCCTAGCCTAATAATTTATTGAAGATGATCAAATATATAGACAGATGAAATCTTTATTTAGGTTCAGGAAAGGCGTTTTATTGATGTGTTATATACACACATCCCCACCAGCTTAACAAGCCAGCACAACATTATCTAGTACTCAACACTTAACATAATGCCAGTAAAGTACAAACAAGTTGAATAATGTATTTAACAAGGTTAAAAGGAAAACAGCAATTGTCCTCGCGCTAATAGCAGAAGAATGTGGCAGGCCGTTTAAACTGATAACAACATAAGCCCAAGTAGAGCTTGACTCGAACATGTAGACATTCTACACGTGATGGATGACTGTAATAAATACGGAAACCGGTCGATGGTTTCTTGCCCCGGGACAAGAAGGGGGTCTTCTCAAGTCTCAAGGGGGTGTTGGAGAAGTTCATGCTATATTCGTATAAAGTACTATATAGTAGGCGCCTCATTAGATTCGAGCTGACTGGCCTGTGCTGGAGAACCGGTTTCTTGATGCTGCTGCTGCTGCTTTTCATATCTGATGATCCCTTAAAAAGATCACCGGGGGATCATAATGGGGGACGGAGGACAAGACATATCTGGAAAGCAGAAAACCGGTCGTGGCTGAACTAGTGTACCAAGTACGAAGGCGGCGGATTAAATAAACAAAAAAAAAACGTCAAGTGTCAGGTTGCGCGCGGTTAGGAGCAGCAGCAGCGCCAGCATAGGTCGACGTCGACCCCCTTCACTAACCCCCCCACCAAAACGAGGGGAACTAAATGACGCGGTTGATACTAGTCGCGGCGTCTCGCGCGCCCACTACCTGAACAGGCCAAACGTGTTCGCACGCAAGCGCACTCACCGTCACCGGTACAGTGACCTTCTCTTCTCTGTTGCTACACTCCTGGTAGCCGATTATTCTAACGGTGCAGCTGCTTGCTTCTTGCTCATCGTAGTTTTTGTTGTTGCTGTTGCTGCTGCTGCTACTGCGGGTGGTGATGGTGATGAGCAGCAAGAATGGCCCCCAGCATCATTTATCAGTCTCTTTGCCGCTCTCCACACAATCATCTCCATTATGTCTGATCCATGACTTCCTCTCCCACCACACCACACCATCACCTTGTGTGCTGTCCATTTATTTTTCTTGTACTGAATTTCTATGTTCGGACAGGTTTTTGTTTCAGAACTAGATGAAAAGGAATACCAAACTTGATAGGATTTGACTCAAATGTAGATAGTGACAATTTCAAAGTACAGTCGTTTTGTATGCACACATAAAAAATAATAAGCGTTATGAGGAACATGTGATATGCGAATTTCATAGTGATAATAAAGCTTACAACATCAAGTCATAGAAGCAGCACGGTTGCCCATTCAAACAAAATGAATTCCATACAATGCATTGAAAAATGAATTGTATACAACAATGTAGGTACCGGTACCCAATAATTGAGTAACAAGAAAGAATATTTTGAGGACTGTGCGTACCATATCCTGTAGCGCGCCACATGAAATATCTGAGACGCTAATTGAAGAACAAAGGTGCATCAGGAGTAAAAAAACACCATTCTCAACATGCTCTCAGAAAGTAAGCAGAATTTAAGAAGCACACAGACACAATAATTGAAGGAGTTTATGAGTGACTCGATTTTAAATTGATGGCACATCTACCAATAAATTGTAAATGATGAAGAACTAATTCAGCTGAAATTCAATCAGCAAGTCATGAACACTTTGATCTACTTATCAATAATTTTCATTACAGAAATAATAAATTTTATAACAGGACATATATCCATCGATATATCGTTCTTGAGTTCATTTCTTGGGAACATCAAAGCTACTTGAAATTGGGACATCACTGACAAGGAAGGTACATCAATCACTAATGATGTGACATCATTATGGCGCGAAATACTTTGTAAAACAACTACACACGAGTTATAGGTTTACAATTTACCAAAAAACACATCAAGAAGGATCTAAACAAATCGAATACCGTTTTGTATAGTCGAATTTACAAGGAATCCTTGATTGTCAATGACAGAGAAAATAGATTACATGAATATACTATAATGAATTTACTATAAGCAGCATCACTCGATGTAAAACAGAAAAACTATTGGAACGTACAAGTGAAGAGTATTTACAAGATGCCTGATGCATGCGTGTGAGCTTGCGTAGGTTAGACCCTGAAATAAGGAGTGATGGAGAAGGGGTGTTCATGAGTCACGAACAGCCGTGACTAGCAAGAAGGTCTCGTGACTTTCGCCCCGCGTTTCGTGACAGAGCCAAGACAGGAATCGTGACTGCGATGAGCTAGACGACTGCTTTTTACACGGCTATTGCATTGCGAGTGCGGGCGTGTGCGCGTACGGGCGCCGGTACTCGAACACGATCAGCCCTAAATGGATTTCCGGGGAGTGCGCGCGCACCTTTTATATTGTGCTGTACTCTTGCGAAAACTAAATACTATACTGTACCTACAATACCTATAATACAATACTTTCACGATCGCCCTCCAAAAGATGCACTGAAAACACAATGCTTGCATTGCAAATTTCATTTACTCCAGGATCGTGATTTTCATACCACTGTAATAATATTATTATTCCACTGTGACAATCGCAAGTTTCAACAAAACGTTCAAAAACTACCTGCAGACGAATAGAATACTAACATAACTGAAAAAGGCTGAAGATAGCATTTTGAGCAACAATATTAATGGCAATAGTCAGGTAGAGGTGGTACGGATAGTGAGATAGAAATTATGTACATGAATCCTAACTCTGGTCCCAGAAAACAATCACTGGTATAGAATATGCAAATCACTTGCATACTATACTCCGTCCCACTCCGAACGCTGGATTGAGTAGCCATCTGTAGAAGTATTATTATTATTATTATTGAGTTTCATTTAATTGAGTGGTTGAAATAGAAAACACAAGTAGTAGCATTTGAAAAACAAAAACGTGGCTGAACTCATCAGTTGTTATTATACGAGAGTACTGTATTTTAGTCAGGAAAAAGTGAATTGTAATATAATAGTTAAATGACCAGATGTAGTGAACCTAATCATGGTACATTGTTGGGAAAAATTGAATTTCATAAAATGTTACCTGTTTAAAAAACACGAATAACAAGGAGTATAAAAATTCCTGTGGAGCAGTTTAGACTATTAGATAAATGGTACAGTGACAGTAATTTATCAAGGCTAAATTTTAATAACAACCACTGTCTTTGACTTTTGCAACGGCTGTGATTACAAGGATAATTATGAGAATAATAGGTTAATTACATATGGCCGGGTTTAATGTCCGTACGATTTCAACTAGGACTCCTACTTGGCTGATTATATTTCTTTCTCACACTTATAGCACTTCTACTAACATAACTTCTCTCTCAATTTAATTCATCCTTTCTCTCTCATTTCCACGCTAATTCTACTTCTTCCGGCAATTAAGTTTCCTTCCCAACATTCTATTCTGACAAAAAACTATCAATAATTAAAAGCAACACTCTTTCCTTCAATCGCCCTCCTTCATACGTCACTCAAAATGTAGCTCTTTTTTTTTCTTTTTCTGGAGGATGAAGCCCACATAGGTCTGAGACCTGTGCGTGGGTAATGAAATGGATGATGTTGATTGATGAGTTGGACCTACAGTTTTAGGTGGGCTCCGAACCACCGGGAAGTGATTTTACAGCAGAGAACAGTGTCTTTTTTGCTGGCCAATCTAATCGGTCACCGTTACGAACAGGACCTACGAGAACGCAGCTTATCTCTCTGATTGAACAGATACCTGCTACGGCTCGCGGCTATCACTTCCCCCACTCAAACATAACAGAGCTTCTTCGTAATTAATAATTATTGTATCAATCAATCAATCAATATGCATTTAAGGCGGCTTACCGGTAGTCCTACCCGTCAGTTTCCCGACCCTACCAGTTGACCGACCAGAACAAACTTTACGAAAACTAAACTTTACGAAAAAAGTAAAGTAAGCCTTGTCAGGTTAGGTTAGTTTAAATCGTAAAGTTTTCTTTATTCTTTGGTCGGTCAACTGGCAATGTCGGGCAATGGTCAGTTGCCCTACTGGTAACCAATCTGCAGTTAATACTAATTTATTGTGTAATTTTTAAAGTGTGCCTTGTCAGGTTAGGTTAGGTTAAATCGTAGTTTTGTTAGGCCGGTAAACTTGTAGAGTCGGGCAACTGACCAGTTGCCCTCCTGGTACTTCAACTTATTGTCACTATCATTGTCACTATTCATGCTGATTAAAATAATAATTAAAGATGAAACAGCATTGGAATGTTAATACTTTTTGTTTATTTTGGAAGCATGAACCGAGTTCTAAATTTTGCAATTGAAAATTATAGCTCAAATTATATTTAAAAAGCCACGAAAGATTATAAATTATCATCTAGTTCTTGTATAGTTTCAAGCCAGACGTTGAAAGTCATGATAAAGGACTGACTTATCGAATGAGAATAATTTGGCAGCACTAGGCCTACTGATACAGCAGCACCAGTAAACGTCAAGGCTGTGGCTGTGCAGTATAATGAAAGTGCATGTCATAATGTAGGCCAATGCCAAGAATACGTTGAAAATCATGATCGAATCAACGCAGCAAGATGGTGAACGAAAATAGGACACCGTCTATCAATGGAACTTAATCGCTAATTTGATCATTTAGAAATAGCTATAAAACCGGATTGGGCTGATACAAATCAGCAAACTACAAATCATGACTATTATGATGACTGTGAATCGTTGCAATGTGCTCATAGCTCATGTTCTGTCTACTGATTATTCATATAACAAAATGTAATATAGGTATCGAGAAACTTTTAAAAATATTTTTTTATTCTTTCATTTATTTTTGGTATGATATTTTTTGACAGCCATCATCCCGCTAACAGGAATAATCAATTCAATGTTCTTGAATACTTAGTGGGTGGAAAGCAATTCAGGAATAATCTGAGGTCAAAAATGTTGAATCTCATTTTTAGCCTCCTATTTCATTGTTAATTAGGTCAGGTCAATGTGGAAACACAGTACTCTATATGAGTTCTTGATAAAAATTGATTTTGATTTGATTTTAATGTAAAATGAAGAGGAAATAAACTCAATAAATACTCTTATATATAGAACCTGTTCTATCGAGAATACAACAAGGAGTGATACCCTAAATTATGTTAGATATTTTTTATACACTGTAATAGATTGTCACTATCAAAAATGCAAGATAATTTCCTGGTCGGGAAGCTGATAAAATACTATAATAAATTAATGTTTTCTGCTGTGGCAATAACGGAAACAAAACTTCAAGATTAAGCACGTTGTTTCTCGTGATTATTTTTATAGCTTAACAACACAGATGATAAGGAATTAAAAAATGTAACAGTTTAGAAACAGAGTTGGATTGGACAATTAGATTAGTTAGAATAATTGATAATATTACAAATATTTAAAATTAGAATAGAGACCGCCTAGGCACAGACCCTTTTCAACAGAAAACGACGGCACTATTTTTTACAACTTTTCTGTTTTTAAAAGGCTCTTCTATTTTATATTTCTTAAATGTATTATTTTTTATATCAGCGGGTTAAATCTTCCTTATATCACTGCCGCCAGCCCGAAAGACTATAAATATTTTCCAAGTTGTACTCGTACAACGTTACTTTCATTTTTCCTATTCATTTCTTACCCTATTTATTTCATTTCTTATCCTATTTCTTTCTATTTATTTTCTTTGATAGGATTGTAGTAACTTTTTTATTTCTTTCTCAGTTCTGTATTTAGTGTTTATTTTTTACTTTAATCACTACATTCTTTTGTAAGTTATTTCTTCATTAACTAATCTCTATTTTTTCTTTATATTATTAAAATATACGTGAATCTGTTTCTTTGTTGCAATACTTGTGAAGATTGGCACCCGCTGAAAACCCTACGGGTTTAGCAGGACCCTACAATATTTGTAAATTTTGTAAATAAATTTTATTGATTGAAACGTAATCAGAAATTCATTTGAAAATAGGCGATTGACTACAGACTTAACCAAGTCACACTCCAACTTTCGACTGAAAAGCATTTTGCTTAGTTCAAGCTTCAACCCATACCCCACGAGCCACAATTCTACAAAATAGCTTTATTTAAATTATTCACACCCGCAAATCATTGACTGGAATATCAATTACAGTAGTGAATTGAATTTAATTACAGCTGGCTGAGAATAATGGTCCGGAAATGGAACTGGACCGGGCGGGTGAGGTCAAGCGCGGCAAATTGGAACATCCTTGACCCTGACTACGGTCTTTTGTTTCATTCATAATGCATTCATTTGACTCAGGTAATAAAACTACAGCAGTTCCACTTATTGACGTAACGTGGACATCTGTCGCAGTGACAGCCAATTCCTTATACAATACACAAGAGTAATGTCACACCAATTGAAAATAACTAGCTTACAAGTCACCGGTTTTATGTGCACCTGCCCATATGAGCTGGATAGTTCTAAGACTACCGTGCATCACCTGTCTTCTCTCACTCGAGCACTCTTTCTCACTCTCACCTGCAACAAAAGAAAAGAACATACTTTTACTTTACAAGGAAACACCACTTACTAAATGAGATTATCTGCAACATCAACATGCACATTATTTTACAGCGGTGAAGCATAATTTTACAGCTGACGCTGAAGAAACAAGTTTCCAGTTAAGGATACTTGAAATAAAAATGACTATATAAAATGAGAAGGTATAAAGATGAGTGGTTTAATCACTAATCAGTCAACAAACGTTGTCAATAGCCCTTCCTTTGTAGTATAGAGTGACGGTTAAGTGATAGTTGTGAGTAGAGATGAGGCGTATTTACTGGAACAGGTATTTTTACTGAGTATTTGAACGTACGGACTAGCACCTAGTATTCGAAGAACAAAATACTCAGATATCTGTGAGTATTTCTAGAAGCTAGTAAACTACGCGACTTCAAGTCCCCACTCCAATTTACGGAGTGGGAGTGGAGCTTTGTAATTTGCAGTTGTACAGTAGCTATTAATAGCTCATTTCTCGTTATAGAACTATTCAACTACTCACTCATTCTTTCTCGCTCACTCTCACGCTCTCTCTCTCTATTCACTATACTCGATTGTAGGCGCATGCGTCTAGATTGTCTTTGGTTGCGTATGGCGTACGCGCGTACTTTTCCAGTAGAAATACTTCTTGAGTACGAGTACTAAAAAGTAGTTTGTTACTCAAGCGTCTCAAGGTCTTGCCGTCCGCGTCTCATTTCACTACAGCACATTTGAGAGCAACTCAATAATTGAAAAAATTTAAAATTTTTATTAAAAATTTAAAATTAAAATTTTAAATTTTAGATTCGTGCTGTATTTAACACGAGTAATAAAGATTCGTGCTGTATTTAACGTGAGAAACAGTACCAGTACCGCAGTACGATACTCTCTTGTACGTCTACTCTGGCAAACTGGCTACTATAAAATACTACCTAGTATTTAGGAACAGGTATTTGGAATAGGTATTAGAACGTACTAGTACTCGGAATACTTAGTATCAGAAAAACCTAGTACGACCCATCTCTAGTTGTGAGCCGTAGCAGGTATCTGTTCAATCAGATAGAGATAAGCTGCGTTCTCCTGGGCGCTCTTTAAAAGGGTGACCGATTAGATTGGCCAGCAAAAAAGATACTGTTCTCTGCTGTAAAATCACTTCCCGGTGGTTCGGAACCATCATAAAACTGTGGGTCCCACTCATCACTCATATCATAATCCAATTCATTACCCACGCACAGGTCTCAAACAAATGTGAGCTTCATCCTCAAAAAAATGCATATTTAAATATGAAAATAGAAATAGCTTGTTTGGTGTCAACAATAAAACGTTTGTAAACGTGTTGCATTCTCTTGTATTCAGGAAACTAAGAAATGTACGAATGTACCGTACCCTGAAATCATCGGGAATAATTTTTAATTGTGTTTTGAATAGCCTCTATGAAACCCTGTTACTGGAATTTAAATTATGGAATGACATAATTATGGAAAATTGTACTTGACACTACTAAATACAATTGATTCAAGTTCAATTGCATGCAGCAAACAAGAATTGCTTGATTTCTCTTTTTTTTTAAATGATCAGTCAAGTCACAATGGAGAGAACTCCACGGCATTGCTGAATAGCATTAATGGTTTTCAGGGCGCACCAATTGCTAGGTAGACGACACATTTGTGTGCGCGTGTATGTTGGTGTGAGAGCACATCGTTTCTGAAGACAATGAAGGTAATGCTAGTGACGATGCGCAATGGTGCGCGGAATAGCTCACGCGCAGCCTTGAATTTGACATGCATCTGCTAGTTGGCGGGAATAAATAAATAATGGAAAAGGAAATAAGATGGAGAAGCAGAGCACAGAGCAAAGGAGAATGGAAGTCTTGCTGGAAGGAATGATGAAAGAGCGGGGGGAAGGGGGGACATACGATGAGACAAGAAGGCAACAGGGCGCCCTTGAACCCTGCATAAGATGCTGCTACTGACAAAGTCAGATGATGCGGATGACATGGGGGCCCGAACTGCCAGTAATCATCATTACCTAGGACTTTGCACATACCACAACACTGCACACCTATTACCCATCCACACTACTCACCTCTCAACACTGTGGCATCACAATTTCTCATTCAAGACATGGATACAATATTTCAATAACAGCTCTTGTCGCTCCAAATCTACATAACATTGTTCTTCGTCACGTCTGCTTCAACTCTATTACGAATGCGAATATCAAAACGAACAGATATCTATAGTATTGGTTTTGTTTCAATAAAATTTCTAATACCCTTTACTAATTTAAACTTCATTTTATAATCTATAATGTATAAATATGGAAGCTATCAGACAGAAAATGGCAGGTACTGCCGTATCTAAGCTACTTGTAATTTCTACTAGTTTTCAATCCCACTCAATTTTAAAAACTTCACTTGCACCTGCAAAGAAGTTTTGTTTTGCTAGTGGTACCTATTACCTAACATAGTAATACATAACTATATTGTTTGTAAAATTATTTATGTTTTTTTAATTATATAAAACTTGTTTCACTGATTATTTGAGTCAAAATTGTATCTTTCTTATTCATTGACTTTTATTGTGGATAAATTGCTGAAAGTCCAATACAAGAACAAGCTCAACATTATTAGGAATTAAATTGATATCAATGTTATTTTAGATTTCACGATGAATGACCTCAAAATTATCATGAAGAAGCTCATGATTCACTGAATCGTTTTTATTTATGATGACATTGTCTAAAATGACAGGCATTGTCAAGAATGAGTATTGTATAAAACGACAAAAATGCGGAAAATGCCTCTTCAACTTATCAAAAGATTAATTAATCTGAAGACACAAAATGTTTAAATGATTAAAATCATTGTAACATCAGAAAGTTGGAAATCATTGTAGTGTCCAAGCAAGTCTAGCCACATAAAGCAAAAGTTCACTGTTGGTAATGAAACTTTATACACACTACAATATTCTTGGATTTGGGAAGTTATTCTGTATTTCAAGACGAGTCATCAGAAAACCATAAAGCTGCCATGATGTAAACACGCCACTGTTCAGGACATTAGTTGGAACGAACCAATGATTGTTTCAAGTTTTCTTGGTAGTAATAAATTGAATATGAGTAGTAGTAGCAGGAGGATCTTAGCTATGACAAAAATTGAATTTATTAGTCATGAAATAAATGGGAAATGTGTAATTTAGTCTTAATGCGAAACGCAATAATAAAAAATAATAAAACTGCAAGTCAGGAATAATGATTAGTTAAATGGAAGCTGGCATTTTTCCACAGTAAAAATTCAAGAACCTAGAGATAAAAAAACAGCAGCTATATTTCCATCATTGTTACCGGAATTTGAGTATCCGGTCTCCCCTAAAAAATGATCACAAAATATATTTTGAGAGCAGAGAAGCATAAAAAATTATGCTGCTTTCATAAATTGGAACATATTTTTCTTTTAATATGAAATGTCAGAAATAAATAAGTAGATTCAACTCTATATAAGAGAATAAGAACCGTGTCTCGTTATCTCGTGCATGTGCTACATATTCAAAATACGCCTCATTCCAATTATTCCCGACCTTTTACAATATTTGGGCTTGTCATCCTTGAAATTCGGAAAGACAAGAGTAGAATATTATATAAATGGAATATACATGCTCGTCAAAAATGTCCAATTAGAAGAAAGGTTTTAGAGATAGAAGAATGCTAGGAACAGCTGAATCCATTGATTAAAAAAATCTCATTTCAAGGTATACACGGTGGAGTTTCCAAAGTGAAAAGTTGCAATGCCACAATCACACAAACAGAAATGTTTCCGACATCAAGTTACAGAATAATATTGAAATTAATTAATGAGACATGAAATTCTATAATCATGTGCTTTGCTATTACTCTGTAATATGATTCGATTTTTTAATTAATGCATTAAAAATTTATTGTTCTTTTCAGTTCATTATTTATTTTTCTTATTAGTAAACCTTGTAAGCAAGTACATAGTGTAATACTAAAATTATAGTACAATAAAGACAAAGAAACAGAATAATTTTTTTTTGACGATGAAGCCCACATAGGTCTTAGACCTGTGCGTGGGTAATGAATTGGATGATGGTGATTGATGAGTTGGACCTACAGTTTTAGGTGGGTTCCGAACCACCGGGAAGTGATTTTACAGCAGAGAACAGTGTCTTTTTTGCTGGCCAATCTAATCGGTCACCGTTACAAACAGGTCCTACGAGAACGCAGCTATCTCTATCTGATTGAACAGATACCTGCTACGGCTCGCGGCTATCACTTCTCATAATACTGAAATTAATTAATGAAAGACATGAAATTCCAGAATCATGTGTTTTTCTTTTATTCTGTAATAAGTTAATGATTCCATTTGTTAGGAATGAAACAGATTGTCTCTCAAAATAATCAGAGATGGAAAATATTCTTCTTTACGCAAATTTGGCTTTTCTGATGTTATTCCTGTTCCATCGGTTTCATTCCTTTTTGCTCCATTCCAATATTTATGTCTACAGCGGTTCAATTAAGAAGGCCAATGAATGACCAAATTGGATGCATAGAAAATGCAAAACTTGTTTTTGATAAAATAATTAGCTCCATAAAATTTCCATCATAACAATAATCAATAACTGTTCATTTGCAACCTGCCTATTTAATTTATTTATCGCTGACTTATTGTTAGTATTAACACCAACTTCAGAAAGTTAATGTAAAGTTATTTAGGTGAGTTGTTCAAGAGGTGCATGATAATCATTAATCACATGATATTGATAGAACTGCATACCGCCAAGGCCACCAACAACATTAAATTTAAACAACCTTTGGTTATGCATATAATCTGGGTACTCAATCAGTTAGAATGAGACACTGTTTGATTACACATCAGTTGAAATCATTCATTAGTTGTATTCAATCATTATTGTAGCCCAACTATTGTAGTGAGACTTGAGAGAAAGAAGTGGTTCTCGTGTCATCTGCTATGTAAATTTTTACGTCTAAGCAATTAATTACTCTGCTTTTGACACTTTTATGGTGTTTACTTGGTAATTTGTAGAATGTTCTAGTTGTTTTATTAGACATTAATGGAATCTTATCGAATATTGTGGAAGGTGTGAAGGCCTTTCATTGTTTATTTTAGAAATCGGTAGAAGTTAATAGAAAAATCGAGAGATATCTCAATTATGAAAAATTATATAAATAGAGGGAGACTTTTGTAAATTAGTCAGTCTTGTTTGAAATTCGTCGTGATAAACAAGTTGTGACAGTTCTACATATTGTGCCTATATAGTGATAATTCTTTCTCTGTGCCTATAGTGATAATTCCTTTTCCTGTTTAATTCATACCAGTGAGCTACTAAATAGTTTTTTCCTACAACTGCTCGTAAAGTAGTTCTTTACGTACTGAAAACTAATTGTGTACTTTACGCTCGCCAGCTGTTTTCTTTACGCTTCTGTTTTGATTTTGATGCCTTCTCATTGGTGGATCACGGAATCCGTGAAATTCACATAACCTCAAAAATGGCGTACGCTAACCAAATCCGCTCATGGTCTTTGATGTTACAAACTACAAGCTTTTATTTTGTTGGAATCCAGAACTGCAGTTTTAGGAGAAATATTGTATGCAATTCGCGCGTGAAGCTTCTTTATCGCTCTCGCAATAGTTTCTCGCCAATGTTTTGGCTCGAGCGATAAAGTCGCGCTTCACGCTCTTAATACATAAATAACTATTAGTGTATTATGGACTAGTGCTACGTAAGTTAATTGTTCTTTTTCGACGTTTCTTTTTGAATATTATTGGACAGTTTATTGTACAATCAATATTTAATATTGAATCGGCCTTTTAACTTTTAGTGATTGATTTTTGTACAGTTTATTGAAATCTCTCTATTAGTTGAACAATATCGATTTATCTGTATTAATTGCTTATTTTTCTGTAAGACATTACTGATCAGTGAGTGCAATGCCGATGCATTGGTGCAGATGCTGCCGATGTACTGCTGAACTCACCCTATTTTTAATACTATTATGAACTTCTACACTTGCACATTTTTTTTCTTTTCTCTCTTTTCAATTGTTTGCATCTAAACTTAAAATATGAACCCCCTAAATATATAGATGTTCCAAATGAATAATAATCAGTATCATAACATTGTTAATTTTATTATTTATTCAAAATATTTTGATTAATAGTTATATACTTACATTGTTTCTTTATTCATATTGTTCATAATGTTTATACCATATTGTTATTATTGAAATGTACCCATGGCTTATCCGACTCCTCCCCACACACGGACAAGTCATCCAAGTGGGGAGTGTATTCAAAATGTATTCTATATAATGTATTGTTCTATTATTATATTTTGAATAAACAATTTGAATTTGGATTTGAAAGTGTTGTGATTATTTGTGTGAATAAAGTGCGAGTGATAAATTTAAGTGTTGCCAGCGTTATTTTAGACTTAGAACCCGTAACAGTATTAATTGAGGTAAATAACAAAAACAATTTCGTTTTAAAGGTAAAAACGATATAGAAATTATTGCTGTCATTGTCGGTAAGTTTCAATATTCTGAATGTTATTGATTTTCATCATGCCTTTTCAATTGATCGTTATCAATTCTAACCATTTTTCACAAATGTCTGTCTGCTAGCATCAGCGATCACATAAGACCAATCTTGGTCTTATGTGATCGCTGGCTAGCATGATAAAAGGATGAAAAAGTACTCAGTAAATAGGTTAGGTTAGGTTAAATAATTAACCAATCATGAATGAAATTAAATTAATTTGAGTGAGGGTTGACATTTCATTAAAATGTACATAGGAGCATCATGAGTAACACAGGTTACACAATATCTATATAGTGAATAAAAACGTTCCTCAAATTATTCATGAATCATTCAAATTTCACAAGTACTTGGCATATGAATTACAGTATTCCATTATAAGCACGCAATCTTAATAGCAGTATTCTGCTGAATATCCTCATTATAAATCATATAAATTCAAATAAAAATGCATAAATCAATTGAAACAGTCTTATTTCGGCTTCAAATAGATAAATAAGAAAAATCAAAACCAGAATTATTCCAATGCCAAGAGCTCAAGCAAGCCTATAGAGCCAAACAAGTAATGATTGAGTGCGATTCTATCTCAGAGATGAAACGTGCATTTCTATGCTTTTAGGTCAAAGACGCATTAAAGCAGCAGTGTGGCCTTTACGGGCCGAATTGCAAACATAGTGCCAGTTTATTTATGGAAAAAAACAAGTTCTTTGTAGGCTATACTATACTTCGCTTAAACGGTATTTAGGAATTCTGAAGACCAACAGAAAACCAAAATCAGAACTTTTTATTCATATACTTCAAACACATCCAAATTTGACAATACATTCAGAAAGAAAAATTGAACATAGTGAATTAACAGCACAGCAAATAGTGGCCACTCAAACGAGATACGTATTACAAAAAATATTGCACTGCTTCAAATAAATATAGTATGTCCACAGTATCTTGCCCCAAATTGGCGGGCCGCTTAGCGCAGTTGGTTGGGGCTTCGCAACTTCAGCTTGCTGTCGTTTAAGTGGTTGTGGGTTCGAATCCCGCTCCACCGTCAGGCATTTATGTGTAATCATTCACCTCATTACCCACGCACAAGTCTCGGACTCATGTGGGCATCATCAGCAATAAAAATAAAAATAAATAAAAATAGAATGTTCAATTCTAAATTCATATTGTACCATAAGAAATGAAGAATGGCATTCCCTGAAAAAGAAACGATATATTTGAAGTTCAAGAGAATGGCCGAGAGCATAACATAATGGAGATACAAAGTGAGAGCCTGTCATCCATGATTGAAAACATTTGATAATTTAGGGGCCATAAACTAATTAGAGCCACTTATCTACCTCATTATCATTCTCTATTTTTAACCTTTCTCTTCGTCAAGGTGATTTCTATCTTCTGCCAATGAGACGCGAGAAAATTAAGGAAGTACTTAATTGTCTGGGCTGATACAAAAAAATTACTCAACAATGAGTCAATTAGTTTTAGAACGTAACCAACTACCAGGAGGAGGGGGAGGAAGAATTGGCGGGGAGGAAGAATTGGCGGGGATGAGGAGGGGGTTGGCTCGTAATTTAGCAACGACGTTTTGGAGGTCACGTGATTGATACGTTTGAATTCTTTCGGTAGGATTTCCTTCTCCAAGCCAGAACGGATGGATTCGCGATCACTTGTTTGCGCTTAGTCACACTGCGATCGCCAAGGATAGAGGAAGGTGAGGAGGACGAGGAGAAGGAGGAGGATATGGAGGAGTTGAGGAAACAGTGTTCATAAATGAGCAGAAAATGAAACAGATTTTAGGTGAGATCATCATGGCCTGAAAGGCTATATTATTTCTATACAGCAGAAAAGTATCAGAGGATTTACTACCAAGAGTGGAGCGAGAGGATTCGTGGGAGAAAGTTCAATATATGGTGTGTAAAAGAAAAATGAGACAGTACTATTTGATGCTTGAGAAAGAGAGAGAGAAATCCAGGGAGTGAGTGAAATATACAGAAAAGAGATTGGATTTCGCCAAACCACAAACCGGTCCACAGCTCACCGCAACGGGATGCTGGCCGATACTCATGATAATGTTTATGATGATGATGATGATGATGATTGGTAATAATGTGGCCATCATAGACCGATTACGAAACGAACCATTACAAACGCTATAGGTAAGGAGATGATGCACTGAAAGCATTTTCCTCCAACAAAACGCTATTATCGATGGAGGTAGCAGCTGCTACTATTTTTTATAAACACTGAGTTTCACCTGCTTCATGTGAAATAACGATTCAATTCACTACTTTTTTTAATTCTTTTGGACCAGCTCTGTTACTTCAATGACACCTTGATGAATACGAACTATAGAGGACAATATTGAAAAACAATTATTGTAATACGGTTGGGTTCTATAAAGCGCAACACCGACTCTTATCAATAACCATCTCAACGAATTATTTGTTACACAAAAATTGACAATTACTATACTATTCTAACAACATATGGTACTGTGCTATCTCCTATCCTTTTTATAGTATATGTAAATGAATTCTTGAATTTGAGACTCAGAAACTCCACAATGATATCCTTTAGGACAGAGGGTTCTCAACCTTTTTGCTCTTCGCCCCCCTTAGAATCCTGAATTTTTCTCATCCCCCCTCACCCCTTATTAATATCATATATCAGCCAAGTAAGAAACTTGGGGCTAGAAAAAACATGGAATTTCACTTTTAATATTTTTTTATTGAATATAAATGAAATAAAATACAACTTTTGAAAATAAAATATCCATACTGGTGCATATAAATTGGTATTAAGTGGTTAGTTGCTAAAACTTGTATTTACACTGTATGTACACTCTTGTATTTGCATAAAATTTTAATGAGAGGGTTGGCACTGTTTTTTTAAGACGCTTCTTGATATCTGGCTGCAACTGTGACAAAGCACACCTCAAGTCACTCTCAACTTCCAGTCTTGCTCGATATTTTGATTTTAAATAAGCCAAAGTAGAAAATCCAGATTCACAAAGTTACCTTGAAGAAAACTGTAATAGCAACTTTAAAGATTCAAAAGAAACTTGAGGGTAAAGAGGAGAATAGTTTTTTATATGGCTACAATCCCAAATTAATTTTATATTATTTTTGCTTAATTTTTATTTATCATTTTTCTAGGAGCGCTCACGCCCCCCAGGTTGAGAACCGCTGCTTTAGGGTATACTGCAGTGATATTTCATGGAATCTCATGGAATTAAGTTTTTACATTTTAATGAAAACATTTCAACTATTAAAAACTGGCTGGATAAAAATACTTATGTTAAAATATTGATAAAACTAATAATTACATTGAATTTTTATTCAATAAATTAGGACAACCTAAGGAAAATCACATTTTAAAACCACATTCTAGGTGCAATTCAAAGTCCCACAAAGTTTCTAGGATAAAATACTTGGGAATACCTGAAGTGGGATATACATATAAAAGAGTTATCCTTCAAGTTTTATCAAGAAAATAAAATTCTTAATAAACCGCATCTAAAAATGTTGTACCATGCACTAGTTAAATCAATACTACAATATGGCATAACAAATTGATAATTAAATCCATTCTAAATAAGCCTAGATTATATTACACTGGTTTTCAGAGACTTCGAGGTTATGAAAGTACGGCAATTATGCTTAAAAAATGGAATTGACTACATAATCAAATATAGATCTTACTTCCCCATTACTCTGAACTCCTTGGTTAGTAGGTTAGTTTAGTTAGTAGTTTGGTTAAAGTTTAAGAGACGCCGCAAATAAATAGTATAGAATAGAATATAAATATTATCAAATACTATGTTATAAAACAAATAATAAACAAAATAAAATATATCAATTATAATCTTTTCTGTCTCATTCTCTCTCTCTCTCTCTCTCTCTCTCTCCCCTCTAAAAGGTTAAGTGTAAGAATGGCCTCAATGGCCAAGACTTCGCCTCTTTGTGTAATTCATCTCTCAGATCCAAGCTCTATTTTCATTATGTTTTTTTTAATTTTTTTTTTTTTAACAATTTCTGCTGTACTATACCTCTGAATATATATTTGTTGTATTTATAAACTTTTCTACTCAAACTATTCAACCATTATGTTTACGATTCAAAATCAACTGAACTTAACTTCAACTAGTGGATCTGAGAGTTGCTAATATTAATAATACTTTATCATTCAAATACATTGTAAATTTACACAAATAAAGTCATCTGAATCTGAATCTTTCCACCCTGTACTCATTTTCAGGTCTTTCCACTCCATCTTTACCTTTTCATTTTTTTTGAGAATGATATGTTATAAAATAAATAATAAACAGAATATAAAATGTCACTTATACAGTAATATTGAATGTATTAGGAGACAGTTAATTTATTTAAGTACTCATTTCCCACTTTCTCTTTCTACTACCACCCTAGTACATGGGAAACCATTGTCGATTGGGTATTCTCCTCCCACCAGCACACTTCCCCACAATTTTTTAAAATATTGTATTTTTGTTATTTTATGTCTTTGTCAAACTTTATAATTTGTATTTTGTATGTTTTTGTGTGTGAATAAATAAACATGAAATATGAAATAATTCAGACATTTTATGAGGTTATTATAACATTGGGTCATTCTTAACTTATGCTTCTATTGTAAAGAATTTTCTTTAATAAATTAGACTTGATGTTGTCACCAACATAATGATAATAAAATTATCCAAAAAATATGATTTCAGTATTAACTGCCACGCCACCACGAAAATAAGAAAAAACTATGCCATTAGTTTCAACAAAAATCAGGAATGAAATTCCGAGAAAAATATATGGCTATTTTAGTACTGCTTCTACAATCAATAAAACTACATTTAGCACTAGATCTTGTAAACTTTGAAGGCGTGATTTATTCATAGACTCGAATAAATTACTGCACAGGGGTGTGCCAATATTCAATAGTTGTTAGTAGTAGGCAATAGAATGAGTGCTTGAGAGGAAAAGAATGAGTAAAAGAGTGGGATACATGAATGCGTGCACATTTAATGAATTTTCAGGCATAGAACCTATACGCTATTATTAGCATGCAATGCCACTAAATATTTTTCTACGTCACTTCTTAAAAACAGATCATAGTATTTATCTCAATCCATCACGCTCCTCACAATAAGCAATCTTACTCACACTCACTCATGTTCTCTCACTCTCTCTATAGAAGTTTATTCTAGTTTGATTTTACTGTCACTATATAATCCTCTATCATTTTCATTTATAATTTTTTTTTGTTTTACTTCCTTTATTAGTTCACTCTATATTACTTGTCAGTAAAATTCATTAAATTTCATAATGTGTGAAACATACTATCAGGTAGAATTTAAAGGTTAAGTGTAAGAGAGGGGCATCTTCCCTAACTTCGCCTTTTCATGCAAATGCATCACCAAGTTTTTATAATCTCATTTTCAGACGTAATTTCATGTTCTTATAATAAGTGATTAATAATGTTCTATGTAATAATACTTGGCGATGCCTATACGTATATTGTATTTTATACTTGTAACTGTTGAATTATTATTTGCATGAATAAAGTAATCAATCAATCAATCAATCTCTCTCGCCCTCCCACTTTATTTTACTTCTTGTCAGTAAGTATCTTGAGTGGCAGGATAACGGCGTGATAAAAATCAACATTATTGTACATAAGTTGAATTCAGGTGTTCAGCTTGTGGGATCTGAGAGGGAGGTGAGGAATAGGTTTTTGAGTGCAATTCCCGACTGATGGTGTATCTGAGACCATTGAGTCGAGATCTGTGTGTTTGGATATTGTCTGTTTTCTCCTCTTCACTTCTTAAATCTGTTTATTTACTGAATTGTATTCTTATTCTTTTCACCTTAAGTGCTCTATTTTTACTTTTTATATATGTATTTTTATATTTTGTTATCTTCCTTATTGCTTATTATTTATTTCTACCTTCCTTAGTATTTTATTGTAGTAGGTACTCTTTATTGTATATTGTTTGTTACATCATTATTGTGTTAAGAGGGCAATTATGGGATACCATATCCTTGTGCTCTCATATGTATAATTTGAATAAATAAATAAATTATTATATTGATAAAGATAAGGCAATTCATGTCATCATCTAATCTAAGCAAATTCAAACAGTATGTTTGAAAATTGGGTGTGGTGCGGATTAATCCAATCCCAAAATGCTTAGAAAAAAGTAGTGATTCGTGCAAAACCAGGGTCTTACGCTACAGTGAACATGAAAATACTAGTGCGGGCGGACTCATCCATCCTTCGGCTTGCTACCTGAGTGCCAACTTGAGTTGCTATGTTTTTCGGGAGATCTTGGCCCTCAAGTACTGTTGCGTCAATGCTATGCAAATAAGGTTCTGCAAATAACGTTCATCGGCATCAATAGTCATGTAAGTCATTGATCATAATCCCCAATGAATAATAAAATTCTACTTACATAACTTTGAAATATAAACAATAATTTATTGTGATATCACGCATGTTATCGCATTACAATGATAAAAGTGGGTCTATTATGAATCAGTTCAATTCAAAACTCTCGATTATTCTGATTTAATACAGTTCACACTCAGTGATTCCACATTTCAACGATATGTCTGATTATATAATAAAATAAACCATAAACAGTAACAGAAAACATTTTATAAACGAGTCCATACCATTACAAATCTCCGGGGGGGGGGGGGGGGGGGGGGGGGCAACTTCAAAACGTTATGCCGCTGACTGCACTATCATACCACTCCCCCCCCCCCCCAACCGAAACTCCCTCTCGGCAATAATAATTATGTTTCTGAAAAGTTTTGTCGGGTGGATGAATCACCACTAGTTCAGGTATAGGAGCCGGTCCCTCAACTACCTGGAACCCTAATTACATGGGACCTTGGATGAATCCGCACGACACTGAAAATTGGTATCATTTGACAAGATTTAAAAGACAACATGGAACCATTAAATACTGTAATAATTCAATGCCTAACTGTGCATTAGGATTTTCAAGAACAATCTCAGTAAAATAATAAGTACCGTATTTATAATACTTTTTTTGGAGGATGAAGCCCACATATTATGTCTGAGTACTGTGCGTGGGTAGTGAATTGGATGATTGTGATTGATGAGTTGAGCCTACAGTTTTAAATGGGTTCCGAACCACTGAGAAGTGATTTTACAGCAGAGAACAGCGTCTTTTTTGCTGGCCAATACAATCGGTCATCCTTACAAAGTGGACCCAGGAGAACGCAGCTTATCTCTATCTGATTGAACCTGCTACGGCACTCGGCTATCACTTCCCCACAATACTGCACTCAAAAACGTTTGTAAGTAATCAGCCCCAAAGCAGAATGTTTTTGGTCTTTCTGCGACGGACCCAAAATATTTTAAATCTTTCTGCGGGAATTGACATTTTCTCACCGATTATTTGACGTTTTCCGCATAGTTAAAAGCAATTTTATTACAAACCATATAAAGTTGTAATTAATATGAATAATTTTATTCAAATTTTCTTTCAATATTTATAGTAAATATAATTTTTCCAAGTTTAGTATGGATGTTTGGTTGGTTGCTAAACTTTAATTTACGAATTAGTTTAATAAGCAATATTAGAGTGTATTTTTACATAGTAGCTGCAGAGCTGCATAGTACACTGCACGACTCACCGAGTGTCTTCCAGCATATTTATTATTCGTTTTGTGCAATAAAATTGTTACTGCAAGTGTTATTACAGTGATAGTTACATTTTTTTTTTTGTAAAATACAAAAATTTTTATGGGTGCTACAGCTTAGTTTTACAGCGCTTGGCCGATCTTTCTGCAGGCCTCCTTCTCGTTCTGCGACAATGTCGCACCGTCGCCCGTTGTTCTGCTTTGGGGGTAATTAGAATATTCACCTGAATATATTCATTATTTTAGTTCTAATAATTATGCCGAATAAATATTGAATCATCAAATAACTATGATAGAACCACTGTGCAACATAACAATTGGTGAATTGTTCTCTTTTCAACATCAGTTTTCCAATGTTAACCATACGTTTAGCTCTCAGAACATTATTGCAATCCTCAATCAGATTAAAAGTATAGCTGCAACACCACTGCAAACGAATCTATAATGGGTCTATTTTGGTCTGAGCAGAAGCATTAATGGCCGAATCGTGTTATGTTCCGGGACGCGAAATAGCCTACCCAAAGTGTATTCCAATATTGTTGTCAATGTTGCGTGCCCTTTGCCATTAATATGGGCTGTACCTTTACCAACAGCCACCAGTGCTACACGCTAATGTTATTTTGCTGTGTCCTACGAGTGAGCTGGTAGGTTTGCACAGATTTCAATTCTCCCAGGCAATATTAGAACCTCTACTGAGACCGGTCTGGTCTGTTTGGCAAACGTTATTAATTTGATGGCCAACATGTGACCTACTGAGAGGTTTCAATGGCATACAGTGGTTTTGCTACAGATAAGAGAATTTAAAAGATGCAGGACATATTTATTTCTACAAACTAAAAGCAACTGAACCTCGCTTGGAGAATGATTCCAAATTATCTGTTATGCTGCTGAAGGAAACAAGGAAGAAACTAATGAAGAAAAAAATGTAGAGGGATTTAAAAAAATACTTTCAACTTCACAATTCACCGCCTGTCTATACCTCAATCAAACTACAGTGTGGTACCTTGATTCGGATGAGTGGTTTACGAGAGCGATAACTAGAGTTATTAGCCTACTGTATGTGAATAATCAATTACCTACATATTTGTAAAATATTGTATGGATTGCTATGTGTCACACCTTTCCTCTAAGATGAATGTGAAAAGCCGATTCATAGAACATTAACGTATCATTTGACCAGATTGAAATAAATCATGGTTGCATCAAGATTAAGGTATGGTGTATGGTAGACTATATCTAAGAATAGTGTTGTAAGGTTCTCATTATAGTAGATCTCACCATTTGCAAATGACATTCATCTTCATTCGTTACAATAGTAGAAATCTCACCTGAAAAAAAAAGAAAATTTAATAAAAAATTCAACATATATCGGGGGGAAATTGATTGGATAACTACAATATCGTTTTTACTACATAACTACCAGCTACATGCAATGGAACCATGTTTGTGGATATGTACAGAACTTGCTATGTAGGTTAGGCCTAGTTCATGCTATTGGGAACAAATTGCAAACCAGCTTTAGTCTCAAGATTATTTATTCTTTCATAACACGTCCATCGGAGGAAGGGCCTAGGTAATAGAAATCTACCAAAACTATTTTCGACTTGGAATTCAACCAGAGATATGTATACATCATTAATTAACACATTAAATTATATCACTACTGCAAATACAATAGATATATAAAAAATTTAATGGATACATATAAGAATATAAAAAGTCTTCAAAACCAGATGAATATTCTTTCAAGATTGGTCGTCATCATTTATCTATTTTCAAGATCTGAGCTCAGAGTACAAAAACTTAAAAAAAAACCGCAAAATAAGAAATAGATCCTTATTATTCAAACAAGAATAATCGGTTGGAGATGATAGAAGTTCCGGAACAAAACCTGATTCACGATAATTTGGCCGTGGAACAGGTGCAGGTTATTACCAGAAACCGGTAATAAGATTGATACGTTCAAAAGAATCCTGTTTGAATACATTCATCAATAGATTGGTATGTATGATTCAATAATCATTATTATCAGATCAATTACTGATCCCTATTAAAATTGTTTAAGTTTGTTTGAGGAGAATATTGGGATGATACGTTATCAACAAGACAAGAAGATCCTTAATAATTCATCTCTGGGCGTCAACTATAATAATTCATGATGACGTGTTATTTATGAAGTATGAAGTAAAAATCAATACAGCTATTCAATACACTTGTATCTCGTATACAACATAACAATACCTGACGAAACAATTAATCGCAAGAATTGCTTTTATCAGACCGGTACTGTATCGTAGATTTGTAACGGAACCGGAATTCCGATCCCTAACCATAGCCCAAATTGATAACAGCAACTTCATTACCGCACACAAAGCTGTGGTAATATTATATACTTTAGTTGCGCAACACAACAGTTTTTATCTAAGTGCAAGATAAGTCTTACTTCAGAAAATAGACTGACCCCTTGAAAAAATACTTATTTCAATAGAAAAGCTTCAAGTTTCAAGTATTGTATTCTTATAAAAAATTAAACCACTCATCTATAGAGATTAGAGCCTATTGAAGAGCCTAAATGACTTGGTCTACAATGGCTTAGATTAGCCTAATCAGGAAGAGCTCTTATCAAAACTGACTAAGTCGAGCCCATCGAAAAAGTAATTTAACAATATTGTGTTACATTGAATAAATTTTATTTGCAAAACAGCTATTACCAAACAAAGACTGTCCACTAAAATTTTAAAATGTGAAGTTTTAGCAAAAATTGGATAATTAATTTTCTATGTCAAAGACCCAAAAAGCTGATTCATATGGGTTGAATCAATTTTTTCGTTATTTTGATGAGAGGAATCAGCTACAGCAAAAGGAACAAAAACATCACTGCTTCCAGAGCTTAGTTTAAAATTGAATATAATAATGTATAACCATGCTAGCTGATTCATATGGGTTGATCCAATTTTTTCGTTATTTTGATGAGAGGAATCAGCTACAGCAAACGTAACTAAAACATCACTGCTTCCAGAGCTTAGTTTAAAATTGAACATAATAATGTATGACCATTCTAGAAACTGGAAGTGATAAACTTTGATAAACTTCGAAAATAGATCAACAAGGAAAACTAGTGCTGTATCTTGGCTAAACACGATACAGCATGTCAAAAATAGTAGATAATGAAATTATAATGTAAACAGATTCCTCACTGTGAGATAACTAGAACATTTCAAACATTGTTAAATTGTCAGGCCGATTAGCATTTTACAACAATGAAAGCTGAGAGACGCTGATTGAAGAGTTACAAAAAAAAACCTGAACAATTACAGATAACCCTATTTTATCTTATCAGTTCCTGAGTTGATAATTTCAGATCAGCTTGAGAAAATACTTGACACAAATACCATGTTTGTTATTGTATACCTGTACTTATCAACAGCAGTTTAAGGCTGTGCGCCAGCTACCATGACTCTGATCAAGTCTCGAGTCCCGACTCAAGGCAACAAACAAACGAGTCTACAATCGAGTCGAATCGAGTTTGGTCCGGTTTTGAATCAATCTGGTGGATTAGTTTGTAACTAGCTTTCCATACCCCTAAAACGTTGCCAGATCTCTCGGCTCACGTCTACTCCCCTCTTCGCCTGGTCTGACTAGGCCTTCTTGGGAGGGAGGCAGAGTCGTTCTACTACTCATAATCTAGTAAAGCAAATATCGTTTCCAAGCCTGAGCAACAGATTTTCCAATACCTGAGCTTTCATTCACAAAAATAATCTGATATGTCTGACGGCTAGATAACCTGGTCAGTTTGAGTTGGGTCAGCATTAGTTGGGTCATGACTTTCAATATTTTGTTTTTTATTTTTCAATTCACCCAGGGTTACTCCTAATCCAATCATATCCTCTCTCTAATTTCCTTAATTATCTTCTTAAGTTGAAATAATTTTAGTTATTTTTTCAGTTATTCTATACATTTATTTCCAAAGAATCACATGTCTTTCAATTTTTGTGTCTTTCAATTTTTTGAACAGACATACAGTAAAGATACACCTAATAATTTCATGATTATAAAAAATAGTTTCTGATTGAGTAAAAACGGGGGCCATAGCGTGAGTTTTTGGCGCCCGAGGCAAATATCTTAGATTTTGGGGAAATTTATTAAATTGGAAAAAATAACTAATAAAATATAAGAATAAAATTGATTATTATAATTTGGAGAAGGCTTTTTTACAAATAACACTTTATTACCTCATATTCAAAACATACTATAATATTTTTTGTAATTTTCAAAGTCAATTGGCAAAGCAAAGCATTAGTTGGGTCATGACTTTCAATATTCTGTTTTTTATTTTTCAATTCACCCAGGGTTACTCCTAATTCAATCATATCCTTTCTAATTTCCTTAATTATTTTCTTAAGTTGAAATAATTTTAGTTATTTTTTTGCAATTATACTCTTCATTTATTTCCAAAGAATCACGTATATCTTTCAATTTTTGTATGTCTTTCACTTATGTCTCAATTTTTTAAAGTAAAGTAAAATTCACTAAAGATACACCTAATAATTTCATGATTATAAAAAATAGTTTCTGATTGAAATAGTTTCTGATAAACCTTTATTGCAGCAACTCCTGAGTTCGTCAAAAGCATTGCAAATTGTCATATTTCACATCAAAATAATTTTGTCTCATACAACATTGCTAGAACGTTAAAACAGATAATAACACAAAATCACATTCAAAATTAGCCTACCTATCTATAACAGTGTATCATTTAAAGCTGTCTATAAATTGTCTGCAAAGTCTTGGCCCTTTCATAAAAATCCTCAAACCTATATAATAATGGATTATTCATAAAAAAAGTTTCAGTCTTTGCTTAAAAATTGGACATGGCAGATTTTTGAAGCTCTCTGGAATGGCATTGAACAGTTTTACACTTCTAAAAAGAAAAGTCTTTTGTGTGTTTGAATAATTGTAACGGTGAGTAATCAAGTTATTTCTTGTGTTGTGAGTATGTATCACCCCCTATATAATGAAGTTTTCCAAATTATTTTTCACATAGATCAAACATTGTAAAACAAAGAGGGAAGGTAGGGTCAAAATTTGAAGCATTCCATGTGGAAATATAATAATTTCCCCGGGTCCCTGGACCCACTATTCGATTATGGTGGGGGGGGGGGGGGGGGGTTACTATTCCTTACTTGAAAACCCCCAACATTTAATGTGGACAATGCAACATTAAAAATATTTTTCCTACAACTGCTCGTAAAGTAGTTCTTTACGTACTGAAAACTAATTGTAAAATACCTCTTTACTGCTCCGCAAGCGGTAAAGTACTTTATGCTCGCCAGCTGTTTTCTTTACACTTCTATTTTGATTTTGATGCCTTTTGGTGGATCACGGAATCCATGAAATTCACATAACCTCAACAATGGCGAACGCTAACCAAATCCGCGTATGGTCTGTGATGTTACAAACTACAAGCTTTTATTGTGTTGGAATCCAGAACTGCAGTTTTAGGAGAAATATTGTATGCAATTCGCGCGTGAAGCTTCTTTATCGCTCTCGCAATAGTTTCTCGCCAATGTTTTGGCTCGAGCGATAAAGTCGCGCTTCACGCTCTTAATACAAAAAAAACTATTCGCTCATTAGTCAGTTAAAATTAGCTGACTATATAGCCAATTTTTTGTTAACCGATTTATTTTGAAAATTTATTATTTTTTGCCTATTAAATTTAATTGTGTTGTAAGTATAACGTTATTATTCTGTAGCTTTCGACACTCAATGTATACATGCTTTTCTTAGGTTTTTATGATTTTTTAGCCAACCAAAATAAGTGTTTATTTTAAGAGTAAAATTGTAAAGGTATGTAATGCTAGGATAAGTTGACTGAAGAGTTGTAAGATAATCACAGCGTATTAGCAAAGACGATAACATTGAATGCTTTTTTATTTATTGCCTAATTTTTGTGTTAAATAATGAACTTAATTGTAATATTTAAATAATTTTTATTTTTTTAAGTTTTTCATATCATAATTTGTAGTAAATTTCTGTTTGTAAAGCACCTTTTTCAATTACAGTTCCACGACAGTTTTTATTGATAGTATCTTTGTTATCTTTCAAAAAAGTATTATAATATAATTCCATTCACAATGTAAGCTCTCCAATAATGTAATCATATTTTATGATTAAGATGCAGTATATGTAACAATCGCAAGAATTTCCTATGAAGAAAAATTTGTTTCCTTTGTTTGACACAAGAGCCCACTCAAATTTTGTTCACTCTTTTGATGGACAAAAATTGGTACAAAGCTGGAAGTTTTTTTAATCCACTCTAGGTATTCTAAGTTTGCAAAAGTTAAAATTGAAGAATACGGAATTCTACTTCGATTGATGTATATCAATATTGTTCAATTGTTCATTCACAATCAATTTTCAAAAATCAGGTATTCCTGGGCGCTCTATGTAAGGGTGACCGATTGGATTGGCCAGCAAAAAAGACTTGGTTCTCTGCTGTAAAAATCATTTCCCGTTTGTTCGGAACCCACCTAAAACTGTAGGTCCAACTCATCAATCACCATCATCCAATTCATACCCACTCACAGGTCTCAGTCCTATGTGGGCTTCATCCTAATTATTGAATTTTTATTTTTATTATTGAATAATTATTCATTGCCTAATTTTTGTGTTAAATAATAGGGTATAACACAAATTATAATATTGAGTATAATAATATACTCAATTGTAATATTTATACATAATTTTTTAGTAACTTATTTCATCTCATAATATTTGTAGTAAATTTCTGTTTGTAGAGCAACTTCTTCAATTACAGTTCTACTACAGTTTTCATTGGAAGCCTCTTTATATATTATCTATCATAGAAGTCCTACAATATAATCCCATTCACTATGTAAATTATCCAATAAACTATAATGTAATCAAAAGAGTAAGGTACAATATATGGAACAATCGCAAAAAGAATAATTCGTTTCCTTCCTTCCAAAACAATTTGGCATATGTTTATTTGAGAGAAAAAGAATGAGGGTGAAAGAGAGTGAGAGAGCGGAAAGGAATGTGAGAGTGCTACTGGAGACATGTCATTCAAAGCAATTATTTTCGATCGCATAATAATTATTCAAGACTGTAAACAAAATACATCCGGCAGACAGAGCGAGTGCTGGTGTTGCGCGTGAGGGAGCATTGATAAGGGCGAGTAATGAACGAATATGGTGCAAACCGGCAACATAGCAAGTCCTTGCATATGTGTGAGTGAACGTGCTTGCACATTTGCATGCGGAAGTTGACTCTGTAAAACTGAAGAGAATCCAAGAAAACTTTGGGGCAACTTAGCTACCCAACGATTTAATTTGGATTTACAATAATCTCTCTATTACTAGAAGGGATATCAGAGATTTCAATGACATATTTTGTATTTCAATCGGAAATCTAGTTTTACTGTAATTAAGGTTTCAAAAAAATGATTATTTTTTAAAATGAAAATTTTGAAAAATGAAATACCTCATTACAAAAACAATACTTTGTTCCATTGATCCTGAAAATTACACTTTTCTATTCACAACCGTTCATGATACTGGTTGCCCCCAAAAATTAACTTTAAGTGCTCATATCTCAGAAAATAATTGATGAAATTTTTTTTTATTTATTGCAAAAGACTCTATTTCAGTAGCCTAATAATCTACAGTCGAAGATACTTTGAAAAAAAAATATGACCAAAACCCTATTGCACAGCCTTAAATGAATGTATGCATGATTGTGAAAGAATAGGAAATAAGTACTCAATTAGATAACCAAAACAATATAGTTAAAGTAGGCACATTCAAATGCTTGTTATTTGTTTTTACAACAATACTTGTAAAAACAAAAATTATTTGTAAAAACGTTTAGATTTGCTGCCCATCACAGCTTTGATAGTATACCTTTCTCTGCAAACCTTAATACCTTTACAAATGATAAAATTTGAAAGGTAGCATTTAGAGATTATCAAGAGAATACCTATTCAGTCTGAGAGAAAAATTCAAAACGTACAGCTCTTCAATATATCAATTCTTCTACAATTTAATTGGAATATAGAGAGAAACTTCCGTAGATAGATTTTTGAGCAAATAGAATATCATCAGGTTTAAGTAGACAAAAAATAAATAACAATTGCTTCGATAAGCAGCCGATAATTTCTAAATAAAAGAAGCATTCTCGCGAAATTTACATCCATTTTCAATCCAACATCAAATCTTTCCGTTATGGAGCACTTGGTCCACTTTACTAGCAACTTGGAAATAAACTACTCAAAATGGATCTCCAAGATACATGGGATCGCCTACAGAGTAAGTAAATTCTACTTATTCTTAATAAAAATTTGACTGCAAGTCGTTGAATTCACTTAAAAAGTTAATATTAACAACGCAGTTCGTCATGGAACAAGAAATCCAAGAATTTAAACTACTCAGTCAATATAGAGAATTAATTATTAAGAATTAAAAGTACCCACACTTAGACAGATGTATGTAACGAGGATTGTGTTGCACTTGAATAAGGATAGAAAAAATCTAGAGGTTAGGGATATTCCGTATCAGACTCGTTCACTAGCATTAAATAATTTCAATATCAACCTAATAAAATTGGTAGTTTGTCGACACCAATTCACCTATCTTTGCAATATATTTTCTAACAAAATTCCGATAAAATTCATTAATTCAAAAATTACTAAAGCACTAATCAGAGAAATAAATTTATGGGTTGAGCAAAATATATATTCTACATTACCTAAATGTTAGTAAGTCTGTTCGTGATTCATTTGAGTTTTGTTTGTCTTTCTGTCTTCTATATTATATATATTTTTTAATATGATTAAGCACTGGGATGTGCTCATAACTGAGAATTTCATTTTTTGTATTTTCTTCACTAATTTTCATTAGATGAATAAATTGGGGCTATATGATTTGTTTTGGTTGTCACCTGTTTTTTTGATTTTTCGAAAAATTATTCAAGTTTTACCATTGTATTTTTTTTAAGAAGCATTATTATTGCAATTATCTTCACTTATTTTTGTCTTGTTTCGTTTCGTTTGTCGCATTTGTATTGCTTTGCTCTTTACTGTTTGCTTTATGAACTCACAGCTAGCGCACAAGTTTAACTTTGCTGGCTGTGCCAAATCATTTGGATCTATTTTAATTGACATTTTTATTATGAAATTTGTATGTATTTAATTTTATATGTAACGTAATGTAAAGTGTATTAGGTTATCATGCATATTTTGTAATTAACTACAGTATCTAATTTTTTTTGGCGAATAAATATATGTATCGATACGAAAAAAAAAAAAAAAAAAAAAAAAAATGCAGATGGTAAACAGATTCAAATCGGGCATCATTTCCATTAACTTGCCATAATCACAGTGAAATCGGAAATATTCCAAGATTAACCTATACACTGGAATTGAACTATCAGAATAAACCTTCATTCGGAAATCACTAGACAAAGAGAGACTGGTCACAGAAATTAACTATCAAATTCGACAAGCAAAATGTAACGGTTCGTGGTTCGGGAATGAGACATCCAGGCTGCTGATAATAATTGGAAAATGCTGAAGAATCTTCTGACCAAAGAAGGCGAGTAAACAGAGAACAGTCAACAGCAGCAGAAGAACAAATACTTACTACTAGGCCTTACTGCAAGAGATGTAATACCGTAACAAGAAAGCGTGTCCAATGGTTCAGCATTCGCCCTACTCGTGCCTTTCCTGTCACAAGCATGAAACATCACACATTTTTTTTAAATGAAACATTATTCATGGGCTACATCAGCCCATGAAAATATGCAAATATTATTCTGCAATCCGAATAGAATAAAGGTTTGTGAATGAAAAAGTACAATTTAAAATAATAATTGGAGTCGTTATAATGTTTGAATAATTATAAGAAATTCTGTATTCTATAAAATAGTATGAAACATTAGACTTACGACAACGATGTTATTACACGCACATCTGTTACACGAGTCCACTTACAAGAAAACTTCTATGTACAAAAATAATCTGAGTTTTGTTGTACTTTACATTGTTGTACTGGTGCTGTTCTATAATCAGCTGACAAAAGCTTATTAGTTATTAAAAAATAATCAGCTTTCATCAGCTGATTGCCGATGAAATTATACTATTTTTCAATCTTTTTATTGGAATCTCAAGTACTGTACTATCAACCTTTAATAAAATGATAGAAGGCCTATACCAAATAAAGGTTTCTGCATATTACACAAAATTAGGGAAAATCAGCCATCATCTAGATTAAGTATCATAAATTATGTCATCTAAAAAGAAAATCACGAGCACAATGAAAGAGAAATAGAAACAAATAGAAAAGAATTTTCAAACATAATTTGTATTGGAAAATAATATTAAAATACTTAGACAAAACAACAGAAACTTGTTTTTCATGTTTGTAAAAAGTGATAATTCGTTAACACGGAGAGTACAGAGTGCGTTAGTGAGAACCCAAGTAAAAATGCGAGAACAAGAGTGAGAACGGTGAGAACAATAAGCACCTGAAAGAGACGGACGGTTGCGCCCACAATTACAATAATAATTGCTAAGTGCAGACAAACACGTAATCAGCGAGCATGAGCTGCTTTGAAATTAGAATTGGGCCAACTCATAAATAATTGCCAGCAACACCAGCATCATCAGCAACAGCCGGAAAGTGTAACAATGGCCGACAGCCGGCTTCGCAAGACCGGTTCACAGTTATTCTCATTAGCGGTGCCACAATTCGAGTGTAGATGTGCCCGTGCATCCACCCACAATACCAAACCAACCAAATGCCAACCATCGGTACATGTGGTTGTGATTTGTCACATATTAAGATTTAATAAAGGCTGTTGAGGAGACATCATCATTGCTTCCGGTTACTAAGTAATTTGTCCCATCAATTCTGACTGCAATTTCTTTTACTATCACTGACCAGGTTGTTTGGGAACAAACTAAAGCTAAAACCTGTTCCCCATAAATGAACATACGCGTAGATAGCTCCAAAGGCGAGGTGGAACGTGAAACTATCCGTAAAGATTCCTTCAATAGTTGTACAAAAGACAATGTACATTATATTGTCTGGTTTTACGTTCATTTTTCTATTGTAAAACAAGCACTACAGTTTTAAGACTACACTAAAATAACGCTAGTTCTACGCTGACCACTCAATGTCTCAGCTTGCTCTACAGCATATTATGTTTTGAGCACGCGGAGGCATAGAGTGGTCAGGTTAGAATTAGCGATATCTTTAAGTTTTGCTCAAACTATATATTTGTTCAATGCTATACTCACGTAATGTGTAATTTATACAATTCAGAAGTCAGTCTAGAGTGATTTATTGCTGTAATTTTTAATCACTTTAAATTGATCTATAGAACAAAAGAGAAGCAACATGTTCTGAACACCCAAAGTAAAGTAATTACTTTATTCCAAGTAGAATTCGAGGAGTCTCAATGATGACCGTTCAAAAGGAGACATTTATTGCAATGTAGAGAGCTCGTAGAGTAGCTTTATCTGAACAATTACTAGAATAATATCTGAACTTCAGATTGCATAACAAGAGCGCTTTATCGCAGTAAGTACTGTATATCAGTTCAGTAATATATTTTTTTAATGGTAAGTTTTTAATGAGTATTAATGATGTATTGATTATTTTTCATTGGATTGGACAGTTATCACTCATTACTTCCCACTTCATAATAATTAGAGTTCAAGAACAAACAGCCTAAATACGCCTGGCCAGTTCAAATTGATTGGCTTGACCTTTATATTTGTTTACTACCGCCATTAATAATCTAATCTAATCCAAGAAGCCCTCAAAAATAAAATTAAACAGCTCTGTAATTATAAATATAATTAAAAGCCACAGCTATTTATTACTGCATCTGTTTGGCGAGAATATTTCCATATCAATGTAAACGAGAAAAATAAGATAATAGTTCATTAGTACGACACTAGAACAAAGACTGCAATAGAAAACAATAGTAATTGATAAGAGACAGAGAGAGAAGAGCAATGATAACAAAGTCAATAATAAAGAAATCACGTGGAGTGGATTCAATTGATGGTTGTTTCAACAATTCAGTTGACCTTATTTATACTAGCACTAAACATACAGACACTTAATATTCACAAACACACTTGACACTCAGTTATCTATGGAGTGAATAATTAATTGATAGGCAACAATGTGATTCAAACTGAAAGTTACACAATCTGTTATCAGGGATTAGTTTTATGTGTCATTCAACTGGTTTTTTTTTTTTTTTTTTTTTGTAGCGTTTCTAATAGAAGAGCTTTGAATTTCCACGAAACTAAAACGATAAATTAATTGGCAAGTTTAATAATTCTTCAAGAATCTTAACAATTATGACCAGGGAATTATTTAATGCCTGCCATTCTCTAATATAGAATCAATCATTGAAAATGATTGATCAGCACCGTCAGATCACATCCAGGTCAAACGCAAGCCATCTGAAAACAATTTTAACTGTGACGGGCACTATCTTAAAATCTTGTGGTGATCGATGCATCAGCAGTCATACGATCGTAATCTGATCATGACTTGTCCGTCTTTAAGCCCACTGGTGATAAAAAATCAATTTGATTATAACTCAAGCAATTGAGTTAGCCTACAAATACTTCATAATTTAGATGACGCTATTGCCTGATATAATTATAGACTTCAACATTATTAGGAATGAAAGAAATTGTTAGGAATTGAAAGAAATTCATTCCAATACGGTATATTAACTCTATTAGTATCAGGTAGGCTATAAAAAAATCAACAATTTGTAATAAAATTTTGAGAAAACATTATTGTTATGAAATGCCAGAAGGAAGTGAAAATATTTCTCTTCCCTTTACGCACTGTGTCAATAATGTCTTCGGTCGGAGCGATAAGCAGCATGTTTTGTTTACTACCCCAGTTCTTCCCCCGCGTTGCAATCCAACATAATGTTCTAATTAAACTATTTTGTGTACATAGAATAATATAAAAAAATAGAGAACCTTCTACTGTTACTGGAATGTCACAAAAACTTATATAAAGCGGAAGCTCTTGTGAACAGTTAAATTCAGTGTTCAAACATTGTCGACGATTGTTCATTACAAGAGACAGTTCCAGTTTCCGTTCATACAAACCGTGAGTGTTAATACAGACTGTGTTATTCGAACGCTCAACGTATTAGTGATAAACGCAGTATATTGTGACTGCATAATTCGGACTTACTTTCCAGTTTTTGCAAGTGTACAAATGCTCATAGCTATTATTGTAATATGGACCTGGGCTACGTTGTGTTTTAACTGTTATTTTTAGACGTTTCTTCTTGAATTATAGAACAGTTATTGTTTAATATTTGATCGGCCTATTAACAGTTAGTAATTTATTTCATAAAAACAGTAAATTTGATTATTTCAAATGTGCAATTTATTCTTCTCTATGATCTCCAATTTTCCAACCAAATTTCATTTTCGATCCAGAATTTCAAGTATTTATGGTAAATCAACCCATGAACCCTCGACTTCAACCTTGAATTAGATTATATTTTATTCTTCCACCTAGCTATGAATGGTGTATCTCTTCAATGAATACAGATACTATCTATATCGTATCTGTATTCATTGATCTCTTTTCAATGTCAAGACAAAAAAAATGAAACCAAGTTGTTCAATTTATTTCACAAATAAAGTACCGTGCATTCAATCTCGGCAACAATTTAATTTTTATTTTCTACCACCTGTTCTGTGAACAGTAGACCGCACTCGCCCAACACTCCTCACTTAAAAGAGGATATTTTCGAAAAAAGTTCAAGAATACCTTCGACTCAATTTTCACTGCTGAATCTTTCATTGATAATAGAAACTGCAAAAATCGAATTTCGAAAAGTCTAAAATGTTTGACACTCCTTAGAAATTATTCCTTACTTACACCTACTAAAGGGTTACTATGCATTTTTAGAATCATCCATTAACAAAAGTTAAAAATTTTTCATCTGCCCCATTTTCAAGTGAAATTTAGATACTTCAAAGGGGATTATTTCAACAAATTATCGAAGGGAAGTCAGAGTTTTTATGCTCTCCCTGATGAGAATAATTTCCCAATTTTCTCGGTATTTGGGTTTTGTCCTGGAAACCCTCTCTCAAATGGTCTTAATTTATAATTAAAACCAGCCACACCCACGGCAGACAATCCAAGGGTCGGGGGGTTATGCCCCCCTAAAAAAGATGGGGACATTTTTTGAAAAAAAAAAACCTTATTCACACATCTCTTGGCCTTGGAATATGGAATATTATGCAAAATTTCATGACAGTCAAGACATTTGGCCGTATCGTGTAACATACACGAAATGCTGAGCGTTAGAGAGTACACTAAGTTCAGTCTATCAATTATAATAAATTCATGTTCTACCACGTTCTCCAATTTTACATCCAAATTTTATTTTCCAGTTCCATCTATTCTGTTGTAAAACAACATCTGGTCCATCAACAACTTTACCCTTAAATTTAATCATAATTTATTCTATTCATCCACCTATCTATAAATAGAGCATCGCTTTTCAATGACATGAAAGGCAAAAAATGACAAGGTAAATGCACAAATGTCGAAAGGTGGTGATTCACAGCGATAAATTTATCATAGTATTGATTAGCATCAGTACAGCAGGCAGCACAAGATAGTTGAGAGCCAGTCGAGCGTGACGTTTCACTGTACAACAGCTGCAAGTGAGAAGGAAGAACAGCTTTGTGACGTCACAGACGTAATAGCAGAGGAGAACAGGTTGACCAAGTGCACTTTCTAATGGAGGATTGGTGGGTACTTTCCCAACACGATGATAGTCTCATCCTATCTTTTTCTCTTTCTAGCCTTCACCCGACCGCCCAACAAAACCAAAGCACCGTTCACGATTAGCCGTGAAAATTGAACGCTCAATTAGCCGTGAACTGTTGCCGTACGTAACGTAAAAAACGCTGCCAATCCGTCAGAACTAGTTCACGCGTTGCGCCGCATATTTCGGCTCCGAATGTCAATTGGATTCACTCACCTCAACTCACCCTGGTACCGGATTTCGGCTATATAATTCATCCAAAACAACGGATATAAAAAAAGCACGACTAAATAAATTTGTCGGCGATTATAGAAGAGCATGAAAATGAATCAAAACTAGATTTTTGAGTTTTGAGAATAGAAGCGCTTAATATCAAGATGCAAGCCACAGTGGCGTAATCGGCTGGAGTGTTTCTGATAAGACTGGCTGGTTGCTACTCTTGTGGTCACGAGTTCTCATCTCGTTCAGCCTTGAATATTTTGCAAAAGCATTTTAATCAAACGAAAATAAGAATAATGCTAATCAATTTTATATAGTGGTCATGATTCAAAGAAAAGCATGAGGAACAGAAAAAGATTCATTTAAACGGTTGTCTAACCTTTGAGGGAAACACTGATAATTTGATGTGACATTAAAAATGTATGACTCACATACATCCATCATTTCGAGAATATTAATATTTAACAATCAAAGAGCGTTGAATGAAGTTGAATAAACTCTCCAATTACAACGATCACAAACAATTGCATCATTTTTGGAATAGTAGCAAGAATACGGAGCTTTACATAATATTTTTATATTCAATATTTACAATATTAAATATTAATATTTTACAATCAAAGAACGTTGAATGAAGTTGAATAAACTATCCTAATTACAACGATCACAAACAATTGCATCATTTTTGGAATAGTAGCAAGAATACGGAGCTTTACAGTGGTAAACATGAATCGTTGCTGTGTGATAAGTAGGTAGGGTGGGGCCTGGCACTTTGAGCCAGCGGAATGCTATTCAAAACACCCCCTATCCGACACCCTTCAACCACCCCCCCCCCTCCACAACCACCACCACCAAACAGAGCGAGCACTACAAGCACAGCTGTTCACAATCGATTTTCCATCAGGTGTATTTCTGGTGGGTAGGCGCCTGTGCGTGCTTGTGTGCTTGCATGCGAGCGGAGGGGTAGAGGGCGAACCTACCGGGCTCTGACGAATGGTGACGTACCCTCTTTCGAAACTGAATAATGCATGAGGGTGTTTGTACCCGTACCGTCAACGGAAAGGTTGGTTAAAGCGGAAGGGCCCAAAAGGGAACATCCCTTGAATTTTTTGCTATCCCATGCGCCGATTTCTTTTCCGAGTCAGCCCTTGGAATCCACCCCCCCCCCTCATCCAAACAACCAGACCTTGTACGCCCTCAGACAGCATTTAAATCCCAACCGAACTCCCCAGGCGGTCAACCCCACTCACCCTATCTTCAACAAAACACAGTTCATTCCAGTCGGAATTTCTCAACTATACGCTTACATGAAAAAACACACAATGAGGATTGATTTCCAATCTATAAACTGTTTTTGTTCAGCGAGCCTACAATCTTATTGTTTCAAAGGTCACGTGACTCTCAAAGCTCAACGGTTTCACGGTCTTCTCGGACAGCCTGCCCCTAGGATATGCCTGTGCCTTGTTATGTGCGCCGTGCGCTTGTCCCGCTTTCACCTCGTTCTACAAACGACTCAAGAATATGTAACCGATTGTACACAGCTAGATATCATCAAATCATTAGTATGTGAGCTATTTCGACTGTTATATACAGTAAGAAATTAATGTTATCATCAGTTCAAACACCTTACAACACCCACCCAGTTCAAGTTGAACAAGTCCTAATTGTAATGCAGCTAATTGATCTAAAACTACAAGTGCGGTTCAAAGATAGACTACTATTGTTACAATATAATAACGCTTATTTATTTGTTATTTCCGATAGGAAAGTTGTATATCATTTTGTGACCATAAATACAGTATATTCTATACAGTATATCAAGTAGATTTTAAGATGGAAATTTCATAACTTGGCGATTCTTCATGCCGCTAAAACTGTCTGGGAACCGTATTTCATTAACGTTCCTTCAGTATCACTTGACGCGGGAATCTTGAAATGCCTCTAATCTAAATTAATGCATTTCAAGAATTTAATTCAAAACTAACACTGTATTTCTATTTAAATTATGATTCTACTCAACTTATTCTGGAGAAATGCATGTCACTTCTAAAGAGAAGCTTCATCTGTCTCAGCATTTCAAGAGTTCCTCGAGTCAAGAGACACTGAAGAACAGTTCATAGATGCGGCCCTTCTGCCAATTTGTAGATCGAGCGGAAGAATAGAGTTCAGCAGTGATGAGGATGAAGCCCACATAGGTCTGAGACCTGTGCGTGGGTAATGAGTTGGATGATGGTGATTTATGAGTTGGACCTACAGTTTTAGGTTGGTTCCGAACCACCGGGAAGTGATTTTCAGCAGAGAACAGTGTCTTTTTTGCTGCCAATCTAATCGGTTACCGTTACAAACAGGACCTACGAGAACGCAGCTTATCTATCTGATTGAACAGATACCTGCTACGGCTCGCGGCTATCACTTCCCTAGTGATGATCAAGCATAGCAGGCGGAAAAAATAGCGGACGCTATAGATAACACTGTACTATCTAATATTAATTAATTTCCAGTGTTCGGTGGAATTAAATGAATAAATAAATGTTTTATTTCTCTTCTAAAAATATAGTAAAATTCAAATACTATACTTACTTTTCCAGAATTAGAATTTGAGTATGACTTTAGGTTGTCAACTTTTAATTGACCTTCAAAATTTATAAATGAACATCTCGCAAATTCTTGACACTCCTTCAAATTCTTCTGCCTCTCACTAACAGTTTATTAAACAACTAACACGCGATAAATAGAATGATTTAATGTTGTCAAGTTCTTCCGGTAGATAGCGGTGTTAACAACCGGGCAAACGTTTGATGTTGACTCTGGTCTATCTTTATCACGGGAAGGAAGTGGCATGGGAAGAGTGCAGCTATGACGGGAAACTGGGCGATGTGAAACGACATTATGCCATCATTTACACTTATCTGTTATCGCACTATAGCCATGCGCCTCCAACACACCCTGCATAGAATTTTCAGATGACTGTTATAGGAATTTGATTTGATAAGAAATTTCTGTGAAATAATTATCACTAATAAACCAATTCAGTGGACTAAAAATAATTGTCTGTGAAAAATAAGATATTTCTGTGAAATAATTATCACTAATAAACCAAATAATAATAGGAGAATATGTCCTTCATTTTCACCTCCTGTCCTCCCAGCTTTTCTGAAATTTGAGAAATGTCCGGCTTTTCGGAAACAAGCCATCAATATCAAAATATCAAATTTAATATTATTATAGTCATAGTCTTTGTTTGTAATGTGTAGGTGTGTTTCAAATTGTTTAAAGTGATGTCAGAAGATACCTTCAGAAGGTACAGTACTAATATTTCTATTATAATAATTATAATTATATTGATAGAGTTTACACGTAAATTATCAATTTTGTACTATATTCAAATGTTGAACTAATGTTTAAACAAAAAATATCAATTATTATTGCAGCTTAGTAACTGATTACGTTAACTGTATTCATTTTTGTCCGGATTTTTTAATAAATGTCCTTTATAAAAAATGTCCATTTAAAAATTTGTATCTGGTAACCCCGCTCACCACAGAAACTGATATGATCATAGACTAAATATTTCAATAAAATCTATAAAAATTCAAAATTACCAAATATTTAAAAAAAAATACTAGTACAAGACGTATAAGAAAAAATATAACATATAATTATTAAAATACGAATAAGAACATTGAGTAACAGGAATCTAGTTCTATCTATTTGCTGGAGGTGCCTGGGTTATAAACAAAACTGATTGCTTTTTCCTTCACATTGTGTAATTATTACGTATTTTATAAATAAATTTCAAGGCAGTAAAGAATTTGAATTACTAAAGATTGAGGTTCACAGAAACATTACTAAAACTTGGTTTTAAATTTGACATTTTGTTGCAGTAAGTGTGCCAAATACTTGTGCACCTACCTATCTAACAAGAGTGACGACCTGTTCCATTCACCTACAAACGCTTTTCATTTTCATCATCCGTCTCCTTATTGCGACTCATTTATCAACGTTGCATTTTCTCATTCACAATGTGATCATTTGTACAGCTCTCTTCTAGTGGACCGTAACATCTATCTTCTCTATATTCAAAATAGTTGACTGAAGTGACAGTTGCAACTTAATAATGCAACCAAAGCTAAACGTTATAATTGTTGGTTGATTCAGTCACTTTTCTAAACATTGCTACCCAATAGTTTTTGATTAATTTTTTTATTCTCCTTCTCGTGAATCTATCCTCATCTTCCTTCACCTTTTTGTTATGTGTATGTAAAGAAATTATTTGCTATATCTGAAAAATTCATGGCTACACAAAATAATGAGTTTAGCTTCTTCTTTCCGAGGCAATATCTGAACTTAATTCACGTTTCTTTTCGTGTTAAACAATGGAATTTTCCCTCTTCAAAAATCAAATAGTTTTCCTTTTTGCTATCTTCATCCTGGAAACTTTCCATTTCATATAGATTTTGATGTTGGAATGGTTTTCATCACTGATAACGAAAATTCACACACGTTAAAAATATTACAAGGTTATTTGAGCACGCTAATATTAGTATGTCTATTTTATTTGTGTATTTCCTTTCAAAAAGTATTTTTGTTTTTCTCTCAAAATATTTTTTTCTCTTTTGTTACTTGTACTATTCTGTGCAGTGGAATAGAATGGAATTGGTTCATATTTGTTATTTAATTCTGTAAGTTGAAATTGTAAGTTATCTTGAATGTCATTTGAATTGGACTTTTTTTGAAAAGCGACTCCCACCAGCGGTCAAAGTCTTTTCTTTTGCTGGTGGTGCCTGAACATAGATTTTAGTTTTTTTTCTGGTTAGTTAGGTTTCTTTTATTTCCTTTATGTTAATTTGTAACCATTAAATTATTTTGTTGTAAAGTTGTGGCAATAAACAATTGAATTGAAAAAAAAAATAACAGATTCGAAGAGATTTAAAATGAAACATTTCACTACTGGAATGCATGGAATTATTCCAGTGGTGGATCTCGGCCAAATTGAAAAAAAAAAACACACTACGTGCAAATGAGCGTGAAAAACAGAATGAGCGAGAGTGACGGAGATGGAGAATGGCTACGAACAGCAGAAAACAGTTGATGAGGAAATGCCGTGAACAGGCAAAGCACAACAATTTCCAACAGAGCGCGCGCGCTCGTTCCATTAGCTGGCGTTTACCTGTCTCGGGGAAGGGGATGGGAAAGGACTTCTTGCAGGACAATAGATGGGAAGTAAGGAATGATGGAGGGAGAGGAAGGAGCGATAGGGTTCACAAAACGCTCCAGTGGAAAGGAAACGGTGGAAATGAAGCGAGCCGTGAAGGAGAGCACAAAAAGAAAAAGGATGAAGAAAGGGAAACACAGCAGTGCAGTACCAAAGCATGTTCCCCTCTCCATCAGAAACCAACTTGCGAAAAGGAAATTGCACGCACACAAAAATAATAATGTCTGACTAGTCTGGCCGCCGCCGCCGAGTCTCCTCTCAACTCCCACCAGGACCCCTCGTCATCAACAACACGAACATCACCTGCTGCAAAATCAAATCCCTTCTCCACAAGCCACAAAAAAACAGCCAACAGCATCCGTGAAGCATTCGTCTTCATGTTGTTCTTCATCATTCCTTCCTTTTCCACTAATACTACAACTGATGATGATGATGATGATGATGGCGATGGTGCTGTTGTTGCAGATGATGTTGATTTTGCTGCTGATGTTGCTGGAGCTATTTTTTGCTGATGGTGATGATGATGGCAGCTGATGTTGCTGCTGCTTCTGCTAGAGCTATACTTTCAAGAGATGCCAACAAGACGTCTCCTCCCAACAAAAAATAGACAACAGCTGAACTGACTGCAGTTCGAAAAAGCAGTGCTGCCGCAGTGAACGTGACTCATGTTGCGCAATGTATGTTTTGTTTGTATCTAGTTATTCAACGATTTAAATCAAATCATATGGGTTTGGACTTGAACTAATTCAAACAGTTGATTGAGGAAGATTAACATTAAACGATTCCAACCTTGAATCTTCTGTTATGTGACACATTATTAGAAAACAGAGGAGCTGCCTCATAATTGGAAACAGAAGTCAAATTCCAAAAGGAATTTATACAGTATAAAATTAAAGAATAATTATTTCCAAAGATGTCCCATGACTACACATCGTTATAAATTATTTAATTGATTCATCAGAGCAAATGCCCCTACTTTAAAGAAATAATATATATAATAATAATATAATATGAAAGAAATTTGAATATGGCTTTCAAAAATAATATGAGAAAATGGTCTTCGATTTCAACAGTTTTTTCAACAATATAGAGCAGTTGGAAATTACAGACTAAATTAGGTAATTATTATGTAGGGGTAAATTTGCCTCCTGTTAGTGGAAATAAAATGCTCAGCAACCTTGGGTATGAACGAACAAATAATCAACATATATAGATTGATTCAACAAGAAATAAATAGTACACCGGGGGTCAACGGTGATTTCGGATGTACTAAATGACCCAGTGTAAGCAGACTGTAAACTGTGCCGTTTAATTTAACCTTCCACAAGATCAAAGATGCGCTACTTCATGAAAATATTATGTTCAATAGAACTTAGAATTTGTATAACACTGTTTCTTTTACATTGTTTTTCCTATAGTCTATTCTTCTACTTTAGAAACAGGGATCTGCTAATCCCAACAGCTCCTTATAATGAAATTGATTCCCAAACAACAAGGAGTGAATAGCTTAGATTGACAGGAGAATCAGCGACCCGTTCATTGTGAAAAGTGATGCTGGCAATTGTTGCCTTGATCGTTTCGTGTCGTCTCACGTCTTGACACCGGCACCGTCTCGGAGTCGTTTTGTTCCCCCGGGGGGAATAAGAGAAAGCGAAAAGAAAGGGGGCAAGAAAGAAGGGGGGAGAGGGCAATGAGCGTCTCTTGTTGGCGATTCGCTACGACCTCTCACTCCCTCTGAACGAGACGCGTTATCGTGATGAGTCCCATGAAAGTGACGTGAACTGAGAGAATCTCGTCGAAAAAGAAAAAATCACAACGCTTCAGTAGATCCGGTGCCGTTATATTTTCCAGTTCCCAGCAGCCAATTGGCAAAAGAAACCGGTGGAAAATGACGGAATCTTCAGTTGGAGCAGCAGCAAAAAAGCATGCTCGGTCAAAAAGTGGAAAACTGGGTTTGTTATCGAGCTGGTAAATTTATTTTAAGAAAAGTTACTACTAACTATTATATTGGACAAGCTAACGAAAAAGGTTCTGTGTTGTTCTAGTAAATTCTAGATCTTTCTTTGTAAACAGAAGAGATATTTACGATGGCTCGAGAAAGTTCTAGTAAAAAGGCTTTTGCTGATAGTTAATGATAAACCGGCGCTAACTATAAACAGTACAGTGAATTTTGGCGAAAAGTTTTAGGATCTGTGACAGTAATAACAACTGTGATAAGATAGTTAGAAATAATCAGATTTCTCTTATACTAATGGCAGTAAGTGTTTATTATTGAGCTATTGATGAGTTAATTAGACAGTTATTAATAATAGACAGTTAATTGACATATATTAACTAGTTTTGGACAGCAATTAATTTTTTTATAGTAATATTCATTGTAAGTTTAAAGTTATTGGACTGTTTGTTTCTTTTATTGACTTTCTTGTGTGATAATTACGTATTAGAGTCTGCTGTTGAGTTAAATGTCTAAAGTCTCGTGTGTTACTTACAAGTGTTGCCAGTATTATTTTAGTGTTAGAACCCGTAACAATATCAATGAGAATTTATAGCTAGCTTTATTAAGCTAAGTCAAATTCATGACAGAAAAAACTTCACTCTATTACTTATTCATTGAGACAAAAGTACAATGAATGCAGATATGCAATAGTTATTTATGTATTAAGAGCGTGAAGCGCGACTTTATCGCTCGAGCCAAAACATTTACTGCGCGACGCGTAGCGGAGCGCAGTAATTTTGCGAGAGCAATAAAGAAGCTTCACGCGCGAATAGCATACAATATTTTTCCTAAAACTGCAGTTCTGGATTGCAACACAATAAAGGCTTGTAGTTTGTTACATCACACACCATTCGCGGATTTGGTTAGCGTTCGCCTTTTTTTGAGGTTATGTGAATTTCACGGATTCCGTGATCCATCAATGAGAAGACATCAAAATCAAAACAGAAGCGTAAAAAAACAGCTGGCGAGCGTAAAGTACTTTACCGCTTGTGGAGTAGTAAAGAGGTATTTTACAATTAGTTTTCAGTACCGGTACGTAAAGAACTACTTTCCGAGCAGTTGTAGGAAATAGCTATTTGTGTAACTAGAGTGCAAAATAGCGTTTTTCTGCATCGAGAGAAACAGTTTTTTTCACGAGCCAAAGGCGAGTGAAAAAAGTTTCTTGAGTGCAGAAACAATACTTTGCGCTCGTATTACACATTAAATTTTTCCTACAGTAATGTATTAAGTAATTTAAACAGAACAAAACAGGGCATACATAACCTGACAATTCCTCACATAACCTATCTTCGAATCAAATCGATTTCATCAACAACAACTACAACAACTATTTCACAGCTGAAGCAGAGTAGCCAACCTATTTTTGAATGCAGAATAGGGAACCTGTGTATTACATGCTCACTATTTTGTGTTGTTAGGTTGCAAATTTGGAGTGCGGAAAAGTACTTTCCCGCACTGGAATTTACTTTCCCGCAATGGTGCAGGAATAGACTAGTTTTCGTGCTACAGTTGGTGCAAAAATAGGGACTTTTCGGGTCACTGTAGGAAAAGGAATGTATGGTGTATTAGCGTTACCTGTATAATGTATAGATATCCTTGCTGTGAGCTATTACAAATATTGAAACCCTTTGAGCGATTCAAAGATCAAGGTTGACAACTCTTTAATACGGTTATAAAAATATCCAACGATTAACATATTAGAAGCGCCGTAGCCAATTAAAGAATACACACCAGAAACCGGATACTGTACTGATAATGTTAAAATCCGGCACTAAAATAAGAGGAACCGACAAATAACAACTGGACCAAGTTCCAGTTCCTCTTCAACTGACGTATCAAGTAATGGAAACTAGAGTGCATAGTAAGTATAGATATAGAGCTGTAGGTGAAAGTCAGTAGCATCAGTGCTGTAAACGACACCGATTGCACTCTGATGAGTGCATCATCCACACAAGACTTTTCTCAAGATTTTTAACCCAATAAACAGACTTGGCAAGCTAAACGGTTTAGCTCTAGAACCTCGAGTGATTCATGAACGACCTTTTGAGTGCCATAGACATAGAGGAAGATACATAATAGGTGATTGTTTCTCAACTATGAACAATATTTTGGTAATAAAAATAAACCGGGGAAGTGATAGCTGAGTGCCGTAGCAGGTATCTGTTCAATCAGAGACAAGCTACGAAACTCCTGGGCGCTCTTTGGACGGGTGACCGATGGGATTGGCCAGCAAAAAAGACTGTTCTCTGCTGTAAAATCACTTCCCGATAGTTCAGAACCCACCTAAAACTGTAGGTTCAACTCATCAATCACCATCATCCAATTCATTAACCACGCACAGGTCTCAGGCCTATGTGGACTTCATCCTCCGAAAAAATACTATTTTTAAAAGAATTTTCTAAACATTTAAACGAATTTTCTTCATGAGAAGGCTACTCTCAATAAATTCTTGAGGCTAGTAGATTTTCAGCACAAAAATTGAGTGTAGATACAAATACGCGATCTATTTAGATTCTAAATTTTACATTTTCAACTTGTAATAATCGGATTTCGAGCAGAAAAATCGACAGATCAAATGGCTAGAAGACATGTCAACCACGGACATGACATACCTATAATGAAGCAATTCAATTATTGTACATTTTGAGGTATTATGATATCCAAAAAAGTAGCCTATAATGAAGCATTTTAATTCTTGTAAATTTTGATGTATTATGATATCCAAAAAAATGTATTAAGGTAGCATTTTATCTTCTCTTTTTTTAATTCAACATGCTTTCCTAAAATAGTTGGATACACTAACTTAGCCAATCTATACTGAAAAAATTGTAATAAATAATGTAGTGGAAAATTATCATGACAGGCCTGGTTAATTTCGAATTTCCTTTTACTTGCAAGTACTCATAAAAGTAGCTTGGAGCAATTATGAAACTATCGGATCAATAAATAGACCTATGCCTATTAAAAAACACTAAGTTATGCCTGACTAACACTGTGCCTGTTCCTTTCACTTATAAAATCAATCAAGACAGCTGGCCAATGAGCGAAACAACTCTATAGATGCCCTCAAGTATGGTTGTGTAATTTTATAGAATCTACAGCACCAACTCTACTCAACATATAAAATTGCTGCTGGTAATGACAGGGTCAATGATTTCCCGGTTTTAATTGAACGACAATCTTGTGAGAGTATTTTCAAAGGCGGAACACCACGCTGAAGCGTTTCCTTCACGGAATCTTCCCACGCGCGAATACCGTCCAAGTAGAAAAAGAAGAGTAGTTACGATTTCTGTCCCGCTCGTTTTCCATATCTAGAGGTCTCTTCTACGTACGCGCTCCTAGATTTAAATCGATTCATCTTATTTATGCGATAAAGAGATGAGTTAGAAATTAATTAGGACCTAGAACCGGTCTCAGAGCTGAACGCGCCCGAGGAACTAAACCAATGATTCCTGCATCCAGTTCTTCACAGCCAGAGGTCACAACACTCATCATCATCATCATCCACCTGAGACCGGATACACCAGCCGACTCCACCTCTCCCAACCATTCCTGCATGAGTTGCCAATCTTTGCGACATGCCATTTAGTGCCGCTGCCAATCTTCTAATCATATTAAACAACTAACTTATATGTAGTATCCGCAGAATGAACAGGATACACTGATAAGCGGTTAATAACCGTGAATTCTATTTCCAACAAGCTCTGCTATTTCTTGAGTAGTACACTGGAATTTTACTGTGAAAGAAATCAACTGATAATCGTATTTAATTGGAAATTTTATATTCCGATTTTATATTTATTTTAACCGGTGGTTCGGAACCCACCTAAAACTGTAGGTCCAACTCATCAATCACCATCATCCAACTCATTACCCACGCACAGGTCTCAGACCTATGTGGGCTTCATCCTCAAAAAAAAAAAAAAAAAAAAAAAAAATTTCAAGGATATTTTTCAGCACCACAAGCCAAAGCTCAATTTTTTACAGAATGTGACAATCGAGCTCGATAATAATCATAGGATTATTCATTAAGTGAAATCAAACTGAAATAGGGATCAATAGGCTTAAAATCGAACACTGAATTGAACATTTCTAAAATTAATTCAAAACTATAAATTACTCTCCACTTTCCAAGCACGATATTTTAATTTCTACGGCAAATTACTCCTACTAGAGATAGTAGAAACGACAGACGAAAAAGGCAAGGCAGAGTGGTCATTCTGAACTTCCCAATCAACTCTAGAGGAGGACATAGGAAGAAGGTTTTTTGAAGAAAACATAAGTACAGCAAAGTGTATCAAGATAATAAATTTGTACAGCAAAGTGTATCAAGATCCAGTAATATATTTGTATTTAATTCAAATAAATTTATGTATTGCACTGACCCGAAAATAAAGAATAAACTCAAGAAATCTCTGCTCCTGTGCTCGTTCGCAGATAAATTGTTGTAAGTTTGATGATTTGTTATCGAACAGCATCATTATCATAATTTTATAATAAACATTATAAAGCTGGATATACAAGACTGATAAAACCCCACAACCTTGAATAGTAAATTAATGATAAATAGTGGAGGAGTTCTCTGAATAACTACCCAATAATGTTTTTTCTGACAACACATGAGCAATTATTCCATCCCATAAAATTGTTGATCAATAAAAAAATATTATTATTGATGAAGATAAAGTAAGAATAATAAGAGTTTTTTAACATCATTAATCGACATCAAAATGTCAATGGGTACACAAATAGTTAATTGATTATTGCACCAGTGATAAAAGTTTAATCGGTTTATTTATTGACCCGATAACCGATAAGAACGACCGGTGGTCACGTTGCAGTAGTCAACAGAGAGAAGAGAAACAGCACTGCGATAAACAATTCAAAATTATTTATAGTGGGCAACACCATTTTCATAATATTGTATTACGACGTGATTTTTCAAGTGGGCTACTATTAAAAAATATATAGCTAAAGTAACAACTTCTTATTGAAATGAAGAGCACACTAATCTATCATTCTGTTTGAGACTGATGACCGACAATTTCTAATAAGGTGATAAATACTATTTTGTACTTTTTAGTACAATTAGAAATACTTGGTTTAAAATAGCTTTACAAGTTGGCTTTTGGCATGTGAACAACAGTTCCTAATGATATAATTAACGTTTGATAATGTTAATTTTTGCCAACTAATTTGATACATTTTAAATAGTTAATTAATGCAATATTATTTGAAGCTTTTATTATCACTGTGGGTTGTTCAAATAATCAGATGGTAATAAATATTTTCTACATTCGGAAACACCTGGAGCTTACATTAGAATAATTACCAATAAATAATAATCATTATTCCATTATTTAAGTTATATTCAGGAGATTATCAAACATGCAAGTAATGCGAGTTGAAAAAGCTTTGATTTCCAAACGATTGTAGATAAAAAGAATCGATAAAAAAGTCACTTTTGAAGCCAATAAATTTATGTTAAATATGAAGATCGCAGTCATGAGAAAAAACTTCACGTAATTTTTATAAAAATCAGAAAAGGTCATCTGACATAATTATTCCAGACTGGGGTGGAATGATGGCAAGCTGGTGTTTAATTCTTTTAAATGTACGTCAATATTTGTCTTACAGGAATTCTCGATAAAAATTGCTTATTTCTTTACTATTTAACTACACAAGGTTAAATAAGAAGCCTGAGCTTGTGATGAGGTAATGGAGCATAAAATCATCCAACGGAATGATTAATATACTGTGAGAGTCACGTCATACTTTTAAAGCATCACACGTCTGCCACTTCAAGGATTTTATAGAAGGCTCTTAGCACGCTTCCAGAATGCAGGAAATAAAAATGTTTCATCCTTCAACCAAGGAATTTGACTCAAATAGTCGTTTACATAGACCCAGATTTATTTAAAACAAAATTCAATGCTGGAGCTCATAGTCAAGCATTCATGAATTTATTTATGATTCATGAATTTATTTATGATTCAGAATTCATGGTCAGTGGGAATACTTATTATCAAAAATATATCTAATTATATTATAATTATAAAAATCTGAAAAAAATCTACACTTTAAAAGACAAATTTTGAAAAATAACTTACATATAGTATTCCCCTATAGTTGTGAATAGATCAAGAACAGAACCATCCTCACCTGGAAAAGAGAAAATAAATCAACTAATGTAATACACGTTTTAGATACATCAATAGGAATTCATATCATGATAATGACAATATGGGAGATAAAAGTTTATTCAATGATATTCATTTGACAATGACTGGATACACATTAATTATTCTTGAAGCGGAAACCACAAAAAACAAGACTATTCATATTTCCTTAAAGGACTGCATAAATGAATTACCTACAAACTTTATAAGTGCATCACTTTATTAAGTGATAACGATCTGAAATATTCATAATTCTAGTTTCCATGTGTGGGCACTTACAATAAGGAGCAGGATAAAGAAAAGGACGTAGGAGGTGCGATGAAAATAAGAGAAAATCAAGATGTAATAGATGTTTACGTTTTAGACCGGGGAAGGAAATCGCAAACAAAATGTCACTGATCCGATGTGAATGACGATGAATCAAGACATTGAAAGGCAAAAAAGGGAGGATATGCGCAAGCGCAGAGATGAAAGGGTCCTCAGGCTAAATACAGAGACACGAGGAATGCAAGAACGCAACCATCTATTACGGCACATCAAAAGAGTATCAATAAATTTCTCGCCAGTAAATACATAGAAACCGGTTGGCCTACTCGGCCATGATAAACCTGTACCTCATCTTTCTCATTCACTATCTCTGTCGTTCCCCTCCATCCGCAGTTCTTTCTGTCCATGTCCGTCGTCCTCTCCATCTCGCATGTAAGTTATTTTTATGACCACCTGAGATAAGACACCCGGCAGCTGTAACTAAGCCTACTCCATCTGTCAATAGGAAACTGGTTTCGGCTCGCGCTGTGGGCAATTCAGGAGAAGGAGGTGGTGGATAAGAAAGAGAAGAAAAAAGAGATGTGATACCCTGCCAGCCCGGATTGGGACTTTCTTTTTGGAATCCGGACTCGGTTTACTGGTAATAGCACGTTGGCCTTCCAGTGAAAAGAAGCCTGTCGTTCTTGTTCTGACAGGAAAACAAAAAAATAAAGAAAGAAAATAGTATCCGATTGTCTGTCAGCGGAACCATCTGTACAACCAGCTCCACTGTTCTTCCGGACAATGGCATCATCATCATCATCAACATCATCAAACATCGCCTTGTTGACTTTCTGTACTCGTTCAAGGTCAGATATGCCACCTACTAAATGTTAGTTCCATCAAAGTACTCAAACTACTGCATTATTAATATTATAAAGGTGGTCCCAGGGGGGAGGGGGTCATGACTCCACCCCACAAAATCGGAAATTTACTGTAGAATGGATGGAAAGGAGGGACAATTTCGCGAAAAAGGTCAACAAACCCCATTTGTAAACCCCCCCCCCCACCAAAATCACGAGCTGGGACTGCTCCTGAATAAACCTCTATAATACACCTAATAATAACAACAAACACAGTGTTTAACTAGATGAGCTTAATCATTGATTTCCAATGATGCGGATTCGGACAAGATGGACAGTAACCAGGGCCGGAATACACACCAATTAATGCTTTTGTTATAAGAACATAATATTGAAAGCATAAATTTATAGTGTATAGAAACCTATATTCAAATAATAAATTGTTTTATATCCCGGACCATTCCGCTGTCCATCAAGTCCGAATCCGCGAAATGGAAACTGAGGCTTTAAAAGTGATATAACAGCGAAAGTAATATAAGATTATTTATAACAGAAGAAGCATGTAGTCTATATAATTGAAGAAAGTAGCTTTTTAAAAATTACAAGAAGGCTGATCGAGGAGCCTACAAACCAAGAACGTTTCACAGGAATGGCTGGAAACGGCAAAAAACATTCAAAATGAAAATCATACAGTACAAAAATAAATATGACAAATTTCTTCAAACCAAAACATTTTTCATCACAAAACATCAAAAAGACCTCAAAGAAGTTCTAAAAGCCTTTATGCATTACAAGTTAAAGGTTATGACTCCTAGTCTTTTCCGAGGGGAATGAGCATTGAGCATATGGAGGGCGACGAAAATGCATTAGGGTAACAGAGAAATACAATTTCGAACATACAATTTAAGTTTTTGTTATCAACATTGAAATACAAATTTTTGTTATCAACAGAGAAATACAAATTCGAACATACAATTTGAGTTTTTGTTATCAACATTGATTTCCGGTGTGGACACCATTCAACTTATCAACTGCCTTTTTCAGTGTTTAATAAGAATAAAAGCTGTGGTTTAACTATTGTTTCTAGATTGCTTGATTCAATATAAGTTTCTTTTTCAATAATTGCTGGAGCAGTCGGAAAAGAAAGTAAATCTTCCAGTAGGAAATCCTGAAAAAAGGAACTTTCATGTACAAGGAATTCGAGTCATTTCAAGTGCAATTTCATTTTCAAAGTTTCAATTTGAAAACTTTCGAGCACGGCCAAACAGTGGACGCAAGCGTGTGGTATGGCACTGCCAGGGTCGAGTAGAGCAACTAACACAGACAACTCCCAACAGAGTTCATCGTTGCTATTCAGACATAATTTCGCTGAGCCTCAATTATTGTCTGGACAATTTTGAATACACTCTGAGGTTTACGCCAGATTCTGAAACATCAGCTTAAAATTGTAGTCTAAATAAATGTAATCGCAATGATTATTCAACAGAATAAAATATGAATGTGAGAATAATTGAAGATACTGCAAAATTAGTGAAATTTGAATTATCATAACTTTGACTCTCAATAACGTTTTCATCACTGCATAACAACAAATAATACTTGAATTTCAAATTTTGAAAAAAAAAAACATGAGACGATTTAAACTCAAAACGTGCTTGTACCAAATCCACATATTTATAATTTCAGGGGCCTTTCAACCAAATCACTGAATCAGAAGACTTTTCAATTCCTATAGGTTCTAAGAGAAAGCACCCATGAGCCACAAGAGTTGAAAGGTGCTAAGCTGACAAAGCCTGACTGGAATTGACTGTGAAAGCAGAACTACGGAACAATAAAGCCATCCAAAAATAGCGGTATTTTGTGAACTGGCAACGCACGCTCATGCACGTTGCACTCATACACACCGAGAAGAAACAAGATAAGATCAACAAAGAAGAAAAAAAGACTCTTTCACATCGGGTCTCACGCTGAGATAATCTTGCACTGAGAACGCATTGTTCATAGCACACAAAGCATTTGACATAGTAGATGCTGCCAAGACATAGCATGCATATTACCAAATCATTAAAAGCAAGCTAATCAATCTAAATATTCATCAATGTATTCAACCCCGGTATTTCTATTCACAATAACAGGATAATTCTATTCAGGCAATAATTAGAAATTAACCTATGATGCATCATCGGTCATGAAATTTAAATAAAAATGATGGCCTCAGATAGAATGTTTACCGTCTGTATTAAAAGGTTAAGTAGATAACTTTCTTTCTTTGTAGAGGCGAAGGTGATATTGTGGAATATATCCATAATGAATAATTAGACGAAATTGTCACCACATTTATTAAAAGATATTGAGAAACTAGTTTCGGTTGTTATACCATTCTCAATCTCAATCAGAACTGGTTTATAACAACCGAAACTAGTTTCTCAATATTTTTTAACAAATGTGGTTGAGACAATTTCGTATAATTATTCATTAAGTAGATAAATTGAAAGATAATAAAGTATGCATGATAAAAGTGCCCTGTGACATGGAATCAAAGGAGTATTTGGTCAATAACGGTTTCACTTTGAAGTTATTTTATCAGTGAATGAATATGGGGAGAAATGAGAAAAATGAACATGTTGAGCCAATAAAAATTAGAAGAGCTACACCACGATTGTTGTTATTATTGATCTGATAAGCCAATATTGGAAAAACTAAGATGATAACTCACATGTGTGTTATTATTCTTTTAAACAGGTCAGAAGGTCAACGTTCCATATCATAACAACCATAACCAATAATAGCAATCAAAGGTCAGATCAATCAATATATTTCCAAGTTCTCTCTACAAGATTATTTAAGGTGTTGATATGGGAAAATTTCAAATTTCATCATCAAAAGAACATAATAATTTATTTATTTAACAACGTACGTACGGCAACAAACTCAAGTCAGAAGACATTGGCTTGTCTTACACGGCGTATTTGTCAGCTAATTTAGCTATCCAATAAAGTATTCAACATTCAATTTAACATTAACGTAATAATAGAGCTTGGATACTCATTCCTAATATAGAGCCTCTATGCGAATGTATAAAGAAATCTAAGGATGTATTAATTTATAATCACAAATCAATAGATCATTATTGATTTAACATTAATTTTTTTAATAGAAGTTGCTATTAGAATGAGTCTAGTTTACTCCAATTCTAGAACGTTCAACAATTATTAGTGAGTATTTTAAAACTGATAATCAAATCTTAAGAGCATTTGAGCTCTTTTAGTTATCAGCAACATAACCAAAATTATTGCTTCCAAAAATGAAATAAAACTGGGATAACTGTGAGGAGTGAGCTGATAACGAGTTCAAAGATTAAATTATAATTTCAAAAAGAACTTTGCTGATAAGATTCATGGGATTTAGATAGTTAAAAATTCACATAATTAGCAGTGGTAATGATTCATACACAATAAAAATGAAAAAATAAGGAGTCACATTAAAAATAGTTATTGACCGAAAATAATGTGTTGCTCTGAGGGTCAACCATCAATTTTTTATCAGTAAAGTAATAAATAATTAGAAGTCATATCATCTTTAATTTAGCGAAACTATTAACTTACTTCTAATCAATTCACATCAAACAGTAGTTTTGACAGGAAATAATTGTGAAAAAACACAACCGGACATTACATAGTACCTACTTTTAAAAGTAATTAGCACTAAAATTGTAAGTAAGTTATTTCATTATGACTAAATCAAAGAGTAGCGATGAAAGCTGTTAAAGAAATGCCTATTTCCTTTTTATTTGACTACTCAAATATGATTTTACAATAATGCAACATTTTTTACTCAAATTACTGATTAACACACATTTTTATTGTTATTCAATGCTATTTCTCATTGTAAAAATTGCCAGACCTGAAGCTTTCGAACAAAATTAACCTTCAACTCAAAGCTAATCAAATCAATTGAATCAAATTAAAACAGTCAGTTGATTGCATCAAGCTTCACATCCAATCGAATAAATATTAAGTGTTATGACAGAGATAAGAGAGCACTAAACCGAATTAGCTATGCGACATTCCACTACAAAAGAGTAATAACGAACAATTATTTGTCGAGTTGAAAACAGGCGGAAAAGTGGCTCACTTGACCCAAAAACAGAATGTTGCTCACTTAATGAGTGCTTTTTAAAACTACATACACCACAAAAGCTGTTCATAATATAGGAAACGCCGTTAAAACAGTTGAAGCAGTGATAAATTCAACTCACGCTGACAGGTAATTACAAGATTATCTCTTGTCTTAAAACTGACACATTGATGAGTTGAAGCGAGCCATTTGAAAATAAAAACAAAAATAGGATGGAGACATTCAATAGATTGGAAAATTAGTTATTGATATATTGATAAAAATACTTACTAAAAATATTGATAAAACACGTCTTGTAAATATTGTAGATTTTCATGCAGCAGAAATAAACATAATAAATAGCCTACATGTAAATAATTATGCTTACAAGCTTTGTCTCGTAAAAAGGAACTGTTTTTGAATTGTTAACAATGTAATACCATTTGAATTTATTCGCGTTTTTGACTTAACTAGCTTGGAGATGATAAAATACAACTCCAGACCGGCGCTTAGCCACCGGGAATAAAATCATGACTTTTGTTGTGAGTTAAACAATGGCCTTTACAACAATAAATTGTAAATAATTATATTTACATGATAGGCTGAATCGCCCACATCAGGAGCACTGACACGGATTTCTCAGTACAAGTACTTCAACTCATGGCAGTCCAAGTCTCCCAATAAATTTCCGATTTCAAAGGTTAATTTGTAATCAGACAAACGCGGCCCAAAGACCTTCAAGGCGGTCAGACCACTGAAAGCACACAATACAACTATTATTGCTACCGGCGGGTCGCAAGTCGCAAATGGTCGCAGCACTCGCCCACAACGGCACAGCAACAAAGAAATCGTTGCCAGGTCTCGGCCGGCCGCTACCGCAAATAATATCACTACTTCCTTCACGCAACAATGCACAGCGCCATAGAAATGTACGAATGCTTGCCGCTGTACGTGCGTGTGTGCGCCGCAATATTATAGAGGTGTAGCAGAGAAAATGATAAGCCGTCGTAAGTAGCCACGTAAATTGCACGCTATAACACAATGTTGCCACAACTTATCATTTCTGCGAGCCATCGTGGAATACTTTGCAATGCGCCAGCCATAATAAACACGATATAGGTCACTTGCACTAAAAATTGGCTTCACAAGCAGAATAATATTATCAAATAAGGAACAAATGTAGCGATTTAGGAAGATTAGGAATTTTACATAGAGTACTTGTCGAAAGGCAATAATAAGAATAAAATTGTTTATACTGTAGGCCTAGTATCTAGAATTGAGGATGACGACGATAAATTCAGGAAAATTTGGGATAAAGCTGTATTTAGAACTGAAAAGATGCAGTTGTATGAGAACTACATGCCTATGCAATCTAATGAAAATTGTCACTTCAACCATTAGAGGAACAAGATAGATGGGGCCGAATAAAATTCTACACAGTAGATGTAAAGATCGTTTCAAACACCCTCAACACAATTGAAGTCTGATAACGATGTTGAATCATAAAAATATCAATGCGTTTGAGAAGATTATCACTGATTTGCATTCATTTTGCCTTATCGCTTACAGCTGAATGGAACAAAGAGTTCAAATTAAAAAACAATACAAATACACATTTTTACAATACATATTTTTCATTGTTTCATTACTTTTTACAAATGAAATATATATGATTAAGTTTCACGATGACTAAGAAAATCTTACATATTTCAACAGAAATGCAAGCTAACCAATTTTTCTCATGAGCAAGTAAAATCACAGGAAAGGAGAAATACAATATTTAATACAGTAATTGTTTTTCGCTGGTGTCAATGTTTGTATTTGTTTATATCAACGTTACGGTATTCCACTGTGAAACCAGTATGGCAGCCTTTGGACGAATATTATTAGCACTATGCACTGGCAACAATGACCGACCGGCGGGATAATCACCCTTCCCATAGTTCAACAAAAGAACAGCACGGTCAATTCCAGTTTGCATCAATCTCAACATGTAAATGAATAAACAGTGTCGTGCAAATATTGCACCAAGAATGCATCACAATATATTATGATTCCGGTTATAATAAAAAGCTACCTTCCTTCCTGCTTGTGATATTCACGTCATTTATTCTTTTCATTGAACCAGTTTCTTATTGTAATCCTGGAACAGGTAGACTTATCCCTCCCCTCATCAGGAGATTAGTTGTGGAATGCGACCCTTGCTCATAAATATTATCACGTGGTCCAATGGCCCTTGCCTGGGGTCACGGCAACAGCCAAGCAAAACAAGTTTCTTAAGAACGGACTTCCTTCCACTGGACCACTACCGGAATTGAATCGTGGCTTCAGTGAATTTCAATGGCTTCTTGGCTGGTTTATTTTACCCAAATAGAAAGGAAAATAAACAAGCAATGGGGAACGTAAAAAAATTATATTCATTCAGTTGCATGCTTGAAACAACAGAATGATCTCCCATACAATAAAAAAAAACCAAGAAAAAACTTAGAAAAATATGGTCACTAATACATTTTTTGTTACGAGAAAATGACTCCTGCTTTGCACTGGAAAACCTGATAATCTGCAAAAATGCATTAGGAATATAACACCTAAATAGGAATTGCAGATCATACTTCATTTCTGGTATAATTATTTTTGTTTTTCTCGATGTAACCCATCATTTCTACGAGGAATATCAAAGTAAAAAGTGGGCATTGGTTGCAGAAATTTAACGTGACCCACAACTTTCAATTTTAACAATTGATTGGAAATGGAATTTAGACAAGGATTTTAATCAATTCCAATAAATAACACAGCAAACCAAACTGAAAGCAACTATTCAAGCAATAATCAATAACAGGCAACAATCACAAACCTGGAGTTTCGACCAATTAGGCCATTTGAAACAACAGCTTAAGCCAATAGCAGGCAACAAATCCAACCAATAACAAGCATTTCAAGGTATTTCAACCAATAACTGGTAAAAAAATACAAATTTCTAAATTTCAACTGCAAACAAGTTGATATTCTAAGCAAGCATACGCTCAATTTATTATTTTTACCACTATCCAATCTCTATTGAATTCCAATCCAACATGCAGAAACCTTCAAAATTCTGAACAATAAAATATGCATGCTAACCAATAAACAGCTAAAATTTGAATCCAGCCTAAAAAATAATATTTTAAATTGAAGACGAATCAGATGATTTCAATCGCCATAGATAGATCATAAAATTCTATCAAAATTTAAACTTGGAACTTGTATCTTCCAACTTGCAAGGCTAAGCAAAAAGCACTGGCCAACGCAACAGAGAATGATCATCCCAAATAAGTGTGGTTGCGGTCGGAATCGGTGATGTCACAGCCACAACTTCTAGTTGACCCCAACTTAGCACCGACCTCAAAAATCGATGTCACTCGTTTCCGTCAGCCAGCCAGCGATCGATATCGAGAATTAAGAATGCAATTCAAAATGGCTGCCAGCCATTCTGCCTCTCAGAAAATCAGAGGACAACACTGCCAAATAGCAACACGACGAGCTTTACATTTTAAAAGAGGAATGATTCAAGCCCAACCTGACAGAGTTCAATCATTCTCTCTCACACTCTCAAACCTCGACTAGCCCATCTATCGCAGTTGGCGTTCTAAAATAGCTGACTCGACAAATGGCGCGTCGCGCATCCATTTGACTGCTTGCCAAAGAGGTGACAACAAACTTTACGATCAGACAGTGAATATGGCTGGAGTTCTTGGATTTCCACCCACGCACTGCCAAGAGCTACAACACCGGCAATGCATACACATGCACGCAGTGTACAACTGAACATGCCAGACTACTCGTCAAGTCTTTCATTCGACTGAAATTTGTCCCTCCCACATTTTTGGGTCATTCTATACACAGGAAGAGCAAATACATTATTAAACACCTTGGCTAAGTTCCAGTAAACGCTAGCCAGTCCTCCGATGGCTCCTAGCCTTAATACAAACTCGATTTTTTCACTATAAATAATTGCACATCTAAACTTTAAACGTCTAAACTTGAGAATTCATTTACTTTACTAACCAGCAAATTAAGTGGGTTGCTGTTCACACAACCAATCTGCCAAATTTAATCAAAGGGTTTCAAGCTTAAACTTCAAAGAAATCTGAAAATTTATTTTTGGAAATCAACATTCTTTCATTTTCTTGTGTAAATAATGATTGACAATAAAATAATTTTCGGCTACGTTATAAAGTGGACATATAGGTTAGACAGCCATGTCGATGTCAATACAGCTTACTTTATTCCATGGATTATCAAACTACAATAGTTGTATAATGAAGCGATTTCAACACTATTGTCACTTTTCAGTACAGGAGTCAGACCAATCAGAACGCGGGATTTCTTCAGAACAGTGTCGAAATTAATGTCATGTATTAGTGACATCATCTGACTCAAAAATTTGAACCAAACAACAACAAACACGCAGTCTAGGTTATGTTAGTGTGGGTAAGTTATTAGATTCAAGTTGAATTAGGCGTAATATTTTGGCAATCTTCGATAAAATACTGTATGCAACGATTGTATTTTGCATATTAGTCACTCATGAGATGTTTAGGACACTCTTACTTGTAGCTTAAAAGCAATTAAAATACAATCGTTGAATAAACTACTAATTATTATTAAAATGAGCATTATGAGATCAATTTATCATTTACTTTCAATATAGTCAGTGTATTTTACTTCGAGACTATTTAAAAGAAATTGTCAAACAGAATTAAAAAAAATAAAACAAACAAATTTACCTCAGTCAATCCTCTCTCCAATTACAGACATAAAATAATTATTTTGATTAAAAATGTTTTTTAAAAAATATTCTAATTCCATTAGTTTTAAATCTGGATGTTTAAAAGTACTTATACAATACAATGTAATAAGAGGAGCACACAATAACAACGTGAGATAGGCATGGTATTCTTCAATTTCAACCTAGAGAAGATGAAATTAGGATCAATGACCTCAAAAGGAAGAGTGGCTGAAAGGAGATGAGTGCCACCAGGAATATAGATATAGATATAGAATCCTGAGAGACAAAGAAAGAATGAGTTCAATCCAGCGAACACATAACACCATTGGTCTTATGTGTTCGTTGGTTCAATCTCATAGAGTCCAAATATAATTTCCATTCAGCTATCACAACTCACTACTGTATCGAATTGCAGAATAAAAAGACTAGGAAGCAATGAATGAATGGTGCAAACACTAGAAGGCCATTTCATCATTGTTATTCATGGCTTACTTCACGAAATTCATGAATTCCATTAAAAAATAAGACATTTTCAATTGAAACATTTCATTCGACACCAGCATGGTTGCGCTAACATTGTTGAATAAATTCTACTTATACTTAATTGCAAAACTGGATACTGAACACAAAATAATAGTGGATGAGTTCCACCCAAACTAATCTTTCCAAATACATTCAAATTTAAAACGTTGTAGGAGTTTGTATAAATTCCAAATTAAACAAGTTACATGTATATGTTTGCCACTGTATAAGGGTAAAAGAAAAACGGTCACTCAAGCAGTGACGCGCACTCAAGTGGAGTGGTACCTTGGCACTTTCAGTACAGATAAATTCACTGTAGTAAGTAATCTGCTCAAAAATCGCTTAAAATTTTATTGCTCCAAAAATTATTGATATACCCAATTATTACTGAGATCCCACTTTAACTCAACCGCTCGGTATTTTGTCCGTCCGTCTGTCTGTACGTTACACGATTACGGCCAAACGCCTTGACTGATTGTCATGAAATTTTGCATAAATGTTCCTAGGCCGAACAATGCATGTATGAGGGTTTAACCAGCTATACTGGTTAATGCAGTAGACTACAATTTATTATTGTCTAGCGACGATTAAAGAATTTCTATTATAAATCAGAGCGAATTTATGAGACATATGCATTCTGGCAGTTCTTCGGCTGCAGTCCACTAAAGCAATCAAATGTGTACATTCGATATCTGAACCAAACCTAACTTCAACTGAAACCGTGAACCGCGACAATAATAGGCCTTCATTTGGTATGGTGAAAACGAACCAGTACTCTTGATTTTTCAATACTACCGTACACAGTCAACCTTTTGTCCCAGTAGTGAATGATGTTTGCTCTTCCAAGTTTCAATCCTCAGCTTCTCAAGATCTCGACAGCCATATTGAGACGTAATCAGGCTTTGAAGAATCGATTAGTCATTCCATAAATAGTGTCTATCACTTGGAATTGATTTGGGGAATAGTTTTAGACGTCTGTAATGATTGGGAGGGTATTCTTTTGTTACATCTCATGGTTGAATAGATTTGAAAAACGAGGAACAAAACGGTAGAGGACGATTGGACACAAGCGAGCGGTCAGATTCAAGGTCGAACGCTCGGTGGTACAAGTCTCCTACAGTCCTACATGACTCGGCCTCATGGGCTGGCCTAATGGCGGCACATCAAATCATAAACCAGATGCCTGAGCTAGAGTAGAATGCGTGCAAGGAAATTGCCATGGAAATAGTTCAAAGCAGAATCTGCAGTTTCATTCCTATGGCGCCAACAATATTATTACTATCATTATTATAACAACTCAAGGGCAAGGAATGATAAGTCAACATGCGAACCAAAATCATTCGCTAGTCTAAAACAGATTGCGTGGCCCAATATAGAGATTATACCGATTCAACATATAAACATGAGAGGATGTATCATTAGAAACATATTACATGATTGGTTTCTATTATTTTGCAGATGATGTGGAAACCTTTGAGTTCATACTCGATACTACCATCACAGCAGCCTACTCACCTCAAACATGAAGAGCCATCCATCAGCATTACAATCCAAAAAACAAAATGGTCACAGTTTTCAAAACCAAGAAACTCAAGATCACTCGAATAAACTAATATCACAATGAACACAGATAAATAGCAGGTATTATCACAGATATAACAGAACTACACCAGCACACGCAGTAGTAATTTGATAGGTGTACGAAAGTTTTCAAATCGTAGCGATTTTTTACTGTCTAGAATATTCGCGAAGTTGCGAGTCCAACGCACACACAGATGTTTTCTGCCCTGTGTCAGACAAAGAACTGAGCTAGCTGTAACCCCCTCCACAAAAACACGGCCTACACGGCGCTGAGCAGATGCCGCTTGTCTGGCAACAAGTTGGCACAAGACCACTATAGGAAGGAAGCTCATCGTATCAAGTTCACTTGATACGAGATCCCACCATCAAGGCGTTACGATGTTACGATATTGAGTTGATACTTAATTTACTGATTCAAGAGTCAATTCATTTACTGATCCCTTCTCCACAACAACACACAAAATGTGGTTACTATTTCCTATTTCTCCAAAGATAAGTAATATCAGGCTTTGCAGCAGTTAATTTGAGTGCATTTTTTGTATTGTTTTACGTTAAGTTCATTTCAATAGGAATAAATACCAACCAAAGTTCATAATTCATTAGATTTGTTATTTTCGTTATTTTATTTATAATTTGGTTAATTAATATAATAATTATTAATCATTTCAACTTAAAAAATGTACAGAACGTATACAGTGAACGTTTTTTAACACGCTTTCTTGTTTAATTCTGTGATTGCTAATAGAAATCATTTTTCAATGGTAGATTATTATTAATATAATTATTATTAGATACGATACGATAATCAGTATTCATCATTCTTGCTTGTACTGATTAACATCTTACTGTAATTTACAGACTTCTTCAAATTATTAATTTGGCAACATTATGAATATGACTGAGATATCTTTACTATTTCTCTATACCCTACAACCTAAATGGCTTGATGCTATTGAATATCAGTTACCTTTTGCAGAGCTTAGTTCTTTCATAGATTTTGTATCAGGACTACATACCTTACAGTTCACTGTTTCTTAAACCACAATTTGTTATTTCATAATTTGGGCGGGAGCCTGAATATTTCAGCACAGTGTTTGTCGAGCAAGAATGATCCAGTGACAGAACGGAATATCTAATTAGGAAGTTTTAGTAATTGATGTGAAGTATAATGAATTAAATAAAGGAAGTTAATCGAGCTACGTTAAAAATTTCCACGTCAAACACAAAAACAAGTGAGAAAGTGAAAAACAGCTATTATTGTTATTCCATAATCGACAACCTATAAATCAGTTCATGGCTTCAACAGACGATCTCCCAAAACAAAACCTATACTGTGATAGGTTTACGTTTCAAATGGACCTACTCAATAGCAAAATAACACTACTGTACTTATGTAAAGCAATTACTCCATCCCTCACCAAATGTTGATTAATCAAAACATCCATCAATAATTATTGAAGTTTACGACTTTTACACAAATTCAGGACCATTACATCTCACACACACGCTCACACAGTTTTCAATAGAGACAATGAACAATTTCAAGTACTTTTCCCATATCCCAACGCCACCATTATAACTGGATCTTCTTTGAATCCTGAACACGCTATTTCGTAACAACAATGGAATGTCTGAAAACTCTCTCTCCCTCCCACCCATTGTGTGTGACCATGAGAAAAAAGGATAACGATTGCACATTGATAACAGCGCCCCGGCAACTACATTACATGTGCACTACAATAAGAAACAATCAAAATTAATTAGACGCCTGATTTCCAACACAAGATTGATTTAAGCTGTGTTTTTTTCCATAATTTTCTCCACTGCCTTCCCACATTTCATTTCCCAGATAATTATTATGGCCAAACGCATATGACAATTTCATGGAACACGAACAATACACCAATTAAAAATTAGGTTTTCAATGAACACGTGAACAAGTGTGAATTTATTTCGCTGAATGGAAATTTACATTTTTTTCTAGCTGATTTTCGACAAATTAATGTTCTATTTGTAAAAATTAAAAGAAAACATTCCATGAGAAACTAAACAAGGAGACAATTCAAATGCAATCTGAGAGATGTGGTAAACTTTTAAAAAGCTAAATAAATACCAGTTTCAATGTCAAAGAAAATGTTTCTGGGCAAGGCATAAAAGTTATGATTTGGTAAGTAGAACCTAAAATGAAAAACACTCGTATCTATGAAAAAAGCTCAGATTTGTATAACTTTTACCAGTGAACAGTATATTTTGTGAAAAAACACTTTCTGTAGGAGCTCAATTATTGTGAACTTCAAGATGGAGTAATAATGGGAAGAATCATTTTTGAAGCATTGCCAACGTCTGGCTCAAACATCACAGGCTAATTATAATTTGGAGACAAAACGATATTTTCTCTGTAATCCCTCTCTTTCATACTTACCCTCTTCCTTTTATCCCACCATATCATAATCTTCAGTGGTATAAAAATTAATTCTTTGTATTTTTTACAATCCAAATTCATGTCTTATAACCCTCTCTGGCGGTTGTTCAACAGGAAATTTTGTTTCCAATTGTGCTATTTATTTTTTCCTCATTGAGGTTGCCTTGCTTTTATGTCAGAAGAAAAACATGATATATTTCACGAGATAATATATCCTACTAGCTAGTAAATCTTCAGCCAGGCGATGGACCAGATGTGATAGACCAAACAGGAACCCAGTAGCTCACTTTGAAGTGATAGCCACGAGGCGTAGCAGGTATCTGTTCAATCAGATAGAGATACGCTGCGTTCTCGTCGGTCCTGTTTGTAACGGTGACCGATTAGATTGGCCAGCAAAAAAGACACTGTTCTCTGCTGTAAAATCACTTCCCGGTGGTTCGGAACCCACCTAAAACTGTAGGTCCAACTCATCAATCACTATCATCCAACTCATTACCCACGCACAGGTCTCAGACCTATGTGGGCTTCATCCTCAGAAAAAGAAAAAGAAAGAAAGAAAATTGAATTATTAATAGATCAAATTCTAGTGCTGTATATCTATTTTAATTTCTACAAAATATCTTGTTTTTTTCACTGTAAACACAGGTGCTTTCTGCAAAGAAATAAGAATTCTGCACGGGTGTAATTAGCAATTAACTCTTTTTTGTGCGCAATCAAGCACTGTATTCTGTTTAGGCAATAGATTGAAATTGACATGCATGCAAATCAACAAGATTGGTGAATAGAATTTGATTGCCATACCTACAGTAGAAGGCAATTGAATTGAAAATAATTTCTGAAATCTACTCAATGTTTCATAATTACTGCCGTACTTGAAGCACATGTTCAAATAGCAGATAAGCGCACACTTCATCAGCAAACATGATAGCGGCTTAAAAAGATTAACTTACATCAACAACAACGAAGCTTTTATTGACGCAACAATGCAAGAAAATTATTGGGCTTGAATATCAATTATGACCCTGCGTTATTGTTGTTACGTAAGCGCGCACTTCCAATTCTTGAAACAAAATTCAGCCGACATGAGCACGTAGCTTAAATGCGCGACCTTTCAACCTTTTCACAGATAACGGATAAACATGCTAAGCTTTGGCTTTTATGTAAGCACATGCTATGGGCGGGAGGGGAGAGTGGTGAGGGGGGCAGACTGCAATGACTCCGCTATCGGGACCTACTTATCAACTAAATTTAGAAGTTGTACATCGCTCGACATACGAACGTACGAGCATCGACCGACCCCAGTTCAAACTCAACGCTATCATTCCTTTAAATCATTTTTCAGTAGTCTTCGCACAATGAACATGCCAGTCCCGAAATGGATGTTGCAATTTTTGCGCTCAGCGGCTTTTTTTTAACTCAACTTGACACCGACATGCAAATTTACTAAAATTATACTCTGTGCCTACACCTACATAACCAGACAATATTTTGAATTGCGTGTTGGGTGTTGCGGCGCATACATAAGTATTAAGAGTTGGTTATAAAAGCAACGAGCTAGGTATTCAACTGTTTGTCTACTCTCAACAATCTAATACCTTGAATGAAGACTTTCATATCACCCAACTATCAATCTTAGTAGTGCATACCTACAGGCCAATATCTAAAATTTATATTATTCAAATAATATAATTGTAATTTACTTGGTATTCAATGTGATTAACTTACCAGTTCACAATTAATATTAATTTTGTCTATTATTGGAAATTTCATTGTCTATGCAATAGTATATAATTTTGTTGTATTGATTAATAGCTATTATTAATAACTGTATTTTATTGCTGAAATTTAGTATTTGATGACCATGTGATGGGTTGAGTGGAAGGGAGAGCCTTCATTCCCAACTCCATCCTTAACAAATGAATTTATTTATTTCAGTTATTAAAATATTATTCCGTTTTTTTTTTTAGGATGAAGCATATATAGGTCTTGGACCTAAGCGAGGGTACTAAGTTGAATGATGGTGATTGATGAGATGGACCTACAGCTTTAGGTGGGTTCCGAACCACCGGGAAGTTTTTTTCCTGTAAATACTATTGCTATCTAGTCTTGAGACTAATGCGCAAATTTGTTCTATCCTAATTTACTAATCATAAAATTATACAGTGAGACTCTCATTAGAATCTCTTAATTCTAATGATAATTAAGTACACCTATTTAACTGCACTAAAAGCTAGGTTTCACTCAATCACCGGGAAGTGATAGTCTTTTTGCTCGCTAATCCAATCGGTCACCCTCACAAAGAGTGCCCAGGACTTCGTAGCTTATCTTTATCTGACTGAACAGCTACCTGCTACGGCTCACGGCTATCAATCCATCAGTTATTATACATTACAGTTACCGTATTATATTATTGACGAATATTTTAAAGATTGAAAACCATGTTTCATGCATCATAAAAACTGAGTTCAACTCGGCATTGACATCAAAGATCAACATTGAGTAAAGGTTTGAATTATGATTTTAAGCTCGACGAAACGCTTCAATGGTCCATTTATGAGATGAAACTAAAATTGCAGAAACTTTTTTTGGTAGAAGAAAAAGTCTGAATATTCACAACAATTTTACGACAGCAGGTGCCGATCGACCTGGGATGATAGCCTAATATAGCGGTGATCCAAGTTATGCGGGTGCTACAGTAACATGACCAGAATAACATTAATGAGGTTGACTAACTTACTCAAGTTATCTTCACACGAGTTTGAAAAGTATCCCCTATATAACTAGAGGTGCTATAGAATCAATGGAAAAGTAACTGTTAGCATCACCCATTTACATAACTCCGTTAATAAACCTTCATTATCTATGACATTGATGTAAGTGTTCAATTATCTAGCAATAGTTAACTGTAGTCTAACTATCCACAGTCTATTGTAGCTTCTTAGTCCAGTAGTGAATCATTCAAAAATCATGCTTTTGATAAAATTAAGTATTATAATTAGATAGACATAGGCACTTGATTTTTTGGAGTAATCATGCATATTATACACTCTAGTCTCCAGTAATCTTCAGAAAAACAAGAGATCTGTATATGGATGTCCTCTATGAAAGTCAGTTCGTCTATGCTACATAAAACTATATCACAACTAAAGTGGGCATAAATGTGCAGCTAACAACCTGATAAGTTCATACTACATTAAGGCTGCACGCAGTGTTTTTGGTCATAATTTTTTTTTTTCACATTTTTGTATTGGATATTATTAGGACTTTGATGTTAATTGCTGTGAGGAAATGTTCAAAGTTGAAAATTCAACGTCTTATTTTAAACTAATTTAAACAAAAGTTTTCAAATTTCACTAAACCGTTAATAAACCAACAATTTGAGTCACAGCACCATGGTTTTGTGTTTTACTAACACATCTTCAACCGGCCTATCAGGCCTAACACATCTTCGGCTGTAGCCAAAAGCTACTTGATAGTTGGAAAAGTAAATAATAGTCACACGGGTAAATCTAACTACATGTATCAAGTAGCTTTTGGATACCAAATTTGTTATTAAAAGGCCTCATGCTTCTTCAGTACCGCCGAAGACGTGTTAGTAAAACACGGAACCATGGTCCTGTGACTCAAATTGTTAAATTAGTGAAATTTGACAACTTCTGTTCTGTTTCAATTAGTTTAAAATAAACAGGTAGAAGAGATCAGTTGCCCCCCAAAACCGAACAAAATAATTGAAAGAAATTGTTTTCTTCACAGCAATAGATAAGAAGTTCTAATAATATCCAACACAATAAAATTAAAAAAAAAATTATGACCAAAAACCTTAAAAAATTTTAAGCCAACATAATCATGGTCAAATTCCATGACTCATATTCCAGATTTCCCACAACGTACTACCTTCTAAAATGCAGTCTAGTATGAAATCAGACACTACATCAGGCTCCCCCCTGATTGGTTATATCCAATTAATTAATGCCACATCTGATTGAAATTTGTAGCTAATCAATCGTATTATCCATAGTTCATTTTACACTGATTTATTAATTTGTTTGATGAGGAGTAGAGCTACTGTAGTGTTCTCTATCACTATCAATTTCTCTCCCCCCCCTCACTCTCCCACCTCTCTCGAAGAGTCAAGATCAACGTACAAGAGTGATAGAGATGGAGGTAAGAGAAGTTACCACACCCTTCCGATTCCATTAATTCGTGGGCAGCCCTAGCCGACACGTCCGGTGGGCAATAATAGAATAATAATTAATGGTCGCGCACCCAAGAGTCCAAGTCCGATTCCGAAGCCGAGTGGCCTGCTTCTAGATTAGAGCTGCTGCAGAGTTGCAATGGAGAACTGGAGCTGGAGATTACCCGAGGAACAGTTCGCTGATGGCTGCTGAAGCTGCTGCTGCTTCTAATGATGATGATTATGGTCCTGCTACAGCTAATGCTAATACTATTACAGCTTCGGCTGAACCGGTTTTCCAATCATGGCCGCGCTCTGCGCAGAGCTTAACTTAAATCAGAGAATAGCACAGGTCCAAATTCACAATGTCCTTTGGTGATGATGTAACGGGACAAGACTTCGGAAAACACCAAAACGGGAAATAAAGAAGTTTATTCATGTTTTCTTCACTGGATTCATGCATACAAAGACTGGTTTCAAATATTGCAATTTTTCTTTCTTTAATTGACTGACATTTAAATACTTCCAAAATAAGTTGCAATAGGTTCACAAGATGACATGCCCCCAATCAAGAAAAATTGAATTTGTGATGAAATTTTTTTTTCGAAGGATGAAGCCCACATAGGCATGAGACTTGTACGTGGGTAAATGAGTTGGAAGATGATTGATGAGTTGTACCTGCAATTTTAGGTGGGTTCTGAACCACCGAGAAATGATTTTACTCCAGATTATGATTCACTCCAAATGACTTTACTTCAATTACAGGATGAAAGGACGAGATTGGTGTTTCCGTAGGTACTCAAATTGAATTATCTACGAATTTTTAATTATGTATTCAAATTAATTTTATTTTTGAATTTTTAGAATTATTTCGCCTATAAATTAAACAATTTTCGGAGGGCCGCTTAGCGTAGTTGGTTGGGGCGCCACAACTTCAGCTTGCTGTCGTTTCAGCGGTCGTGGGTTCGAATCCCTTCCGTCTGGCATCTATATGTGTTATCATTCATCTCATTACTCACGCACAAGTCTCGGACTCATGTGGGCATCATCAGCAACAAAAAAAATAAAAAAAATTGAAAGATGAAGAGCTAAAAACTATATAGGCCTACCAGACAACTAATGGTCAAAAAAAACTATTACATTTTACAAATCGAAAAAATGCAAAGCCCATCAACTTTTACTACTACTCGTACTTACCACTTCTACACATGATAGAGGGCCACGATACGGAATGATGTGGAAGGGAAAGACAATCCAAGATACCATTGCTGGACCACAAAATAACTCAGAAGATTGTAAAACCACTCTTCTACAGCGAAGGAGTAAGAACGAACACCGAAAAATGGTATACAAACAATTTCTACCAGTCGATAGAATTACAATCCACCAGAGCCTAGTATTACCGAAATTACAGTGCCTTCTCGTCCACGTAAATTATTATCGTCATGCCTAATTGCTCGGAACTGATAGTGACCGGAGTAGCCAGCCTTGCTGTATGGCTCGCTCGTAAAATGAAAGAAGAAATTACGATTATCTCGGACGATAATGATTAGCGTACACCGTGACCGATGCTACGATGGGCCTACTAGTCCAAAAAAATATAGCCTTCATTCAAAATTTATGATCACTAATCCTCGTATTAACAAAACGAATGCGAGGCAAACAGTGCATAGCATGAGATTAGCAAATTACTAGCATGAATTACTATTATTTAAAAAGATTTGTTTTAAAAATGCCATTCAAAATTCAAGGTAATTATGGAAGTTTTAATAGTATGTCTATCTTGGGGACTTTTTTTAGGACGATTAGTTTTACATTATGACAGTAGTTCTAAAGAAGCTTACATGTGAAGCAAACGTTGAATCGAAACAATTATTTACGCATAGACATGTAATTGCGCTACATAAATATACAAAAATAGCTCATAAATGATAGGCAGCAATAATCTAACACGAAAGGCGGAGAAATATTCAGTTCCAGCATATGATTTCCATCGATACTTCAAACCCATAGATATATAGATAATTCATCTTTGTTTAATCCTAGTTCAGATGAAATAAACATCTATAACAAGATACTAAAATTTAACTGCAAATTCTGACAGAAAGTAACCATCCAAGAATAAATAATACCGTAGGATTTAGTTCAGGATTAAGTAGCCTACAGTACACAATTTTATGAAAACAACAACAAAAATATGGGGCTGTTTGCGCGCCTGCAAATCCCAGAGACTACACGTTCAGTATCCAACCTTCTACCTCGACATTTTAAACATTATATATAGATATAAAAGCAATAAGTGTTCCGTGCCGTAAGTTTTTCCCGGGACGCGCGTGACACGTGAGCCGATTATAAATGCAGATGTTGAGCTGATACATATATATAGATATAGATGGCGGCTGGTTACCACGCAACGTGTACTACAATATGGCCGTGTTCAAATTCATCCTTGAAGAATAATGAAAATTAATTTCCATTACAAAAGAGCCTCGTGCACGCGTAGAGGCTATACCGTGCCGTGCGTGTGTGGGTGGTGCCTATACACAGTGCAGACACCTACGTACCATACAGCTCTAAACTGGAAACGAACGCTCAGCTAATACAATATTAATTGTGAGGTGATGTTGAAGTCGAGGAATAAATAAGAGTGATAAAAACAGGAGCTTGAATTAGAACAGTTAGTAAAAAGACGATTTTATTACTGGGACATGTTTAGGATCTTACACAACTCATTTTGCACCAATACAGATTCAATTCAACATGAAATGGTGATCTAAGTCAATGTGATGTTCAGTTGAACCAAATTTGAAATCTTGGTAAACAATTTATAAGAAAAAGAGGTTGGGTTTATGACGATAAAAAATTACTTGAGCCTGAAAATAAATGAAACGAGTTTTGTGATCACTCAGCCAACGCAATTATGTTGCGTAATTGAAACATCAACTTAGTTTTATCATTTATGAATGGACTAATAAATTAATCTTGAAGTAATGGAAAATCGATGTAACGGGTGAAACAAATTAAAAATGTTAAAAATAGACGAGTACAGTGTTCAATTTTTTACTGGGAGAAATTAAGATAACAGAATTATCTTCGAGACAAAGGTGACAAGGTTAACATTCCTATTAAATAGAGTACAAAGGAAATAATTATTGAAGCATACATTTGATTTACGTTTGCAAATGTTGAACTCGTCCAGTGATAACAGTTTTGGGTCAACAGTTCATACTATTGAACTGTTACAATAACAGAATGATAATTTTAACATTCACAGATCTCCATTAAAAGAGTAATTACTGTATTTACTACATGTTCGTCACTATTCAAATATTATTAGAATCAGATGATAATGGAAGTGAAAAATCAGTGGCGTAACGTTTTCCAATTGGGCCCCCCGCAACCGATTTTCCGGGTCCTCTCCTCAAAATCATATAAATATCCCCCCTCTCCCTTGTCACCCCTCCCATAGAAACTTGCATGATTTTTTTTGGGCAGTTATAATTATGTAAGAGCAAAACACCTTTTTAACTATTAAATTTAAAAATTCAATCATGTTTCGAGGGGGCTAGTCTAATGATTTTGGCTGTAGCCTACGGGCTCCTGAAAGATGAAATAGTTGAGTGTTGATTATGTTATAAATAATTATCTAATATTAAAACTGACACTGTATTTCACTTTTATATATTGTTTTACTCACTTATATTGAAGATGCTTGAGGGATGCATTTCACTTCTGAAAAAAAAGCTTCGTCAGCCTTTGTCACTTTTCAGAAGTGAAATGCATCCCTCAAACATCTCCAATATAAGTGAGTAAAACAATACATTATATAAAAGTGAAATGCAGTGTCAGTTTTAATATTAGATTGTTCATTGAAGTATTTCGTCATGGAAAACATCACAGATAAATAATTAATCTTGAAACCTAGAAACCTTGAAATTGATGTCTTCCATAGGATCCACATTCACATCCTCCTTGATAGCACCTTCTCTCCTTTTCCCAGAAATTTGTGTTCTCTCAGAATTCGCCTCGTTTGCAGACACGGACACAGGTAAAAATTTGAAAAAAGGGCATTTTATCTAAATTACCGCGAAATTACAAAGTCAGGAAAAGAGAAAAAATTTAAGAAATTTATTCTTAAGAGGCAGAAGAGAGAAAACGTAAACTACTTATACAGTACTTGATCCTATTATAAGAAAAAAATTCAACTGTGTTAGGAAAACTGAAACAATTGAACCAAAACTATAATTTATATACTTATTCTGTACAATAATCACGTAATTTATCCGATATATCAAGGGCATAAATATTCCTTCTGAACATTGTTTAAAAATTTACTAGTCGATAAAAAATAGAAATAACTAAAACATGACTGTACAACATCACAATACCATAAACGCAGCATGTTGAAAAATAGAATAGCAATGAAAAAAAATGGCACTCCAAATAATAAACTCACGATCACGAACTCAATTAATATACATACGGTTTACTCTAGGCCAATTTATGGGACACGTGTAGGGCTACATGCATCTAACTGGACGATTCAAAAGTGACTGAATTCATAATACTGTATAAAGAAAAATATTGACTTTATTTCTACACAACCCCCCACTTTCCATTACATCATAATATTATATGCTAATATACATTGAGAATTCGATGGGAAAATAATATTAATTTCCTCTAATATTTGCACATTGGAGACATGATTTGTAACAGTCTAGATAAGTTTGTTTGAAGAGTGTTTTGTCCTCGGTATGTCACCATTTCCATTTCCTGAAGTCACAACATCCTGCTTCTGAATTCCTTCACTAAAGCTATTTGCGAATTGACAAAGTAAACAATAAACATTGACCTGACAATAATTAGCCAATTCATTCTTTTTCCTTCAGTAATTCAGTTTTATTTCTTTTGAAAAAAAAAATATATATCATTCTGAGCACGGGCCATTTCTTGAAAAAATATATTTTCATTCCGGGCCCCCCCCCCCCGCGCCACGGGGTTTGCGGGGGTGTACGTTACGCCACTGTGAAAAGTCATTATTTAGATTGTGAGATTCCCTAAATTTATGTTGAAAATAGTAGGTTATGTAATGACTATATTATAACTGCCTGAAAGCAACTAGTGAGATGTAAGATACGTTAGACATCTTACTATTTGCTGAATAGAATCTTTACATAGCCTAAAAGTGTTCCATCTCCGACTAACCAATACTACTAATTACGTTTAATTAGTAGAAAATATATTAGTAGTTTAATTAGTAGAAAATACTTACCTATTATAATATTTTATTATAAATATTATTATTATTATTATTATATTATTATTAAACGTATAAAAATGTATTACATTACAAAGACTACGTTTAATTTAACTTGAAATGAATCAAAATAACTTTCCCAAAATATAACATAACCTACAATGCTTGGTGTTGACATTTCAAATCAGTTTGATTTCGAAATGTTTAAATCAGCTGATGTGACTATTCATTTCTCGACACGTTTTGAAGAAATCCTGGGTTCTGATTGGTATAGGCTCCTGTACTAAAAAGTGACAATAGTGTTCAAAATGGCTTCATTATGACACTACTTTCATTAGATGTGAAATAAATTAAGCTGTATTGACATGACTTTATAACCTCTTTTATGTGTTTTACAACGAAATATATGTATACATACGTATATATATATATTTCGAAGGTGCTTTATAATGTAGCCGTAAATAAATATTATTTAAAAGTATATTCTGTGAAATTCAAGAATACAAGTAGCTCAGTTCGTTGGACCGCTTGTCTCAGATTAGATAAGACTGAGAGACTGCTTCTGTTCCTGCGGACCCGTGTTCGAAACTCGTCCAAGCTTGGTTGTTTTCTGTCATCATTCACCCCATTTCCCACTCAAGTCTCAAAACTGTATGGTCATCATAAAAAAATCCTCCTCAGTTCTGACCGAAAGATTTTTCTCGGGAAACTGCCGTGGAGCCTGGAGGACAACTGATCAGATAACTGATAAACAGTCGTTTTAATAAGTCACTTCAGAAGCCCTAAATCATAGAATAGGGATAAATCAAGTTTATTTCAATAGAGAAAAATGATGGTTCGTCTATGACTAAACTTATTCAGGCGCGACCGGAAAATTCCAACGCCAGACCTGATCCAGCCATGTCACACGACATAATCATTATTCAGTTTTCAGTTTTATTTATGATTACGAACATTTGAAGGCAATATAATAATAACTTTTTAAGTGAATTCAACGACTTGCAGTCAAATTTTCATTAAGAATTAGTAGAATTTACTAACTCTGTAGGCCGAATCTTTTTCGAAGATTCGAAAACGTTCGGCCTACAAAGTAAGTAAATTCTACTTATTCTTAATGAAAATTTGACTGCAAGTCGTTGAATTCACTTAAAAAGTTATTATTAACAATGCAGTTCGTCATCATGGAACAAGAAATCCAGGAATGTAATATAACAATAAATTATTCTTGTTAATAATAATACAAGGCATTATTCTTGTTTTTTTATAAATAAATAAAATAATAATTATTATAATTATTCATTTATAAGAAAAACAAGAATAATGCCTTGTAAAGACAAGAATAATAATAATAATAATATTACCTTCAAATGTCGATAATCATAAATAAAACTGAAAACTCTAGCCTACATATTATTAATTCCTAATATTTCATGATTTATGTTCTACACGAATCTGTAACAACGAATGAACAATGAATTGAATCAATAAAGTTAAACTAATGCGGGTATAAAAACCTCCATAAGTCATCATTTTCAAGAAACACAATTCTTTAGCCATAATACTTTTTATGCCAGAATTAAATTAGTGGAACGTGTGCTAGTGAAAGTTGGCTGGAGACTGCTGAATTGGCCACGATAATTTGCACAGGATGAAATGCAGTAGTCAGCCAGTGATTTGCAAGAAATTCAGTCCATTTCAGCTCTTTGTAGCTAGGAGAACATGGAATTTCCTCAACATACTACAGTAATAGCATGGGCGCAACAGTTCTAACTGTGCTGTATGCAAATTGTTCCAGTTCACGGCCAGACGATGGCCACTTTTAATTAGAGCGCAATAAAGAGAATGGAGAATATACAGAGAGAAAAAGGGAGATAAAATTAGAGAACCTGAGAGAGATAAAGAGATCTATTCCTAAACACGCGAAACATCTGTGCCGGAAATACCTTCACGAAGTCTCCTCACCCTTACAACCTCCAACCATGGCAAAAACTACGATGTGAGCAAACAAAGCTCCATAATTATTCATTATTTCACATACACACACACACACACACACACACCGCATGCGTTTCTTGACACATTCTTCTTATCATAAGCCGGCAGGCCAAAGCTGATCTTGCATGTTCCACCTCTTCTACCTGTACTTTTAACCTTCTAATTCTTCTTTTTTTTCTTCATCTCTTTTATCATTACCATCTTCTTCCTCTTCACTTCTTTTCACCTGGCCTGCCCACCGTCTCTCACATCGCACCGAACAATTGAGATTGCTATCAGTATTGTTATTCAACTCCTACAGTCTGTTATGCTCTCGATCTTTTTAATTATGATTGTTCATCTCTGCTTGCGTGTACATCAATATAATTAATCATTCAACATAAATTAGCATAAGACAACCTGCAGTGCAAAACAAGCAGCTAAAAATGTCGGCCAATTTACGGCTAGTTAATTCATACATAGAACGAGGCAGATGTTTTCAGATATGAAATTAAATTCTAATTCTATGTAACCGAAGCATAAGCGGAATTAAATATGCGTTGATGAAGTTGTAAATATTGTAAGTGACAACATTATATTCTATAAATAATTTTCAATCTTGCAGACCCGTATCTAAGAACCTACTTTCAGGCTTCCTCAACTCAAAGGGAGGCCTCAAAGCCTCAGCCTGTGTCTGATTGAATGCTTTTCAAGTCTCTCTTGAGAGTTGAGGTTGTTTTCAATTAATATGACCAGACACTCGTGCTTCAGGTCAATTCACACATATTAGTTACGGCGCGTCACAGTCACAGTTCCGTCTCAGTTTAGTCACCGGCATACCCGGTAGCAATCAGTCACCTACATTCACACAAAACTCAGTATTTCTAGAAGCCACGGTCAGTGATTGTCAGTTCGTGTGCAAATATAGTCAGTTTATAATAATTACAGTGTGTACTGAATTGGCATGACAACGTTTTATGGTGAAGAATTAGCTATAACAGCCATAGCTTTGGATGACGAAGTGGAGGTGCAAAGAAAAGTTGAAAGATGCAAATGGGTACATAACGCTTGGAAGAAAAGGGAGACTGAGGGAGAGTTCGTGACCTTATTTAAAGAGCTGGTGGATAATGAATGGAAATTTTTAAATATTTTAGGATGTCCCAAAATTCTTTTCTATAGAGCTGGTGAATAATGATTGGAAATTTTTAAATATTTTAGGATGTCACAAAATTCTTTCCATAATTACTCAATAAATCAAAAATCTCGTTTTTTGCACTTGTACCCACATACTTAGAGTCTGACAGATCATACAGTCCATATGTTAACGCACACTCAATCAATTTTTCATTAACTTTTTTATAAAAATACTTTAACTTTTAATACTTAAAATAAAAATATTAATAAATTAATAAATATTATTATTATTAATAATATTAATAATTTAAAAATACTTCAACTTTTGAAAATAAAAATACTCAAAACACTATAGATGCCGTCAGGTGTCCGAAAAACTTGAGAATATCGGAAAGAAATCTCGCTCTGACTGACTACTGACTGGCGATGGACTGAACATAGACTGACGGGTCGACGCCGGACAGCGTAGACAGCGAAACTGGAAACTCAGATAAGAATATATTTTCAGACTGTGACGAGACGGATATCTCGGAACTGAGACGCGCCGTGACTGATGTGTGTGAATCGACCTTTATTTAGGTTATTACAGCAATACAGTATATACAGCAATTAGAAACCAAAAATCTTCCTTTCAATCAAAACACATCATATACGGAATCGAACAATCAGAAAAAATAAAATCAAATCATTTCAACTAATATAAAAATTCAATTGAAATTTTGTATTTCAATTCCTTACTTTTCGGACATATTAAAAAAATAGTTTTGCATTCCAAAAATTGTTTTTCCAAAAGCAATAGAGCTTTTCAAGAGCGCATTTGGCTTAAAAATTGAACTGTCCAATAGTGTCAGGGTGCTTGCAAAATGGAGTTTCCATTACTCGATGATTATCACCATCGCAAAATCAAACAAATGCTAAGGACTGGTATGTGACAGATAGGAACAGCTTGAATACACTATTCCACACATGTGTTTGATTTATCTTTGTCCATGCCACACATTGTTTTGCAAAGGAACATCTAATCAGTCAACAATAAACTGTTTCCTGGCATTTTATATCTTATTAATTTGATGAAAACATACAACTAGGCTACAAAAAACTAAATTACAGTTCGAAAGCACAACCATAACCTGCTAGTCCATGAACACCATCATTGCAGACGTGGGACAAAATCAATGTACTATTGAAATGAAATGGTATGATCATGTATGCTTGCTGGCTGCTGTCTATACATGGAAATCTATAACGCTATGACTCTAGACACTTGAACCAGGTCAGACATGACTTATTGATCGTTTGGAATGGAATTTCGTGTACCATGTCGAATTAGAATCAATGAAGAACAACTCACGTGGGCAAAAACAATGTCACTGCTGTCGTAAACAGAATGTCAAGACTGCTTCAATTCCACATCGGCACTACTTTTACCACATGACACAACAGAATTATACATATATAGAACTATGTCATATAGTTCTTGGCGCAACACACGAGCCCCGAATCAGCACAATAGGCACAATTTGCATGAAGCCATCATGCGATAGCCGGCAAGTTTCCGACATGAACTTGCACTTTCAAACAACATGCAATTCTCCCACCAAACTGACAACATGCTCTGATTCACAACCACACACAACATTCATCTCTATTGTTACAAAATTCTTTACGGCGCATCAGCTATTTCACTACCCACATATCCAACAACACAACAGTTGAGATATCTAAAAATGATTTGTATTGCAGGGATCTAATAGAATAAAAGTGACCTTTATTTAAATTGTGAGTATTCTTTCGGATTTGAGTTCAAGTATTGAATCTCCTATTGGCTTTTCTGATCATAACAGTTAATCGGATAGGCATAGGTAATTGGATACACAGACTTTCTGAGAGTGCAGAGTTGAAATAATCTCCGAATCTTCAAAGAAATTTATAGGACAGGTGAGAATCCATCATGAAGGTTCAAAGAAAAAACTTCAAAAAGAAACAGTGAATGTAAGAAAGGAATGTGAGTTTGGAAAGAAAAGCAAAAAGGGTTTTTAATTTCCTAGTCTTTGGTATAGAATAGTGGAAATACGCTAGGCGGAACGTTTGGGGCAATCATTGTAACAATCCATGAAAAAAGGATGAGTGTTACAGTAGAGTTCCCATTTTCAATTCCGTACACCTACAGTGAAAAAATAAACTGTCAAAAAACAAAATAACAATATTCTTTAGAAAGATAATTACGTTAACCTGGTGGAATTAACTACCAATAAAATTTCTCAACAATAAGTCTAACTTCAGGTTGTAACTAACTGGAATTAACTATCAATAACAGCTCTCAACGATAAGTCTAACTTCAGGTTGTAACTGGAATTAACTATCAATAAAAGCTCTCAACGATAAGTCTAACTTCAGGTTGTAACTAACTGGAATTAACTATCAATAACAGCTCTCAACGATAAGTCTAACTTCAGGTTGTAACTGGAATTAACTATCAATAAAATCTCTCAACGATCAGTCTAACTTCAAGTTTTAACTGGAATTAACTATCAATAAAATCTCTCAACGATCAGTCTAACTTCAAGTTTTAACTGTAACTCTATTAATCGTCAAATCAGAGATAGGTTCGACTCATTTCATGAACAGTGGGACTAGGAACCAAACTACAGATAACATTTGAGATCAGAGCTAACAAATGTATAAATAAATCAGCAGATTGTTCCATACATTTTGAATGGAATCGATAATTAGCTTACTGGGGAGTCTTTCACATGATTCAAGCAAGGCCTACATTTGAATATTCGTCGATCGAAGTTGTGAAAGTTGCCAAAGTCGGCTCGATCAAAAGGAGATCTAACTTGATAAAGTTAGTTTGAGATTCGAGTTTAAAGGGGAGCTGAGAATTTAAATGGAAAACTTGTTGGCTCAATCCATCTCCTTTCTGAGAAACAGAAACTTTGGCCAGTTCACCACTTCTACTAACTAGACAAACAAGTATAACAAACTAAAGTATCAACTGAATCAACCAAAAGTGGCTCCCACTCTCACTCAATTATTGATGAATGCTTCTACTATTGGAATAGGTCTAGTTTGTTACGACTTTAAATACTCAACCCACTATGAATACTTTGGAGCTATAATGACGCTATAGGAACGAAAATTCATGGAGATGCTTTTATGTTCACATGCTTTTTTTGCCTCAGATCTTTCAATATTTTTGCCCCCCCCCCCCCTCCAAAAAAATCAGACATCAAACTTCTTATAGAGATGTGAAATTTAGCTCAATTATTAGAATATCGGCGACAACTTGAAATTAACTCAAATTATCCCTTTCTTTCCAGCATCTTGAAATGTCTCTGGTGGTCACCAGTTAACATTATTTGATGTAGTATAATTTGATCTACTAAAATCAGCATTTCTATTTGAAAGAAAGAAAAATACAAACTTACAAAAGTTGGCCAAGCACATCATTATCTCCTACCTGAAATAAGAAAATAATTTCAATAAGAACAATTTAGAAAATGTTAAGAAACTGATAGCAGTAGAACTCAGCATAGAGAATAATTTATTTGGAGTCAAATTCTTTAGAATAAAGTACCAATACATGTACACGTACAGTGTAAGCCGGTTTAGGTACTGTATCGGTCTCACAAGTTGATATCTGGCCGATTCTTCCTCTTCTCCTGTAACTCTCCGCTAATGTGCGTTGCAATGACATTAACCCTAGACACAACTAGGCTAGTTGAAGCTGGCTGAAGCGCAGAAAACCTGTTTGTCTCTGGCCGCAGTTTTTAGATTAGGAATACATCTAGAGAGCACGCAAAGTTGACTTCCTACTGCCGCCGCCCTCTCCCGCACCGAAAAACTAGGGATCAACTCCTGAGTATGATAGAATATGCGGATTTCTGTCAAAATTTCAGAAAATCTGAAGATGAGGAAAAATACAATAGCTTGGATACTAATTAAATAGCAACAATTCACTTCTGGGCATCAATAAATAATATATCACGTGACCTGGCTGGCTTTTTTTAGGGGTTTTTAGACAGCCGGAGCCATCAGGCTCAAAAAGAGTTTTCCGAAATTCTTGTTCGCCCCGAGGAAAAATCTTTCCGAGGATCCAGAATGGGCATTAATCCACAGTAATTTGTTATCTATTTATCGTGGATTAATATGTCGAATTCATGAGTCATAATGAATATCATGATAATCTATAATTTGTTAATAAAATTGAAACATGAGTGAAGAAATCTGGCCAAAAATCTGAAATTCAAATTCAGAGATACAAACACACAAATTGTAGAAACTCTCCTGCCTATTCGACAACAATTGTATTAATAGTCGTTTTGCGCATTTTATTTTCGACAAATCCTTTTAGCACGACAAACTGGGCACAACACGGAAGTACATGAATGCAAAGCGTGGATAATAGGACAGATAAATTGCTGTTCGGTTCAGTGATGGGTGACATTTTTTCAACAGCGCTTATCTATAGCGTGTCAATGCGCTATCAACATCGTTAGTTGGTGCGCGCGAGTTGGAGAGTCGCAGAGGTGTGTGTATACATAATATACTCTACTAGGAGAGGAGAGTATATAGAGGTATGTAGTTATCGGTTGAGTTGAGTTGGCGTTGGCTTCACTCACAGAAGAGGAGACGACCTTGTGGTGATACCGGGGCCTGTGTCCGGGAGGAGACTGCTGGCTGCTCTGTCTCTGTTCACGACTCATGCCCGCAATCCCCACATCCAACATCCCAATGTGTAAAATAGTTCAGTGTAACGAATTATGGAACAATGCACCGCTGACTGCTTTTCACATGACTTTAAAATAAATGGATTGTTGCGCGCGCACATGACCTTCGCAGCGGACATTGCCACCTCTCCATGTCCCCTCTATAACTAACTACCGCTCACAGATCATCCACACAAGCTACGCACACACATCACGACACGCCTATTTTAAAAACAGTCGGTTTCCTCCACTCTCTCAACTATTTTCAAGAGAGTAATTTATCTACATTGTATTGAATAAATATTAGATAGCCTAAATATCATGAAGTTTTAATTGGATTTGAAGTACGAGATTAGACATGAGACGTGATGATTACCACAACCACATTTATCACAAAAAAACGAGTTGGATAAACGTGGATATCATAAAAAGTGGATATCATTGTTGAAATATGCTACACCACAATTCTTTAATGGTCATTATGATCATTGAATAGTGATTTAGAAAAGAGTGTGGATCCATGAAGTGCGAATGAGCCGATACAGGATTTGATTGTGTGTGCGATTACACAAGAGTTCTATAAGGTAGAAAAGTTGGACTTTGTAAAAGAAAATTAAGGAGAGCCTGAAGCTGCACGGCTATTTGAAATGTGATAGATGCTGGAAAGTATCAATGAATAGATTTGTATATCGACCGTTGTCTATTAGGATCAGTAGAGCATACGTCCTTAGTCCTAACAATGTTCAAGTCCTCATCTGTTCAAATTAAAGTTTAGTTGTTCAGTCTCGCCCAAAGGTTTCGCCTATATTTTCAGGGCTTGACGGGAAATGAAACATTATAGATAGATATGGCAGCGTCCACTGACCTCCTATATAGAAGGGGTATCTGGATTTGTCAAAGATACTGGATTTGTTCTACTAAAAGAAGTCCTGCTATCATAAGAGATATAAAAAATTCATATGTAATGTAAATTAAAATCATTATAATTCTAAAATCGTCATGTATGATTTGTGCTGGCATAGTGACTAATATACTCCGGAATGGAGTTTTAACAAAATTCTTGTAATTCTTTTTTCAACTCATTCTTAAATTTACTAATTGGAAGTGTTCGGATACGGGCAGGTAAGATATTAAAAAGATGAATTCCTAAGCTCTTGACGCCCTTAGCGTAAAGTGTTGTTCTATGGCTGTGATCTCTATTTGGTCTCTTTGCCTTTTTTCGTATGCATGAATCATAGATCCTTAAATTAAGCTATTTTCGTTTTTTTAATAAGGCGAATACTTTCAAAAATGAAAAGGCTAGGCAGAGGGATAATCTGCAACTGTTTAAAATATGGGCGACAACTTGTTCGTATTGGTATAAGTGAGTTTATAAGAAGATTGAAGGATTTTCAAGCAAGAAAGAAGGTATCTGAAAGAAGGGGAAAAGAGAGTGAGAGAGATATGTTGTGTTCCTTGAGAGAGGATGATGGGAGCATTGGTAATGATATAAAGAACAATGGAAAATAAAAGTGGAAAGGATCAACACTTTTTGATACAATAAATTCAACACTTCATGATACAGCACAGAAGAAAAGACATTGAAAATAATTAATGATGGAAGCCTAATAGTTTAGATGATAAATTCGAAGAATTATGAAAATAATTCTAATAAATTTTAAAAATAAAAATAGTTGGAAGAAAGTATAATTATTATCGATAGCTGTTCCAGTGAACTAAAAATGAAAAAAATAAAAATAATTGGAAAAGTATAATAAATTATCAATAAATGTTCCAAAGAACTAGGTGAAAGGAGAATGAAAATTCAGAAGGGAGTGTTAAAAATTAAAAAAATGAAACATGTGATAAGTTAATTGATGATCAAGGATAACGTGGTTATGCACTTATTAAAAGGTTAAAATGAAACATTTAGAATTTAAAAGATAAGAAACCCCCGTCTAACGATTGTTGAAAAGAACTGGCTATTAGCCAACTTGTCAGCAATTTATATGATAATGTTTTACAGTATAAAAGCCACTTCATTTAAATCAGCCTCATTAGTTTTTTTTATTCAACATCTTTTACTCCGTCAACTATACGAGAAAAAATCCAGCGTTAACATTCACAAATATTGTAAATTAAAATCATGATAGACAGTGTAGCTGGATTAAAAAATAATAAACAAGTTTCTTTTGAAGTGTTGAATCACTTGTATTTAGGTACTGTAAAATAATGTTGATAAATGATCTACAAACGTTTCAACACCAAGTACCATAATAGAGATGCCGAAACGATGAGATAATTAGCGTTTTGAAAACACAGTGAACGTTCAAGAGGATGGTTGACTGTGCGTGGGAATAACGGAGAAGGGAACAGAGTATGAAATGTCATTTCAAAAACAAAGTCATTAGCAGATAGCTTCCATATAGAACAATATTATCAATGTTCTATTAATAGAACTCGTGATATATTCTTTGAAATCATTCAACAGAACAGTGAAATATCTGTTCCAACACATTCCATTGTGAACCGTTTATCTCATTCAAGTTATTAATGAGTTCAAATAAATACGTTACACTATTTTAACTTCAATAAAGAATATAGAATAATCTGATATAGTGCATTTCCAACAAATCTACAGCAGAATTTAATTAAATAAGGCTTTATTTTTCATCAAATGCAGTACAGTACTAGGGTTCTAGTACCATCATCATTATCAGTATTCAAAAAAGTAAGAGTAAGCAATAATTTGGTTGGAAATTAAGATAAAATGTTCTAGGATCAGAATGTATAAAGGATAATGCCAATTTAGTGAACTTATAAAACAAATATGACTATACTGTATACAGTATAGAATACTACATTAAGCAGGACTGTAGATCTGTAATTTATATGGTTACGATGTGAATGATGCATGTAGGCTACCTGCCACACATCATTATTGGGAAATAGCAAAAATGAAAACCCGGATTATTATATTATATTATTATACATATATCATGTAGATTATGTATATTATTAATGCGGAACTTTACAGGTTTCACTATCAAATTGGATCGGCCCGACAAGGACAATATTAAAAGAGAAGACCAAATCCAACCAAGATTGTAATTTCGATAAGATTAGCGCAAGAATATTGAAACTTTAGTGACGAGATACGAGAAAAATTACAGAATTGAAAGATCAACAATGTTTAGGAACAGTAAAATATTTTAGAATTATTCTGTTGAAATTCTCGTCAGTTGATCCGGCAGTTATAGAACAGATAGTTGAATAATATGAATTAACAACAATGAATTTGAGTTGGATTATTGAAATTTTGGAACAAAACAGTAGAAACCCCTTTAATGGAGTCAAGTTCATGAACTTGACATCATGGACAAACATAAATGATATAGATTGTTTTTAAATATTCTTAAACACCTCCTCTGAAGGTAAACAATCAGTGATAAAATCTGTAATTACTGTATTTTGTTGAATTGAACAATGCATAAATATCAGTGAATTGAACAGTTCATAAATATTGCATTATTGTGCCAAGAAGTGGAAATTTTTGCAAATTAACCGTGGAAAGAGAATAACTTTATGATAATGGACTTTATTGAAGGACAAAGTAGTTAGTTTGGTATGTGCAGTCGTTATGCAACTTCGACCTATATTGTTTGTTGTTTTTATTGTCAGACAGGGTCACAAACGCACGCACGTATTCAAGCACGAGCAAAAGCTGAAGATGCTGCTGCTAGTTTGAAAAATGAATAACCTTTCGGCCTTGTTGAACGCTAATGGCATTAACAACTTTTATAGAAGACAACTTTTGTTTTGTCATTTCTACAATAGAAAGTTTCACATTTTCCTGTTTCGTTATCAGCGACAAACCACTCCCAACCATACGATAAAAACAATCTGACAAGTTCGTCTCAAATCATAATATAATTAGGAAATGTTTTGCTTTCTTCGATATAAAAATACATCAAAACTAATAAATTTCCATAGTATCTTCGTGAAAAAACTGAAAGCTTGACAAAATTCTTAAAAATTACTTTTTTAAACAAAAATTTCTGTTTTAAAATTATTTTTCTTTTGTGTTAAATAACTTTAAATAAAATATTCTCCAGCCGATTATTAGAAAAGAATTATGCCAAAATTCTTGAAAAAATGTGTTATGACTTTATATTGTGAATTTTCTTATATTTGTATTTTTGTATTTTGGCGAAATAAAAATATTATTATTATTATTAATTGGACATTAATTTTTTTCTGACGATGCCCACATGAGTCTGAGACTTGCACGAGGGTAATAAAGTGAAATTCTCATACAATTCCACAATTATTTTTAATGAATAATTGAAGTCAGTTGTGACAAAAATTCAGTTGTCACATTAGTTGTTCATTATTATTACTTTATACGGAAGTACAATATAGAGATAGTGAAAGAAATAATAATTTTTATATAATTAAATCTGGCTGCAAACCAGATTACTGTATAGTACAAACACTTACATTTTAGTACATGCCTGTTATTTTAGTACTCATTTCGTTCTAGGAACTAGAGAGAGTACTAACTTTGATAGCTATTAACTTTATGTTTAATATTTCATTTCTTAATACCAGCCGAGAGAGAATAGAATAGAATAGAATAGAATGGCTGCCTTTATTTATTACCTGGGAGGGCGAAGTTAGAGCGCAGCCGGCCCTCTCTTCCACTTAACCCTCCCCTACAATTCTAATTAAGATAAGCATATTAGATGAACATAATTTTCAAAATAGAAAAACAAAACAAACAGAATAGCTGGAAAATAGGAGATTGAAACGATTATCAAAAAATTAAAAGAAAGTCACTCGAAAAGACTTATTAAACATTACTGTTCGGTGAGTAGGGACAGCCAGCAGATGGGAACCATGCCTTGTTCCACCACGGCCAACATCGCTCAAATAACGAAACCCTTCTGCCAAATACCTAGGAGATTTTGCTTTCAGAAGTTTGTGCATGAACTGGATTGCATGATATGATCTACTCTCATGCAGCTTCATGAGGTTAAGTCTGTCAAAGTATTCTGTCACATGGTCATCGCGTCTAAGATTGAAGATGAAGCGCACACAATAGTTATGTGCACGTTGCATCCTCTGTAAAAGTTGAACTGTCATGTCAAGTGTAACAATGTCACAGAGAGAGAGAGAGAGAGAGAGAGAGAGAGAGAGAGAGAGAGAGAGAGAGAGAGAGAGAGAGAGAGAGAGAGAGAGAGAGAGAGAGAGAGAGAGAGAGAGAAGCTGAGAAGTCAGCTAGCAAGTCTGGCAAGTCAGCTAACGGATAAAAGACACTAAAGGATACTAAAGTATACAAGACAGCTTGCAATATAAAACTTTTAAATCATGACATAACTTTTATTTATGAAAAATTTTGTTGCATAAGTTTTAAAAGAGGCTGTGATGCACTTATTGAAAATTCATAACACAATGAAGGGACGTAAAAGCTGGAGTTTGATAATATCTTGTTTCCTCTAGCAATTATCGAACTCTTCACAACATCAATTGTAACGGTATCATAATAACACAATACACAAATAATTCACAAATAGAAGGCGCACAATAAAGAGAGTGCACAGTCATTGCTTTAAAAAAAGCTGTAGTCTACTTCTTTATTGTGCGACACGTAATTGAATGCAAATAAATCTCTTTGTTATGCGATTGTTTAGTTCGCTATTGACATCGCTACCAGGTAGGCAGGAATTGCGTATGAGGAATAATGAGTGCCCTGAACGCCTGTGCATGAATAATGCCAACTATGGCCCATTTAAACCAGTCAGCCAATGGAACAAGCTTCTAAAGCCTCTACCGTTCATACAATGACGATATAATACAAAAACAATATTTTTGTGCTGTCGCTCCCTAGTAGGAAATGAATGTGATAACCTACATATTTTGAAATTATAAAGTTATAATTTTATACAATAAAACTTTGTAATATTGGCGCATTTTTATTGAATTAGCTAGCACCAGTTGTCGAGATAATTACTGTATAAGATGTAAAAGAGATTCAATTATTTTAAATTTATAATAAAATAATTTGCAGAAGAAAACAATATTAATTGGATTGTTTTCTCAAGCAAAAATATAAAAATAACTTTTTGTATTCCATCAAAATAAATTGGAAATTAATGTTTCTCCATTTTTTACCAAACGAATGAAATTTTTTAAACTTTTCAATAAATTCTCCATCTTCAATCACAAAACTAAATAAAAAAATAAAAATTGGAATCAAATGGTCAGCGATTGCTGCATTCTGGTTAATAATTGTTGCAAGAATTTAGTTGGTTTGTTAATTTTATTGACTTGAATTAAATCTGATAACCTATAGCCAAATAACAACCATCTTTGAATTCCTTAGTCTATGCTATAACTATACTGATCTTATTTTTAAGAAATGAAAATTAATAGTGATATCTAATTCTCACTTAATATTTTCAATTTTTCCAATTCAAGTAATCAGCCAGTGCTTTCTAAGAATTAAAATAGAAAGAGTTGCACATAATAACATAGGATTGATTAATCAAATAGGCCTATATTGATCAACTCAAAAAAAAACTGGCGCTAATTTATTGAAAAATGTTGTTATCAACATTAGTTTAATTTTACTCTTCCTGTATATCTTCCTTAAAAATATATAATTATTATTGAATAAACCAAGTGAATATCAAACAATATCCATATTCAAGATTCTTTATCTTTTGACAGGAAAAGGAGCACCTTTTCAACGAGAAACTTTTCCTGACGTTAAATGCATAATCATACAACAGGCACCTTTTATGTGATAACAATCTCAATTGCCCTTGAACAGAATGAATAATTAAGGGGGAAAGAATGGTGCTATTCAGGCTAGCATTTGAGCAGGTGATGAGCATATATGAGTGAGGGGATGAGCCAAGGGGGTTTGGACTATAAGGAGGGGTGACGGAGGAGGAGGTGGTGGAGGAGAATGCGGTAGAGGAGGAGGAAGAAGAGTAGGAAGAGTATTCGTGTTTGGCAATTAAATGACACGTAGTACAGCCTAAATAACAAAACATAAAAAAACAAGAATGAGTGAGTGAATGTAAGTGGGAATGGGATGGGCGAACAAAGCGGTAGCTAGCAGATGTTATTCAAGATTATTCACCTGCACTAAACTACAGAAAGGTGGACGACCTTTCAAATTATTTTGCCAGCACCAGTCGTACCTAATAATGCTAGCACGTTCCTTATTCCTTATTTCTACGTGTCATGCTGCTATATTATTCATCATACTGCTCTTGAAATTATGGTTTCTCTATTGTAGTTCATTTGTATTTTTTTTTTTTTTTTTTTTGTAATAAACTGAAACAACATTTACCATATTGTTTCTAATTACTATCTATTACCAAAATCGTAACTAGGCCTCTGGGGCCCGGGGGACGAAGTAAATACGGGGTCACATTTTTTCAAGTGTATGCATTTTTTATTTATTTATTTTGACAAAATTACAACAAATGTAAAGGCGCAAAAGACTCAAGTCCAAAACTGCTCCCTTCACAAAAATGCCCCTTTTACACGTTTGAGCGCCCTTTGTGGGGCCCCTTCTTGGTAGGGGGGCCGGGGCAGTTCTACGACTGCCCCAGCCTAGCTACGGGCATTGATTAGAACGCTTTAAAATTGGTGTAATCCAGATGCCAGACTCAGCTTTTAAATCAATTTAATTTTTATTCACTGTACTGCATTTGCCTGTGTTCCTGATAGTAAGTAGTAAGTTATTAAGATTGCATTATGAAAATGCTCTCTTACATTGTAACAACTGACAAAAAAATAAATACGAAAATATATGTAAATAGGAATATATATGTAAATACGAACCAGAAGGCTTCTGCATTACAAAGCGACTCACCTGAAATGGGGAAAGATTCTTTTAAAAAATTGGCTCTATAAACTGTAAGAAAACTATACTACTAATATTTTCAACTTCTGTGCAGTACACCGAAATGGGCACAATAAATGGACAGTTTTATTTTATGCACAATGAACCTAGAAAAACTAGACACAAGAAACTGTAGAGCAGCTACATTATTAAAAATCGCATTTTTTAGAGAACAGAAATTGGCACAATACAGGACAATAAATGAACAGTTGGGTACAATAATACAGGCACAATACAATTAGCACACCCAATTTATACGTAACAAACATCGGCACATTACAAGGCTTACATGGGCTGTTAGACTCAGAAATAAAGGCCCTCTACACTGTAGAACAACTTTATTTTGCAGTCATATTAGGGTAAATGTTTATTTCAGACTTCTTTCAGGATCTGCATCCAGTGGCGGATTAATGAATTTTTATGGGAGGGGGCGACATACCCTAAAAATACCCGGACTTCGGGTATGGAATAAACCCCTCGGGTTCGGGGGGGGGGGGGGGGGGAATAAAAATTTTGAAAATTTAGTAGCCTTTAACCGCATTTTACACCAATCTAGCACTTAAAATGTAGTAGAAATATATTTTTTTTGTGTTTAAGAACAATCAAATTTTTCTTAACTAGAGTAGTTTATTTCTGTATATTCATCTGAAATTATGAATACAAATTGTTTTATACAATACAATATGTCTTGAACAAAAATTGCTTTGCTAGCTTAATTTTTATCAAAAATAACAGAGAGCAGAGTCTAAGCAATTTATTCATGATCGTGATGATTTTCAAACCTATATACATTTATACATACATATTACTTTCAACATTCTTTCATGTTTCATAATACCAGTACTACAATGAATACGTATTAGGTCAAAAACAGAGATGTATCTTATATGCCCCTACCTATTCTATAAAAGGGAAGTGATAGCCGCGAGCCGTAGCAGGTATCTGTTCAATCAGAGAGATAAGCTGCGTTCTCATAGGTCCTGTTCGTAACGGTAACCGATTAGATTGGCCAGCAAAAAAGACACTGTTTTCTGCTGTAAAATCACTTCACGGTGGTTCGGAACCCACCTAAAACTGTAGGTCCAACTCATCAATCACCATCATCCAACTCATCACCCACGCACAGGTCTCAGACCTATGTGGGCTTCATTCTCCAAAAAAAAGTAATCTTATTTAAACTTTTTTCACTTTATATAAGATTTCCTTCATTCTCTGTCATTTGTGAATTCTTCATTGAATTATAATTATGTCGATAACAACAGTTAAAGATAAAGTACAGGTAATATAGAAAATAAGACAAAATACCGTGATAATACTGTATGTCAATACCCGAGTGGTAAGACAAGTGGGAGGTATTCCGTCTGTCATAGATGTGGCGGGACAATTAAAATTTATTTGTGTTACGTGTCGCATGTGTTACCCTTTTTAATTTTTTAAAATGTGCAAGCACTCGGGGGGGCGGTCGCCCCCTCCGCCCCCCCCCCCCTTTAATCCGCCCTTGTCTGCATCATGGTTTGAAAACTTGAACCCTTCCTGAGATACGATGTAATTTAAAGCTGATTTGAACTTTTAGTCTAGTCATAAGTTACATTAGAAAAAGTCCTAAACCCTTAGTATAGATCTCACCCAAATCAATCATATCAGAAACAGAATTTTTCCTGAAACCAAATTTAATTCACTCATCAAGAAATATAGACCTCACCCAAATCTGCCATTATATCTGAAACAGAATTTTTCCTGAAACCCAATTTAATTCACTTATCAAGAAATCACCAGCTATTACAGATAGGAGGAGGAACAGAAAGCTATCACAGCAAGAACAAATCCTTGGCAATGGCACAATAAGGAAACGCCGGTCTCCATTCTCCGCTCGCCATCTCGCCAATCGACATCATTTACAATCAGGTCTGGCAACTTTCGACGACCACGTTGCAGCAGCAGCAGCAAACATTTACGTAACAATTTCAGCTCAGCCTAGTGGCTGGTGCTTGCAAATGACGACCACCATTTATTTATCGACTTATGTGGGCCGCGCGTGTCTTACTTGATTACTATTATACTATTTGTGCTAATTATATACTACTTAAAATAGACACTTATCGCATTTCCCCCTAGCGCCTAGCCGTTGCTTTTAGCAAGGCATATAATATTAGAAATATGAAATAATGCTTATTAAAGTACTAGAAAACTGACGGGACATAACGACCAATCGTAATTTGGACCCATATAATATTTCTAATGCGTTTTCTTGGTTCAATCGAAATGCAACCAAAACATTGTCGTGTAGATATTTTTAAATGTAACATCAACTGCAACAGGTGTTGCAGGCTGTAATAATATATTCAATTTATAGGCCATAACTGAGTAATTCAGGAGCTATATAATTTCATTTCAAATTACATTTTTAACAACACTGAGAACAAAGCGCTCAATATATTTAGTATAGTGTGTATGTGTTCCAGTAACAAGTAGGAGTAACACGTGTAACAAGCAAAAATCTACCACGTCCTAAAAAAATGAATCTAAAAAATATTCAAAATATTGAGCATGTACCTGAAATTGAAGAAAAAAGTGCAATTTTTTGTTCTATATGCAAGCAATCATGCAGCTCTTCAAAAGTTCGAAGCACAGAAGAGAATCAATCTAACCTAAAAATTAGATTATAATTAAAATTAAGTTAATCATTCAAGTTCAAAGCACAGAAGAGTATCAATCTAATCTGAGAATTAGAAGTTAATCATTCAAGTATGTATACTGTAATTGAATTTCGTTCTAAACTGAATAAGAATTATCCTAATAAATTATATTTATCTAAATAAGAATTCATATCAACACTTCTTCAGAATTCGAATATGCTCGGCTCACGTCACGAAAAACCAAACAACAGCTTCAGTCTAAATCATATCAGACTATTTATGTATACTATACAGGTAAAGATAAAAATTCTATACAGGCCTATCTACAATACAACACAGAACGAGAGCCACAAAAAAAAATGATTAAACCCAAATAGCCTACAACCGATTTTTTCTTTTTTCTACCACATAGACTGAACAATCATGTTCTACAGCTTCTTCTACTAGTCGCCATTACTAAAAATTTGATCAAAACAACTACGAAATGAACCAATTTTCCATTAAGAGATTTCTACTTTCAAATTAGGGTTTCCTTGATTCACTCGATCTATACGACCGCATTATTTGAAAGCCAAAGTTAATGGAATTTTTCACTGGTAGATTACAGTACCACGACGTTGATTATCATTGAAATTCGTGAATTAAAAAGTACGCTACTGGATATTGGTAATTGGTGAATTCTTCCCTTTTTCCGATTTAAATAAAAACGTTTTTTTTTTTGTTTTTTTTTTGAGGATGAAGCCCACATAGGTCTGAGACCTGTGCGTGGGTAATGAGTTGGATGATGGTGATTGATGAGTTGGACCTACAGTTTTAGGTGGGTTCCGAACCACCGGGAAGTGATTTTACAGCAGAGAACAGTGTCTTTTTTGCTGGCCAATCTAATCGGTCACCGTTACAAACGGGACCTACGAGAACGCAGCTTATCTCTCTGATTGAACAGATACCTGCTACGGCTCGCGGCTATCAAGATACAGTTTGTTAAGATACAGTAATTTGTTAATCCCATTAAATCTTTCCAACAAAACCCATATCAATTTGATAGAGAAGATTAACTGAGATTAAATGCCAACACACAAGTTTTATTTCAGTTGGCAGTGCCAAATTCTTTTTCTGAGTTTTAATATGAGTTGTGGCCGATCTTAGTTTAGACCTTATTTCACTCAATGCCCCGCTCTCCACTTCCCTCCCACTCAATAGTCAGTCGTTCACAAGTTCAGCAATGGCGTGCTTATTCATAGAGCATATTCTCTCACCTTCCACCTATACCTATACCACTCACTCTTTCATTCTCTCTCCTTTCCTCTCTATCTCTTTAACGAACGCACAAATAATATTTGCATCAGTCTACTATAAATTACTTCCATTTAACTCCTAGTTACTCTTATTTTGTCTTCCTCATAAATGGTCCTCCATCTTATACCCTTATTCCTACCATAGTTTCCTCCTCCTCCTCTTACCACTAACTAATAGTATGTTTCACAATAATTCTTCATGTAAATTCTACTTACTGTTTTGCAATAATTTCAGAAATTCATTACAAGAGATGAATTTAAAAAATTGAGAATGATTTTTAAATATTTGGTAGAAAGTACAAGGCAAATTCTATTAGATATAAAGCTACTTTGTACAGAAACAGAAAAATCAGTTTTTGAAACAATAGTTTACCATTTCTGGATGGTTGCACTCCATAAAGTAGACTTCCCGATCATACAAGTAATAAGCAGCCAATGATTATTGAACCTTATACAACTCATGCCACATTCCACATTGCCTGAAGTTAAGGGATAAACAGTTGAGTGCAGCCTATGTAGGCCCACTCAATTACAAGTACTGTTCAGTTACCTACTTGGTTATCTTCAATTTCAAAAATATTCTTTCATTTCATGTGACATAATTATATTTAAAAAAAACTTCCTATCACTAGTCAAAAAAACCTGGCCATTCAAGTTGTACGTTTAGTTATCAATGATTTATCAGTAGACCAAAATAAAATTTCTAAAATTGCAAATCAAGTATTTTTAAGGCAACATTTTTACTAACCATTAGGGGTAATAATAAATCCCCATGAATGCCACCACTGTTATCCAAAATACTGAACCATGAAACACTAGTGGACTAAATTGGAGCAGAAAATATTGGCAGCGAATTGGGGAGTTACTAGTTAGCAAGACGTCACCAGGCAGACCTGAGCAGAGACAAAGATAGAGAGTGCCAACTTGAAATTCCCATGTGCTGTTTTACGGTGTTTGTTGGCGGTTTTTAATAGGTGATGTTAGTGTGCGTGTGTGTGTGTGCGCGCGTTGGCGAGCCAAATTTACGCGCTTCCTGGCTGCCCGTTCAGACAACACTGTCACCGGGAAAACCTGTCACTTGGCAGGCGAGGCGACCATTGCGCCCAACCGCTAATGAATTATTGCATCCAACTAAACGCAATGGCACACTTTCATAGCCATCGCTTTTAAATTCTCAACAGTGCGCAGCCTACTTTATCCTATTTTCAACCTTTTATTGCCTTTTGTCAATTTATTTAGTGAATTTGTGAACTGCTGAAAACGGCATACATAACTGTTTACGGCAGAATACATAGTACAAACAAAAATCTATTCGATTTTGATTCTAATGCATAAACGACAAAATTGGTCATAATGTTCAAAAACCTGCGGTGAATAGAAAATGAATTAATTTAATAAAGAATTCAGAAAAATATATCAAATATTATGCCTATGAACTGTACTGTACTATGAAATAATATAGTTGATCTCTCGTTGCGGACCTAGCCTAGAGGTTGGTGAGAGAAGAAAAAATATTCTTTCTAGATGAAATCTTCAGCCACGGACTGTCAACAGCTATGTAGAATAAAATTCAATAATTCTATACAAATGTTTTAAATATTCATTTTTAGCCTTCTTTGGAAAATCTATCCTATTTTTTGAACTAATTTTATCTTAAAACAGTATTCAATACGTATAAAAGCAGTCTACATCTTCCTTTTGGAAGGATAAATAGCATCTAAATAAATGAAAAGGATTAAAATAATATAATTTGGTGATGAAATCGGAAAATCTTTCAAATATTCTGCGCAGTGTCTGCGCTATAGAAAGCCATCACAGTTCATCTTCTTGCGAATTGGTAATAAATAGGAAAGTCCTGAATCGTGTATAAATTTGTTTATATTGAAGCTTGAGTCACAGTATATAACAATAACTTAGGTACAAGGTGTGTGCTATATCCACACCAGATCAATCAATATTCGGGCGTGTGAAAAATGCTTTATTTAGACCAAAAAGAGGTACCCGACGCACAATTCTCACCTCAAATCCTACTTCAGGCTCAAGCCATGAATTTCGCGAGGGAAAAGACCAGTTGCACGAGAAGAGTCAGAGTATTGGCATAATGCAGACCTATAGTTGATTACGAGTAATCAGTATGGCTGGCATTGGGGTACACACAAGACAATATTATTATAACATAAATCAGCAATTTGGTAAGCAATTCTCAGCACTGTAAATGAATCAGTTTTCACATAAACCAGCTGAATTCCACAAATACTGTATTGTTTTACATTTATCAGACAATGATAGCTGACATCATCAGGCTAAAATAATCGAATAATGTGATTCCAACAATGCTAAATCATGTAAAATAGTGCGGAGATTATTGCCCTATATAGACGATAATGTACGTGATTAATAGCAATAATTATAACTCACGACCTTTGTCATTTACAGAAAAATCGGTTGGAGATTGACGAGAAAAAACATAATATTTGAATATCTATAATTATGAAATTGAGATAACTGCAAACTACTGCGAAAACAGGAAGCAGCAATATTAATTTTAATCGTCAACTTGCAATAATTTTCATCTGAAAATAGAACCTTTAAATAATGATCATGTACTGTGCGAGACTAAGCTCCGTGTCCCTGACGGCTGAAGAGGAGAGACGAAGAATACTATGCTGGGCAGCGCGGACGCACGCACAGAGACGCACAATTGCATTGCTTTTGCGATGACATAGTGCATTCCTCCGAGGGACACGGAGCTCATTCTCGCACTGTATGTTGATATTGATAATTAATTCTATACAAATGTAACCAAACTAATGGTTTTTCTTAAATGTATATTGTCAGTTGTAATGACTTTGGTGAGATAAAAAAATAAACAAATTGAAAGTATTGAGACTTGATATTGTCACAATCACATTTATCATGAATAGACAATTATTGAATATTACGAATTGACAATAAATTAAGGTGCTATAGTTTCGGCATTCTCCATCAACTAAGAGTTCTGGGATACCGGAAGCTGCACTAGGACTGACAGCTCTACAATGAAAACTAATGGTTTTTAATGAACACCGGTACAGCACAGCACCGCTTTCAGTGACCGGCCATTCATTGAAAACCATTTATTTGGTTTAAACAGCTTTCCCAGAACTGCTCACCCCAGCGCATCACCCACTATTATAAAACAGCCTAATAATACTGCTTAATAAATTGGCGGAAGCTATTAGCTAACAGAATGGGAGCCTCGATACGCTGAACCTTGCAACGTTGGAAATCTGTAATTAGCTGAGACTTGACACTCACTGGTAACAGGTGGAGTCTCTTCACAAATCCTTTCTTGCAACTTCATTTACTTATCCTTACTGTCTTTGCTTTCTTATTTTAATTACTCCCTTTACTTATGACTTTTACTCCATACGTACAACTGAACGTCTGAACCCGTATACAAGTAAATGTTTACAAAGATTTAAAGAAAAACAGAAGTTTTCCTGCATGAAGAGATTTTTTTTTGGAGGATGTAGACCACTTAGATCTGAGACCTGTGCGTGGATAATGAGTTGGATGATGGTGATTGGTAAGCTAGACCTTCAGTTTTAGGTGGGTTCCGAACCACCGAGAAGTGATTCTACAGCAGAGAACGTGTCTTATTTGTTGGTCAATCTAATCGGTCACACTTACGAAGAGTGCCCAGGAGAACGCAGCTTATCTCTATCTGATTGAACAGATACCTGCTACGGCTCACGGCTATCACTTCCCTAATAATTCAATGTTCTTGAAAATACAACTACAGCTAAATACGTGTAAAAGTACAAGACTTACAATATATTTAAAAACATAATAATGTAACTATTGAAGAAAGGTAGAAGGTAACTTCAAAATTATTACTGAATAATAATAATAACTAACAAACCAATCGTCATTGTGCCATAACAAAACTGCAAAAAAATGAGGAAGAATTCAATCCACGACAGGGAAAAATTTCCACACTATCAGGAACGGAAATACTGAACGGAAAACTAGAAAGAGGTATTTACAATCAGGAGAAAGAAAGTGCTCAAACTGGTTGGCTTTCAATTAGGAATACAAGAGTGGCAAATAAAAAGTGTTCTTCCAAGTACAGTATATAGAGAAATAAAAATAATCTACGAAACTTTCTGGTTGCTATTGAAAAAAGAAAAAAAAATTAAATACAAAGATGAAGAGTTGCAGATGATAAAACATTGTAATAAAACAAGAGAACCGGTTAGCACACTAAGATAAGAGAAGTGCCTGCCTGCCTTCTGGAGCATTACTAAAATAAAAATGAAAAAGAAAAAACTGGTTTACAGCTCATTCTTGTTCCAGAACACCATTCTTGGTATGCACATATCGCCTAGGTTGTAAGATGAATGATACATTATTCTCAACAAATCAACTATTCCATGCGACAACCGCGACAATATGAACGCAAAAAAATCAACACATTCTCGTGCAGTACTGCAAAAATTCTTAATGTGCTAATTCAATTGTGTAGACATGTAGACTATATGAAAGTATTGCAATTAAATGAAGGTTTGAAATTGATAAAACTCATGCTAGAATGGACTGTTCCGTTCAAAATGCATTACGTATTGTGTTTTGATAAGAAATGTAAATAAATTTTGAATTTTTAAATATTAGGTTGGCAATAAGGTGAGACTGGCAAGAGGATGGAATAGAATGAAGGGAAGAGGAGAGAGAGTGAGAGAGTGAGAGAGTGTGTGTGATTAGAGAAATTGACTCTGAATGGAGGAGGCATTATAGTAGAAGTTGCTCATGCTAAAGTATCATGAGGAAAGAGTATCTATAATCATAATATATGTTATATGGAGCATAGGGCAATCTACTAAAAACAACTCAAATCTCAACTCAAAAAACTCAATCTGAAATAAATTTATTAAACTAAAATAAAATTTATCAATTTTGTTCCAGTAACCTATAAGTTGGTAGTACTGATCTACTAACTACACTGATTTTCCATTACTTTAACTTTCTAACAATGCAGCTTCAACTGCCGCAGGAGACTGAAAACTCATAATGGGGTGAGATATAATCGCAATTTGTGATACAAGCTGAAGAAAATAAATTGGCAAGAGACGTCAAAACAAAATTTAGCTTAGTTTGATTAATGCAATAAGATTTAATTAAATGAATTTTGATTTTATTCATAAAATTGTAATTTAAATTACAGATTTAAATAAAATTATAGATTTTATTCAATGAATATTCATTTAATTCAATAAATTATCTTAATAAAGCACAGTATTTAAATGAATTTTTATGATTATGTAGTATTGCATACATTTCACGTCCAAAAGACCTGCGGGGTTGCACAGTATAATAAAATTCTGACTGTGCAATAAAACTGAAGAAACCTTTTCATTTCAGCTTATAGTGTAAGTAATCTACACCACAGTAACCTTCTCATTTCACCTTGTAGTGTAAGTATCTACTATGTTAAATCAGCATGAAAATAATGAAGATGACAGAATGAGAATAGTTAAAAAGTTCAAGGGAGTTCAAATTCACATCATTTGCATGAAAGTGACATTTAAATCAAATGTGAGCGTGTGAGCGTGTGTGAGTGGGATGAGGAGTGGAACAAAAGACACGGAAGTTAATGAATAAAAGAAGCCAGTCCAATGCTGGACTAATTGCTCACATTGACAGTGACGAGATGAGAATGCTAAAAAGTGCCAACAACAACAAAAAAGTCTCGTTTCGAAACTTTTTTCTTTTAAAAGTGCATGCATAAATTAAGTTTTAAAAACGATTGGCTAATTAACTTCTGCTTCGTCTTTTATTTAGACCAGATTTTCCGTCAAGTTTGAAAGATAACCTTCTCTATTTAGCATAAATAACGAACGGAATAAATTAAGGAGAAAAAGTGAAGCAAAGATTTGCAAGAATGTTCGGAGGAATTTTGTATTAAAAGCTGTTTGTCAAAAAAGAAGATATTTGAAGACTTCTTTTTAATGGGACATGAAAATCGGGGAAACATTTTGGACAGGTTGAATGGAAAGCACATGAATTTTCAGGAATTTAGTGTAGATGAAGTGGAAGTGATATAAAAATGTTGATGAGCAATGATGCAGAGCAATTTTTTTTTTATTTTTATTTGCAGAATCGATTGCAGGATAGCAGGAACTAATTAGTTCTGAACTCTCACCCAGCGGACAGGAATTTCCTTTGCTGGGTGCCAAGTTTTACTTTACTTTTGTTTTAAATTGTGTGCGTAAGAAAATACTTGTATACAATTTCTCTGTTTGATTACAGCATACAGATGTATTTTTTTGTATTATATATCAATGAAATATATCTTGTTCTTATTGTGAAAAAAAAAATTAAATACTGAGCTGAGGATATACAAGGAAAGAGGCCGAGATGCATTAATAAGACGAAAAATATTTTAAAAAAACCAACAAAGATACGTATAAATGAAAGGGATGCGATTTTAGAAATTAAGAATATGAAAGAGAATAAAATTACAATGAGTGACAGGAGAACGATACACAATAATTGTTTAGCATAAAACAATAAGATTCATAAAAAATTGCAATTTTAGATTTGTTTAAAATAATAAATTGAAATAAGGTAGAGTACTATTGAAAATATGATCCAAATTCAGAGTCCAATCATCAACTTTAAAACCTTAACGTTAAAGAAAAAAAAATTGTGAACATATAAAGATACTTGCGACTAAAAACATCGTACGGTACAAATGTTTTACGACCGTTTGAAAACTATAAAACAAATACAGAAAAGAGATTAAAACATCATTAAAAGCTAACTAGATGTCTAACTAGCTAATAGGATGCATTTGATTTGTAACAGTGAATAGGTTTTAAATACTGTATTACTGAAAGATGGCAAACTTAAAATATTACTTGGAATGCAAATTAATTAGCATGCAAAACTCTTCTCCGACCTGACTATAAAAAAGAAGCAACGAAAAATTCCATTCAAGAGGATTGCACGAGGCCGCACAAAGAAGAATAAAAAACAACAAATTTAATGAGTTTTTCAAGGCCCACCAGGCCATTGTCAAGACGAATACATGGAATAAATGGCCTACAGGAGGAGAGCAGGTGAATCAAATCAAGAGCGTGCAACGCCATAATAGGAACATTCTGACGGCAAAATACCAAATAAAAAAGCTGATGTCAGCAAATTTCGTGATCCACTATTAATAGCTTATTTATGCGGGAATCTCAAATTGATAGTACGGCGATACTTGAAAATATTAAAGGTTTCAACACCATAGACGAGCCGAAGCTTCACCAATTTTTATTTATACAACATAAATAGGAAATAACTAGTAAGGTAAGATAGATAGATATTTATTTAGATAGATAGATATTTATTTAGATAGATAGATATTTATTTGTTAATTGTCACTAGGCTTATCGCCTATGGTGACATACATATTAAATATACAAATGCAGAAAAAATAATAATAATGAAAATAAAATTAAAATGAAATAAAACAGATACATGGATCATAAAAAACTTGTTGTATACATAAACTACCGCTGCAAAATTGAATTGAACTTGAAAAAATTATAGCTCTTCATTCAGAAAGTTGAAAAGTCTGTATTTAAATGTTTTATAGGTAGGTGAAAATACAATATTCAATGGCAAGAGGTTCCAAAGTCTTGAGGCAGTAGCAGTGATGGACTGATTGTACATGACTGTACGTTGATTTGGAATCTGAAGGAAGAATTCATGCTGCCGTGTGACCCTAGAATGAATGTTTGCAAGAAGAGTAAACCTATCCTTCAAATATTGCGGACCTTTCCTCTCTACAATAAGGCGATATGTAGTACACAACAAGAAATACTTCCTTCTATCCTTCAACTTTAACCAACGCAGCCTTCTATAGTAGGGTGTAATGTGATCATCCATTCTTGCATCAAATATGAAACGAATAGCATCATAATTTAGAGCGGATGATTATGATGATAAAAAATGCTTTGATAATTCTGTAAAGGAATTCCGTACAGAGCTTGCACAGAGTGACATCAATCTCGATGACAATCAGCAAATTAAGCACATACTGTGGAATGGTGGTAATGCTACTGCAGTCTGTCATACACCATTCCACAGTATGGGTTTGATTTCGCTATGGTGATTATCATCGAGTATTGATGCTCCACTGTGCACTTAAGCACACTTGAACCTTAAATTTAGCGGGGTTGAGCTTTATCTACATTAATTATTTGATATCGTGTACTTATGAGACCGGACACTCCTGATCACAAAATATAAAGAGAATTAATTCTAAGCTGACAGCCGAGTGCCGTAGCAGGTATCTGTTCAATCAGAGATAAGCTGCGAAATTCCTTGGCCATCTTTGTAACGGTGACTGATTGAATTGGCCAGCAAAAAGACTCTGTTCTCTGCTGTAAAATCACTTCCCGGTGGTTCGGAACCCACCTAAAACCGTAGTTCCAACTCATCAATCACTATCATCCAATTCATTACCCACGCACAGGTCTTAGACCTATGAGGGCTTCATCCTCCGAAAAAAACTTCTATAAAAATTCTAAAATAAGGAAGAAAATATAAAAATTTGGTCACTAGAACCAAAAGTTTAGGTGAAATCATTTGAAAATTCGATCCAACATGTGGAATTGAATAGAAGAGACGTTTAAAGCTGGAATAGACTACTATTGCATTATCGGCTAAGGTAATCGGTATGAAAAATAAGAGAAGCTTGAAGAAAAATACCGCATGAAAGAAGAGAAGATGAGTGTGAGAGAGAAACTGAAGTAAAGGGGCAATAAGAATATTTTTAGATTCAGATAGAATGTATTTGTTCACCTGAATTTGTAAGTAGAATAATGACAAGCGGAATACATATCTTTGATTTTTGATATGACAAAAGTTCTTTTGAATTCATGAGATAATAATCAAAACAAAAGCTCAATCTTAGTAGCCTATATACATTTACAATAGACTATATATTATTGCATTTTCGTGGGATGTGTAATGGTAAAGATAAAGAAAGGCACTACCGTACTACTACTTTAGAGAAGAGGATTGTTTAAAGACCAAGGACAATAGAAATAGTAGTGGCAATATAGGGATAACAATAGAAATTCTAGGGTAATTTTCGTTCTTTAGTGCCAAACATTACAACAGTACGTTGGGCTGTGAGATGATGCAATTACATCCACTGATAGAGTTAAAGATAGAGAACATGGAACTACCGCATTAGGCAGAAGTGCATGCAACACGCTTACGAAAATAGAGCCTATATAATCAGGTGGGGTTGGGTTAACGAGCTAGGATGCGCCAATGCCAGAGAATATAACGGGAACAGAAAGCTCGTGAATGTTTCAAGTCGTATCTCATTATTAGACTGGCACATCCACATCGCTGCCTGTTTAATTACACACGTTTAAGCCTAAGCACGTCACAGGTGTCTGCTTACTTTAGCTCAACTACTTTCTATACTTAGAACGGCGAATTTTTAGAACTTTTCTTTTCGATTTTAAAGCCGAGTTAAAGTGAATTTGTGAAGATTAAAGTGAAGTTAAATTACAGACAACCCAATTAACAAGGCTTTCCTGAGGTGAGAGGTTTGAGGCTAATTAAATTGTACTACGGATTCAATAAAGTTTATCTTTACTCACTTTCAATGACCTGTACTACTACTTCAAAACAAAAAAACTATCAACTTAACATCAACCAGCCTTCTACTACTTCAACATCTGAATAGTATTTTTTTCTAGCTGATAAAGGTCACATGAGAAATGAAGTAAAGATAGATAGTAAAGAAAGAAAGATGGAGTTACGTATGGTTGACTTAGTTTTTGGTGAGTTTCGAACCAACCGGTCAGCGATAATATAAAGCAGAAAACGTTATTCTATAGCTGCCGATCACCCTTCCCAGCGCAGTCTCGAGCAGACGACTGAATATTACGACCGTCCTGACACGAGAGTGTGGCCAACATAGTCCTAGTGAAGCATCCACTTTAGGTAAGGAGTAAGGAAGCTCACTAATACCTTTTAATAACTGATGTATACTTAAAAAATCACATTCTGCAAATACTATGATCCTTACAATTTAAATTAAGGTTTTTATATGAGTAATGCTCACAAAAATAATAACAACTTTCAAAAGAGATGCACTTAAAATGCCAGATAAATCTATGGTTAAAATACCTCAATTAACGTCCAGCTAATTATGAACAGCAAACTCACCTGCAAGCAAAACAAAATATTCTTTACATTCAAGATATAGACAAAATAAATATTAAATGTAATGCAATAAATCTGGTAGGTTACATACAGAGATATCATTAGCTTCATGAACATACGTTTATAGCAATGTACATAAATGCTAATCAGCTTTCAATTTATAATACGTATTCATTACACTAGCGTTTCATATGTATGGGCTAATACATGTTTGTATGCATATGTATTATGTATGGTTCAATAAATTAATGGGTAAATTGCTGAATAACCAAAAATGCATGCTAAATCTACTGTAATCAGGAGAAAATGATTCAAACACTTGATGGGAAAAGATTATGTAAATCGAAGATTGGATTAAGGATAAAGGATTAAAGATTAGATTGCAGTTTAGCTCTCTTAGTTTTCTGTGGTAATAGTGAGTTCAAAATAGAATTGCACCTACGTACTTTTAAACTAATTAACCTTTCCAAGCATCAATCCGTTCGTCCCAAGGATTGCTGTGACCATAATTTGGAAATCGTTTCACAAAATTACTGTGCAGCCGCATAAATTGAATTTGAAACGCAATGAGGGCCAACTGCAGTAGACGGTCTTCTATTTGTCACCTGTTTCAAGCACATTAAGTTCCCAAGATGGTAGAAGCACATGCAGTACTTCTTTATATAAAACAGCTATGGGCAGGGGTTGAACAATAGGCTAATACACGTTGATTTATAATCTAGATAACATAAAAATTGCAATGAGACAATCAGACGTATTGGATCAAATCATTGGAACGATTTCAACCCAGTTAAAATTAAAGCTTTCATCAAATTAAATATTCTTTCATTTTTATATCACAACAAGACTATCTTATTGCAAGAAGGACTGAAGGTGTTACTGAAGTGCTGCAGATAATAGAGGGTATGACAATGAGGTCATACAGTGAGCTTCACTAATAGGAGAGCTCAAGAAATGCAGTTCTTCATCTTAATAAAAAATAAGATCAATATTATTACTATCGTTCCATTCTTCCATTTAAGTGACATCCGAGTGCCGTAGCAGGCATCTGTTCAATCAGAGATAAGCTACGAAACTCCTGGGCGCTCTATGTAAGGGTGACCGATTGAATTGGCCAGCAAAAAAGACTCTGTTCTCTGCTGTAAAATCACTTCCCGGTGGTTCGGAACCCACCTAAAACTTTAGGTCCAACTCATCAATAATCATTATCCAATTCATTATCCACGCACAGATCTCAGACCTATGTGGGCTTCATCCTTAGAGAAAAAAAAAGAAAAACAAATTATGCTGGTCCACCCATCCACCTATTTAGGGCAATGACAATTTGAGAAATTAATGCCATAGATCTGAAAAAAGAATAACGTTTGTATAGGATCTATCTTTATAACCTTTGGTTTTTCTTCAGATAAAAAAATTCAAACTGGATTTGTTTACTATATTTTTGTACTCTTTTTTTCAATAAGTCTTATTTTTATCTTTTTATAATAACAATTTAATATGTATAATTATGTGAATTTTTCTCTTATAAATTAATTTTTTTCTCTTGTATTTAAAAAAAAAATTGTAAGCTCACGATCAGACGCAAGTCTTGTGAGCAATATGTGATTCTAATGTACTGTTCTTTTTTCGGAAATCATTGTGTATTAATTTATTCACAGAACAAGTTGTACAAGGAGTCAATAAATTCTTATCATACCATGTATAGGATTCATCATACCACAAATTTCATAATAAAAGAAAAATGAAGGGAATTAGTAACTGGATACTGATCTAAACAAATAAAACAGTACCGCATAGGCAGTAATGATCCGCAGTTTTGGCATCACCATATGTGAGTGAAGGCACACACTGACTCATATAATCGCCTAGCTACACCCAGCTTTTTTACAAGTCAATAAAAGTATGTGTGTGAACTGTGAAGGCAACACTCACACTCTAGTAACACAGCGAACAGTAAAGAATCAAGATGAACGAGGGCCAGTATATTTGGGTTGGGAAGGATGTGGCCGTTTGGCAACTGGCCAAATGGACATTTGAACCCGGCCCAGACATAGCAAGCGTTCTTCAGCTGATGCACCAAACACACTCAAACATTAAAACTAATTATCTCGTAAATTCCCAGTCACTTTTTCTATTTTTCTCAATTATCCCTGCATCGTTGTTTACAACCCACCGACATCTATCGAGCTATTACCTGATGCGTAGGTGCTAAGATATTAGCTTCTTTGACGACATTCAAATTCATTCACCCAACCACATAAAATGAGTGAATAAGCAATGAAAATTGCTTAAAACACCTGGAGATGGCTATTCATTAAAATAGAATATATGAATGCTCACAAGTTTTTATAAAAATGTAATATTATAAACTATTTTTAATGTTTCGTTTTAAGTGAACTTTTAAATTAATAGTGGTTAAGTGAGAAGATTCATTTTGTTATTTTTCAAGTGAAGGTTTTTAACAAATCTTAAATTTTTAGTCTGTGTTAACCTCAATGTTTTGGACGTAACATATTAAAAATTTGTGAAAGGAGCAGTTTTGGGCTTGAGTCTGTTGCGCCTTCACATTCATTGTCAAATTGTCATTTGTCAATAAATAAATAAATATTTTCAATCCGACAAAAATGAAATGTGAATAGATTGATCAAATAGTTTTAAAAAATATCCTCAATAATATATGGAATCAAAGCTACAAAGTACAGTTCTCGTACTAGGAAATCACCATAGAAATTAATTCTCTGAGAGGTCATACACCAATAGAACATGGTTTTCCACGGAAAATTGATAGAACTTGTCAACTGCAGGAACTCAAAATACTCAAAGGAACACTCAAAAATGTATTGGTTGCTAAATCCACAAAAAGATTAGTACCTTGAAGACCGTCTTCTAACCTGACCAAACTAACACAAATCTGTGCTACAAAAGTAGAACCGGCTATTAATAAGTTTGAAGCTGTATTACATTAATGGAGATCCTATATTAGATGATGGGAAAGGAGATGAAGACTAACAAAAACGCTGTCAATAGAATATAAGAAGATAGATCATTACAAAATCCAAAAGCTGACTCACAAATCACAAAAATGTGATTTAATTTGCAGAAGGAACTTTAAAAAGATACTGTACTTAACATAAGAGAACACTGAGGACTATGCTAGGAAGATTATAGCAAACATGCAGTATAGTAAATTGCACAGTACGAAATATATTAGGCGGTGAAAGACGAACCTGATAACGAAGCATGAGCAATAACTCAATAAATTGAATGCTTGAATGAGATTCTGTGAATGAATAGATGCTGTAGAGTCTCTACAGAAATAGTAATACTAGAGCGCGTGACGCAGCATTCGATCAAGGATCAGTGACATGATTCTCGAAAATTGGTCGGTCAATAAAGTCCTGTAAAAAATTAACCGGAAATCACGTGTTCCGCCCTTGATTGACGTTTGTGCAACAAAATTCTCCTGATCCAAGATCATTTAGCCAATGATCGGAAATTAAATGTTAATTGGCGTTTCTGCACAGGCCAAACTTTTTTCTGAGTGGTCCAAGCTACTGTATACATTTATAAAATCTGACATCGATAAACAACACATGGAGAAAGGCTAGGATATAATTAAAAAGAAGCCGGAGAATGTCAAGACGACAATAACTGATTGGAGGAGAAACGGCGGTGAAACGACCCTGAACGAGAAGAGGAGAGCAGAAGCAGAGCCGACAGAGGAATGGCACAAAGAAAAAAGAGAACAAGAAGAAGGCGGCTTTGAAGACGAACAGAGACGAAAAAAACGCGAGAAATAAAAAAGGAAAAACAGCTAAAAGCTCGGCATGCGGTCGACACTAAAAAGGTCTGCTCTATATTTGGACATTCTTCAAGGGTTAACTGAACTAGTACTGCAAGCGCAGGACTCATGATTTATAAATAGAATGCTCAAGGAGAGTCACACAAGAGATATAGGAGGATACCCAACACACAGGCACCGATGCATCCTGCCATTTCGGAATCCGCACTAATTCCAAATAACTTTTGTTATGTGCGCTAAAATATTGCGAAACACATTAACGTGAAATTCAGTCTCAAGTGCAAAGAACTTCTAAACTGTTCAATGTTCAAACTATGCCTTCACTTGACTCTAACTTGAAGAGAACAAGAGAGTATGGGTCTTGACCTCTTGACACACGCTCATAATAATTATGCTTTCGTACCACTGTACACAAACGTCAGAGGAACAAAGATTTCCGAAAGAACGGAAGGAGTTTAGACATAATCAAAATCAGTGGTGATGTTAAATAATAGACCGATCTGGATATGGAAAACCCGAATGTCATTTTAAAATAGCTGAAATAGCTAAGGTTCGTCAGGTTTTTTATGTTTGGGTTCATATAATTTCTTTTAAGCATATAATAATTACAGTATTTACTACGGTATCAACATAATGTACTAAATTACAGTATTACATTTTACTGTATGCATTTTTGTACTCACTGAACCGCACAATTAACAACAAATAGGGTACTTGCAACTTTTGCTTAACCAAAATTGAACATTTATTCGGCGGATATGGGGAGGTAGAGATATGGCAGGTCTGGAAATGAATGTTATTAAGGAATTATTATTATTATCATCATCATCATCATGAACTTATGCTTGTACCCCAAAACTGTGAGAGGCACACCGGTAAGAGAGAAATGAATAAAGACATATTCTTGTTGATTAATTTTGAACTATTTTTTCCTTTCTTGGATGAATGTGTCTGCATTCCAAGTTTAAACCTAAATTTTAAGCTCTAGACATTGAAATTTTTGATTTCACCTTCAAGAATACAAAATTTCGACGTTTTTGTTTCATTCTGCTTATATTCTCTCATTTTATGTATTAATAAATTCATTTATTATCTATTTATAACTATACTTGCTTTTCAATAACTTCAATAATAATAATAATAACAATAATAACAACAATAATAATAATAATAGTAATAACAATGCTTCTTAATACAATATGTCTATATTAAAGACCATATAACATTGGAGCAGAATGAATGTATTCCACAGTCGAACTCATAATATAACAAAATAAGGCAATGCCAATGGAAAAAGAAAAATTTTAAGAGGTTTAAAAATATTCTAAGAAGAGGAATGAGAAGTGCTTGAATGAGTAGGAGAATCAGCGAACACATAAGACCAATAGAAGGGGCTTCTTGTCGCCGAGGTGAAGCCACTTGTTAGGCGCTCGTCCACTACAAATATGGCGGCGCAGGGATGACTCCCCAAGTGGCGAGCGCTTGATAAGCCGGTTTTTGCTATTACCAGTACGGCACGCATTACATCGCCAGCCTGTTTCTTCATAATATGAATTGCTCATTCTTGAGACGGATAAATTATAGAAAAGTCATTTCTCAGTTGATCTAATTCTGAAATTTTAATTGTGAGTAGAGGCATTCTGTGATGAATTTTGTTAACAAGGATTACTCAAACTTTACTCGAAAAATAGTTAATTTTCTAATGGAGTGACATTTTTTCACATACCTTCCTATATTATATCCGTCATTATATCATTAATATCTGTCATTTGACTGCCACATCCTTTTACTTAACATGAAATAGAACAGTAGGAGAAAGAGAAAACAAAAAGCTGAATTGAACTGGATAATGTATTTGCAAATCTAGTCACAGCGATCATAAAAGACATCACAAAAACACTATCACAATTATTGTCTTTTGTTATCCCTGTCTAGTCACAACAATAATAATTAATAATCTTAATGTTGTTTGACATTCTCACTCATAATTTCTATAAATAGAATAGTCTCTTTCTCTAACACATAGCACAATACTCAGTGTCTTCACGAGTGCTTGAAGAATACTTTTTTTTATCAACCCAAAGCGATAGTGATAGTGATAGCCGCGAGCCGTAGCAGGTATCTGTTCAATCAGATAGATAAGCTGCGTTCTCGTAGGTCCTGTTTGTAACGGTGACCGATTAGATTGGCCAGCAAAAAAGACACTGTTCTCTGCTGAAAATCACTTCCCGGTGGTTCGGAACCCACCTAAAACTGTAGGTCCAACTCATAAATCACCATCATCCAACTCATCACCCACGCACAGGTCTCAGACCTATGTGGGCTTCATCCTGAAAAAAAAAAAAAAAAAAAAAAAAAAAAGTTGATCTGGTTGGCGCCCATATCATTCTGGATAGCGAAAGTAGGGTCTTCACAATAGGCTATTTCCCCATTAGACAAAGTAAGTAAACGTTCAACGTTTTGTAGTCATTGATTTATACGATTCAATTTAGTTACATGATTTTAAAGATGAATTTTCATTTTATAATTTCATTGAGTAACAGCATAGTAGAGAAATTAAAAAAGTTGTGGCATTTATTTCTATAATAACTCATATTAAAACTGAGTTATATTGTATGTATTATGTATTTTAATGGAGATGACTTTATATTTTAAGAATATTGGCTCATGTTTATATTGTACAGGATATAATGCTCAACATATGATTAATAAAATGAAATAAAAAATTGTTCTAATAAACATTTTCCTATTTGGATCTTGTTCATTTGCGTTCATAATGGAAAGAATTGAATGTTAGACTAATTTAATCAATAATTTCCTAAAAACAATCTAACTATAATATTATTACATTACAATAATAAACCTTCAAGGAAGTATTGAATCAAACACAAGAAATAAGTGATGAATTGGCTTTGTGGTTCTGGATGCACAAGCCGGCTGACGACAGCGCGCCATCCCGATCGCACTTCAACCTAACATTGTATCCAAAGTATAGGTCGTATTTTAAAATAAAAATCATGAAAAAAAAATTCAGTTATTTCTGTACAACTTTCTCGCTTTGATCATATCTCTACCCAAAAGATGAAAATTTTGGTTGCCGACTCACTTTTTTATGTCTTGTTTGAAACTCGGACAAAAATTATAACTTTAAACAACTAATTAAAATTTATAGAGGTAACTATTAACTTTTATAATGCCACTGTTATCTTCAGAAACTAATTGTCTATACTCATGCCAAGTTTGAAAGTTATATCTTAATCCTAAGTGTGTTAAACTGCAGTTTATTTGGAGAGCGTGCATTGAAATTTTCTGCTCTTGAAAACACGATTTCGTCTTTCTATCCACTACATGGATGGCAGACGGCTTCACCTCCTGTATGCTACGCTAGTGCATACGCCCCTTCTATTGGTCTTATGGGTTCGTTGAGGAGAATGAACCCAAATAACCTTGTTCGACTTTTACAGAGTATGAAATTATGAACTTGATTTTTCTTGTAAGCTAAACACAATTTGAAAAACAAAATGCCAGCAATTGTGCAAATTAACCGCAAACAATCATTCAAGTCATTATTAGAACTACACCAACCTGCGTAGGCACTAGGCACTAAAAACAACGGCAATGACTTCAACCAAGGACTTCAAGGCAGGCACATGCACATACAATGAGGCAGCACTAGCAAGCCAGTCAGTCATTCGAGTTAAGTCAGGAGAACAAATAGCACAAATTACAGCTTGGAACTCATCCTTCTAGGAAAATTACAGATAAAAAATGCACGATGTTCCATTCCAACAATGAGAGGAAGTTTCAGTTTCCCCAAAGATAAATAATTACTGTGGAAAAACTGTGACTATAGAGAATACCGACAAGAGTTCCATCACACACAGCATCAAGCTGGGAACCGGATTAAAAGTTGCTCTTATCATTCAATCGATGAATAATATTTCAGTAGGATGTGAATTTAATTTTACCCACTATATAGGCCAGCTTTGAAGAAATTGTTCAAAAGAGTAAGTTATATATACAGTATATATATATTTTTTTGAAGGATGAAGCCCACAAAAGGTCTGAGACCTGTGCGTGGGTTAATGAGTTGGATGATGGTGATTGATGAGCTAGACCTACAGTTTTAGGTGGGTTCCGAACCACCGAGAAGTGATTCTACAGCAGAGAACAGTCTTATCCATAAGTAACATCTTTATTTGTTACTCAGTTGTATTTTCGTGAACATAAAACTAAGTATTGTTAATTGACTAGTTTTTTTTACAGAAGTTGGACCTACAGTTTTAGGTGGGTTCCGAACCACCGGGAAGTGATTTTACAGCAGAGAACAGTGTCTTTTTTGCTGGCCAATCTAATCGTTCACCGTTACAAACAGGACCTACGAGAACGCAGCTTCTGATTGAACAGATACCTGCTACCAGATACCTGGGAAGTGATTTTACAGCAGATAGCTCTTTTTTGCTGGCCAATCTAATCGGTCACCCGTACGAAGAGTTCCCAGGAGAACGCAGCTTATCTCTATCTGATTGAACAGATACCAGCTACAGCTCACGGCTATCACTTCCCTATTGGAAGAATGATTAAAATCTAGTAAAGAGAAAGAGATGTTGCACGACACACGAATACCATCAAAAAAATAGACAATCTTTTAATAGGGATTTGCACATGAAAAGAAGAAAAAGAGAAATAAAATAGTTATACTGTATTACCGGGAAATTCAACACAATAAGATAACTAAATTAACTCAACTCGTTTTCATCAGTCAAAGCAAACTCTCAAAAAGATGGAAATGGAATAGTGTTGGGGGGGGGGGAGCTTGATTATGAGGGAATTGAACCTGATTGAAAGGAGGAAGGGAGCACTGAGAAAGCGACCACACAATCAACCAAAACGAAAGTGAAAGTAGGCGGAATGGGGTCGAACCGACCAACATCTCTGTTTGCTGACATTAAACGCGGCAGCAGTTCAAGCAGCCGATGAGAAGAGGTTATGTCCCAGTAAGGAGATAAAAATTAGAGAAAACACTATAGAGATGTGTATTACTAAAGAGACAGAATTATAACTTTAATAATAGTAATAGTATTCATAGGTAGAAACTTGCTGTGCAGAACTAACCTTTTTGAGTCACGGCGGACGCATTTCGAACTATGTGGTTCTTCTTCGGCGCTTGGTTGCAAACCAAATAATAGTAATAGAATATGGGGATATTTCCTATATAATGTTTCATCATTGTTAGTATCCAAGCTTTTTCTCATACGGTATACAATTTATTGTGTTGTTCTCTTTTTAATCAGTCAATGAAATTTTGCAAATTTACGTAAATAAAGTAATTTTATCTTTATCTTTATCCTATATATATATATATATATATATATATATATATATATGCCATATGCCTCATAAGAAAATCAAGATCACTACAAAATAATCTACTATAGCACTAATTTATGGTTCCACTATGTTCACTATGTTCCCCATAACTAGACTTAATCGACAAGGTGGAACTATACGTATTGTAGTAGTAGCACAAATAAAATTCAAAATATAAAATCAATGTTAGTAGGTAGTTGTAAGTATAACCCTTGGAAGTAACCGTGGGACTCTCCTCTCTCCAACATTATTCAAACAATACGCTAACGAAAGAAACAAAAGAGAAAGCACAATATTCATTCGGAAAAAAATAATTATGAATTCATAGACAGGAGATACGGTCCTGGCAAGTGGTATATAAAGATATTCTTTAATATTTTACATAAAAGCATCGAACACGTGCTACAAATCCGTGTAGAGTCTGTAAACTGGAGACATAAGGACAAGTCGAAAGTATTACTGTAGTTTTCATATAACTTGGCAGCTGTATGTTGGGTTCAGGTTCAGATGCAGCATGTCCCATCTGCTACACGCTGCCAAGTTATATGAATACTACAGTAAAACATTGTGAAACAGCCTAAATAAACTGAGCCATGAAGGTAGAAACTTATTATGCAATGTGATTCAACAAAACATCAATTCCATTTCAACAACTGGATTTCTGAGTGCAAAACCATAATTTTGAGTTATTCAACAAAACTGCAATTTCAACAACGGGATTTCTGAATGCATCAATCAAAACAATATAAAATTACCACACATTACGGTAGAAAATCGTTATTACGTTGCCGACCACATTAGGAGTACTTTCAAGTAGTAATCGTTTGGAAATTGAATTTTAGTAAAGCATGACAACGACAGCCGATGCAATGACGTCCATTGTCTTGACGACGAGAACAGCGACTAGAGCAGAACGCGTATTTCCGTCGAATGGAAACGTAAAACTATAAAACTACGAGAGAACTAAACAGCGAATTATTGCGTGAGAAATGGAGCGTCACCGGGTAATGGACGACGATCGAATGCGTTGTCGTCGTCCGTCAGCGGCGAAGGGTCAATCGCAAACGATCGAAGAGAAGGAAGAGAAAGACAAAGAAGGAATGATTGATAGGTTAGGTGAGAGCGAAGACAGGAGATACGGTCTTGGCAAGATCCAACCAAGGTGGAAAAGAAGAGAGTGGAAAGCATAAGAACAGGAAAAAACGGTGACATTCAGAAAAGACAACGGGCAAGAATAATGATTAAAATAAAAAAGAAACGAGAAAATAAAGAAAATATAGTAGGAAGCGCATAATACGGTGCAACGAACGATATAAATTCTCTCCACAAACTGGAAGACGGATGAGGAAATTGTACGACCTGAAACCTGAAAGAAGCCAGCCAGCTTTTCAACATTAAAGTTGCCGTAAATACGCCATGTTGTGTTTTAGGCTATTTATAGCCGGCAAAATGCTCCTTCCCCGACTTTACTGGCTCCATTTTTATTCATTGCCACTTTGTCATCATCATCATCATCATCATCATTATTATCATCATCACAACTTTCGCCAAACATGGGAATGCGCACGTTTCCTTTTCCTTTTTGCACTAACGAACGAATGTGGTGGAATGACGGAACAGCAATAGCTTTTCAACCGGTTCCCATTATATGTCATGCATGTCGCTGGCCCGGCCATGTCTGAATTTGTAAAAACAAATTATGCCACTATTAAGTACCTATTTCGTACTATTTAGTACCTCCAATAGAAATTTTCGTACCTCAAAGGTTGAGGAGATACAGCATAAAATGATATAGGTCAATGACCTCTCAGCCCGGCCATGTCTGAATTTGCATAAACAAAATATGTCATTAATTAGGATATATTTCGTACTATTTAGTACCTTCAAGAAAAAAAATGTTACCTCAATCCCAACTGAGCTATAATTTTTTTTTTTTAATTTCACTGGCCTTGTGAAAAAAATCGTTTACTCAGTTAGGGATGAAGTACTAATTTTATTCTTAGAGGTACTAAATAGTACGAAATTGGTACTTAATATTGGCATAATTTTTTCATACAAATTCCAACATGGCCGGGCCAGCGACATGGTAGCCCGGCCATGTCTGAATTTGAAAAGAAAAATTATGCCAATATTTGGTACCTATTTCGTACTATTTAGTACCTCCAATAGAAATTTTCGTACCTTAAAGGTTGAGGAGATACAGCATAAAATGATATAGGTCAATGACCTCTCAGCCCGGCCATGTCTGAATTTGCACAAACAAAATATGTCATTATTTAGGATATATTTCGTACTATTTAGTACCTCCAAGAAAAAAAATGTTACCTCAATCTTAACTGAGCTATAATTTTTTTTTTTAATTTCACTGGCCTTGTGAAAAAAATCGTTTACTCAGTTAGGGATGAAGTACTAATTTTATTCTTAGAGGTACTAAATAGTACGAAATTGGTACTTAATAATGGCATGATTTTTTTATAGAAATTCCATCATGGCCGGGCCAGTGACATGCACGTGGCATGCATGTCGCTGGCCCGGCCATGTCTGAAATCATACAAACAAATTATGCCACTATCTAGTACCTTTTTCGTACTATTTAGTACCCTCAAAAAAAAAGTTAATACCTCAACCGCAACTGAGTAATCGATTTTTCTAGATTATCTGTAGTATGACGTCACAGCCGGCTGCTGTATGTGGTGAGGTGTGTTTGTGTATCCAAGCGGCTCCCTTCCATATTCCCAATTATTGTGGAATGTCATCACGTAGCCTACAAACGAAAGAGGGGAGAAACTGAAGAAATGACCGATTAGGGCTAGGGCAAGTCGCCGGCAGAAAGAGTAGAATAGAACAGTGTTTCCCAACCTTTTTTCAGCTGGTGACCCACCTTTCTTTATCAGAAAAGAAGTTTCATTTTAGAAGCTCAAGACAAACGTAGAGTAGGCAATGCAAATCGAAAGTAAATATTAATTGCATATATGTGCAATATGTGTCTTTCAAAGTGCACTAAGATTGAAAAATCTTAATTATTTGATGGCTTTATTATGATAATTATTATTATTTTGTTTTTAAGGTCATTGGACCATTTCAGTCAATCGTGTATTGTTTTCCTCTGTAATTTTCTTTCAGAGCCACATTCGTTCTGATCTCCTTTGTCGTTCCTCGGCTGTAAATATCTTTTGTATGGCTTGTTGTTTGCATGATGGCAGGGAGTCTTCCCTCCCACCATGGTCGGTGTCTATTTTAGGATTGAATCCTACTTCTCTATATTTCTATATTTTGTTTAATTTTTCCAATTGCCCAGGGTTACTACTCCTAGCTCATTCATATCCTCTCTAATTTCCTTAATCCATCAGTTAAATTTGAGTTACATATGAAAAAAGATTGAATGTAAAGTCAGTAATCCGAAAAAATAATACAGAAATTCTATCAAGTCATTATGATCTGATGTTCAATGTAATCTTCTTGAGTTAGAATAATTTTAGTCATTTTTGTAATGATACTATACCTTTATTTCCAAAGAATCACGTATGATAGTCTATCAATAATTTTTTGAACAAACATACATGTACAGTAGAGATACACCCAGTAACGTAATGGTTATTGAAAATAGTTTCTGATTCAGTGAAAGGTTTTCTAATTTATTTTAAATTAAATAGAAATATCACATTGAGCAAAAGCATTATTATTCTGTAACTCTCGACATTTAAAATGTTTTTGAACAAATACACAATATAGTAAATTAACTAAAAAGTAGACTAATTTATTTTGAAATTTGAATATGATTAGCCTTATTGAGTTATAACGTTATTATATTTATTGAGTAGTAAATTTCAATATTTAATATATTTATTGGTATAACGTATTTCTTAGGATTTTATGATGTGTATAGCTAACCAAAATAGTTGTTAAAATTATACTTATTCTGTGCCACATGTCGGCACTACCAAATTGTGTTTCTGCACATTGCCAAGAATGAGTTCAACAGAGCCTATCAGTGAACAATGTGAAGTGATAGGTTCACTGTAAATATCAGAATTTTTTTTCATTTTCATTTCATACTTTAATGCTGAGATTATGTCGTTGTATTTTGTATTGCATTGTTTGACAGTAAGACTTATTGACACAGGCAGATAATTATTATACTTCTTTCTTCTTCCTAGCATTTCATAACAATACCATGAATTGTACAAGCTATTTCCCAATTTTTAGATCAGTAATGTAACTGATTCCAATAAAGTACAAAAGGTGACTATAACTATAACTAACTGTATTTTGTGGATTTTTCAAGTAACTTCCATAACATTCTTGAAAAGCATCCTTATAACAAATATTGTTCTACCTATCTCTGACAACTTTCCATCCATTTTTCAAGATACTGAAATAGAACTCATTTATATTAAAATGTGTTACTACAATGAATTAAGAAAATAATTGTGGGGCATTATTTGTATTGTAAGTACTGTGTATTTTTTAAATCGGAATTGAATGAAAAAGTCTACGTCAATAGAACAAAATTAATGATTAGATTAGGGCAACTTTTCTGTAAACCTCAATTATACAGGTTCTGAAACGTTGGTGTTAATTGTCTAAAACTTTGTGTAATCTGTGAGTCTAGACCGGGTTGAAGACTTTATGCGTGTTTCATGTTTGGAGAAGTTTTCTCACAACATGTACATAAGTACGGTACTACCAAAATTGAGATTTTCTCTCAGTTCTGCAAATAACGCCAGAAGACTAGCATGAAATGCAATATTTTTCGGCTCAAAAGTTTTTATAAACATTTTATATTATAAACTATTTTTAACTGTTTTTGGTGTTTCGTTTCAAGTGAACTTTTAAATTAATAGTGTTTAAGAGAGAAGATGCACTTTGTTATTTTTCGAGAGAAGGTTTTTAGCGAATTTTAAATTCTTAGTCTGTGTTAACCTCAATGTTTTGGACAATGTAACATATTGTTACGGGTTCTATGTCTAAAATAACGCTGGCAACACTTAAATTTATCACTCGCACTTTATTAACACAAATAATTCACAACTTTTTCATCTGTTCAGTAAGATGAGACATGAACGCTTGGAATTGTAACCGATTTGTATGACCAGCACAGATATCTCGCAAATCTTTTACAAATCTCTTGCTATAAAATTTTGGTGTGTATCGGAACACACAAAAAAACTTCAAGTGCACTGATGCATTTTTCAACTGGAAAATCGTTGCCATAGCCTCTAAGTTCATTCATTACAAGCTGAAAAATGTGTAAAGGAAAAGATCCTTAGTGAAGAGAGCAGAGCCATTATTGAAGTCTAAGTTGCAGCATACCATTCCTGTTACATTTAAGTACTCAATGTCACTCATTCTATACTTGGAAAATTAATCACAAAGTATCAATATTGAGACTTCCATGCTACTTCTACTTTAGCAATAGTACAATAATGCATCAACGATTGAAATTTCCAATCCATCATGGAAGGAATTCCATGAGAAATCCTATTTTTATTCAATCAAAATAAAAAAATGGGTTGTAAAATGTAGATAAAAAATAGTGGTTAGATGAATCTATATTTAATAATCATTCAATATATTACACGCTTCTGTAAACAATGATATGAATACAGCAACGTCAGTTTACACGAATTACTTACTATACAATAATAATCAATCAAGAATGTCAAAACTCATTCCTCTGATGAAAACTCATCATTTTTTGTTGGAAATTAGAATGCTATGAACATTAGAATGCACTGAAAGGCAGAAGTCAATAAAAGAAACAGTTCTCATTACGTTTGCAAGCAAACAGAATTGAAAATATTATGCGAATGATCGTATATACAGTATACAGTATACAGTATATATACAGCGAGTCAATCATTTAAAAATATTACATTGACAATATCCATGATTTATTTCAAAAACCTCATACAATATAATTTTAATGATAATTCAGGTCTTATTTTCTCAGGTCTTATTTAATTGAAAATGATTAATTTTATGTGTATCCTCTTTCGATTCATCACAAAACACCAACATTACAGTATTGTAATTATTGGCATCAGCATCAATCAATTACGGTACTTATTACAGCTTGTTTTTTTTTTGTAGATTACGTCTTGGAGACTCCAGTTAAGGAGTATAAGACAAGTCAGATCAACAATATTATACACTAGATACCATAATTACTTCAATTATTTGAGGTGAGGCTTAATTTTGATGTGAAAGGAACTCTTGTACACTATAAAAAGCTTTATCAACTAAATATTTCTTCAATTGTTTTTTAAATATTTCTATATTCTCAAGACTCTTCAAAAACTGCGGTAGCTTGTTGTAGAATTTCCTACCAATATAACTAGGTTTTTGTTTGAATAAGCTACTATTGTGACTCACCAAGTGATAATCTCCTCGGCTTCTTGTATTATAATCATGCACATCAAGATTTTGGTTAATATCATTCGTTTTTACATATAAAGTAGCTTCATACACATATAAGCAGGGTACAGTTAGGAGACCAAGTCTCTTGAACAACGGCCTACATGAATCTAATCTATTTACTTTTTCTATACACCTAACCGCTTTCTTTTGGATCTTAAACACCCTATCAAGATTTTGTTTGGTAAGTTCGACTCGGTTCAGAGCAAATGCTATCATAATATTCATATTATAATCATAGGTCTTCCGGGCTGTCTTTTTTCTAAACGGCTTTTCCAAGTAGATGAAACCCCCTTTTCGACCCGATGTTTGCACTACTTAGGAGATTTTCTTATCTTGCACTATTTTCGTGTACGCAACTCTCCAGCAATCCAAGAAAAGATATTCACTCACACTCTCTCAGACGAACTCGTTGTCTATCTTTTCAACTGGATTCTATCGGTCTATACTGGCATTTATGAACCTTGAAGCCTTTGATAATTATTAAGTTATCTTTTTTTGTAAATTCACCAAACTTGCAGTCAATTTTAATTGTGATTAAATGATAATAGAAAGAATTTAATTTTGATAAAAATTTTTGAAATTGATGCCTCTACATACTACGATTGTGAATAGTTTAATAACTCAAATTGTTAAGAGAAAATGTGTATGAAATGTTTAGTTAGGCTACTGTAATATTTTGAGATTTAAAAGAGTAGTAGCTTAACTGGGAGGTCGTAAGGCTGAGATTATTTAAGTTTGTTGTCCTCATCGAATGGAGTTTTAATCCACTGCTTTTCCTTCCTCTATGAGAGTGGAAAGTAGTGTTTCAGTTCAGAAGACACGGCTTTAAGATCATCAAAGGTCATTTTGGAAGATTGTTTATTTACTTTGATCGTTCTGTAATAATTTTACCGTCCAAAAAATCGTTCAGAAGTCACAAGTCATCAATGAATTTGTGAATATCTTTTTTTTGTTAGGTCAAATTAAGAGTATTCAGAGAACTAAAAATATACGCCAAGTAAGCTAACTTTATTAACCAAACCTCATCATTAAGGCATTTACCAAAAAAGACGAGCTTTCAACTCTCCTTCTGCTTGCAATTGCGATACGAACGAACAGCTTTACATTATCATGAAGCTCAATCAACTTGGTCAGAACGTTTCCTATGGATAGCCACAACGCAGGAGTAGTTGCTTGTGCTCACCTCAGGGGCGGACCCAGACTTTTGGTTTGGATGGTTTGGGGGGATAAAAAAATTAGAATGAAAGTAGGTCCGGAACGCTTTGTTACAGAAATAAAGAGGGCGAAAGATTACAGCTATTCCATCGTCCATTCAGAAATGACTGAAGTCTTTATATAGATGGTGTGAATTAAATTGAATCAGAGTAAACTTATTTGAAACGTGCTACAAGATTCACTATTATAAATTTTTATGATGCTCACATGAGACTTTTGCGTTGGTAATGAAGTGAACAAAAAATGCCAGTCTGAACGCGAATCGAGATTACCAAATCTTTAAATTGGTGGGATATTTTACAAAAATTCACTAAACCATCATGAAAAATGACTATCATTATTATCATGATGTTTTCTTAACATAATGAAAATCTTTCTCATTTCTTAAGCTTTTAAATGAGACTAAAATGTTTCAAATTGATGAATTATTGCAAATGCTAGAAAATTGTAAAAACCTTTCACAAACCCACAAGAATTAGTATCTAAGGGACAAGAGCTGAGAGAGTAGAAATTTGATTTCAAAATTTTGTTGTAATCAGATGTTTACCAAGATAAATTATTAATTACTGTGGTCCCTGAGTGACCGCAGGAAGCAGTTGAAGGCTAAATAAATTAACAATACACACTACGTAAAAACACTGATCTACAGTAAGTACTGTAATGCAGTACTCTTATCAGAAACTTCTTCACCGAATCACATCTCTAAAGTAAAAACCACTGCACATGAAATTTGTGGTTTCAGTTCAGCAATTCAAGTGAATTTTTAATTGGGATATTAAAGAGAACATTTTCAGAGACTAAGGAATGACACAATCTTAGTCTCCGAAAATGTTTCAAACCCAATTTTGTTTTGAATCATTCTATTGTAGAAGCTTTTAAAAGCGTTATCAAAAATCGCTTGTAATAGAAAAATCAATCTGCAATTATCTGCTCTTTAGAAAATTTGCAAATTATAAAGATATGGATAATAAAGGCTTTATAATATAATATATTAAAGTAATATTTATTATTCTCATACGTCTCTTTCAAGAGAAATAAGTCATGCTACTCTAGCTCATTCCTCACATCAAAAAAAGAGAAAAATTCTTATAAACAAATTATTATTTTCTTTAAAAAAAAAATATATATATAATATTTTATGCTTCTACTCAAGCCTCAAATAAATATGCTACTCAAATATTGGTTAGCAGAAACCATGCTTGAATAAAAAAATGTTTGGATATCTTTCTATGAATAATTCTTACCTGTAATTGTCAAAGAAATCTCAATTATGAATAAATTATCCTTTAAAATTTCAACATTCGTGTTTTAATAAATTGAATAGGAGCTTGTTGTCTGAAATTCTGGAAAAAACACTAGGCATTTTAATCATCAAAATGATGGTATTTGGACGTCTAACAAAGGCTAAGGAGGATCTAAGCTTGAATCATATTTCTGTATACGCAAGTCATATTTCATTTAACTTCAAGAGTTTCGAATCATAATTCTCTTTAATATCCCAATTTAAATTCACTTGAATTGCCGTACTGAAACAAGAGATTTTATTTTGCAGTGGTTTTGAATGAGTGACATTAGGTATTTCAATGTCTGTTGCAACGTATGCTGCAACTCTATAACAGGGTTGATTGATGGCTCTGCTCTTTACAAAAAAATCTTTCCCTGATAAGTCTTAGCGATTTTACACATTTTCAGCTTGTAATAAACTTGAAGACCATGGCCACAGTTTTCTGGTTAATGCAACAGTTCACTCGGAAGTTTTTGGCGAGTTCCAATCCACAGCAAAATTTTACAGCAAGATATTTTACACCACACACAGAGTATTTTCACTGGACATCCAAATCGTTCTACATTCCGAGCGTTCGTGTCTCACCTTATCTGACTGAACAGTCAGGCTCGCAGCCAATGACTTTCTTAATATTGAAAATCGACTTTAGCAATGTAAAATAAAATATGCAGATGGAGGTGATTGAGCTGCAAGCTAATGATACTTTAAAAGACGTGTTCTAGAAGAATAATTAATTATATTGCATTTCATGCTAGTCTTCCGGCGTTATTCGCAGAACTGAGAGAAAATCTCAATTTTTTGAAGTACCAATATTTGTGAGAAACCTTCTCCAAACATGCAACACACATCAAGTCTACAACTTGGTCTAGTCTCACAGATTACAGAAAGCTTATACAATTCACACCAACTTTTCAGAGCCTGTGTAAGTAGGGTTGACATAGAAAAGTTGCCCTAATCTGATCATTAATTTTGTTCAATTGAAAACGATTTTCGCATTTCATTTCGACATACAGAAATACACTTAAAATACAAATGATGTTCCACAATTATTTTCTTGATTTATTGTAGTAACACATTTTTTTATAAATGTGTTATATTTCAGTATCTTGAATCTTAGCAACTTGAAAAAATTATGGAAAGTTGTCAGAGATAGATAGAACAATATTTGTTATAAGGAAGCTTTTCAAGTATGTTATGGAAGTTACTTAAAAATCCAGAAAATACAGTTAGTTTTAGTCACCTTTTGTTCTTTATTTGAATCACTTACATTACCGATCTATAATTAGGAAATAGCTTGTAGAATTCATGGTATTGTAATGAAATGCTAGGAAGAAAAGACGTGTAATTGTCTTCCAGTCGAAGCTATAATTGGCATGTTTGTTTACTCTCCCCGGTCCCCTCACACCTTGCGGTCCATCTAGAGACCTCTAGAATACATTATTTGTTTGAATAGAATAATCTCAAAAAATAGAGAACCATCGTGTGTTTACTGGAACATCACAAAAATGTATATGAAGCAGGGGCTCTGTAAACTGTTAGTTCATTCATGGTTTGAAGTTCAGTGAGAATTCAAGACAGACTTCAGTGAGAATTTATTCAGACCGTGTTAAACAAACGTTAAATGCAGTATATTGTGACTGTATTAGTGAGACATTCTTTACATTCTATACAAGTGGACTCATACTCTTAGCTATTATTGTAATACGGACCTGTTCTATACATAAGTGTTCAATTGTTATTTTTAGACGGTTCATCTTGAATTATTGAACAGTTATTATTTAACATTTTATTGGCTGGTCCTTTCAACAGTTAGTAATTAATTTTTCTACAGTAACAAAGTAAATTCTTTGTTAGCTAAACATTATCGTTTTATCTGTTTCTGATTGATTTCTTTTGTGTGATATAACTGATTAGTGCGTGTTGTGGATAATTTGTGTAAATAAAGTGCGAGTGTTAATTTGAATTGTTGCCAGTATTATTCTAGAGAGAGAACCCGTAATAGTATTTTATATTTACAGCCCTTACTTGTAAAATACAAAATACGTTGAACATGAAACCCACAGGTACAAAAAGGTAGCCAACCCCTGGAAAATACATTTTCGTGAAAAAGCTTGTCTGTGTGTGAGAGAAAAGTGAGAGCGCCAAGCGAAAAAGAGAGCATGGGGGTGTGTGTAAAAAAACAACTAAATATTTCTCGTGCAGGTTTGGTGAGAGAAGGTGTCAAAAGAGTGCCGAAGCCGATGAACAAGATGAGGAAGTGAGAAAGGATTGGCCGTGATGAAGACGGAGTCATATGAAAAGATGAAGAATGGAAAGGAGTGTGGGTGAGCGAGCGAGCGAGAGAGTGAGAGAGTGAATGAGAAAGACCTTCACAACAGACTGGAAATAATTATCACAATTTTTGTTTTGTTATCGATGACTGGCAGCATGTGACGTCAAACAGCAGTTGTATAAGAATAAGAGGCGGGAATCAGCTGTTCTATGATGCATGAAAGTGAACATCTAAAAAAATCGATTATGCAGTTGGGGTTGAAGTACTAATTTTTTTTTTTGGAAGTACTAAATAGTACGAAATAGGTACCAAATATTGGCATAATTTTGTTTTTCAAATTAGACATGGCCGGGCTACCATGTCGCTGGCCCGGCCATGTTGGAATTTGTATGAAAAAATTATGCCAATATTAAGTACCAATTTCGTACTATTTAGTACCTCTAAGAATAAAATTAGTACTTCATCCCTAACTGAGTAAACGATTTTTTTCACAAGGCCAGTGAAATTTAAAAAAAAAATTATAGCTCAGTTAAGATTGAGGTAACATTTTTTTTCTTGGAGGTACTAAATAGTACGAAATATATCCTAAATAATGACATATTTTGTTTATGCAAATTCAGACATGGCCGGGCTGAGAGGTCATTGACCTATATCATTTTATGCTGTATCTCCTCAACCTTTGAGGTACGAAAATTTCTATTGGAGGTACTAAATAGTACGAAATAGGTACCAAATATTGGCATAATTTTTCTTTTCAAATTCAGACATGGCCGGGCTACCATGTCGCTGGCCCGGCCATGTTGGAATTTGTATGAAAAAATTATGCCAATATTAAGTACCAATTTCGTACTATTTAGTACCTCTAAGAATAAAATTAGTACTTCATCCCTAACTGAGTAAACGATTTTTTTCACTAGGCCAGTGAAATTTAAAAAAAAAATTATAGCTCAGTTAAGATTGAGGTAACATTTTTTTTCTTGGAGGTACTAAATAGTACGAAATATATCCTAAATAATGACATATTTTGTTTATGCAAATTCAGACATGGCCGGGCTGAGAGGTCATTGACCTATATCATTTTATGCTGTATCTCCTCAACCTTTGAGGTACGAAAATTTCTATTGGAGGTACTAAATAGTACGAAATAGGTACCAAATATTGGCATAATTTTTCTTTTCAAATTCAGACATGGCCGGGCTACCATGTCACTGGCCCAGCAACTTAAGAATGTTAATAGCTCGGTCAGGGTTGAGGTACGAAAATATTTATTGGAGGTACTAAATAGTACGAAATAGGTACTTAATAGTGGCATAATTTGTTTTTACAAATTCAGACATGGCCGGGCCAGCGACATGCACATCATTATATGAGGCGGGCCACCGATTTTTTTTTAATTGAATCGTGTTGTTTTGTGGAACGGATAAGATGAAGAGACGAGAGATTTTTTATTTGGCACAAAATAAGAATAACGTCCTTTTTTAAAATCAGAATTGTCTTGACTCAGGTATAATGGAAAGAAAACTTAGGAAAATGTGTTTTATGTTAGTCCCTTGACAGTGATTGACATGAGGCCAACAAAGAAACAGCATTTGTGACTCAAATTCAACCAAAAATAGACTTCAAATATTTTATTCATATAGATTTTGTTGAGAATATTCAATATTTGAGACACAAAGCCAATCATTTCATTCAATTATACAGTACACTTTTCATTTGGCGATACAAAAGACCAAATTTTAAAACCGGGAGGCAGCCAGTATTAACATCAACACTCATCAATACTCATCATTAACATACGGTACTAATCAATAATGAATAACATGATAAACTATTCAATATTCATAGAATTTATTTAAAAAATCTTATACATGTCTAATTTTACAGAGGAGAAAGCCCTTACTTTTCTTTGCTAATTTGTATAAGGGTTACATGTGTTTTGTTTCCAGTTATTTAATACAAGCTCACCATATCTATAGCTTCATAGCTCCATATCTATACAAGCTCACCACAAATAATTTTGACTTGTTTCCCGTAAAAACCTCTAATTTTATCAGAAGAACATAGAGCGTACAGTAAAATAATAATTGGGAACGTTTGTAGGGAAATAAAGACATTTAGGCGTGTCAAAAAAAAACTGCATGAAACTGTTGAAAACGCGAGGTGAAGTGTCAGGCGGCAAGATGCTTGATGATAGTATACTATGATGGTTGTATCATGTTTTATTTGATGGCTGTGAGTTGCGAACTATTTACACGCAATAGATGGGGCCTCAGTCTCAACAATTATCATCTTTTTCTGCAATAGTTCCCAAGACTGGCAGGAGATATGATTGTTGAATTAAAAAAGGAAAAAGGTATCGCGTGAGTGCACTGATTGAGAAAGAAAGGAACAGTGCAGAAAAAGATGAAACGAAGTGAGAAAGATGAGAATTACGTTAAGGAAAACTGCATTGGATTTGTATAAAGGCACGAAAATCCTACTTTTTTCTGGAATCAGAAAGCTAAAAGCCGTGAAATGCTTCTTAAAATTCACTGTACAATAATTATTTGTTTTTGAATACATGGCAATGTATTACCAAAACATTTTTTAGAATAAACAAATCATTTGATTCAACACATAAGAGAACCAGCAATTATTCCATTTTTCTTATAGCACACTGGTTCTGTTGATGAATTTATTGCTTCAATAAATATTCTTTCCAATGAGCCTTGATTAAAGAATCTTCTAGCTGTTACATACAATACTTTCAAATAAGGAGCATCAATGCATGAACTGTAGTAGCCTATATAATTTATTGTTACTTCTTAATGATTGTTAGCTATTTCTTCACAGTTGATAGTACTACATGTTGCTGTTCTAAGAATCGAATACCATACCTGATAATCTTAAGAATTTACTAGTTTTTTAAAATAATTCATTTGCCTCCCGTAATTCAAATCTTCCCAAAAGATCTGAATTTAATATTTAGAATATTTATTTATTCGCCAAAAAAAATTAGATACTGTAGTAAATTACAAAACATGCATGATAACCTACATACACTTTACATTTACATTACATATAAAATTAAACACATACAAATTTCATACAAATTTCATAATAAAAATGTCAATTAAAATAGATCCAAATGATTTGGCACAGCCAGCAAAGTTAAACTTGTGCGCTAGCTGTGAGTTCATAAAGCAAACAGTAAAGAGCAAAGCAATACAAATGCGACAAACGAAACGAAACAAGACAAAAATAAGTGAAGATAATTGCAATAATAATGCTTCTTAAAAAAAAAATACAATGGTAAAATTTGAATAATTTTTCGAAAAATCAAAATACAGGTGATAACCAAAACAAATCATATAGCCCCAATTTATTCATCTAATGAAAATTAATGAAGAAAATACAAAAAATGAAATTATCAGTTATGAGCACATCCCAGTGCTTAATCATATTAAAAAATATATATAATATAGAAGACAGAAAGACATTCAAAACTCAAATGAATCACGAACAGACTTACTAACATGCTTAGTACTAACTAACATAACTAACTTACTAACTTACTAACATAACTTACTTACTAGCTTATATTCTTCTTCTTTTTTCTCCTGTAATCACTGTCTTCTCTCTTCAATGAAATTGTGCTTGATCCTCAAACTTTGATTTACGCTTGATACAATTGGACTTTCTAAGCAAAATCACAAGAAGACATTGAACACTAAAAATATGTAATACTTGACAACAAACTTCTACTGCACGAACCTTGAAATTAATCAACTTTTATATTTTTGTCAATTTTCAAACTTTTCCTAGTTCAAACCTTTCTTCAACACATATAGTCAGCACATATAGTCAGTCATATAGTCACAATAGTCAGCACTAACTTCTTAACTGCTTTTAGTATACAATAATATAGGCTAACTATATAGCACTTACTATACCCATACAGAAATACTGTACTATTTTAAGGTACATGTTACAATAATGCTTATGATAAGAATCATGTTCGTGACATTCACAGGAAGACCTATTATAAAAAATAGCTGAAAAACATAAAACAATAATGCATTAATTACGAAACATTTGAATGGATAGAGAAGAGTAGGGGACGCTTGAGTCATTACTAGTGGCCTGCAACGACAATAACAATAATAATAATAATAATTGTGGTGAGATCATTTTGAATCTGTAGTTTGACCGAGTTTCTTCAGGAAGCCGTGAGTCAGACGAAGGTTAGGCAGAGGTTAGGGGAGGGGCGATGGACAGCGTCAAGGTTATTTTTTGCCTCTGGCAATGATCTGACTTGGGAAGAAACAGTGGAGGAGGTAATTAGGAATGGAGGGGGGCTGAGGAAGGGAACGGCCCGAAAGACATGGACGAAGAACAGCACGAACGTTTGAGGCACAACTGAGAATGAAGAGTGGATGGACGGAATAAATTAAGCGTGAAACAAACGATTACTGTACCTTCTTTTCCTTCTCCGCTCTTTACATTTACACCCTAATCATTCTACTCCTACAATCTATTCTCGTCCACTTCACTCACCACTGAGGACCAACGAAAGTGGAACAAAGTTCTAGTGCTTCGTGCTTCATCTTCAAACTACCTATACTTAACCTATCTTCCGGATGTGCTCGCTCACATCTTGCTATCCAGATCTAGTCAGCCATTATCAGACTATCAAACCACACTCAGTCATTATATTAGAGGACACGCCGCAGTCAGATGTAACTATTATTCTACGTTCCACTCAAAGTATGACTAGCATAATTGGTGCTTAAAACAAAACTATACATAGGACAACTTTCTTCAATTTTCATTTATTCATTATTAATATTCATTATTTTCACACCAATTCATGAGTAAATATTTTTATATACAAACCTAACCTAACCTGACAAAGATTTAAAATCCTACATTGCAATGATAACTGTGATGATGAAATACGGCATATAATAATAGATATTTTACCTTACAATAATTAATACACAATTGATAATGCTTTCCTACAGTAAAAGATTAAATACATCTCATGCAATATCACAGCTATCATTGCAATGTGGTTGACATTGACAATACAGGCAACTTGCCTGTCACGCTAAGCATTACTAGGCAATACCAATTAAAACCATACGATCCAGAAAAAGTTAAGAAGCAAAAAACGCTAACACATAGCCCATAGTTACCTCTTCCAACAAGAATGAATATCAATGTCTACCATAGAGCAGAGAATAGAATGAAGCTACAGTTCTATGCTCTGTAAGATCTTCATACTGTTCAGCTACAATCTGCTTTAATAAAATCAAAGGCACTGCTTGCTACCTTTACATCAAGAGTGGTATACTGAAGTAAATTTTCAATTTTTATTTTATAAACAAACAATTTTAAAACACAGAAAAACTAAACGCAATAGATTTCTGTTTTTTGAATTAGTTCAAATACATGGAATATTTTCTCTTTACTTCAAGTGATTTTTCTCTATTCATAGTATTCATACTATTCTTAGCTGCAGTAACCAGCAAATGTACGTTATTTTTTTATCCAAGTGAATGAAAGTACTTGTTTTTTTCAATTCAATGATGTAAGTACTTACTTTTTAAACAAACTGACACTGAAACATGTTAGAGTTACTTGTTTATGAGGGTAGCAATAACACGCGACCAATGACTGGTGTAAACAAGTACAAAAAGCATCATAAAAATTCTGCACTTTTCACCCCAAACAAGTACTTGTTTTTTCAATTCAACAATGTAAATGTTTATTCTGGAATTTTCACCCCAAACAAGGGGTGAACTGAACTTATGAGAACTTATGAATGACCCAATATGCAAGTTTATATTTAAATAAACATGGAAGTAACAACTGAACCTAATATAAATGCAGCTGCCTCATTGAATGGTAACAACTTGAGTAAAACATTAGTGAATGAGAAACTATTTGTGGTGTGATCAAAGAAGTTGTTTGGTAGAAGAGAAGAGGTGATTATCAAATGCCAATTATTGAAAGAAGAAAGAAGCGAGCCTAGCAAGCCCAGTAACAACCATTACTGCTGGTTTGCAGGTCTGAAAAAGTGGCTATGAATTTTAGATTAGCAAAATGGAGGGCATCATCCTACAGAAATGGAGAGGAAACAACACGTGCACTGAGCACACCTCACAACCGGAATGCTAATAAGCACGATGGTGGCCAATTCAAGAAGAACAACAAGATGCCTGCTTTTGCACATGTCTACATTTTTGAAACACGAAACACGCATTGCATTGGATCGAGAACAGCGACAGCCACAACTTCTATGAATCCCATCCATTAATTGGCAATAAACAGAAGCATTATATTACTGTCAATGACAATATAAAAAATGTATCACAGAATTTCAAATGATGACTATTTAAAATACATTGAACGGGACTTAAATTTATTATTAAAATTCTATTCATCTCTGGCAACGTGATCTATATAATAAATACATAAGCACTGATAATAGATAACACAAATAACACGAAAGTGTCGCACTACTTTCAGTATTAATTACTTCTGTAATACCTCGCATAACCCAATAAAAAATTGATTAATAGCTCTCAACTAGTAAAAGAATTGGTTCACGCTATTCACGCTACCTCCGTTCAACCAGCCAGCTATATAAAAAATCCTGTTAATAACAATTAATCAATGTTGAATTAATGACAGACGAGACGTTAAAACATTCCTCACAGGAAGCAGCTACCATTCAAAGGCTCCAGTTCATAGATTGCGGTATTCCGCAACAGTGAAGTGAGTGCAGCATAGTTTTCCGTTTGGCAACAAGGGTGATTTACAATACAGTATATCTAGTTACTGGAAACAATTGTCTCGGATCACTTTATGAACATCATACGACATTGAGAATCAAATTGGTGTTATTTAATTGGATTTACATAAGCGTCAGACGAAAATTGGTTGTCGATCTGTCGATCAAATGAGAAATGGGATCATTAGATTGGAACATGGAAAAGGGCGCGCATGGAACACTCATTATACTTTGAAAGACATTACAGACAAGGCAGGCAACTAAACGTGATAGGGAAGAGCGTATGCAGTCAACGCCCCCGGAGTCTGGAGGTGTCAACGAATCCACGCCGTCACAAAAACCAATGTAAAAGGGATGTTAAGCGGTAAAATGTCACGTCTCAAGGTGGATAACTACAAGATACGCAATGCAACGCCTTGAGTAGCTAACATGAAAGCGAGGAAAAATGGCAAGGTGAATGGCACCCAGATAGAGGGAAGAGAGAGGGTGGAATTCGATGGCATTTAAACGAGGGCTGTGAGAAGGTTCAGCGATGAAGAGGAATTCGGATTCGAGAGGGTGAAAAGATAATTGGAAGAGGGAGAAAGGAGCCGGGATGAGAGACAGAGAGATCAGAGACGATCGATAGACGAAGAGGCATGCTGCTATAAAAACATACAATAAAGTTTTCCAACGACCTTCACAAAGTGTTATGGAGGACGGTCCAAAATAGGAACCGAGAATGATGAAGGGTGAGGAGGAGGAATGGAAGAGGAATTCGGGTACTCAAAGGAGATGTGTGTGTTTGTGTGTGTGTGTGTGTGTGTGTGTGGTAGGATGGGATAGGGTTGAGGGGAAGGTGATAGGGTGGAAGTGCTACTACCATGGTAAATGATAAGGGTGGAATGAGGGTTGCGGGAATCCGTCCTGGGAATAGAGGAGGGATTAATAATACAGGGTTGAGAGGATGGGGAAGCTTGAATAGTTGCTGTGAGACTACACTTGCCGAGTAGAACCGCTATTCAACTGATAACGTCTGAACAGAGAGGAAGAGGGGAAGGAGGATCAAGGGTGGCACCAGACACACAAAACGCACAGATGCACGCGCGCGCACAAGAGCTCAATTCATGCCGGGTTGCCTGGATGGGCGGTGGCAGGGGTCAGGAGGCAGAATCCTCTGACTGCGGAATCAATAAGTGCAAGTTCACGTGTGCGCGCGCGCACCCACACACACACAAACACTCACAATCAGCTGCCTAAGTTCGCCCTGGCAAATTCTGCTTTTTTTGTTACCCCTCCCACCCCTAACCAACACAAGCACACCTAACCGGAAAATCGGAAATACCCACCAAGTTATATTCATCATCCACCGGTGTTGTTTATTCAAGTCGTGGAACGTGATGAATATCCTATTGATTTGCTTTCACTTTTGGAACTGGAATAATAAGATCATATCATCATTCGCATTCACAAATACTGATGGAAACATCCCTTGAATTTATTCGAGGTTTTTAAATTGTTGGTTACTTAATGAGAGTGCAATTAAAAGAGTTTCTGTTTGGAAAAGTTGATTCGTACCGAAACATGAAACACCATCATTGACTTTCTGACAAGTGCAATCCTTTCCTTGGCCACTCCCATATATTTGACTCATCTTCTTTAAAGTGCTTTTTAAATACCGTATGGTAGGTTACTAATTTTGCTCATCCCTCCAAATTATAATGCAATAGACCAATAGACAAATGTTGTGATCAATTATTCTCAATCTTGTCAGTTGCATTCTGAAATTAATTCATTCAAACGAGGCAAATGGGGATTCATTATGATGTAGTTCCTTAGAACATTTAGAAGTGACCTGTGATTATTATTTTTAATTTTGGATTCACAAACATATTTTATTGTATTGATTGTATTCTTTCAAGCTTGAAGATATTTCTTACTGTAGGAAGACATTTGCCTATTGGTTACCAAGTTCTAGATTGTATTTGGAACTCATGAAATATATGTCAACTCAAGCTTTTCTATAATTGAAACATATTACACACAATGAAGGAAAATTGAGTGAAACTTGTTCGAAAAATAATGAATAATCCGGAAATAGAATTGAATAATTCATGAAAATGAACAAGAGTGAGAGAATATTATAACTTTCAATCCTCTAACAACCCACAGTTAGAGTTAACGAAACTACGTTAAAAGGCTTGTTTCACACATAACCGGCAATCGTATAACCGGTATCGTTTACGCGGTCATATGGACATTGTATCATAATAATGGAGCGCTGCACACTTACCCGATTTCTGAAATATGGTTATTTGATGCAATGCCGGATAAACGATACTAGTTACCCGATGCCGCTTACGTGTGAAACACTATAATTCTAACCTGAACACTATGTCTTCATCTTGCATTCAGATCAAGCGGAAGCATAGAATGATCAGATTGGGATTAGCGACTCATCGTTGGTTTTGCTCAAATTCTCTAATAACTCCACTCCACCAACACTGTAATTGGAACGTTGCAATCGATTATCCAACGGCGGCTGCGGTATGGAATTGTTTGTTTTTTCAATGGCAATTAAAACTTAAGAGGGATTATTGCCGATGAAATTTTGAAATAGATTTCTGTTTCTTTTGAAAGATACTTATCACGATTAATGTTATTCTCACCCTCTCATTGCCATGCCATAATTTTGTTCAAACATTTCCACAGGGATACTGCTTCATAGAGCAACGCAGAAACAATTTCCGTCAAGACTGTGAATAATGAAGGGGAAGGGAGATGCAGACGATAATTTTGCAACAGAATAAGGACTTAATTGAAGTAGCTGGGAGATGCACAAAGTTTCGAGTAGTTCGTGATGTGTTGGACTGAGTGAGGGGGAGAGGGGAGGGTTGCCGCGAGTGAGACATAAAGTCAGACGCCCCAAAAGCAGTAAAATAAAAACTTGCAGTCGAGTTTCAAAAGTCACTTTCAAACTTGGCCCGCAGAGTTGGGTGCAGCTCCACCCCCGGATGAAGAAGAAAACTGAGAGCTAAAGTTTCGTTCAGCCCTTCCTGATGACACCATGTCTACTCTACACTCTACACTAACGCAATTCGTGTGACCCACTTTCCCAACAGTCTTTTTCAAAACTGCTCTTCCAACTCCAAGTGAAAGATTCCACTATAACATACAACTTTATCTCTCATATAACTGTTTCTATAGTAATTTAGATAACTCAACGTTGAAGCTAGTTTATCCGAAAACAGAAAGCATTTATAAACGAGTTATAATTATAATGATATTTATTATTAAAATAGTATTAAATTATCAACCTTCTATTAGTAATTGAGATGCTAAATATGAAGCAAGTTTTTGATTCAGAGAAAGTGAATCATATTCAAACTACACAGGCTTGAGCTCAAAAATTAAACTAAATTTTACATACAGTAGTCAAGAAATTTGAAATAAATAACGAAAAATGATAAATACAGAATATTAAATTTACAAATCATGTATTTCAAACAGTTGTTTAAAAAATCGTTCTGTCTAGAATGATAATAAAAAACTAAATTGTAATGCGGATGGTTTTGTATTTTATATTGTAGATTTGAAAACGGGTTTCCTCAATCCGATAACAATAGAAAATATGCCTTTGATTTCTGGAATCAAGAATGTAATCGAAATCAATTTCCTAGCGACAAATAATAGAAAAACGGATAATTTGGCCTAAGCTATAACAGATTTTGCTAAGTCTGGTGAACAGTTTTATTTTGTTGATGATTCAACTTTGAATGATCTGGAATCTATTATTTGATCAGGTGCTGTTTGATCAATTGAATTAATACAGGTTGATTGCATGTTGTCGAGTTGCAAGTTGGTATTGCACTTTAGGTTCATTGTCCGGGATAACGAAATATTTCGGTTTTAGCCACTCATTCAATCAATCAACTGATCCGAAAATTTTTTTTTCTTCGGAGGATGAAGCCCACATAGGTCTGAGACCGGTGCATGGGTATTGAATTGGATGATGGTGATTGATGAGTTGGACCTACAGTTTTAGGTGGGTTCCGAAACACCGGGAAGTGATTTTACAGCAGAGAACAGTCTTTTTTGCTGGCCAATGCAATCGGTCACCCTTACAAAGAGCACCTAGGAGTTTCGTAGCTTATCTCTGATTGAACAGATACCTGCTACGGCACTCGGCTATCACTATGCTTGCATACTATCAAACTAAATAAATTTAGTAATCACGTAGAGTATGAGACACTGCTATCAATTAAATCTCAGCACTAATACAATAATTGGTTTTCTTTTTTGAGGAGCCCACATAGGTCTGAGACCTGTGCGTGGGTAATGAGTTGGATGATGGTGATTGATGAGCTGGACCTACAGTTTTAGGTAGGTTCCGAACCACCGGACTAACTAAGAATTTGATCAAAATCAAAATCTTATTAATATTATTGATTTGAAAGTTCACGGGGTTATTAATTGCCCAATACTGTATCCAACCAAATACAAGATACCATTTAATCGCTCAAGGCGGTGTGACACTTGACATGCGAATATCAGTGATCAAACTCTGTTCAAGTCAGTTCAATAAATTCCTTTTTTCCTTGATAAGCCTATAAAGAATATCACGTTCAGTAAACTCTACTCTACTCTGCGATCAATGACTACAAACAGCTACACTGTAGAATGTACTGTACATGCACTGTAATGATAACGAAATGCAAACGAGGAATGTACTGTTGTTATAACGACAGGTAAACGAGGAATATGTAGAACGAAGCCTCGAATTAAAGAACAAACCGGAAAAACAGTGAAATAAACTCACCAAATTTGAAGGTTGTGTTAAACAGGACTCAATATTCCAGCTTACCTGAAAAAGAAATAAAAATTATTCAAATGAATTAAAAAATGAGACTGCTTCCTTCTAAATATTTCGAGCATTTATAATAATAACAATGAATGTATTCGAAAATTGAATGAAAAATTAATAACCCAATAATTCCTATTATTACGTCTTTATTACAAGTCCATCTCTCGGTTTGAAATCAGGTTACAGTATCACATGAAATTAATGATTAGATACGGTTTACTGGTTTGAGACTGGAAAACTGGTTTTGTAAAACAAGATGAAAGCAGCAAGCACGCTAGTAGCTCATCAAGAACTGGAACTGGATCGAGAAATAAGATAACATTTGAAATACCAATGAACTGTCTCAGTTTTTTCAGCGTTCCGAGGAAAAATTGCTAAAATTCAAATTAGCTATTCCAGGCCTGAGAGACTGGTTTTTCAACGCAGGTAGCCGTAAGCACTTTTCAAGTATAACTTGCTTTTTTGTATTTTAATGAAAAACCATTACACGATTATAAGAATATGTGGTTAGAGCAGCATTTCTGCAAGAACACCTTTTAGAAAATAACACATTGACAGGAAACCTGTTCATTGAGGCATCTCCCCCTTTTAAAACCCTGTGACGGTATTTTTATACGAAAAAAAAACTGAGCAGAAATGTCGAGACATTCACTCGTAAATTAAATTACCAAATAACAAATAACGCTTTCATGCTTTGACCTGACAGACTTTTCAATAAAGGCAATTGAGGGTTGCAATTTCCTTTCACTTTGACTTTTTATAAGTTCTATACTCTACAGAGTATTAAACTGCTCATTTAAATTGAGTTGAATATCAAATTGAAAAAAAAAATCAATATGCGAAATGAATGATAAAGAAGTAAGAGATCGATAAATGCCTAATTTTTGCACCATACAATGCAAAAATGTTGTGGGCGAAAAAGAGGCATAAACCGTCTCTTTCGCAAACTCTTAATTCATAAATAAAGTAAATAGATCAGTGAATAAAGAATATAAAGAAAATAAATCAGTAAATAAACTGCAGAATGCTTTACTCCCCTGCTTCTGCAGTGAATGCCTTTCTATTTTACTGAAATGAATTACCAAATTTAAAATAGAAGGAACACAAAAAAATATTCTTATAATGGTCTGCATATTCAAGATATATTCAGGATATGTGACTGAAATTTAAACGATCTCACAGATATGGTACTTATTAGTACAATGATGGTTGTTACCATTGATAGTAGATACGAGTTTCAATACTTCTGGAAAAAGTCATGTAAAGTTTAAAAATATTTGATACTTCTGTAAAAGGACTAGTCAATTAACAATACTTAGTTTTATGTTCACAAAAATACAACAAAGAAACAAATAAAGATGTTACTTATGGAAAAGACTGTTCTCTGCTGTAGAATCACTTCTCGGTGGTTCGGAACCCACCTAAAACTGTAGATCTAACTCATCAATCACCATCATCCAATTCATTACGCACGCACAGGTCTCAGACCTATGTGGGCTTCATTCTCCAAAAAATGATGTGGTGCATTATGTAGAATACTCAAAATAATTAAGTACACTATAATTTTAGACAACTCTGAAAGAATAAGCACTAGACAAATTTCAACGATAAGCCCAAGATATGAATTCAAAAGCTCAATAGAAAGTAAAAGTAAAACAAAAATAAATAAATATTAATGAAAGACCATAGTACCATAGACAAGCTATAATGAATAATTTGACATTGAAAGTAAGTGAAAGTAGAGTTCATTACATTAGTAAACGAAACTCAAGGCCACTCCTGAAATGAGGCCGATGAACCTAACAGGTCAATGTTGTCTACATTACCGTAATCACTATCGATCAAAAAATGCACACGCAACTTGGATATTGGACACGTAAATTCTACTAGCTACATATATTACTAAACCTTATTTTTTTCTCTTTCATAACTATAGGTTAGAAATGTTATAAAATACTTCTCAGCAATTTTCGCTGGTATTTCCTGGAAACGAAGTGTCTCGTGGAGTCAGCGATCACAGAAGAACGGTACGTGGATTGTACCCAGTAGGCTACAGTGAACAGTTCTCAGGAAATGAGCTCACAACTCAGAAAACATGGCTGTCGGCCTGTCGCGACAATCGGTGTAGGTATGGACTGGGTTTTCCTAGCTCCGCACCAGCTTTTGCAGCACGCATTGCGTACTAGTTTTGCCAGAAGCAAGCTGAACTGCTGAAGAAAAGATTTAGCTTGAAATAGTTCAATTGGGGTAATTATTGTATAGTAAGTTAAATTGTTATGCACGGTAACTTCGAGCCAAATTTCCCGCAACTCTATCTTCCACCTGGCAAAACTACAATTATCTTCGGTGTAGACACTATTGTCACATTTTGCAACAACCAGATGACAACAATCAGAACGCAACTGTTTTCCAAACACGACAGTTGTTTTGGTCATTTGTCTGACCCTTAATTAATAAATATTCATAATTCATAACAGCCGTAGCCGAGTGGGTTAAGTGCTGGTTTGCTAGCCCAAAGGTCCCGGGTTCGATCCCAGTTGTGACCGAAAGTTTTTACCTCGGGCCACTCCCGTGTTTCGGAGGACACGTTAAGCTGTCGGTCCCGGCTGCCTAAAAAACAGTCGTTAAGTCACGTCAGAGGCCCTGAACTTATTCAGGTGCGACCTGATAACTCTGACACCAGACCTGAGCCAGCCAGGTCACACGATATTATTATTATTATTTTTTAACAGACCTACTATGGACATCAAGGTTACGTCCAGCTCCTTAAGCCATTAACACTATACCAACTGAAGGGCCAATTGGATCGGGACAATTTGTGTGATTAAAATCGGGACTTACGACAATTCCTCACTGTCCCAAGCCAATTGACCCGTCAACTGGAATCGAGTAAACGGAGCTAGGCTGTCACTCTGCATGTGATTGATCTAGTCCATGTTAACACCTACAGTTTGTTAGAATGTATCAAAATACTAACGTAGTGTTATATTCTAGTTAGTTATATTCTCGTGCAGTGTTTACTTGTAAATAAACTGAATAATCGTGACAGAGCCAGACTCACGTCCCACTCATTCAACGCGCCTTGAACGTTGTGCACTGTCATGCACCGATTTAAGCAAGTCTTTACTGCACCAATTTTGACAGAGACTGTACCGACCGCTATTGTTACCGGTCGTGCACTTTTGAGTGGACTGTACCGTTCTGACTCTGACGAATGCTCTTCGGTGACGGGCAAGAAACTGTGCAGGAGAGAAGAAGGCAGTGTGAGAGAGACCCAGTGAAAATAAGAGAGAGTATGAGTGAATGTTTTCAAGAGAATGAGAGTGCATCGGGAATCCTCGAAGCCTTCAGACACAGAAACGACACATATAGCAAGCGAAAGGAGAAGATGCTAGCTAAGATGCTTAGCGTTGGTTGGAGAAGTAATAGAGGGGGAAAATAAGAAGAGGACGAAGAAAAAACTAAGAAGAAGAGATGTGTAGGAAGGAATAGATCGTGATCTGGTGGCTAGGACCATTGGGGGGGGGGGGGGGGGGAGAAGGAACGGATGGATGACTTCTCTCCGTGTTCTGAAGTCATAAAGACATCCGCAATAAAGGCCAACAATAAAAGCTGAGGTCTGTGTGCCCTTTTCATTCCCCTATTCCATCGTAAGGATTCCTTTACCGTCTTCTCATTTTTCTTCTCACTTCCTTCAACTTCAATTCCATACTTTCCTCTTTGCTGACGCCACACAATCTCCTAGTACTGTACCTCCTCCAACTATAGCACATTCTCAGACATCCTTTGCGATTTTGTCAAAAGGAAAACTAAAATCCATCTCTAGACTGCAGTACTGCACCAAATACGTTTAACACTATAATATGCTTATTGACGACTCTCAACTTTTACTCCCAGTGATACAATACCGTAGAATTTCAAACACAATTCACAATCATGGTCCAATATAACGATATTACAGGCACTGTTATTTCATTTCATCAGTAATCAAATTACAAAATTGGAACGCTATGGTGACCTGCTCGCTTGCTTGGTGAAATGTGGAATGCTACTTCTATTTCAAATCTACTTCAGTACTACAGCATAGAAGTATAGATCAATCTTGAATTTGAAGTTTGAATATTATTTATTGAATTTTAGCAGATATCTAAAGATAGCAGAAAAAGAGAGTTCCAGATTTGAGCGAGTTCTTGCTTACATGGAAGCAGAAATACTATCAATACCAAGTAGCAAGTACCATAGGTTATAATGATCTTTTTCTTATGCTGACGATGCCCACACAAGTCTCTAAAACTTGTACGAGAGTAATAAGGTGAATGATGATGCTACGATGTTTTGAATGGTAGACCTAAAGTTTTATGTGATTTCCGAACCATTGGTTAAGTGATAATAGGGCAAATAATATCATGTTATAGGTTTCTGAAAAGTACAATGCTGTCTATCTTGTCTCAGTAAAGCTTCGGTTTCGAAATCACGGATTCGGACTGGGATGGACGGCGGACAGGGCCGGAATACACTAAAATTTATGCTTTTTATATGGGTTCATACACCAAAAACAACAATTGTAGTGTATTTTGGCCTTGCCAGCTGTCCATTTAGTCCGAATCCGCGTAGTTAGAAACCGAGGCTAAAAAACACTTTCGTCATTAGGCTATTTCTCTCCTCGCTAGATTAGAACGTTGTTTTTCTTATTGTGTCTGTTAAAAGTGGCAATACTGTTCACAGGTTACTATATGGCTTTTGCAGTGTATCATTTATTTCAAGTAAGAATAATAAGACCTTTCTAAACAAGTTAACAAATCCTTAGAAAGGTTCTATTGCTGCTGTAGAAAAACTACAATGGACAAATACTAAAAATGATCTGATAATGTAATTGAAAGCTTTTATACTACAGTACTGCTTACAATAATAGGCTTTGTTCGCGAATATTTTGCGCCACGTTCAATTCCGTTTTGTCATGGCTTTGATAACTTCATCAAATGAGAATTGGAACGGTAGGCGATTAGAAAGATACAACCTTGATTAGCGGACAGGTGAAGTTGAAAGAGCGAGAGCGAGATATAGTGACTGATAAAGAGAAGTGGATTTGGATTATATAAGATAGGAAAATTCCAAGGAAATGGAAACAAGTGGCTGAGTTGGAAATAGCAGCAATTTGCAGTGGAGTTGGCGCATTGACTCGACTCAATAGATCAAGGTCTTGTGTCTATAAACAACCTAAGGATATTTCTCTTCCTTCTCAGTTTTGAGCATTTCTGCTGCCGTCATAAATTAACCATAACTTAATCATTTTAAACAATCACAATGTTGTGATTGAAAATCATACTGTTTGAATAGCTCAATGTAGATTCATCTGACAATATAACAATCATAATAACACACTGAAACAAAATGCAAAATTGTGAATTGTTTATACAAAACAAATGCAAATTGTTTATGCGATACAAATACATATAATTCATAATCTTTCTCCCAGAAATGATTTCAAATCCAATTTCTAATTACTTCTTAGCTAAAACGAACAAAGCCTAGGAAAAATTACAGGAAGAAGAGGAATCTAATCTTTCGAATATATATGAAATATTAAAAAAAAATCATATTTTCTTTACAATGCTAGATCTTTATGATTTCAACGTTTTCCAATGTGTATGAAGAATATCCAATCTAGAATATTATAGGCTGTTCAGCGAGCCTATGGAGAGTCCCAAACAAACTTAGCATGTGCGTGAGTGAGGAATTCCGAGAACTGTACTGAAAAGGACCTGGCGTCGGTCGGTCGGCCTATTCACACTCATTGCAACCTACAGTTGTGCTTCCAGTTTGTGCTTCACAGTTAGTGCTTCACTGTTTGACATCGAGCATACAAAAGTCCTACATTGTCAGTCTAATTCGTTATGTTTGTGTTTATACAGTACCGTAGCATGCAGTATAAGTATAATTTGATTTCTCAAGTAGTTTTTTAAAAATAATTAATTTTATTAGTAAGTTCTTCGTTCCATTACGGTAGTTTATATTTTACGGTAGTTTAGGCGTTTTCAATGGGTAGGCCTGTTGCCTGTTCGATGCGTTTAGAAAACTATTCTGTGAATCGGGCTTCAGTGGGTCTCGGTTTGCACGCACGCAAGCGTTTGTTCACCCACTCCGTAGGCTCGCTCAACAGACTACAGTTGTGGTGGTAATCATCCCTACTTTGCTTCTTATATAATTCACAGTGTCGCATTCAAAATGAAACACTGTTGTGTGTGTCTTGAATTCTTGTAAAGTCTTCTGACTTTAGTCAGAATGTAAGGTCTTCTGACCGCCGGTATTCGCTCCTTGTTGCTCAAGATCACGAGCAAAGTATGACCTCTTATCTTTCGTCACCTCCATCACCAATAAAAATTATCCATCCATTCATACAAATACCACTTTCCAGCTTTCTCTAATGAGCAGGTAGAGCTTCAAGTAGTCAACTAACTACTTCACGAATCCATTCATTCCCCATAAAATTAAAACATACATCCATAAAAATGAGTTCAAATTCTAAACATGACCCACATCCATATGCTGCACAAAGAAGGGATCACATCACGCCTTGATAAACTGATTAGATGACCTCGACAACTAGAGGATGTTTGTGACGTTGTTCAACTATTGGAGAATGGATTTATTGTAATTAGTAGTGGCCGGGTCGAAGGAGGATAGATGAGGGTTGCTTTGCTCGCTGCAGTGTGTAGCAATGCATTGTGTACATTGTGTTTGTTGTAGTGGCACGACTGTGACCTTGGCGCGCTTTGTTTGCTGCACGTGCTCTGGCGGGAAACAGTCGATGGGGAGAGGGTGGCAAACAAGCGAGAGGGTTACAGGGTGTGGGAGGGACGAATGCTTTTGTCTGAGCCAAGTAGGGTTGTGAAAGCTGAGGCTGAGAAAAGGACAAATAGATAAAGAATATCATAGACAACTACTGCCAGAGAAAGATATTGCTCACCAGAGAGTAGAGAGACAGGAAACTTCTCCATATTATTTGCAACTTGAAGAGCCCTTCTATTCATCTATATATAGATTAACTCAATGAGAAAAAGGGTTGCTACTTTTTTCAATTTCACCCCTGAAAACTCAACAATGGGAGACCGACCCTACAGACTATAGGCCCTACAGGCCTCACTATCAATACGTATCGCGATATTTGGGTCACTAAATCCTTACTGATGATGTAAAGACGATGGTTCGCAATTTTAGAACGCAGAATTCGCATGCAATTTCTTGCATCAAACATCGACTTTGCTCCATCAATTTGGACTTTGTGATCCAAATATCGAGATCGTATTTTGATAGTGTAGGGTACTAAATTGGTGAGTTGGTATCAAGGTGATATCATGGGCTGGTACTCTTCAAATCGTGTCCAGCTACATCATCACCTACTACTGCTGGAATGACATGTGTTCTGGAAGTAAAGTTGATCTTGAAATGTTGTTTCAGAGATCCATATTGTGATTGGTTTACTTTAAAAAAGGAATACAATGCACGAATGAGAAAATATTTTATTGTATTAGAATTTTGAGTCCAATCAAAAGAATTTCAAAAATAAAAATCTTGAAAATTGTGTATTAAAACTTGAATATTAATCACGTTCTAAGTATTTTTTATTTTTAAGGGGTCCATCCTCAACTAGTGTTTTTGAAATAAGAAAACAGTAGGCCTCTATTTATATATCACTATAGCTATACAAACATGAAATAACATTTAAATCCAGTTGGACGAAAGAAAATTAAACTTGACCACCGTAAGATGTCATCTTGCGGTGGTTGAATTTAATTTTCTTCCGTGCAACTGGCCGAGAGAATTGTTGAAAAAATGGTTACCATTGACAAACAACACAAGTAGATAGGTGGATTAAAGTAATCACAAAGATAGAAAGATGAACTAAAATAAGAATCTTGTCTCCAGAAATGTCTAACTCTATTGTAAGTGAAGAACAGCCTTGAAGAAAATGAACCGACTGCACATGCCGGGAGAGACAGAAAAAAGAAGAATAAGAAAATAAGAATGAGGGTGAACAACAGCTGTTCTTTGTGTGTCTTCAATATGTTAAAAGCAGGGAGGTCATTCATCTCGTAAGCAATAGAGAGAAGGGACTAAAAAAAAACTAAATAAGACAGGTGCTTGGCGTGATAAGGGAAGGTCTGGCAGATGTCGGTCTATGGGCCAAGAAAAAGGACGAAAGTAACATGGAGAAAGAAAAGAGTGGGTGGGCGAGTGTGTTTGAGTGAGGGAGAGAGCATGAACTGGAGAAAAGCAACACACGGAGAAGAAGTCTGATGGAATTCCATGCGGGAGCCATAAATGTACACATACGCCAGGACATAACACAGTGGAACGAACCCTCTTAGTGAAAGCATATAAAAAATACATTCCTACTCCTCTGGAATCAACTCCCACACATGCTTGCTATAAATATGATTTGACTTTCTTCCCTCCTCATTATTACTCATACTATTCGTTATGTGAGAAACTGCACAACGGCCTGTCTCATTTTTTCCTAGAAATTCTTTGGGACAAGAATAGATCTAAAAAGTGAGGACTGCTGAAAAAACTGAATGACACTACTTGTTGACAAATCTCAAGATAATGGGGAGGAAGCTGTTCAAATTCTTTTCTTAAACTTTGAAGAGAAACAGAAATACGTAAATAGCTACAAAATAAGTTAGGAATAACCAAGCATAACAGTATATTATTATAATATAAATAAGAAGTTAATAACTGATTGATAAACTGAGTGCCACTAAATAATTCTAAATTATTTTGAATCGATGAGTATGGTATGAATGTTTTTAATAAACATTCAGAGTAAACTCTGAAGGAATTCATTCTGTAAGTTTAAAATTGAGGATATTGCTATGAATTTTCACACAAACCTCAGTATCAATTATACCTCACCAATCACAGAGATATCTGGAAATAGCCTTCAGAGATACACAAACAACGCGTTGATCAACCTTCGGATATTATAAACCATAATCCTCTGAACAACAGCCCACAGATTCACCTTCTCACTTTATGAACTATAATCCTTCAAAACTCTCCTCTCAAACGAATTCATGACGATTAAGAATTATACCTGTAGTATACAGATATATCAAAGTATATTATGCATCATGCATACAGATCATAGTAGAACTACAAAAAACATTTGGTGTAAAACACTATGATCAATTTTGTCAGCAACCTTCTACATTTCTCATGTGCCTGTCATCACAGATAATATCATCCATCAAAATCATCTATCGAACAATTCATACTGTTTGTTATGTAATACACGATAAACAAACGACAAAATTCAACATATTGACGTATGACTGTAACTTATGACAAGAATGTGAGCGTGTCATGCAAAATTTATTCTAAGATCTCTTAGTGATTCTGACACGTTTTTCTGTTTTCTACCAGGGGCCCGTTTCACGAAAGTCACAAGTTACATATTCACCGGTGAATTTCAGTGAACTTGTTACTATTCTGAGTTACAAGTGTTTCACGAACGAAATTCACCAGTCTTTTAGTCACAAGTGAAAATTCACCTATTCACTAGTAAAAAGTCACAAGTTCACTATAGTGAATATTCATGTTTTCACAAGTAACAAGTAAACACTTGTGAATATTAGCCAAAATTTTAACCTATCGTAATACATGGGTAACTTTTTTCACAAGTGCTTTTGTGGTTATGTTATTTGAAAAAATAGTTTTGTCGTCGATGTCATTACCGTTCTTTCGAGGTTATTCGACATTGAAGTTTTATTAGTTTTGTTATTGATTTAGCCTACAATACCAAAGGCTCCGTATTTGAAAAGGAAATTCTGTGAGGATAATATTTATTAAGGAGAATGAATAAAACAAACAACATTTCTGAATCAAGTGTGAATTTTAATATTTATTAGTTTAGAAGCAGTAAACTTGTAAAATTTAATTGAAGCCTACTCGAAAGTAATTGACACTGGCCTAAGATTATACGGTGGATCATGGACTATAAAAAATGTTTTATTTTTATTTATGTAAAGCATAAGTGTTTTATAAACAATTCTCTAACCGTTTAATTCCAAGAAAAGAGGTCTCTTGTTGAGTACAGTCTAGGTCTCCGTAATGCAGCTTGTACAATATTTTTCTGAATTACAAAAATCTTCCTAAAATGTGAATTCATAGGTCCATCCTAAGCCCTTATCCCATATTGCAAGACTGATTGAGTATAAGCGAAGTAGATCAGCCTGCAAATATTTGTATATTTTAAATATTCATATTTTTTAAAATATAGTTTATGGAATTTGAAAATGAAATAAGTTATTTCAGCCTTTGACACAATCATGTTATTGTCAAATCTCTGTCTATTTTTTTGCTTAATGTATCAGAGAAGGCCCCAAACAATATTTCTCTATTTTCTAAAATTGCTTTTAGCACTGTTGTTTTGCCCTCGCGTTTTTTTTTCCGAATAATACTGACCTAACCAAAATTCAGGAATAGACCTAACCTATATTAAGAATAGATTCCGATTACAAATCGGGGAGAGAAAGAAGAAGAAGAAGATTACAACATTTTCTTGTAACAGATGATCTAAAAAGTAACAAGTAAACGCTTGTACTAGTGAAATTGTTACTTTGTAACTTGTGACTTTTGAGAAACGCCTGTACTTGTGAAATTGTACTTACAAGTGCGATAGTAGGTGAACTTGTTACTTTGTAACTTGTGACTTTCGTGAAACGGGCCCCAGGAGGTTAAATGAAAATCTACCAGAGTACAACAGTACATCATTTTAAGACATCCATTATCGCTTAGAAGGTATAGGGAGGGGGGGGGGGGAGGAGAATGAGGGGTTCAGCAACCCGGCAGCCAAAGAGATCGGAAAGCACAGTAGAGGACGGTGACATCTTGAGGATAGTAGTTGAAAAATGAAAACGCTACGGGGTTTCTTCTTCCATTGCACGATGGTGCTCTCGTATTCGTGGAAGGACCTCCTGCGGACGTGTGTCTGAATAATTCAGATCGGCCGAGCCCGTGACATATGGGCTCACGTCTACATGTAAATCACGCACACGACGCGATACGATCCAAGGGCGGAAGGTAGGAAAAGGCACTCGCCCTATGTGACAGGCCACGAGGCCCAAGGTCACGATGTCGCGCTTGACCACCGGGCAAAAGGTAAAGGTGAACAGGGCACATGAATAAATGACCACTCTTCAATTAAGAAATAGAAAAAGAAATGAAGAAAAGATAGTGAAAAAGAGCTCACACTCAAACAGTGCATGACAATAGCGCCAACAATCCTCACACCTCATTTCGTAATTCCAACACCAATGTTACTGAACTCATGATTTTCAATGATGGACACACGCAGATATTGTAGCGAATATGAAATTGGAGGGAATAGAGAAAAATAAGAAACAGTAATTCTCGGTGTTATCTGCTATGTAAATGTTTACTTTTAAGCAATTAATTACTCTGCTTTTGACACTTTTATGGTGTTTACTTGGTGTTAATTTGTAGAATGTTCTAGTTGTTTGATTAGAAATTAATGGAGCCTTATCGAATATTGTGGAAATTTTCGTGTTTCCTTGATTTATTTATTTAGAAGTTGGTACAGAAATATAGAGATATCTCGATTGTTCAAAAACCTATTTTGTAGGTTATTTATAAGGCGAACGCATTTGTAGGAACCAGTTCAGTCTTGTTTGAAATTCGTCGTGATAAACAAGTTGTGTCAGTTCTATTGTGTCTATATATAGTGATAATTCTTTCTCTGTGCCTATAGTGACAATTCTTTTTCTTATTTAATTCATACCAGTGAGCTACTAAATACTTTTTATTGTATTACGGACTAATGCTACGTAAGTTAAATGTTCTTTTTCGACGTTTCTTTTGGAATATTATTGGACAGTTTATTGTAAAGTTATTAATTAATATTAGACTGGCCTTTTAACTTTTAGTTAAAAGATTAGATTGGTTCTTGTACAGTTTACTGAAATCTCTTTATTAGTTGAACAATATTTTCAATTGCTTATTTTTCTGTAAGACATTACTGATCAGTGAGTGTTGTGATTATTTGTGTAAATAAAGTGCGAGTGATAAATTTAAGTGTTGCCAGCGTTATTTTAGACATCGAACCCGTAACAGCATCAATCAAACACAGTTTCAATTCTTCGTCTCTTTTAAATTTGGCTGGAGCATTATTTAGAGCAAATTGGCAACCTTTCCCAATCATAAAGTATTCAGAGACACTTGAATGTGACATTCATATAAATTGTCAAATTTGTAGAGGTTTTTCAATTTATATCTGCTACTTTCCATACCCCAATGTAGTAGTGTACTGGTTTTAAATTCAAGATATTATTAGTATTTCTCAAGACTTTCTAGCAATGACTATTAGCATAAAAAATTAATTTGATGCTCTACAGATCATAAAATATAAGCAAATACAAGCCGTAAGCTGAGAGCAGGTCCCAGATTGCTCTTCCTAATCCCCCACCAACACATTATTTTCCTAGAAACATAAAGGGATGAAATTTCAAAAAGGTACAACTAATATGAACTTGAAAAATTGCCTAGTTCTACTGGAAATGAAGATCAATTTTCTCGTGTAACTGAACCGCTAAATTATCCAACAGATTTTGACAATTTCACAGTTTATATTCAATATTATGTTAAGGTTACCAAGGGCGGTAAGGGAGGAGATTCATGACCACAAGTTGGAAATTTACTGGGAGGGGCAATCTACAATCTCGCAAAAAGAGGTACCTCCCCAAACCTTCCGAGCTGGGACCGCTTGTAGGTTAGAGTCAAAACTGATTTGATGGAAGAATATAGACTCGTACGTGGTATATGACGAAATCCATCACTAGTATTGCACACCTCCAAACGTCTTATTTAATCAAAGTACAAGTATATCAAAGTACAAGTACAAGCCTATCATTAATTTGAATGATGAACAAAATGTCAACGTCGTTTATAAGTAATGCAAACTAGTGAAAAAAAAATGATTGAATATTGAAAGATTCACAATAAAGCAACGGACATCTAACAAACATTTTAAAGTCGGAATACATGTTTTGAATAATGTTTATGGTTTATCATAATACAGACATCCTAATCTAATTTGTATTATTTACAACTGTATTTTATGATGCTTGGAAATCAATTGATTTTTTATACGTCAAGATTGAGGCCAAAATGAAATTCTTTATGATAATTACTGCATTTGAATAGCAAGCATGATTAATGCGATCACCTTTGAACAATGAACTGATAGAAGAGCAAAACATTTATTCTCAGATAAGAGTATTCTAAACGCAGAAACAAGCTGAATAATTCATACAGAATATTTTGCAGGCCCACATTACATGAAATGATTACATGCATAGCCGAGAACAATGCACTCACATTCAGCGCTTTTATAACCAAGTTTTTTCATCAGCATCAAAAACATCGTCATCATTTATCCTCCATCATGGCCTGGTTGCCGTTGAAGTGAATAACAATTCAGCGTCGAAAAATGAATGAACTCTAAAACTGTAAATCTGAATTCATTGAAACAAATTTGAGGAGTACATAAATTTGGATCTATCGATGATTTGTTATCAGTAAATGGAAAATTGAAATGCTGACAGTAAAGAGAGGCATTACGCGCGTTTCTAATAGAAACAAGATAGAAATAAGGACATCGAAAAATGGTCCTTTTAATTTAATATTGGGCTGAGTATTGGGCCGATCCTTGCGAAACTTGGATAAGACCACCGCTGAATGATGCTCATTCATTGAAAAAAAATTCATCGAAATCGGTTCAAGTGTTCGAATGATTGATGTACAAACATAAAAAAAACAGGTCGAATATAGAACCTTGTTCTTTTTGGAAGTCGGTTAAAAAACACACCTTCCATTTGCAATCTGTATATTCATAACAACTTCTGTGGTGGTATAGCACTTTGATCTGAAACAATTTTAATCATACCAGGATATAACCGAGGCATGAATGTAATGCACGAAAAGTGGAACATCCAATACTCGATGATAATCACCATCGCAAAATCATCTATAGCTGTGAAATAGTGTATGATAGATTAGAGCAGCGTGAATACAACCACTTGAAAGCATGAGTTTGATTTTGACTTTTTCAAAAAACTCATTTTGTGGGTGATTTGTGCTTTTTCCCGATTGGAAGTAGAAGAGGGTTGACACTGAACAACCAAACTACTCTTGAAATATTAGAGGAGAAAATTAAAAAAACTAAAATATTAAGATAATTGGAAAAATTTTCTCCTTATCAGGTAAAACATAAAAATTCTGGAGATTTCCATTAGAAAAATAATCCCCTTTGAAGCTATGAACGGAAATCTAAATCAGCGCTTCAAAACACATACAGAATCGTTGAGAAAAAATAGTTAATTATAAAAATAAAAATGAAACTTTTTTGAGCAGACGCCATATTTGATTCCGTCAGAGCGGGAAAACGTTCCAGGTACCCGTGCAAGGACTGCTCCCTAGGACCCTAACTGACCACTCTAGCAAAAAATTCATCATATGCAACTTTCTCACAGAATTTCCGCTCAGATCTAGGACTATAGGCCTCAGTGACAACAAGCGGCTATAATCATTTAGAATATGCTCTAACATCGGCTTCACCTATTGTAAATTAAAAAAAGACACCTTATTTGGTAGAACATGTTTTGTTCTTGGAGTTCATAGAGTATATTCTGTCTCAAAAAGATCATCGTTTCTTAGATAACTAGCCTAATCGCCAAAAACTGAAAATGTATTTTTTCGGAGGATGAAGCCCACATAGGTCTGAGACCTGTGTATAATGAATTGGAGTGGATAATAATATAATAATAATGGAAATAATGGTGATTGATGAGTTGGACCTACAGTTTTAGGTGGTTTCCGAACCACCGGGAAGTGATTTTACAGCTTGAATTTTCATAATAAAATTTTGGATTTTTTTCAATTTTTGGGAATAACGTTACCATTTTACGAGGTGGAGGATATGAAATTCGGATTCAGCTTCTTAAAATATACACAGAATTGTTGACACGAAGAACTTTTTCAAATTTCTATCAGAAAGACTAGATTTTTATTGCATCAATGAGTAAATTTGTGATCCAAGCGGCAGCCATCTTTTAACACGCTATAACTTCGGCGCTGCTCATCGTAAATCGAAAAGCGACTCTTCATTTCGTAGTAAATTCTTCGAGTTTAGATAGCATGTTTTATCTTTAAAAATCCGCAGGTTTCCATATAGTTGCAAAAAACCTGAAAAACGCCTCATTTCTCATAATGAAATTTTGTTTTTTTTTTTCGATTTTAGATGATTTAAATTTTTACTACATCCATGAGTAAATTTGTGATTGAATGGCAGCCATCTTTTAATACCCTGTAACTACGTCGCCGTTAATCAGAAATTCAGACGACCCATTTTGTAGAAAATGTTTTGTTCTTAGAGTTAGTATAGTATGTTTGATCTCGATACGTACATATTTTTTGAGATAGTTTCAAAAAACTTGAAAACGAAATATATTTTTCATAATTAAATTTTAGGCGTTTTTCAATTTTTGAGTACAAAGCCGCCACACGAGGTGGGGGGAATGTGATATTCCAATTCAGCGTTTCAAAATACATCCATAATAATTGAGAAAAAATGTTCATCGATAAATAATGTAAGAACATATACCAATAAGGTTTTTTGTTTGAGCGACCGCCAACTTTGATTTCGTTATAGCTTACCACGTACCGAATGAACACCCCAACGAAAATTACTACCTTGGACTCCTACCTAACCTAACCTAACCTAACCTAACCAGAAAAAACCTTCACCATACACAAAATTCCTACAGAAATCCCCTCAGATCCCGGACTATGACCAAGAAATTTAAGGTGTATTAATTCCAGTTCAAACTCTATGCTCAACAATAGTTGGAAAAGAATACCGACCATTCAAAAAGTTGATGCTAGACTAGTATTTCGTAATCATTTCAATCTATTGTAGTTGAATACTCACAAATATCAGCTACCATTAATTGGGTATTAAAACACAAGATAAATAATTAAAGGCAACTATTAGGAAACGTAGATAGGTAGATACCGTGAGAGAGCAGAAGAGTAGATGTGAGAGAGCGTCTTCGACGGGGTACGTGTAACTTGTATGAGAAATATTGATGGAAAGCAACTCGGTTCATAATTATATGCAACTTCAAAAACAATTTAATGAGTTCAAGTACCCATAGAAATTATAGAGTACGTGTTCAGTGTTTAGAAAAAATAATAATAAAAATCAAATTACAATGAAAACAAGGAAACGCGGAACAAATAATATCCGGCCGCTGAATTAGAAGCATCTACACTGCTTATTATTTAGGCACCTACGATTAAGGTACTAAGAAAGAGAAACATTGTGTGAGACAGAATGAGATTGAACAGAGACGATTGAAAACATGGAAGTAGTGTAGCAAAACAACGTTAATAGTCAGTCGGTAAAGCAACGTTGCGAGTATGAATTATTAAATAGGGAATATCTTCAAAAAGAAGAGCCACAAAGACTGTAGCTGAATTCACATGCTTGCAGCATGCTCTCCACAATGCTTGTTGGCGCTGGTGTTTTTTATTCACCATGTTTTGTTTGTTTTTCGCTACTCCGAAACCTGGCCAGAATTTTAATAGGACAGGTTTCTCTCTGCTCTCCATACACACAGGTTTTCTGCTTTTTTTCTGCGGTCGTCTACATTTCGAAACCTAGTCCTTGCCGAGAGATGCACGATGAAGAGGAGAAAAGAAGGTAAATTGAGCTGGTATTTCAAATTCCAAGAACACTTACAAGGCTGTTTTTTTTATTCATTCTTTCAACGACTATTGTTTCCTCAAAACGGGTCTGGACTCTTCATCATCGGGTTGGTCTACCATTGCTATTTCATCTCCATGTGCTTTGGAATGTTTCTTTCCTGTTGCTTGCAATTTGCATAATCTTACCTACAAGCAACAGCTAGAAAAAAGTAATGAAATTAACCTACTTTATTGAAACATTCAAGCTGCATATGCTATGATGGCGACAGAAATAAATTAGAAAAAACATTGGAGCTACATATAATCCTTGGTTATCCGAATATCAACTGAACTGAAAGTACCAGTATTGGTATTTCAAATTCCAAGAACACTTACAAGCAGCTTTACACATATGAGCAGTTATTTTCCATGGAATTATTTCCAATAAATTACTTATTTCTAATAAATTGGAAAAACATTCAGGCCATAGATAATCCTTTACGGTTATTCGAATATCAATTGCATTGAGAATAGTTTCCATGGTATTATTACCAATAAACTATAAAAACATTGAGGCCATAGATAACCATAGATATGTCAACTGAGTTCAGAATATTTTCCATGAAATTAATGTCTCATTGATGATGCAATGATACATTTTATTATGTTATTTGATGAATAACATTGGGATCGACAAAGTTTTTGTCACAATAGAATCGATTTCTCAAAGTTATATTATACAAAGATGATGCTAAAAGAGAAGCACTAAATCAGATGTGCGAAACTCTCCAAACTCCGCAACTGACGTCAACAGATTTGAAAGTTTATATTGCAACCAAACTTTTTTCCGCTCGTGAAGAGTAGATTGGCGGGTAAAGTGAACTCCTTGAAAACAACGATGAGGAGCAGAGGGGTAGGTTGAAGGGGTGGGGGTGGGAGGGAAGCGTGAGGGAAAACTGATCGCCATTCTAGTTTCAAACAAGCGCTTCTATTTCCAGACAAATAAACTTGAAGGAAGCACGAGTTCGTATTTCGGGCGTGCTAAAAAAACATAATTTTTGCATCGACTGTTGATAAGACTTTTACAAATGAAGCACAGAGGCAACTGCAACAGAGAAAGAGTGCCGCAAAGCTTCCTATCAACAAAGTACTCACTGTATTTGTATACAGTTATCTTTTACTGTAGTTTTATACTACACTGTACCCAGTTTACTATACTTAGTTTTGGTTGTGAGAGAGCCAAATAAATTACAGGGCATTAATAGCTAGGTAATGTGCTTGTTAAATAATCAACAAGGATTTGAGGATATTGAATCTGAGAATACTAGTTCTAACCACTCACAAACAGACCAGTAGTAGGTAGATCCTTGTGAGTGTTTCATTTTTTACTGATTTTTTATTAGGCTATCACATTTCTGTTGTAATCTTTGAAATAAATCGATAAAATGAATGTCGGTGAAATTTACTACAATACTCAACTATAACAAGGAAATTTTTGGTGGTTTACATATTTTTGTACACTGGATTTCTGTCATTAGATTTACTGTCTAATCAATAATAAAATATACCGTAATAATGATGTTTCAAAATTATAGAAAAGACAAATAGAATAGAGATAACAGATGAAAGCTGTTATCAGATAACAGATAACAGCTCCATTTGTAAGTATTCAAGGACCACAGCAATTGAAGTAGAAATTTTTAATTTGTGAAAAAAGAAAATACCAAAATATAATTAATTAATTTTTCTATTAATTTTGAAGATTAATGTTGCATGAGTGGAACATTTTTAAATTTGATAAAAAAAAAGGAAATACCAGAATAGCGAAGATAATTTCAATAGATATTTTCTAGTTATATATTTATGGGCCTATTCTAATAATGACCTTCAAAGAGGTGGGCGTTAACTGTTGGGTTGAGAACCGGTTTCGATTAATTTACAGGTCACTAAAAAACATTTGATATTTGGTCAGCAACAGCTAAATGTTACAAACTGCTTCAAAGGATTACTTTGAAAAGGATTTTGTTTAAAATTTAACAAATTTATACTTGAACAAATTTTTTCAGGACTGAAAGAACATTCACAGGCTGTGCGCAGGGTTTTTGGTCATCATTTTTTCTAAATTTCTTGTATTTGATATTATTAAGATATTGAAATGTTATCTACTGCCATGAGAAATTATTTTTTTCATCAATTGTTTTATGGAATATGAGGGTTCAAAGTGGAAATTTTTCGGTTTTGGGGGCAATTGCAAGTTCTTTTAAATTTTCTATATATTTTTTATAACAGACACATTCAGGAATAAAATGACATATTTCTCATTTCGATCAAACATTCAGTTTTCTCAAATTATTTTTTTGTAAAACTGAAAGTTTTTCCAGATTTTCAAAAATCTATTTTGAAAAAACAAATTGTGATGATCGAAATATGTCATTTTATTCCTCAATGTGTCTTTTAGTAATAAAAATATATCGATAATTAAAGTAACTTGTAGAGGAAATCAATATTGCCCCCAAAAAACAAAAAAATGTCAACTATGACCCCTCATAATCCATAAAATAATTGATGAAAAAATAATTTCTTATGTCAATAGATAACATTTCATTACTTCAATAATATCCAATACAAGAAACGTAGAAAAAAATATGACCAAAAACCCTGAGCACAGCCTTACTATTTGATTCACAAAAAAAAGAAAAAGCTCTAAAGTTGCAGTATAGCATAGGCTAGAAAAACTCAAGAATATGCTCATCATATGCCAGTAATTTCTCAAGTGTGTACTTGAGAAAGCAATGATTGGTTTAAATCACTCGCGTAGCATATTCTCATATTTTAGATTGGAAAGGATTCTCCATTCAGCTCTTCATAAATAATGAGTCACATTACAATATAATATTAAAAAATAAGCATGTTGCTGTATGTTATTAATGAAAATTAAATCGATCCTATAAATATATTTATAGTTAAATAAATTGTTTACACTATTCGCAAGATAATAAAATAGAAAACAAGTATGTGCGTAGTTGATGCAAATTACTTGGAGACAGTGATCAAACTCAAATACCAAAACCGGCTAAACTGGAAACGCTGAATGGTGCTGAAGTAAGAGGTGAAAGGTTGATCAGGCGCAAACCGGACAAATCTGTTGTTGATTTTTAACTTGAAACACAAGTCGGTCAAGATATTCAAGGTAATATCAAGTCTCGCATATCAAACAGCCTACTATTATGGATGAAAAGTTCGAAAATTAGATAGTTTCATTTCCGACATAATAATGGATGATGCAGTCTCAGAAAGTGTCTCCTAACTACTCACTTGCTAGGAAGAAGTCTGTGTACTTACTTACGTAACACAAAACTTGTTTCAAGTCCTGTGTAATAAGATAACGGAGTATAAGTGCGGGTAAACAGGATTAAGTTGGACGTGTTCATGATTAGTTGGTAGCGTCCTTTTCAACTAGTTTACTTGCAGCCAAATAGAACTACGATAAAAACATAGATCTGTAACTTCCATATGAGGAAGGATTAAATTCGAATGAAGACAGGTTTCAAGATTTCTTGAAACAATTTGGGCACACTAGATTGTTGGTTAGAAGGGTGTATTATGCTAGTGAAAAGGAAAACAAATCTAAAACATAGGGTCAGCGTTCTGTTCGCCACATGTTTTTCAATAAGTATTCAATGATTGAATATAAAATACTGTATATTCACAATTTAAAAAAAACTCAACCTTTGCGGGTATTTTATTTGTATTTATTGCAATGCTTGTACACTACATAATTTGTTATATGTATAGTTAAGTCTGTTAGATTTAGAACTACTTTTTCAGACATTTTATGTTCAGTAGAATATGTATTGCATTGTACACTTTTCTTTCAATAAAGTCAACGGAAAAAAACTTTTGATAGACAAAGAGAAAAAAAATTTAACATCCTATATGGAAACTAAATTTTCATATTAAAAAATGCAAAAATCATGAGAGCTTCGTAATAGTTACCGTTCTTAGACCAATTTAAACATATTTTTCAAAACAACTCAGTCGAAATCATAGTTGCTGACTTGCTGTGAATAGACTAAAATAAATTCATCCCAAATACTGTACATGCAACTCATAGAATAGAATTTGGCATTCAGTGATATATAGTAAAAAGTTAAAAAAAAACTGTATCATCGAAATTTAATTAATGGAAAATGGCCAATAAGTGTTTGATAATAGAATAAAAATTATTCTTATCAAATGATTTATTCAGTAGGCTATGTTCCCTTTCCGTCAACCAAAATAATGTAAAATATCAGTTTCCAGGAAATACGATGTTATCTGGTGACGCAATGCATAATCAACAGTTTCATTATTATATTATTATTCATAAGAAAGTATGTTTGAACAAAATATTTAAGGAACAATAGTTCAAATCAACGAACACAAGTCTTATGTGTTCGCTGGTTCAAATGCTGGGACTTGTTTCAATTAAAAATGGATTTTTTTTCAAACCTCCAACATTAAAAAATTAAGCAAGTAGGCCTACTAAAATTTCAAATTCTGCTACAACTGAAGATAAGGTTTAGAGGAAATTTATTTTAGTCAAGGGTTTAGTAAAGAGAATTAAAATGAAGGGGATTTGAAGGGAATGAGTTTTGCAAAAGGAGTTCTCTACAGCTTGAATAGAAAAAAAACATACACCAAAAGTAGGGAGTTTTCAGGGAACAATTCCTTTCCGCTGGATTATAATCATGAACAAAATCATAGGCAGAAAACATATTCAGGTTACTTTAGGCAACCTACTAATGGTATTCGCTACTAATGAACTAAACAATTATACTTCAACTTGATGTTACACTATCAACAAACCGGCCAACCCCATAGAAAAAGTCAAAATTTCAAGATTGAAAATTGAATCACATTATTTCCAAGATGTGATTTATTTCAACTATAGTTTGGAATGCACAAAAACAATTTCTGGAGCAATTCAAAATTATAGATAATTTGGCAAAGGTTCAGTTGGAAGCCATTTGTTGTTATTTTAATGTTGTTATTTGAAAACAGAGAGACAATGTTGTCAGAGAATAGCCATAATAATAAAAGTGCATACATATTCATGCCGACAGGTATGAATAACATGAACAGAACCGGTTATCTGTGATGTATATTTAGTGGCTGCTATTTCAGGTCACTGCTAAATGAGAGCAGGCTCGCAAGTACGCACACACACACACACACGTTGCTATGTAGTTGTCTGCCATCCATGTAGAAATTCTAATTTACTGATTGAATGCAAAAACAACAGTGGATGTTGTAAAATATTAGTAAAGAGCTCCAGAGAGATGTATTTAAATTGAAATTAATCATCGTTGTTATTGCTCAACATTGCCACAGTAAAACTACGCACGTTTTTTTATATAACGTAGCTTCCATCACTGAAGAAAAACAGCTGTAATTGAACACAGGCCATTTCCAGAAATTTTATTGCTAATAACTTTGGGACGGATCGTTCAGAGTAAAGAAAATTGAGAATTAATTTTCTTCTGCCTATAATGTATATCTATACTGCAGTGATTGCTTTGAACAGATGGAACGTATCAATTTACCGAGAATCAATATTTTGTAGAAAATTAAGATAAATGCTATTAAGGCAGTGCGAGTACTATTAATGTCGAATCTCTGCCACTAGATGTCGGGCACTGTATCGATGTTTGACAGACTGCATGTGTGTGAGTAGACTACCCCCCTCAACGTAACGTCACCAACCCCCCACTCAATCATTCTCTAGACTCTAGACCCCTCTCTCCAACGTACTCTTCCGCACTCGCAAGTACACCAAATACAAATACAACTTCTTCCTGCGCTTCTACACAACTAGGAAATGATGACCACTGTTCATGAGCCTCACTTTTATATTATAACAAACTGTTGGTTTTGTACGGATTTTATTCTAACTTTCTTAAGGTCAAATAACACAATCTTTATTGGATCTTTATCACAGATCGTTCTCATCTTTTATTTATTTATTTATGGCTTAGCAATATTTTAGGAAGAATTTCTGTTTTATTTAATGAAAGTAATTAGTTTTATGAAATTTAATAGTTCACCATTACATTTTTCAGCGAAAAATTACGAAATAACTGAATTTTGAGGCTAGATTTGATCAAATAATTTGATAAAACTAGGTTATCCCGGGTCGCACGAATGTGCGACTTTATTAAACTTTGTAAAATACTTTCCAAATGTAGATTTTCTACATACTTCTTCTTCTTTTCTTCTTCTTCTTCCACTTCTTCTTCTTCTTCTTTTTTTCTCCTTTTTCTTCTTCCTCTTCTTTTTCTTCTTCCTCTTCTTTTTCTCCTTTTTCTTCTTCTTCTTCTTCTTCTTCCACTTCTTCTTCCTCTTCTTCTTTTTCTTCTGCTTCTTCCTTTTCTTTTTTTATTTTCTTCTTCTTTTTCTCCTTCTCCTTCTTTTTCTTTTTCCTCTTCTATTTATTCTTATTCTTTTTCTCCCTCTTCTTCTTTTTCTCCTTCTTTTTCTTGTTCCTCTTCTTTTTCTGCTTTTTCTTCTTCCTCTTCTTTTTCTTCTTCTTCTTTTTCTTCTTCTACTTCTTCTCCGACTTCTCCTTCTTCTTTTTCTCCTCTTTCTTCTTCTCCTTCGTCTTCTTCATCTTCTCCTCTTCCTTCTTCCCCTTTTCTCTCTCTTTCCTCTCTCTTTCTCTCTCTCTCTTCCTCTTTATCCTTTCCTCCCACCCTCTCTCTGAACAATGAAAAATAAACTTTTTGTTTCAAAACAGCTGATCATCAAATCATAAGTTGAAATGTGAAAATTTTCAGCTCACCGATCCCTATGTTAAAGCAATGGAAAAAATTGAAACTTTGATCGTTCATTGCTCATGTCCACGATGACTTTTTTCAAAATGTAAGACCTTATAAAACATCTACTCGATGAGATCTTTCAAATGAGATGTGAACGAACAAAATCGGTCGAGAAACCACGGAGGAGTTGTCATCACAAAAAAACCTGATTTACCCTGAACTATCGTAATCCTTATTTTTTTAGTACTGTCCGGAGCCCCTCGCTATCCCTGAGCTATGACGTGTGCAGCTATATAAAAAATTATTAAAAATTAGGAGGTTAGTAATAATGCATTGTAATGTTAGATAAAGGAGGATTTTCAAGATTAACTTGTTCATTTTTAAATACGAACACAGCTGCGCTTGTCCTGGAATTTTCTCTTTCATCAAATTTATGATTTATATTTGAAAAATGTTCGAATTTCACCCCGATGCTGAGAAAACGTGGCAGTAAAAGTATGTTATTTATACATTATGTATATATATTTTTTTTCTCAGACTAACAGATTTTTCTAAAATTTGCTGTACAAACAAGGGGATTTTTCTACTTTCAATGCAGAAACTGCACATTGCTCCGATATGATAGCTGATCGTTATTGGTCTTCAATAATTCAGCAAATAAGGCTGAATTATGAGAACTAAGCCCATAGGGTTTCATTTTGATATTGTAACGATATGCAAAAACTCTCCTTATATAAAAACTGAAAATAGTTTCAACGTTACACTTATCAAAACATTGTATTAAACTCTGTCATAAAAATACATAATCTCAAAAAATGTTTCAGATTTAGTTGAATAATTATTGTGCATGATGCGCACACTAAATATTTCCTTTTAATATGTGTTTGCTAGAAATAGTCACTATTATTTTGAACAAACATAATTTTTTTCAAAACAAGATCCTGATCGTGAAACCAATAAATTTCAACCAAAAAAGTTGATTTTCAGAAGCATCATTTTCTGATATTCAGCCACCACCATCCCCAAGAAGCCAATTGTTCAAAACTTTCTTCTACCAAATCTTATTCCACTTGAAATGCTCTATTGAATGTTGAAAAAAAAATTTCAAAAATCTTAATATTTAACATTTTAAATTTTTTGATCCCCTTCTAAATTGACCTCCTTCGAGATTTTTTTGATTTTGTTCTAGGGTGAAGTTAACATTAAAATCAAGTAAACTTTCATTTAAAATCATTCCGGTTCGATCAGGACACACCAATAATGAGGGATGAATTGGGGCCCCCATAAAAAATGGGGGTCAACAATGGAAAAACCCTGTACACACATTGCTCAATAAGGAACATGCATGCAAAAAATCATAACAATCAATCAAAGAGACCAAATGCCAAATGCTCGAGCTAAAACTGAGACCTCGGTTCGCTCGGTCAAACAATAGCGGTCAAATGTTCAAGCGGTCAAATGGAAATAGCATAATTCATAATGAGTCAACTAAATTAGCCCACTGGAAATGAGAATTCTGTAGAGTAAAAATCACGTCATCTTTCACTAGTGCACAAAAATATAAAAAAACATACATTCACACTGAATGAAAGGAGTGAGAATGAAATATAGATTGGCATTCGTCAAAGATATATTGTTAGGTCTGATAAGAGAGAGAAAGAGCATGAGGGAGTGTGGAAAGATTCCACCTTTCTTGGGAAAAATAAATACTCTAATCTGCAATACGGAAGTAATCGCAATTATGGCCGTATTGTCAACATTAGTCAACATACGTCTACATTATTGATACTGTACTTGAAACACAGACATGCACACACACACACACATTCGTTCCTCCTGCTTTGGAAAAATAATATGATATGCAATCACAATAATTGACCGAACGAAGAGAGGTCTCTGTATCGAGTCGACCGTTTGGGTTTGTCTGTTTGTAACATATTTACGGCTGAACGCGTGAACCTATTTATTTGAAATTTGGCATGAATGTTACTCTTAGTAATGCACGTGTATGTGTATAACCATCAAAAAATTGAATATATATAAACATTCATTATACATAAAAAATAGTGTTGCATAAGAAGGATAAGAAAAAAAGACAACCAAGCCTTCTTCTTTTGCAACATATCTAGATAAATAAAATTAGAGTTTTGTCTGTACATTTATCAGAATTATATATTTTTAATGTTTATAACATTAAATTATATATTAACTATAATAATGTTTTTCAAAAAGTAAATACAGTAGTTGCTTTAAAAAATTGGAACTATAATAATGTTCTATCGAATAAACATTTAATTCAAAAAAGAGTTTAAAATGCATATAATTTTTTTTTATTAGTAGTTTTTATGTAATGTATGTTCCATTTGCCTCAAAAAAGCCACTTTTGAAGCCCATTCTGAACAATCAGATGTGAATTGGAGTTGTCAACAACTTTGAAAAATTGAATAATAACACAGATATTGTCAATTTCTACTAGTTTTTAATATGCAAAACCAGGTTTTTTAATATGCAAATGAGCATTGAAACCTGGTTTTGCATATTAAAAACTAGTAGAAATTGACAATATCTGTGTTATTATTATTCAATCATGAAACAGTTCTACAATATCTCTGAAAGCAGTGTTAAACTTTGAAAAATCTCTTTCATTTTCTTCTACTTTTAATTTATCCTCATTTTCACCCTTTTTAGACTTTTTTATTTTCATCTCTCCTACAAATTTCTATTGTCATCTCTTTTCCAATTCTCCACTGTTTTCTATCATTTCCATTCGTTCCTCTTCTCTTCTTTAGAAGAAATGCAGAACTTCTTCTTTAGAAGAATTGTGAAGAAATATGGAGTAGTATTTGTCACCCTTGATATCTTATAATTCCTCAAAGGTTTCGTTGGAAAATTATGAAGAGGAATAGTCTACTGAACCAATGGATCCAATTTTCCAAATCAAATGCGAAGAATGTTTAGCAGCTGTCACCTCAAACTGTGATGACAGCCCTGTCAATCTTAGTGTTAATTTAGTATCGATAAAAACTTGTGGAGGTTTAGTACTGCCCTCATCAAATGTGAATCAGATTTGCAAAATTTGTGAAACAATTTTCAAAATATCTTTAAAGCCGAAACTACAAAGCAGCCTCAGATATTATAGTGACAAATTCCTCATTCATTGCTCGAGTATGAACGTTTTTGTGGAATCTCCTCATTTTTCTATTGGTAGAGATTTAGAGATTTTATTTTGGGGATGGCTGAACGGAGGAAAATTTTGTGAAAGGACTTTCATAATATAATGAAGCAATCAAAACAGTGTGGTACCATAGTTGTTTTTTAAATTAAAAACGTTTTTTCAGGATGTTTTGTTTGTTAATTTCCTCATGCAATTTGATAAAAGGCACATTAAATTGTGAAAAGGATTTATTTTCAAGTATATCGTACATCTAATGAAACAAAGTAGTTCTACTGGCGAGATTGATAAATGCATAGTTATGGGGACACAGAATTTTTGTTTGGAGACTTGGTCCAAGAGTCAACATTTTCATTGTCTTCATCGCTAGTCACTTTGCAACACAAAGCACTTTTTGTGCTGATTAGTTTCAGGCAATGTGAATGTAACTAAGAAATGATACATTATTAAAACGTTAACAGATATCATAAAATTGAAGAATTGGTAGTGGAATTTGGTTTTTCTTGCTAATGAATATTTTAGGAGCTTCAAACTGATTATATTGGTAAACAATTTACAACTAAGCAATAACATTTTTGGAGGTTTTGGGGGCTTCAGCCTGAAAGATCCGCCACTGACAAAGTTCTTGTAGCTAGCTTACACATTACGCGAACAGAAACAAGGACATGGTGATACTTCTTAGTAAATAATGGTCGTCATTTCAAGGCCATGAAGTATTAGTTATTATATATCGATTTGAAGATCTGAAAACGAACTAAAGGTTTTGTCTAAAACATTTTGTTGTGAAACGCTGGGAATAAAGGCTATAGAAGAAAATAAAAACGTATGCAATCGTAAATACCTTATTCTTTAGATTCGATCAGGAATAACTTTCAAATTATGACAATTATAAAAGGACATAGCATTAATTGTAGAGAATGATATGAGGAAGACATTGAAATTTATTTCATTCCAATATTTTTATTAGTAACTGAGATATGAACAATTTACGGAAGCGTTGCAATACGAAGAGCTTGACCGGCTGGGCAACATTTCCCCATCGAAGTCCATTCAGCTATAGACTACTAATTACGAAATACAACACAAGGCAGCTCTAGCATTTCTTGAGATGGAGTTATGAGTCACAGGAAATGGTGGGGAAGGTCGAATGCTGAACGGGGAAGGTGGCTGCGATTAGCAGTGCGCTCCTGCCCTTCTTGCGAGTGCGGGCGCTGTATATCATCCGTTAGTGTGTGTAGCTAGCTCAGCAGGCGTAAAACCACGCTTGAAAGGTACACACACCAAACGGTTATTATTGCGATGATAAAAGTGATGAGCATTCAATGTATTCATCATGAACAGCGCTACAAGTTCGGATAGATTTGAAGCCTATCAAACAAACATTTAGTACAAAAAAAAGTGTTTAAAATGCATATAAATTTTTATTTTTTGAGATTCTTAAAAAGAAAGTTGACATATTTTTTGCTATAGTAAAAAGGAGACTTGTGTATATATTTTTTTAACTTTTTGATCAGTAGTTTTTATGTGGTGTGTGTACCATTATCCTCAAAAAAGCCACTTTTGAAGTCCCATTCTGAACAAACGGGAGATGATAAATTTTTTTTAATCCTATACATTATGTCCTAAGAACCTGTCTAATGATATGGAAGAAGAAAAAAAAATATTAAAAAAATTTTTTTTATCGATCGCTCAACGATCTCACTATCAGTCATGGTGATTTAGTAGCTCCTAGGCTGGGATTGTAATTAGATGAAAACAATAAATTAACAAATACGACCAGTAGACCACAGCAACCATAAATCAACGTACACATCGACAACTCAACAACCATTAAATCAGAGTTATAAACGTACTTTGTTGTCATTGTTATTATTTATATTTCATTGGTAGACAATAACAAACACCCACTACAAACATCACTACTATTTTTGTTGTCCAATAATTTGATAACAACATTACATCAAGTTCTCATTTACTCACACAGGGGCTCTAAATTCTCAGGTACTCAATATCTCTCGTTGTATAAAGGCAAACCAAGCCTAGTACTTTACCGATTGCCTAGAGCCTAGTCAATCGATTGTTTGAACACACTAGTTCAAAAAGCATTCACTACCGAATTATAAAATAACCCAATAACTGTATAATAGTTGGAGTAATTACTTACAGTGGTACGTCCAAGAAAAAGTTAAACTACTTGTACGGATCATAGATTACCTGCAACAAAAACAAATAGAACTATAAAATATTGAGAATTGAACTAATTTTTCATAGGCTGAAAAATGACGATTCACACTACTACAGAGGTTATCTTTTTCAAATTTAAAGTGATCTGTATTGCAAAGGGTATATTTCAAATTTAAATTGATTTATTGAACACACATATAACATTCAGAAACATATAAACAGAACAAAATTACAAAAATATACAAAACAAATGAAAAACAGGTGGCTCTGTGTTGGGCTGTACTGGAAAGAAGAGGGACAATTCAAATAAAAACAAAATAAAATAAAATTTATATATTCTGGATATTTCAAGGGACAATTTGTTTTTGCTTTACTTTGGAGCATACCAAGTGAAAGCAAAATTCTTTTTGTAATTCAGTGCAAAACTGGACAGAAACATATTTCATCTTAAAAACCTTTGTAGCCTGTAAAGAGCGGAATGGGCAGAAAATAAGTTAAGAGACGACTTTCAGAAAGATTAGAGCAGTCTATTCGCCCGTTTCTAACCTCAAACTTTGAAAGCTTCTTTTGTTTCATCTGCGGCTAAGTTTTCAAGTTGAAAGTTTGAAACTTTCCCGACTGGACCCGGAAAAAGAGACAGTGGAAGGGGGGAAAGGCAGGAAAGTTACGCATACATAACAAGAACAACAAACATCGGCTACGGTTCACGTTAGACTACTCTTATCACAAAGTTTTCCTTCCAACTTTGTTATCCATCCATCCCTTCTTCACCACCTTATTCATTCACGTATTGTTGAACTTTAGTCATTTAATCACACAGCGTTTTGCCGGGAACGAAGACAAAAACTTTTATCGGTGTTTCACCCTAAAATTATATTAATAAATAAAAGCTGATGAATTAGCAGACGGTGAAAGTTTTCAAGACCATAATAAATGCAATAACATATTGTCACAGCCACCTGATAAAATAACAGCTTGGGCCAATGTTAATATTCAAGTTCCACGTTCGCTGTCCCCTTCTGCTTTTGAATTAGTTACTTGTGCTACCTATTACAATAAATTATTACAAAACGTAATAATTCAAGTGAAGGTGAACTATATCTTGGTGATTTGAAGACAATAACCATTTTTTTTTCATTTACAGTGAATAAAATAGGATGTCTGATTGTATATTATAATTCAAAGTGATAAAAAAAGTATATTTAAAAAAACCAAATATTATATGCCTGTAACCTAAAGGAGAAATGGGCAGAACCCTTTAAAAATTCATGAAGATACTGATCATTCCAAGCGATTGTAGACAAAATTAATTCATACATTTTCACAATTCAACCAGTTTGTGTCAGAGTAAATTTTATCTAGCTCTTGCATAATTGGCAGTCAATTGAGATCTGGACTCTCATTTTTTTACTAAAAACATTTTAAGCAGGCCTACTGTGTTATTTTTCAATCCCTATTTCAACTGATTGAGGTACCGGTAAATTGTACTTGAGTTTCTTTTAAAAGAAGGGGTTCGGAGGTACTCTGCCGAACGTTTTGATGAAATAATCCCTCTAAAACCACATATTTAGCGATCAGAGACATTTTTTCAACTTTTTGTCAAAAATTGCCTTAATGCTAGTTAAATTTCAAAAGTTACTCTGTCTTTGGGGGATCTGCCACCCTGATACCCCACAGTCAGGTCTGGAACAATCGCAGAGTGCAACCTGAGCAATTATGCATTGATGCTAACACGATACTTTATGACATATACTGAACACTAGTAGAAAAAAAACTGGTAAAACACTAATTATAGGAAGGAGTCTAGCTGCCCCGATCCGGATTGATCATACTGGCGGGCCGGATTTGGCCCCCGGACCGTAGTTTGGAGACCCATGATTTAGCTTGTTGGATAGTTCACAGACATCTACCGTAAGCCTATATGGTAAGCCATTTGAGATTTCGAGTATTACAGTGTGTAGTAGGCTAATGCTACTTCTTGTAGATGTGATGAGTTATCTAAAGATAAATCGCAACAATAATTCAAAGCGAAAACAAATTTGGAGCCAGTCTGTCTCAATTACGCTATAACTTTATTACATTAAGAAATAGCACTTGAACTCAACTAAATTTTCTTCGTTATTTTAAAGGTGAAAGTTGGAAAAAAGGTGCAGGATAATGGGTATAGGTGCTGATTTAGGTGCTGATAGTTAACAGTCAAAGAAGATAACATTTTCAAACATTTTAGTGAAAGTAAAAGGTTGTGTGTGTGTGATACGGTAAAGAAACGACTATGCAACCAAAGAAATTTTATCGACTAGAGCCATGCTTTCAACGGTTGAAAGAATTGGCAACACCGCAAGAAAATTGCCCTTCTCTACGCCCTTTTAAAGCTTTCTCTGGCACTACGTACTCATTCAACCTCTATCATGCTTCAAACCCCAATTCTAACTAATCGTTTTCCAATATTATACCACGCTTTCCACAAGGATGGAGTAGGAATAGGTGGGGGAGGAGGAGGAGTGAAGGGGGAGGGGGAGGAGCGAAGCGGGAGGGAGAAATAATGTTTACGACCACTTTTTCAGGCCTTAGGTTTTTATTCGCTTTTCCCCCAAAAAATCCGCCGAACATTTGCCATTCCATGATGAGTTACGGCTGGCTTTCATTCTACGCTCTATTGAAATAACATTTTACCAAGTCGTTTAAATTGAAAGGTAGAATAAATGTTTGTAAAGCATCGAAGGACTTTTTAACCGACTAGTACTCTGTTCAAATTCAAGGTAGAACGCTATTTTACTGTCAAAGTAAAAGGGAAATGGAGCCAATTCAGAAATCAAATGATAATCCATTACACATTATTGAAAATGAATGAACAAAAAATGGAAAATGAATTGTAGGACCACTATGTTCCCATGAAATGGCTTAAACGGTGAGCATAGCATTAGGTGCTCTTTTATTAGATCAAATTAGATGCAAATTCTAAGCTGTCTGTGGAACTACTTCAGTTCAAGTAGCCAAAAATAGTTCCCAAAGATCCTGTCCCAGTTCGAGTAAGCTCCTTCTCGTAAGTCACCGCATAAGCCAATTACTGATTTTAAAATAAAATTTATTCTTATTATTATGAAGAATAAATAATATCTTCTATCTATATCTATATAACTAATATCTCTTTAATACCTTTTTTTATTATTAATAATAATATAGAATAAGTATTAGATTAAATAAAAGTAATAAAAGTTTATCAGATAGCTTCTTCTGTTGCTTCACTTATTGGAATCCAATCTAAAATGAGATGAATTAAAGCTGATAATGAGGTAATAAAGTTATCTGGAGAAAAGCCAATTATATGAAATTAATGAAACCCACAGTCACAAATGGAATGAAATTACAAACTACAGCAAGCACGGTTGAGATTCATGTCAGGACGCTGCCACAAGTAGCCTACACCCTACAACAGAGCGTTACACACCCATGAATACGCACCCATATAAAATTTTGAAAAACGAGACTAAGCACAGACAATGATTGTGATGTTTGGATCGGAATAAACTACAGTACTCAAATTAATTAATTATTTTTGTACTAAAAATTAATTATATTTATGTTTGTACATCAATTACTCAAACACAACTGAACCGATTTAAAATTGTTTTTTTTAATGATAAAGCATCATAGATTGATTATCTTTATAGATAAAAAATTGATTGAATCCAATACTGTATTACAAAAAATAAAACGTGAAATGCTAATTTATAAGAGCCAGCTTTCAAATGAAATGGAATGAATAAAAAAACAATAGAAATACTGTAGGCTCGTTCATAGGAGAGACAATTGAACCAAAAAAGGTATGTGTATGTGACACGTGTAATCAGGTTTTATTATTTTGGTGTGGGTGATAGTGACACCGGAAAGGCAATTGAGAGGAGGCAGGCGGATCAAGAGGGGTGTTGAGAAGGGATCAGGTCGTAATAATAATAATAATAAAACGTGAAACTGGTTTGCATACAAGCGGGTCACACCTGGACTGGCTTGGGTTGTTTTGTTGTTTACAGTATCTGGCCAACAGGGAAATATTACACGCGTCGCTTATGCATTATGCATGCAGGAGACAGACTAACCACACCCCACTAGCCAGCCCTTCTACTTCTCTATACACATCCATACCAATGCCCCCGCTACGGCCACGTCAAGACTTCAATCAACCAAGGTCACCTACAGCTGAAGAATTGTTACAAACATTATTCCAGGTAGGCCATAACTAATCTACAACAGTAGCAGTCAAGAAATAAGGTAATAGACAAGAAAAAAGAGTGGCGTATCGTAATTGCGTTGGCCGGAACATGTCACATCATGATTCAGTTATTATGAAAACAAAAATGGAGAAAAGAAGGTAGGTGTAGACTTGAAGTATGGGGAAGAAAGAGAAGAAGAACTAGTTATTGTGGGTGGATCGTACATGAAATCAATCAAATTTATTCATCACATCAAAATCACATCACTCACAATTTACCACTGTCCTCGTTTGAGGACGATTATGAAGTGTTCATTATATTTTTAATCCTAAACTGTGAAAACTCATCGAATTTCACGATGTTGTTTGTTCAAAAACACTGTTAGATCCAATCCCATATTTCTATTTGAATGAAATATCATATTTCTTTCTAAAGGAAATTATTCAAAATATTGTTTTTTGAGGTAAACATGGATTCAATGATTCTCATCTAACTTTTCTATTAAAACGTGTTTGACCCCCTATTTCGTTTCCCCAATGAAATAAATAGCAATTTTGAACTGTTAATAGTGCAACTTCTGCTAACTTTAATAAAAATGAAGCTTATTAGCAGGGTTCTTTCATTGTGATAGTCTACGAAACAATAAGGAAGTCATATAAGGATAAGGTAGCTATTTCAATAAGGATTTATATTATGTATTGTATTATATTTTGTATTTATATCTATTGTATTTTATATTAATGTATTTGTATTAGGAAAAATGTTGGCGACAAATCTGCGATTCATAATTGCTTTGGCGAGGCTGTTGCCCGTCCTAATAATTGCTCTAGCTGTCGCGCGATTGTAGCTCGTGTGTACCCGGCCTTAGATACGATTATGTATTAAAAGAAGAGAAGCTGTTAAGAATGAGTTTCACAGTCAAGAAAGAAAGGGAGGATGTCAAATCGGGAAAACGGGAAGAGGCACACCATAATTTCAATTATTTCTTGTGGTTCAGGAAGGGAGAAACTAGTTTTAAATTCGCCCTTTGAAATGAACATTTAGAGGAAAAAACCAGGTAAATACGCACCAGGGAAGACAAATTGGAATTTTTTGATGATCCTCCAAATAACTAGAGAAGCAGACAAGCATGTCACACATTTGTCTGCAGCCATTTGCGACCAGCTGCCATAAATAATCTCATTTTCTAGATCATTTACAATTTAAGGTCAATTCCAAAGCAGGCGAATAATAGGTTTGAATACAGAAAGCAGCAATTAAGGAGAGACGCAAACGCAGCAGCCATTCAGCCAATGAAATAGATTTAAGGTGGCCTTCACGCCGCAAAGCCATAACTATGAATGGTATTTCGCAATCGATATTAGCATTATCCAATTATTAAAATGGTAATTTTCGGTGAGCCAGTGGTTTCACCTCACCGTTCATGACCATAAACTATGGAACATTATTTCTATTTTTGTCGTGCTACGTTCAATCGTTTTCTATTTTCAAGAGCAGCTTTCGTTGTGACCTTCTGGCCTATCTAACTATTTAAAATGACAAGAGATTCACTGCATAATAATCTAGTTAAGTGGCATGTACACATTTAGATAACACTTGAGAATGCTACTACTTGTTCCTGAATAGTCGTTAGTCCAATTTGCCAAATGACGTGGCCCACATACGAGTGCTTTCACTTTTTTATTACTTTGTCGCTACACAATAATTTAACTCTTGGCAAGCGGTTTATTTCGGTTAAAAAGATAATAATAGAGTCTATTATTGAACGGTGCTTTGTATTCAAATACATTCACTGTGTTCTATTCTAGACACTGAGATTCGTAACTACTGTTCATTCGATAACCACATCAGCTAACAATAAAAATCTTCTATGAAATAGAAAAGGTAAATTATTTTCATTTAATTTGCACAAAATCAATGCAAAGGCTACTTCAAAATCTAAGAAAAGGATTAAAGACTAGTTTACAATCTATTGAAATAGACGTACTAAATAGAGACATGAAAATAATACAGTAGTCTACCAAAGTAAAAATAAAGTAGTACAATTAGTAGTAGTATTAGTAGTAGTAGTATAAAAGTAGTAGTATTAGTAGTACAAATCCAAAATCAGTAGGATTGAAAGAAATAATCTTATTTGCAGTTTTCAAACAAAGTAACATCAATTTTCCAATGATATTATTGTTCAATACAGTTTTACTGTTGGGATTGGGAATGAATGATTTATTAAGAAATAACTTTGAGTTTGTTATGGAGTTATTATTGAAACGTATTTAGAAATAAAAAAAAGAAAATGACCACGAATTGTACTCACAGATCATAGAGATTGCCCAGCAAAAAAGAAACTGTTCTCTACTGTAAAATCACTTCCCGGTGGTTCGGAACCCACCTAAAACTGTAGATCCAACTCATCAATCACCATCATCCATCTCATTACCCACGCACAGGTCTCAGACCTATGTGGGCTTCATCCTCCCAAAAAAAAAGTAAAAATAGAATTGGGTTCAGTATGCTCTGTTTGTACATTATTTAATTCAAGTTTATTATTAATAAAACCTTATTCATTCGTTTTACAGATTGTTTTTAGAGCTCCTGATCAAAAAATTATCTTTAGGTCCATACCCCAGAAAAAACACACCACTACCAATAACGTCATGAATCACCAAGCAGCAGAAATTATTACATAAATTGTGGAACAATCCCTAGCAGACTAAATTGATGCTGATAGATTGACTAGCTTTTATTATTATAATCCTCTTAAAGGTTTTATTCAATGAAGCCTTTAAAATTTCTCATTAGAAAGCTGCCTGACATTTTGATGGGTAGACTACTATAATCTGGCCTGATTTCAACCTTGTAAAAGTAATATCAATGCTGCAATGCTCATTATAGGCAGAAATAAAGCAACAAGATCGACTTTACATTATATTTCCAGCTTCAATTCATGGTGGAACAATGGAAGAGGACGTTGGATGGAGGTCGCAAGAAGCAAAAGAAAATGAGAGCTATTGAGAAGACGAGAATAAGGACTGTTACATAAAAGAATGATCACTTGAAAGGAAGAAAGGATAGCAGCACACAGGAAAGGAGTGAAGAGAACAATAAAAAAAAGCAAGCACGAGGAAGAAGGAACACAACAATCGACTAGTCTGAGACTATACAAAGTAGTCAAGAACAAGAAGAAGAAAATGGAAAGTAAAAGAAACAAGAAGTAGCCTACTATGTCTGCCAAGGTTGGAAGCAATGGTCAAGTCATTCGAAACATTGGAAAATGTGAGGAGGTAAAAAACATGATAGAACGGGTTATTAACGCCATAAACTGTGAGAATAATGTCACAAATACAAAATGTCTATTCGTGACAAAATGTCGGAGAATCACATGACACTCATCACATCAGCCCACATAGAAGTTAATAGGTTCTTTATGCAATTCCATAAACAGCATGCATGCATACACAGCTTTGTGTCCTCTCTCCACTTTGATTTTTGCCCATGAAGGACTGATTACCTACTACAATCTTTTCTTGAACAGAAATGCAAGACATTGCACCTGTTCAGTCAAAGATTTATAGTATTAGATTTACTGAACAAACATAGGCCTACTTCACCATAATTAATGCGTAAACATTTGGTAAAGTAATAAAACTTGTAACATCTTCCTAAATAACTAGAGGTTAAATATATTTCAGCATAAATCGTTCATAATTAAAATTTAAATTTCACAGTTCCAGCAGCATGGCATTTCACACTAGGCTTCACTGTCTGTCGAGGTTGAAGATTGCAATTGAGAAAAATAAAAAATCTGTGACCAATATAATTCAACTGTAAAACAATATAGGACTGAACTAAAATAACCAAGAGGTTTCACATCGAATTCAAAATTCAAATAACACATTCTCTGAAGATGAAAACAACGAGGTTCATAAAAACTGGAACAGTTTTTATTTGCACACTAAAACTACAAAAGATTTAACAAAATCATTTCAAATTTGATAAAACGAGGACAGAAGAAGAAATTTAACATTATTGTTGAGAAATACAGTCCATTTGAGACAATAAAGACACAAAAATCTGAATTAGAGAGGGCGAGTTGTTAATGATAGGACGAAAGACGAAGTAAGAGTTTAATCAATATCTTTCAAATCATTCATTTACATTCTTAATAATTTTATCTTTCTATATTTCCTCCTTAACTTCTTGATTACTTATAACAATAATATAATATTACAAACATTTAACAATAATATGGGTATTCTTGAGGTGCACTAACTACCAAACTGGACTCAATACCATCAAATACATAGCCTCAAAAAACGGATACAACCCATCCATCCTCGACAAAAAAACTCCATAGAATCATTCACAAACAACAAAAATCCACACAGCCCCCACCAGGCTCCAAATACATCATATTAATATACATTAATCATACAACACAAACAATAGCAAATACCTTCAGAAAGCTCAACTACACAGTCGCATTCAAAACCAACAACACCTTAAGAAAACTCACCACCAATTACACCACAACCACCTCCAACATTCATAATCATTCTGGCACTTACAAACTGACATGCAACGAATGTGACAGCTTCTATAGTGGACAAACTGTCAGATCTTTCACTACCAGATTCAAAGAACACATAAAAGCCCTCACCCAACCACAGACAAAATCAAATTATGCTGAGCATCTACTCACAAAAAATCATTCATTCACCAACATTGATCAAAACCTTCACATCCTTCACATTGCCCCCAAAAGTCAAAAACTCAATACTCTTAAACAATTCGAAATTTACAAACATTCATTTCACATACTCAATGACCAACTTAATTTCAAATCTCATACCCTCTTCAACATCATCACAAACCCCTCCTAAAATCACCACATCCGCTCCACCCAACCCTTCTACGACCACCAGACCTTACATACTAGAAAGCTACTCAGTCTGCAACCAAGCGCCGACATAGTTCTAAGAACGACATAGAACGTTCTTGTTCATAGAACAAGAACGACATAGTTCTAACCGCGTCCGCCGCGACACAAAAACGATCAGTTCTGCACAGCAAGATTATAATACATATGAATAGTGCACGAAACTGTCTGTTGCCAATAGTTGAGTGACCGCACCTCAAGAATATTATTGTTGAATCACCTATCGATATTCTTCTTCTTCATAATTACTTATAACTCTCACTACTGTATTTCAATAGAGAGCATAGCATGGAAAATTACCAAATCAGTGAAAGGCTTTTCCGTTGGTATTCACTGTGAAATAGGTTAGGCACAGTAGCTACCATCAATAGGGCTAAGCTAGGCCTATAAAAGTTAACCTGCACTATGTGCGCCGTTGACAAAGAGCACGACTTTGGCACGACAAAGAAACGCAATTACCGAATAAAGGCGAGAACGCCATTGGTCGATTGTCAAAGAGCATTGTTGTCGTTTGTCGTATCGACTAATAGCCGCGCGATTCTAGGTCACATTTGTCGTACGGCGAAATTTCCGTTCCAATAGAGATTCGGAAGGCGTCTGGCTTCCCAGAACAGCATACAGAAAAGGTTCTGTTCAAACAGCACAATCCACAAACGTAGAACGCCAGCCAACCCGCTCAATATAATCATAATACAGTACTCACTTGCTCGAATTTCCACTGCCAACAACAAAGCAAATATAATTCTGAGCTCTGGTTGCTGGATAGCTTTGTAGAATAACTTTGATAATACGGCTGAATTAACTGAAGCAACATGTAGTTAAAATCTGAGAACTATGTTCTGTATTCGACCATCATTGTAGATAAAGGTTACAAACTCCTCTGTTACCTTGCTAACTCCTTTAATAGAATTTTCGTGTAATTTCGAATAGAGTAGGCTAATAGTCTAATAGATCTTTGATTATAAGTTTCAAAAACCTTTGGCAGAATGTAGTTCCAGTATGCAAACTAAAAATATTAAAATAAAAAATATAGTTACTTGTAGTAAGATCTACTATTATATGAAAAATAATTAATTTGTGAACTAAAAAGGTGAACTAAATCTTACTTTGAGGCTTCCTGAATAATTCAATGCAAACTAATGCAGACAATGCAGACTTTGAAAACATTTACTCAAAATTATTTTCAAGTCTCAAGGTAAATTCATAAATACAGGCCTTCAAATTTTGATATTAATGTTGTTTGCTGGGGTAAGACCATTTTAGGACAAAACATGTTAGTATCCTACCAAATTTGTCAATAATCATTGAAAATGAAAGAAACACATTGCAATTTGACAAGTTTTTAATACTACCGTATTTACATTGTTAGCCCATATTGTGTTGACAAATGAAATTGGAATCAATGAGAATATGCATGTGAATAGCAAATTTAGTTTAATGATTGTAATAGGGTAATAATTATAGGCAGTCTCGATGATTCGGCAGTTTTCTACTATAAACAGAGAATGACATTGTCTACCCCAAATGCTGACAGTCAAGTTCCCAAGAATAAATTGAAGAGAAAGCAGATGCTCCTTAGCAAAACTATCAACATTCAGACATTATATTTTTAATTTAACGTTTTCATTGTGCAGAAGAAAATTACTTGTAGGACCAGAAAAAATTACAATACCGTATTAATTACACTATATATTAGATACAGTATAAATGACAAGTACGAAGAATATCACACACTCGTGATTCTAGTCGTGGAACGGAAATTCATTGAAGCTGTGCACATTTTCGATCAAACTACAGATCTTTCAGTTTGTTTATTCATACGAAAAGAAACTGGGAGCCAAAAGTTACCAAAACAAAATGTATGCACAACATAAGAATCCTAAATTAATTAACTTTTCATTAAAACAATGAAATTGAGCAATGACTGTTGTGCACTGACTTGATTATACAGCTTTGATATAGCAAATTATCTTCAACCAAAACTGTTCATTTGCTATAATTGTACGTTGAGTTCAATTTTTTCTGCAATATACAGTTTCGTCGTGAGATGTATAATCAAAGGATAGAAAACGCCAAGAAAAGTACAAGGTCACTCAAAATGCCCAAGGCTCTGGAACTAAAAAGAGAATTGCCAACCGACACGCACAATTGCTCCATTGGCGGAACAGAGACGGAAAGCATAGGAAGTAATGCGAGTGAGAGAGAGGGAAATATTGTTACCATGGAAACGTCAACAAAGAAAAGGAAGAGCGAAAACGAGAGAAAGAAACAATAAGAAAAGACAGGAATAATAAGAAGTGGAAAAAAAAGAAGAAAGAAGGAAACCATTTCAGTCCTTTGTCCCGGTTCAGTTTTTCTTCCTCCCCCTTGTACGACCATTATAAGTGCTACATTATCACCTCTCCGCCGTCGGCATTATAAACATAATATATACTGTAGCTACCTCTGTTCAATTCAAGTCACGATCGCAAATCGCCATTTTTCTTGTTGCGTAATTCATAAATTCCGGAAAACGAGTCACCGTGAAAGAGACAAACTAAAAAAAACCAGTGAGTTTTTCGTGCAATAAAAAATAACCATGAATAATATGCGCTGAGAAGAAAGTGATGGATTTGAAAAGTAGAGATATAATTTATTGATAAGGTATTTCTGTGTTCATCGTTCAATCAAATTAAAAATATAGAATGCAAAACAGTTCATTCATGGTTGATGGTTTTATTTAATGTTTAATTTATGCTATGAAATACAGTTAAAAAAATAAGTAATATGCTACTATCACTACTGATCTTTTGAATTAGGAAAGAGAATGCTGAAAACTGAGCTAGTATGTAAGATAAGATAATCCTGTATATGTTCGATTTTTATTGTTTTACGCCAATAATGTCTAAATTCTTGTTTGCTTTAATTCATCAGCCTGCCATCAAACATTGAATGAATTTGAAATCAAAGATTGATAGTTGATACTGTAAAAATGAGAACATTTAGTACAGTACCTCAGTCTTAAAATTTATTGCTAAGACTGAGGGCATAGCAATAAGAAGATACTGCAGTAGTTATCTATCCAACCCCGTATCAATACCGATGTCCATATCAGAAAAAATCCTACTGTAGTTGCGTTTGTTTCAAAATGGAAATGAAATTATCTAATTTCGAGCAATACTGATATCAGTGCACTATCAGATGAATTCAATCAATCCACAGCCCACCATCACAATCTTAATTTTTTAATGCAGTTGTTGTAACATTTGATAACAAACATCCTTATAGAAGAAGCATTATATGGAAGAAAATTGAAAATATAGCGACTTAATATTTTGGGCAGTTAGTATCTATCTACTAAAACACAGTATTTTGAAGAGTTTTTCTCATTTTCTTGATATTATTATTCTCGTAAACTTCTGGATATAGAACTCAATTTGGAGCTCAAAAAGAAGTATGACTTTCGATCAAAGTTTTATTAAATCTAGATCATACAGTGCGTTTAGACAACATGGTCAGCTAGAAGGCTAGAACAGTGCAGGCAAGTTACGCGTGGTAACTGATGAGTTTGCAATTTTATTTTTGCCACTCATCTTCTAGCTTCTGAACTGAGACGATGGAACGATGATTGGTAGCGCGCATATTGCTTCTGAGATATGCTATTGCCATGCCAAATCGTTTTCTCACGTTTCTGTCGCTCCTTTGTGGGCCGATGGGCTAAGGCCCCACTACATTGCTATATAGTTAGTATAAATATATAGTGAGGCCTTGGATGGACCCTGGCAATGAGCCACGCCTCTGTCTGACACACCACATCAACTCCCCCCCCCTCTACCCTGCCGGTCCCCCAAGCCTATAAAAAACAATTCCTGTCCAAGAAGCCACGACTCATCTGGTGCAAATAGATGTTCCCAAACATCCAGAACATTATTTTCTGTGCGTGAAAGCAGGGCATACCATGACACGTCTTGTACTGCAAGCATCAAAATGAAGGAATTAAAAATTTTCAATAAAGTTGCAAAGGAAAACACTATTCAAAAAATTTCAAATAGGTAGGCTACAGTGATTGAGTGTGATTAAATAGAAATATGAACAATGAGAGCATTATAGTGACGCCTGTTGCTCATGCTTGTAATTATTACACTGTTCATGGTAGAATTGAATAAACAAAATGACATGTGTATTATAGATTATAGGTGTACCACTGATTGTGGACTTTCTTGTCCTAGCAAGACGCAAGTTTGTCTCGAATTTACCATTGCGTCATTGCATCCTATCTGAAAGCTCAAGTCCCGTCTAGGCAGACAGAGGCAATTATAGCGATAGAAAATTTCTAAAAAATATCAAGACTGTTGTTAATTCACAACACACGAGTCTGTAAAACGCCCTATTGGAATAAGTATCTCCGTTTTGACTGGTCTCTACATTCTGTAGTGTTTGGTAACACAACACTAGACGTAGACCATTGAAAATAGTGGCGACAATTGATTTTAAAAAATATTTCTTCAATCAACCTTCCTTCTTTATATCTTCATAAAAATATTTTAAGTCTTTTCAATCATCCTTCACGGTGAGAAGGGTAGGATCAGACGACAACACATTTATAAAAAAATTAAAAGGAGTAGGTGGTGGAATACGTTTTGGGGAGAGGAGCATGACAAAATAGCCTATTGTGAAACAACAGTGAATTAGAAATTAACACTTGAAATAAGCTGTAAACAATCTTAATAGCATAATAGGAGGAAAACTCCCATTCCGTACGTCCACAAACTAATAAAAAACTATTTTTTATTTAAAGGGAGGGGAGGGCGCAACTGGACCGCTTTGCACATACAAGTGCTGGCGTCCATGATGGCAACTCTAACATCTGTATTTTAAACCTTGAAGAATGAAAGTAGAGCTACATTATCACCACACCACAGAAAACTACACACTAAAGAGAGTAAAGTACATTGACTTGCCTGTTAGCTATTATCCCAATTGTTGAGACGAACTACATACTCTGAAGACTACAATCTCACTTCTCTATCTCTACTAAAACAGCCAAATCACCACACGACTACGTTTCTTGCCAACTGATGAGAACACAACAGATCACTCAGTATGACAGCACATCAATCAAAAAACGAAAAATTACTCCTCAATGACGAGTTGAGTATCAAAAGTAGCCAGTTTCCAACGATATTAATAAAAACTACGTTGACTCGATTAACGTAAATTGTTACAGCACAAACTTATTCACTGTTCGGCGAACTGAAACTTTGCAAACTTGTTTTTCGTTGAGGTACGAAGATCAGAAACACCGGTCTCGAGGCAATCCTGAACAGATCTCGTGGAAATACAGAGCTGCCAGTTTGTTGCACGCAGTGCTGCCACTACTCGCCAACAAAATTTCCCCCGAGACTTCGCAGTGGAGTGAACGGTAGCCGGATCCACTTGGATGAACACGATACGGCGGCAAATACATCAAATAACATTTGAAATGAATGTGATGCGTGTATGTGTGAGATGACAGACATGCGGGTCAGATGAATGAATAAAGAGTTCAATTTAATACAAGAGAATGACGAATGAATATTCAATACAGTTTTAATTGTTATGGTATACTGGAAAAATAAGTTGGTGTGATTATGTTTAATATTCATGAGCTGTGGTTATTTATGAGTTGAAGTTTAGGGTTTGGTTTATGAAAAACCCGACAGTGGTAGAGACATTTGAAAAATAATTTATTGAAAGTTAAAATTTGAGTTTATTACCGTCTATTTTAAGCAAGATGCAAGTTGGGCTTTCATGACATGACCAAAGAATAAGCTTGTTGTACTGAGGTACTATTTATAAACAAAATTGAAAAATACTAAATTATAAGAAAATAAACACAAGTGTGATCAAGTCATTATTAAGTTACCGCTAGGCTTGCGGAAATCTTGCATAATTAACATTTCAGAGCACCATTAATATATGAATGCATAATTACCTGATTGCATTCAATGATACAGAACCAACGGAAGAATGAAAATTCTATCAATTCCCACCCAGGGCGGCATAGAAAAGTATAGACAATATCACTCTGATGCTACCCATCACAGATTTCCATTTCAAAATAGTAAGGTACCACAATTAATTGTTCCAAAAAAATTATCATATTTCAATAAGCGTAATCTATATCTATACAAATGTAAAATTTACTATACTCGCTAAAATCTTTGACGTTAATGGCTACCCAAAAGTAGGTAGCATGGGTTCATGGCACCCATGAACGCAAGAAAGAAGAAAAACATTAACCTACACTACTCATTTTGTCAACAGCGCTTCCGGTTTCATTGATGACACGTACTGCAAGCAAAGTGGTCGTAAATTAACATTTGTTGTTTCTCTTGTTCCTCGAATGTCTTTCTCATTCCTATTTGTCAAATGCATTTCTAGAACATTCGAGCATAATTGATAATCTTCTATATCGTGTTTTCTGTGTAAATAGAAACATTGAGAAGCCTCTGGAAATTACTACTACAAACAAAAATGGTATAAAAGCGGGTATGATTAGCAGTAAGTTTAGTTGTTATTTCTTCAAAGCTTTAGTATCCAGTGACAGTATAGACATTGTGATTACGCATATCAAGTGCTCGTGATAGTTTATGTGGTAGATTCTATGACAGTGGACATCCTTTGTGGCAGAATACCCAGTGCTATTATTGTGATTATCAAATACCATGACAGACACTGTACTTTGCAAGTGTTAAGTTTATTTATCATGGAGTTTTAACTGTTTATTAGATATTCCCCTTCACGTCATTGGACAATTATTTGTTAAATTATTGATTGACCTATTTACAGTTAGTAATTATTTTTTGTACAGTGATTATTTTTTATATAGAATTCATTACTAGCTGAGCGTTATTGATCTATTTGTTTCTTATTGGTTTTCATGTGTAATGTAACTGATTAGTGCGTGTTGTAAGTAGTTTGAGTAAAAAAAGTTCAAGTATCAATTTCAAGTGTAGCTAGCATCATTTTAGTGTAACAATACATTAGGGTAACATTTTATTTTTCATTCAAAAAATTTATTTAAATTAATAACTTAATAATTTAAATTAGTTCTAGACTTTAGTTTTAGGATAAACTAGTTGTATAATAGTGAGACCCATGCTATTAAAATAGCGTTTACCAGCTAATGATAACATATAACTACAGTTGGAGAATTAAAAATCTAGTTTCTTGTTATTATAACACAGAAATGTGATTAAAAACAGAGTTTAATCTAAATTATTTAATGTTAGTGGAATGGAGAGGGTAGTCCAGTAGTATATTGACGCCGGTCAGCATTACAACCCTATCCGTTGGCAAAATCGATATTTTGCAACCCTCTACAGCAAAAGGGTTACCAGAATACCTACCTCCCCCTCTCACCCTACACAGAGGTTCATGAGCAACTACATTAATTTCGCATGTTTCCAAACACTAAATCCACCATCTACCTAAAGTACCCTTTTTTCGCTCTTTTTTCGACATCTCATTTTTAAGATAAAATTCATTTTTTAGCTTCTCTTTTTTTCTCATTTAACTTTTGACAGTAGGAGTGCATTATAAAATTAATGTGCAGTTTTTTTTATGATTGTTTTATGAATTCAATATTTAAATAAGAATCATCTATGCAAAAATGTACCGGTACTACACTCGCTCAAATCCTTGACGAGCACACAGTTATAGAATGGTAATGACATCTGTGAGCACGAAGAGCATGATTCGAAGTGAGTTTAACAGAGTAGAGGAGTAGACTATCTATCTAGAATTGCTTCTTTATTGTGTTTTCAAAATTTCTTCTCCAGAATTATTGTATACAATTATTGCTTGCATCGGTTGCACTCGAAATGTGAGAGAAAGGAGAAGACGGGGAAGAAGGAGAAGAGGAAAAAAAAAGAGGAAGGAGGTTATAAACTAGAAATGAAAGGAGAAAAGGAAAAGAGAAGAAAGAATAGAAAAATCAGTTAACACAGGTAGAATATTCAGAACGTTTCTTTCAAAACGAAATTCTTGAATAGAAACACACTTCACACAAGCATTTGTACGGTGAGACACGCACATTAATCAATTGTAAACAAATCACACAAAACAGAGGAATGAAGAAAAATAGTAGAATGTTTTTGAATGATTAGAAACAGGGAGCACACAGACAACAGCTACAGAAAATAAACAGAGAGAACAGAAAGAAAAATATAAACATCCGCAAGCAGAAACATAGTTGTTGTAGAGTTGAAAAGAGATCATCTGTCAGTAGTGAGGAGTGGAGTGAGAAAGAAATAAAGTTTTTGACCTGCCGTAAAAGGTTGTTAGATAAAAAGTCACGCATTCATGCACGAATATCGAACGGAAGAGAAAAAAGAGATGCAGCCATCTCTATCTATATGAGAGTTGAATTCGTAAATTTATTGGAATAGCATGACGTCCGTTCGAGGGGTAAAGAGGGGGATCGGTTCGTGCTGTGTTGATGGTGGACAAGGGGGAAAAGGGGGAAAGGGATGCACGAAAATAGCTCAGCGTCTATTTCGCGTAAACATTGCTTGGTGCGGAACATTAAACTCTTCAGTTTGATTACAAAATAAAATGATAGACAAACCTCGTTCGGGGTACTCTGGTGATTTTCGGCCAGATGGGACAGCGGTGAGGGGGGGAGGAATGATGACTAGACGGGGCAAGTTTTTCACACAGGAGGAGGAATGAGGAGGAGAGTGGAGCACTAATGAGGAGGAGAGAAGTTGCTATAGCAACGACCCCCTTTCCCGGGTAATGCCACACTGAGAGTGGTGTAGTGGTGGGAGGAGCTGCAAAGGTACTCCGGAAAAGACATACAACCATGGAATGGAGGGGGAAAGTAAAGAATGTTGTTGCACTTTATTCCCCTCGTTTTATCATCTCCTTCGTATCCAGACTCTCCCATTTTCTCACTCTCGTTCTCACCAACTTTTCTGCTTTCTTTTTCTCTTTATTTTCTGCTCAATTCTTTCTCGCTCCCTACACAGCTCACCTGGCAATTATATTTTCTTTTTCCTATTTTCCCCACTTACCTCCTACCATCGTACAGCAGTGACTCATAGGTCCGACGGCTCCGGTTATTCTTCTTTTACTTCGTGATCTCTTTTACTCTTTTTCTTTTTTCACCAATAACTCTCCCACTTCCATTACTCACGCACGCGAGTCGTCTTTTATCTCTGGCTAAACTAACACGTTCAGATGTCGTTATTTCTTACGTTTTTCTTCTGGTTCCTTTTACATCACAAGTCTCTCTCATGCTCTCTCTTTCTACCTTTTGTTTCTTTGTAGCGAGTTGATGCCGAATCTTCTCCAATTTTTCCAGCATCACAGTTCTTTGCCCAGGTGGAAAAATATTGAAATAAATTTAAAAAAAGAAGATAGTGAGAAGAAATGACTAGTAGAGTGTACCCCTTTATTTATTGCTTTGCCACTGTTCCTTTATTAGCTTTTCTCTCCTATAAACTAAAGATTTGAAACACCAGCTATTGCCAGAAGATTGGAATGAGGTCTACAATGAGCAGGAGCAGGACCCTAACACATCCTATGAAAACTGAGAAGTTCATCTTAATTCTACAGAAATAAATCGAAGAAAATACTAACTACTACCAACAAAAAAAAAAGGCATCTTGAACCCATTAGAACATTGATAACAAGAGGCCTAGTCGCAGTTACAAAGAAGAGGGATCGACTGAAAAGAAGAAGAAAAATGAACATCAATAACATTGAGCTCGCTCAATACTACAGGCAATAACGTAATACATTGACCTACATATTTTGAGTTACGGGTTCTATAACAAAATAAATTAACACTTGAAGTTTATTTACACAAATTTCTCTTACAACATGCACTAATCACAAGAAAAACCAAAGAAAAAAACAAATCAATTACTTTCAGCTAATAATGAATCTCTGTACAAAAATTAATTACTAATTATGAATAGGCCGATCGATAATTAAAAACAACGATCAATTAACTGTTCAATGAAGTATAAAGTTAAACACTTACAAAGCACAGTCTGATCACGAGCACTTGATATGCCTAAACACAATGTCTATATACACTGTCAATCAACTGGCACTGGATAACATACGCTGTCAATCAACTGCACTGGATATTATACACTGTCTGTAAACTGCCACTGGACATGTACGTTGTGAAGAGCAAATGACAAAACTAGTTCAACACAGACGAGAGAGCATTTTTATAATGTTATCATTCATACTAGCGACTTCCAGAAACTTTTTGTTGTCTAGATTCACAGAGGAACATGATCTAGTAGGCTCTTGAAAGTCGTCGAAAACACTAGAACCAACCTGAGCAACAGGGGTGAGAGAGACATTCAGGGAGAGTGAGTCAAGAAGAGTCAATTTACAATCTCTGTAAAGCTCGGTCGTCGATCGATGGAAGCGATGATTACAAAACGAGTGGGTGCTGAGAATTCGGTTTGTATCATTATTTGATTGTAATGTTCAAGCTGTTGTTGAATAAAATCTATTCATTCATTTATTTATTTTCTACCACATGCTTAAGTAGACGACGCATAGTATCGATCAAGAACAAATTACTAGATGTATTTTACTTTCAACTTTTAAATTTTATCTATCGTAATTAAATAATGACATTATACTTATAACAGTTGACAGTTAATTCAACTCTACTAGAAAATTGGTAATTTTAACCATCCCATACCTTACTATTCGAACAATTCGTCTATCTGAAATTCTTCACCCGTATTTCCAAATGGCCAATGGAATAATTCAAACATAACATTACTGTGCAAAAAATTGAATACATTGTCGCAAAACATGAATCATGGCCATCTGGAGCAGCACAGGAATTGAAATGGTAATAATGGTGGTGTAACACGGTGAGGGGTGAAGGGTGAAGGGTAGTGTGTACGTGTGGCCCATATTGAGGAGTGGACAGGAGAGCTTGCATATGTTGGCACACAGCAAATTGAAACTGTGCTACAGAGAACGTGCATCGCTTATCAGATTTAATAGCAAACCACTCAAGTAATGCTGAAGACAAGCAAAATAGACCGATATGATTTCGGGGTATAAGAGTTAGGAGGCAAATGATTAATATAATATGAGCGAAAATGTTTCTTGTGGCATCATATATCATTATATTAATTTATGAGTGCTACGGACATCTTTCTGAAAATCAATATGGGCCGATGAAAACAATGGTTGACAGAACTGGAAGGTCTGATGATGCATGGCATTATTCTCCCAAATGTATATTGACAAAATTTTAAAGGGTGTACCCTACCATTCCTTTAGATTTGAAGGTAATCTTCAAGTTTGTCACATAGTCAGTGATAGCAACTACTAACACTTAAATTTAAATACCAGAAAACATCTGGGCAACCAATGAATCAATCAATTTATAGTACTGCAACAAGTCACATTCAAAATAACAAATAATAACAGTTATTTTTAAAATAATCTCAATAATAGTGGCTTGTCTTGTTAGATCAAGATAACCATTGGCTAAATGAATATTAACATGGATTAATTATTGTTAGTACTGTATATATCATAACAGTCAACCCAGCAGTTAATTATAATCACTACATCTCAATGATAAGAAGGTAATGTCATAGGAATTGACTAGAAAAGGATTATTATTTTTTAGGTAAAAATGATATCTATTGTTAAAAAAGTCCTATGGAGAGGTGTGTATGTGGGATAAGATTTGATAAGTATTATGCTAAGTACGAAAAGAGAGATAAGGCTACTTGAAAAATCTCAAGTAGTTAATACTATGCAATGAGTCAAAGAAGAAGAAAGGTTGGCTAATAGCTAGGTATAGTAATAGGCCTACTACAACTTTACAAGTGTACTATTATTGTATATTGCACATTATCTATCAGTTTATAATTTGTCAATGCAATTGTCTATGAATATATATCAAACGCAATATTACTCCTATTCAAATATCATGAAGGCTAATCTTTTTTTTTAGAAGAGAATGTATAACTTTATTGGTCAAAAATAATATAAAGTTAGATGGACCTCGTAAAACAATTATTACAGAGCGTTAAAAAATATCATAAATAATTGAAATGGTAATACCTAAAGAATCACAGGCAGAGACTAATAATTAGAGATAGCTGCTATTTACAATAAAAACCACACTTGATTTCACATTTGAGATATTTTCCTATAGGCTATAACAGACTTTATTTTTCATTTTTTGATCTGCTTTATTAATATCTCCTTCAATAAAATCGGATGTAGATGGATTTAAATTTATTGAAAAATAGATTTATTGATTTATTAAAAGTATTGTACATATATTGGGAATAGATTTATATTCTTCTGAATTATGCTAAAACATATAATTTCAATAGTTTCAAGCTCAAATCCAGCTTAAAAAATAGTGTTTAAATGAAACAATGCTATTGTCAAGTACAAAAAACAAGGACTACTACTCTTCAACATTCAAGTGCCAATAAAAGAATCCTCCAGCCTGCAAGCTGTTTGGTTGGCTAGCCTACATAATGAAAAGAATTCACAACAATCTGTTCACTAACCTACAATGCAAGGTTCAGTGGATCAGTCACGGTCATCACCAGATATAATGATAGATAGCCGAGCCCGAGCTGCAGGTCTCCACACCAGCACCATGACAAATTAATGGTCACGCTCTTGGGTATTCAACTTGCATTTCAAGGACGTTTTCAAAAAAAAAATTGTCAACGCGCTTCTGTACAACACTGCCAACTCAATTTTATCAAATGTTTTTGCTGTAGGTCAGGAGCACAGACGAAAAAGAAATGATAAATTAATATTTGTTCCTCTTTGATTAGTGGCTAAAGCAATTAATAAATGAACTTCGCCCAATTAATCGGATATTAGTTAAGTTGAGTAGTCAAGTTGGAGGCAAACAAGTTATTTCACGATCGAATTATTCAATATACAGTATATTCATAGCTGGAGACCTGAATAGCTAGAGTTTCTTCAATCAGATTATTTTTGCTACTGATTGGGGTTCTTAGAACTTATAGAATCTGAGGCCTGTTGTATAACAAAATTTACAAAATGGTTTTATTTGATTTGAATTTGTAGTTAATATGTATAGATTATAATATAGCAGTTTGTAAGTTATTGTTATGCAACAGGCCCTCGTTGTAATCTTCTATATATATAATAGAACATATTTTAAAACAAAAAAGAAACCGACTTCAGTGAAATGATAAAATACTCACGCACTAAAAAGTTTAAAATAAAGTATTTACTTTGAACTGAGAAAATTTTTAATTTCATACAAGTAATCTTTTGGAGTCGGCGCCAAATATTTTATGAAGTTGATAAGAAATAATTCTATCTAATATCAAAACTAACACTGTATTTTTTTGGAGGATGAAGCCCACATAGGTCTGAGACCTTTGCGTGGGTAATGAATTGGATGATGGAGATTGATGAGTTGGACCTACAGTTTTAGGTGGGTTCCGAACCACCAGGAAGTGATTGATAAGAAATTCTATCTAATATCAAAACTAACACTGTATTTCAATTGAATATGTGATTTACACTCACTTTTAATGAAATACAGTGTCAGTTTTGATGATAGATTGTTCAATTATTTCGTCATGGAAAACATCACAGAGTATTTCTGTTATATTTTAGAAGTTTATGGGAAATTTGGCGCCGACTTCAAAAGATTACTTGTATGAAATTTAAAATTTTCTCAGTTCAAAGTAAATACTTTATTTTAAACTTTTTAGTGCGTGAGTATTTCATCATTTCACTGAAGTCGGTTTCTTTTTTTTGTTTTAAAATATGTTTTATTTTAAGCTTTTTATTTGAATTTTCAAACTTTGAAAACATGAGAAATTTCTTAAAGCCTACATTATGAAATATTTATCAAATTAGCAAGCCAATAATTAATTTATAACATCCAAACTTAAGTAACTAAAAATCCACTTAGAAGAAAAGATAAACTAAGGAAAATTCTACAACGTTTTATTTAATGTGGAATATTGTATTTAGGAAAATTATAATAGCGAAAGGCTTCTTAAAAGTGAAATGGCTTTTGATTCATTTTGATGTGGTCCCTTTCAGAATATACCTACACTGAAATAGTAGGCCTATATTACGTTAAAAGTGTGGAAAATTGTGTTTACTGAAAATATGATAAGTTAACGCAGGAGATGAAGTTGAGTGCGGTATTATCATACGAGTATGGTAAACATCTTCCCGGACGAGTTATGTACGATATTTTTTGTGATATTAGTCATATATATGTTTTTAATATAAAAAACATAAACTTTGAGCTAGTACAAAAGGATCATTAAACATAACCTCAAAATAGCCTATTGTACGCACATTTATTCAATGGCTAATAAATATTCTTAATCCATCACAGCAGCGAAACTAAAAATACTTCTGAGATCAGCTGTTTTTCCAAACTCTCCAACTTATGATTGAAACTAAATAGCCTTATTCCTATAATAATAAGCGTATGGCTTTTAATGACTCAATAACATCAACTAAATTATTTACAATTTTCATATGAATATATGGACAGAAATAGTATATTCTTCTTATTCTCGATTCAAATTAAGTTCACTTGATTGGTCAAAACGGGACATTACAGGCTTGTTTCACACTGAACCAGCTTTGGGTAACCGATGTCGTTTTACCCGGCATAATTGCATTGCATCATATGATTTCGAAAACCGTCTAGATGTAAAGCGCTCCATATGATACAATGATCAGCCTGGTAAACGACACCGGTTATTCGATTGGCGGTTATGTGTTCAAACATGATTGAAATGAAAACATCGAAGAATGCTCCTTTTTGTTTAATATTGGGCTAAGTATTGGGCCGATCCTTGCGAAACTTGGATGGGACCACCACTGAGCGATGCTCTTTCATTTAAAAAAAAGCTAGTGATCTATAAAATAATCAAATACAGTAGTACATTTTCATAGAAGACAAAATTTCTAGATATTTATGAATACTGTTCAACTTTCATTGATCTAGAATGTTTAACTGGAATTGAAGGAACTATATTAGGGGCATTAGAGAAAATTAAAATTCTTGCTGCTGCAATAGCCTAATAATTTCTATTAATTCTAATAATTCTTTTTTAATGATTCTACTAAAACAAAAGCCCGTCATATTTATGTAGGCTTTAATATATACAACAACAATAAGTTTTATTCATTCAAGTTATAAATGAATCATATGATGATGATGATGATAATAATAAGGAGAAATTTTATTAAAGCCAAGATATAAATAGTGTACTTTTGTAATGGAATAAAAATATAATTTTGATATTTTGATTTTTAAATTATATTCATGCGTGCTGTTCAAGATTATTTAATTTAAAACCAGTTTATTGGAAAGAGGAATGGAAAAGAATTGGAGCTAAAACGTTTGTAGGGGAAAACATCCCTGAATGACAAAAAAATAATTAAATTTTTATGATTTGTGTCCATCTGCTTGTCACAGAGACAATGCATAGAACACATAAAACACAATACATTTCCCGTACATACAATATTCCAGTTGAGGCCGTTGTTGATGCTTAATACACGTTTGCGGTGACTGTTCTAATCTCATCATCAAAGGCGTTGACATTTCCATCCACGAGACCGCCTAAAGCAATCGAATAAATGAAATTTCCATTTCAAATTGATCATTTGAAACAAACAATGGGCGCCTGTTGACAGGCTTGCACTGTGTTAAAAGAAAATCGTTTTGTTTTTGTAGCGGAAAAGTCTTTTTCATTACGAAGGATGGTGAAAGGGCTGAAACGTGATGGGGGGGGGGGGGGAGGAGTGGATGGAAGTTGGCCTTCCCGCGCCATTAAATCTGAGCTGAGCGCTCTGTTTACAAACACGCGCTATTGGCAAAGAACCAACTAAATCCGCATGTACGGCGAGTATAAAATGGAACAGGCAAAGTTTCCGGGGGTGAAATATGCTGGGGTGGGGGTTGATGGTGGTCAGAATAAGGGGGGGGGATGTTGAGCTATTTAAATAGTTCGGGGTAAGGGAGACGTCAGGAAAACATTATTATACCCTGACCAGCAGACTTTCCACAACTTCGATAACAGCAATAATAATTGTGAGGCACTTTCAGACAAAAATTATTCGCTGCGACGCGTTGCAGTTTGCCTATTCAGTTTCGGATTTTGTTGAAATACTCAGACAGATTGTTTCTTTATATTACTACCGCTCACTGTTTTGGAACGTCTCCACAGATCATAGCAATTGCAATTCTGTTAACGGCTTGCACTCGGAATAATGATGAAACAGGCTATATTTGTATTAACAATGGTTGGAGTTTAATAGATTTTTTTAAATTTTAAACACGCCCTTGGTCTATCGAAAAGTATGTCTCTGATGCTAATTTGGATTTTTTACTTCGCTCATCTCATTATGGAAAGCTTTTATAAGCTTTGTGAAAAACAATACTATTTTTAAAAATTTAATATTAATAGGATAAAGAAACTAACTCGATCGACGACTATTGAATAAAATAATAATTATGATAAATAAAATAATTTTATGATAATCATTAAATTGTTTGTACATAGCCTAATACTTTTTAACATCTCATCTAATTATAAATTTTGTTTTTTCAGTTTAGGATTAAGTTCATTAATAGATTTTTTAAGATTATCTCCAGTATTGGGATATTTCCATGTTAAATGTTTGTAAATAAGTAACAAAATTTGTAAAAATCTATTTCATAATGAAAACCGAGAGCAATAATATTGTTGATCAGTAATACCAATAAGGAGAGTGGATCAAGTATAACAAAGATTATAAAGCTATAGTGGGAAGTGATAGTTGCGAGCTGTAGGAGGTATCTGTTCAGTCATTTAAGATAAGCTACGAACTCCTGATTATATGGATGACCGATTCATTGGCCAGCAGATAGACTCTGTTCTCTTCAGTAGAATCACTTCCCGTTGGTTCGGAACCAATCTAAAACAGTAGGTCCAACTCATCAATCACCATCATTCAACTCATTACCCAGGTACCGGTCTCAGACCTATGTGGGCTTTATCCGCAGAAAAATAAGTAATGAGCTAAAAGTGTATGGCTCAGAAGCTTAGATCATAAGTATATATGATTATTTGTGGTTGAAATCGTCAAAGTATAAGCGTAACTTACAATAAGAGTTATACAATTATAAATTATTATTGTTATTGAATCAACGCTTTTTTTTAGAGAGCATTTAAATTTCCATAAAAGGTGAATTTATTGTTAAATTATGCACTCAAAAAAGCCACGTTTATGAGATTATTGCAATTCGGGTTATTTGAAACATTAGCAACTGATTCAGTGTCTGAAAGGTTGAGTATCCTGCTCTACCTAGATCAACAAACAACTCTATTAGAGCAGTTCATGACGCCATCAGCATCCCTAGCAACGTTCCTAAAAGATTCATCACAAATCAACGATGAATTGCTCACTCCTTCCGGCATCGTCGAGTGATGCTAGCCAGATATGTCTGCTATGTCTTTAGTGCCTCATTTCGTCAACGACACTCATTTGTTAACTTCACAACTGGGGATGAGAATGGCTTCTGACTTGTTTGTGAGTAGATTTCGACTAGAAACCGATTGAGCTTCGACAGTCCATTAACAGCACATCTCGTTTTCGAATGTTTTCTCTGGCAATGGCAGACTCCCGAATTAGTACTGCTCTATGGAACAACTAGAAATAGTTTCCATTCAGTTTATAGAGTTCATTCCATTCTAGTTTGTAAACGAAAAAGATAGCAACAGCATATCCCCACACTAAACAGAGCGAGATGCAGTGGCGTAATGTTGTTTTTTTTTAATTTCTGGTCAAGTCCCGCAGTTTCCGATAAATATTCGTAAATATTAATAAAAGGTGCGTTTTCCTAGCAACGTTTTATAGCAGTTGAAAACGTAATGCGCTCAGCACATGCGCATTATACGTCGCTAGAAAAACGGACTTTAAAAAGGGAAGTAATTTATTATAAAATACATAATATGATATAATAATAGATTATTAATTATTAGAATTATAGATAGGGTTAGGAATTTAAAAATGTAGTGACTCAGAAGCTTTTAACTGAAGGCTGAAAATGTAATTATGATATCTTCATCATTATTTTGCATAAAGTGTTAATGCGAAAGTGGATATCTCTTAGCATTTTCATGCTCTATCTTTACCCTATTCTATCTGCTAGTTTTTACTTTCCTTCACAATAAATTCCAGTGTTTTATTACTTATACGATCTTATTTTATTACCATATTACAATAAACATCAGTGTTTTATCACTTATACGATCTTAATTTACAACCTTCTTTCCTACTTTATTCTTGATGGATATTCTTTAGAAAAACAGTGTCATAAGGGGGAAGCTTTGGGGGATTGAGCCCCTCCCAATTACCTCAGATTCATATAAAATATATTTATTTTTCATGCAAATTGACTGTGCAATATCAAGCTGGTTAATGTTGGTACATTTCCAGCTGGAAACTAATAAAGCATTGTCTGAAATCATCGTAATTATTGAATTATTCGAAATTTTTGAGGTATTCGCAAAACGTTTTTGGAAAAATTATTGGTTAATTGATAACTAGTCACTCGCTACGCTCGCCTTAATAATCCAGCTATTAAGGCGTTTTTAGAATCGCCACATCGCAAAGGGTATGAACCCTTAAATAAAAGGGTAACGTATATTGCCAAAAAAGCTTGAAAGCTAGTCCACCCCTTGAACCACAGGGAAAAATTTAAACAATTGAGTCAGCAGGCTCTCTTTTATCGCAGCTGTCCGTCCGTCTGACCCTAGTGATAAGAAAAGGGAGTTTGTACAAATTTATCAAAATGATCTAGTTTTGCCACTTTGGTGGACACTTTTGAAAGCATCTTGGTTTTGATTGATCCCCACTTTCTGGGCAATGTGGTTCCTGAGAAACGGTTAACTAAATTTTCAAAAATTCTCAATTCTAGCCCAAGCATTAAAAACGCTGTATTTTCAAAAATTCTCAGTTTTGGGCGTACTTTTAGGGAATACAGTATTTATTTTATTTTCGAACCGTTTCTCACCACACGTATAAGGCCTTTTAATAACCGAACTTTTTCGGCCTCACAGTTGTTGTGAAATGTTTAATTTAAAAAAAGAACCGTCAATTATTTAGGGTGTAATAAAATGGTGACATTTTCAAAACTCTTCCTTAGTGCGCTTCCGAGTTCTAAGTCGAGCATGAGCTGCTTGAGAAAATAGCTAGAAAATATCTAAATGAAGAAAAATGTGGGGCCGATCTTGCAAAAATGTCAACTACATCTCAGACCGTACCTGGGGAAGCCCCCCCCCCCCAAACCATAAGTCTGCATAAGCCGCACAATTCAGTAATCCGTTATTATATTAAACCATGGTACGAGTTGCTACAAATACAAGCACTTTGACTACTAGATACGTAAGTAACCACAGAAACTTACACTGGACGCCGGAAAGCTGCGTACTACAAACTAACTATTTGAACCAGAAATCAAATTTAGCAAAAAACAAAGATTATAGCCATTTAAATAGCCTTTCATAACAGCTTGAACAAGAACTGAAGACAATTCGGACCCAGTGAAGAGGTCCTCAACCTAACCACAAGTTTATATTGTTGGTGGAATTTGGACGATTAAAATTTCATCTTTATGCTGTACAGCTTTCCGCTCCTAGTATATTCAAAATGAGGACATTGCGTAAAACTATATTAATTTCTTTCAATTGCTGTATTGATCTTTCTTTGTAGTGGCGAAGGTGATATTGTGGAAGGTATCCATTTTGAATAATAAGACGAAATTGTCACAACCACATCTATTAAAACTTTGAGAAACTAGTTTTAATAGATGTGGTTGTGACAATTTCGTCTTATTATTCATGCTGCATTTCTATCAACTATTGAATACAGTACCTAGATAATTACTCAGTTCTTGGGAAAATGAGTTCAATTTTTTTCTCAAATATTTCTGTTATCTGTAGAATACATTATCTATTGAATCAGTCTTATTGGCTGGCTACATTGTATTTTATTAAAATGCCTTCAAGCCCCCAACAAGAGCATAGCAGCCTACAGACGACTACATGAACCGGGATTTCATTGGGTCAAATGAATAACTGCCTGTATCTGTCAGTGATTGAACTATTTTCGTCACGTATACCTTGACAAGTGAGAAGCAGCAGAAGCAGCAGCAGAGGGAACGAACATTCATGAATTTGCAATTCCATTTTGTGACATGACGTCAAAGCAATGCGCACAGACAGACAGACACACAGCCATGTTAGCCGCAAACAATGACAGGGATGTACCGGCGACAGATGTAGGCCTTCTGCAGGTTCATGCCGAAATTAGCTCCTTCAAATGCATCTACCGTGTAGTCTACACTGTGTTACTTATAAACATGTAGGCCTACTCTCCATCAAACTCCCATCAACTTACAATATGACAGGTCAGAAGTACTTTAGCAGTAGATGGCATTTTTTTGTAACTTTTCTCCAGTGAATGATCATACTATAGTTAGATTGAGTTTAACAGATTTCAATTGGATTAAATTAGATTGAATTCCTTGCACATAAGATAACAAATACATTGGATTTACTGACATAGTTAAGAAATCCCAATAATATTGAAAATTCCAAAGATATTACGAGAATTTAATTTCATTAACTAAACCTATATAATTTGTAATTTCAACTTTATTGAGGCTATTACGTTTTTACTATGTACTAAAATTGGTTTTTGTTTCATTGAATTGACTATTAAGTCAGACAACAGGTCACCGCCAAAGTCTACAACAATAATGAAAGACTGAAAGAACCTATTAATATATGTAGGCCAGGGGTGCCCACCCCCCCTAAGCCTCATGACGTACCCCCCCTAAATTTAGCACCAACCCCCCCATAAATTAGCCCCCCCCCCAAAAAAAAAAATGCGAAAAAAGCCGGGGTGTAAAAGTATTCTTTCTACAACTAAAAGAAGATTTTTATAACTATTGAAAAAATTCAAACCCAGTCGATAATATACAAAATGTATGTATATTTCTTGAGATTCTTTACATAGGTAACATCTTTTTGTAAAGGTAAAAAAGAAATATCAATGAAATGAATATATGAACTTCTGCTCAATAAACTTAATTGCAAAATAGCTAAATAAGAATTTGAACCTAAATGGTTTTTAAACAATAAAATATTATTACAAATACACAATGTTCAATAAAAATGAAATACCTATAAGTTTATGTTCGGTGTACCAATTACATTAAGGTTAAATAATTCGACAAAGTTGTTCCTTTAAAGGAACTGAAAACAATGAGTTAATAACTTCATTTGTAAAACACAAAAATTCAAAATACTAAGTCATTTATTGGACAGTAGTTAAACAACAGGTTATTTACTTAGTGTAGTATCTTGGGAGAATTTATGTATGGATGAAGTACATAAAAGGCACACATTTCATGTATAGTTATTTACAACACACAATTGAAAGAAGTGTCTTTCAAAAACAGAATAAAGACATAGTTATGAAAAATTACTGCATTTTTAGTATTTAGTTAGTTTTTCAAAAGCAGTTCTTACTTATTAGTAAGTAGTAGTTATCGTAAAATACATGAAAAACATCAACAGTTTGAAGTCAATCATTTTAAATTTGTAGGCTGTGACCATCTACAAGTTAGCTAGGCACCGTCTAAGCTTGTTAAATCTATCTCTAAACCCCACATAGAAGTTTTTGTCTTTGGGATGAGGAAACAGAAAACCTTTCAATTGTTTCTTCGTTAGAAATAGACTCAAGTACATCTTTTTCTGCAGCTAGAACCATTAGATATGAGTCTCCCATAGCTGATCTGAGTCTGTTTTTGATAAATCGACTTATTGCTCTTTCTGCTGATTAACTAGTAACTGTTAAGGAGAGTAAAGTTGTATAAACCACTTTCAGAGCACTCGCTTAGCGTCTTGCTAAGTTTGAATAATAACTTCCTGCACAAATCCTAAACATAACTATTTTAGATAGTTCATATTCAATTGTATAATAATAATTATAAAAAATATATTTTCATTAATTGACATTCTATCTGGTGACTTCTTAGTATATTTTTTAATGTTGTCACGTTAAACACGGTTTCAATCAACTTTACGACACCCCCCAAAACGTTTTTTGGAACCCCCCCCCCCCCAAGAATTTCAATGACGCAGTCTGCGTCATAGCCCCCCCCCCCTGTGGGCACCCCTGTGTAGGCTATAAATGAGGAAGAAATTATTTGATACTGCATAAAAGAACCTACTGATGAATGGTTAATAAGTTTTTTTTAAATGCTTTGAAATAATTTTCAAGAAACTTTATTGAAATGGCTTGGCGAAAATAAGATATACTGTATTCATGTCAGTAAAATATAAATCGAGGAGAAAAAATGCTTTGAAATGAGTTTCTAGAAACTTAATTTGAATTCCTTGTTAAAATTGAATTGAACCTGCATAAGTTAGTAGAATATAAAGGATAATATAAAGAATATAAACACGTTAAACACGGTTTCAATCAACTTTACGACACCCCCCAAAACGTTTTTTGGAATTTATTAAGCTTATAAAAATAATTGAATATTAAATAAAAAAATTATTATATTTTCAAAATTCTACTTTACTCCCAATGTAATAATATTACATATTACTACTGAAAATCAAGCATAAAAGGACAAAAATTGCTTCTTGTCCTGTACCTGTGTCCTGGTACCTAAAAGTAAACAAGGTATCTGAATCCGATAAATTTATATTATGAATCCTATTTAAATTAGTTTTGTAATCATATCGCCAAAATCTGTCTCAGTCCTATTTGGATTCTGGAGAACTGGAGTCAGGCTAATATTGGCGAGTGGTATGTTGATACTGATTATTGATCATGCTGAGTAGCAAGCATTGAATTAAGAAAAGCGATTTAGTGGCACGCGGGTTCGGCATAAAAGTGGATGAAAGCTTGACCGACCCTTCGTGACGTATTATGGGTACGAAGGAATTTGAAAATCACGGCTCCCTTTACTACTTGCCCCAGCTGAGTTCACTGGGCAAACGTCAAGACTTATCGGGAAGGAAGTAAATTCTTCGGCAAGGGGCTTTTTAGGGCCGGAGGGAGGTCTATCAAAAAACGCAAAGATTCCGTCTTTACAGCTTTCAGTCACGAAATGCCATGCTGTTTTTGCAGCTCCCAATATAATACCCCATCCCGTCCTCAGCAATAGCTTTGTCCCAGGGATTAGTCGTTTGGAAACCATGCCCAGATCGGTTGGTTGATCGTTTACAATAACCTTTCAACATGAAATCAAAGAGTTGATACAAGACAAGCTCCTTTCTGATATTGATATTGCTAAGAATGTAAAACATCAAGTTGCCTCGCTATATTAATCATGGCCTTGGGAGATGGATGAAAGTGATATTGTATGTTGAACTCAACTCACCAAAGAAAATCAATTCCTCAAGAGCTTGACTTTAAATTTAATATTCAGGCTGCGCGATCTATCAATATTGAAAATATTCAAATGAATTTCTACACTGTAGTTATCTTTTTTAATTTAAAAACGTGAAGATGAATTTTGCTGTTAAGGTATCAACTATTTTACTATTGAAAAATAAAAGAACAATATTTGAAAATAATATAAAATTAAAAACAATAATGAATTGGAAAGTCCGGTCTCACAAAACTAAATTATCCGCCAATAAACTGAAAAACTCAATTCTATTGAATAGAAGACTTTAATTTGTTTCATTCTCAATAATAGTATATGCCTACGTACCGTATTTACTGTAAACTTGATAATAATTGTACGTGGACTACCTAAAATAAAATCATGAGATTTTTAATTTTATCCTACGATAATATTCCATGATTTTTATTTTTATTATTTTATTGCTTGATAATAATTGTAAATGGACTGTCAAAAATATAATAATGAGTAATTTTCTATTTTATTCCATGAACTATCTTACCTTACTACATTTTCAGCAACACAAAGGGAATGAGAGAAAATATTGCTACAGAAATTCCATGCAATTTTTCTAACCTGTAAAGAAAGAAAAAAATGAGATTAGAAAATTGTAGTATAATAGCAAACAAAATTATTGACTACTATTCACAATTTCCTTGTAATAAATGCTTTTTATTTTTACAAAAATCATATTAAAAAACTGAAAGTCTAACGAATGTATATTGTTAAACAGGAACCGGTGACTCTTAACATATAAAAAATATTTTTTATAATTTGAGACTTCTCATGTTGAGTATTCGATCTTACAAAATCAGTAAAATCTAGTAGATTGAGGAAAGTTATTGATTTATTATTGCATTATCGGTGTTCAGTGTTACTGTGTTGTAATAATTTAATTACAATAAGTTAATAAGTCAATTACAAGTAATAATAGTGCCGATGTTACATTTAAAGATAATATTACTTTTTAATAATTGAATAATTTCAAAGTGAATTTTACATTAATTTGTGTCATTTTACAATAATTGCTCATATTTTTGCTGAGAACAAGTAGTTATACATTAAAATTCTGAGAAGAGAATGTATTCACTATATGTTTCGTTTACTTAGAACACGGCATTGAACCGAAACCATATACTTGGAGGTATTGAAATGCCTAAGCATAAGCATTAAGTATATAGTGAATACATTCTCTTCTCAGAATTTCAATTTATATGCCTAAGCATTTCAACACCTGATTTTTATTAACAATTAATTCACAAAACAATTAAACAAGTTGAATAAAAAAATTGTCTATCAGAAATGATTTGAATCATATCAGATTCAGAATTTATTGCTGAAATAAACTAGTAAAAAAATTCCTCCCCGGCGGGGAATCGAACCCCGGTCTCCCGCGTGACAGGCGGGGATACTGACCACTATACTACCGAGGACTCATACTCTCAGTTATGTTACAATCTTTGTTCAAAGTGCCTCGACGACATTGAGACTAGAATAAATTATTCAAATTCATTAGTAATTTATTATCAATATCACAATCCTTCGAGATTTTTAATTTGTAACAACCTTGATTACTTGAATTTATTCAATTCTAATCTAACAAACTAACTGAATAATCGTGACTTGAACATTCAAAACTTAATAGATAACTCAAAGTTATTCCTTTATTGTTACAAAATAACAATAATTATAAAAAAGATTTTAATACTGTACTGTATTATCAACATTTTAAATTGTTAATTGATTATTAATAATTTCAATTACATTATTAAATAATATAATTGAGCATGACTATTGAAGGTTGAAGGTTTCGGAAATAACTTTGTGATATTCTATTTTAGATTATAAAAGAAACTTCAATCTAAAGATAAACCCAAGATATTACAATTTATTGTGTAGATGAGGCTTTAACTAGTTGTTCTATCTATTACATTCATCAACGCACCAAACAATTTTTATTACAAGTTCAAGCAGTGGGTCTTAAAAGCAGCAATTTCGTTTAGCAAAAACCATTTATCTTATTTTCATATGTCCAGAAAAAATAATCGGCATTCGACCATCATGCATGGTTCAAGGTAGGACGAGTAAATAATTTACTGCCCTGCTCATACTTCATGTACCAATGTAAACCTTCTTTCCTTAGATTCTATAAAAGCCATCATTAATCATTTCATTCCTAAAGGGATAGGCTAACGCTATAAAATAGAATGAATTATATAAAATTTCATCATAAAAACCATAACCAACCCATCTTTATGACCATAGCAGGATACAATAATTATTAGAAATAAAAATATAATTGCATCTGGAATTGTTCCAGTAGCACTGGACATTTCCAGGTGTTTGAAAACAGAATTATAGGCTGACGGTTAGCCGGAGTGAATTAATCAAAACAGGGAAGAGAAAGTGAGTAGGTAAGTAAGGTAAGGTAAGGTAAAGTAGTTCAGTGCAAACTGGCAACCGTGAATATAGTAGGCGTGGTTGAGCGGTCACTTATCACATTATTTTCAGAGTAGCGTGCTACTACTTACTACCTTCTACTATAATATTGATATTGACTACCAATATATACATACATTTCCAGCAGCTATAGATATATAGAGCTTTACATTACAGTAAATTATGCGCGCTCTTTCATAAATAATATAAGTGTGCCCTTTCTTTTAAATGCATCCATCTCACTTACTCTCGCCTGTATTTTATGCACTCACATATCTTTTATCTTGATCTAGGGTAATTTATACCTTATAAGTGACATGGTAACGTTTACAACAACAAGATAAAGACACTAAATAACTGCTCTCCTATGAAACTAGTTTTTCAGCTAGGTACGTCATAACAACATCAAGCACAAAAAAAAAATTGAAATTATTATAACAATTACTAATCTTATTTATATCACACCCTCATATCTGGAACTGGTCATAGCGCATACGGATTAAGTAATACAGTATGCAACAATTGCCAATTGCTATCTGAGTTCCAATGTCTACTGTCGCTGTCAGTATCATTCTAACTTCTTTTATCATATTTTACCTACTGCTACTTTCACCTTCTCTAGTTATTTTCTTCCTCCAGTATCATATAATAATTTTTTTATTAGCCAATCAAAATAAGAGGTCAGAAAAAAGAAAACCTTTTCAGATTTCTTCAATTGTAAATTGAAATTGAAATTTATTGCCAAGAAATTCTTAAAAGAAGTAAATAATTGTTGCTTTTACAATTGACACAAAACTAACACAGAAAAGTCAAGTTGAGCTGGAAACTAATCATTGAGTATCCAAGTTGAGTAGCTGAGAGCATTCTTAAAAAAATAATGAGCAAAGCATAACCTTAATTTATCAGTTGAATGATGAAACGTGAACATTTTGAAACATTGAGCATATCATGCCTCTAATCTCAAATGAAATTGGTGTTCATTTATTATTTCATTTCAAGAAATACAGTTCTTATAATAGTTATTTATGTATTAAGAGCGTGAAGCGCGACTTTATCGCTCGAGCCAAAACATTTACTGCGCGACGCATAGCGGAGCGCAGTAATTTTGCGAGAGCGATAAAGAAGCTTCACGCGCGAATTGCATACAATATTTTTCCTACAACTGCAGTTCTGGATTACAACACAATAAAAACTTATAGTTTGTAACATCACAGACCGTGCGCGGATTTGGTTAGCGTGCGCCATTTTGAGGTTATGTGAATTCACGGATTCCGCGATCCACCAATGAGAAGACATCAAAATCAAAACAGAAGCGTAAAGAAAACAGCTGGCGAGCGTAAAGTACTTTACCGCTTGCTGAGCAGTAAAGAGGTATTTTACAATTAGTTTTCAGTACGTAAAGAACGACTTTACGAGCAGTTGTAGGAAAAATATAATACAATACTTGCCAAAATTACTCGTATATGGCTTTTTTACAAGTTTGTAATGGTGCTTGCAAAGTGGGGTTTCTAATACTCTATGCTCTATGTCTCTATGATAATCACCATCGCGAAATCAACACATGCTGTGGAATGGTGGTGTAAACAGATTGGAGCAGTGAATACCACAGGAACTCAAGCTCCACTTCCATCAGGGACACATCGTCAAGGTTGGTTATCCTTTGCTCTCCCTTCGATTAACAAACTTTGAAGGTGACCACAATCAATAGTTGGAGGTATAGAACGCAGCCGTTTGATGCTGGCAGAACTTGCTCCATAAACGCAGCGAACAAAGTTTGGTGAGCAGAGCTATCGCCGGATAGATTTTTGCGGTCAGCAAATATTTTGAAACACGTTCAAAGTTTCTCGACGGCATTGAGAAGCCCAAGTTGAGCCAAAGGCCGCCCCAACTAATAACCCAGCAGACCAGAGCTTGCTTACTCGTTCCAAAAACAACAACTAAGTTCAAACTTTCACCGAGCAAAGTTGGGAGAGAAAAAAATAACGCTCACAAAGTCACTCCCGCCAAATTTTTTTCGCTCAACTTTCTTTAACTTCCGCACTTCCAGTTTCCTTTCAAGATTGGAAGAGATGGAAAAGTTCTTTCTTTCAATTTTCCCTCCCCACTTTCTTTCAACAAACGAGAAATCGGGTCGAACAGAAAAAAATCTTTGGTTTCCTTTGCTTTTCCTCAACGTACTCCTCTTTCAATTTTTGTTCCCGAACTCTTGCAACTTCTGCAACTAGCTTCAAGTTGAAAGTGCAGAGGAAAATCTGAAGCTGAAACTTTTATAGCTATTCACTACTGATTAAATTGGGTAAACTTGCAATCCACAAAAAAGAATCTGTTCTCTGCTGAAAATCACTTCCCCTGGTTCGGAGCCCACCTAAAACTGTAGGTTCAACCCATCCAACTTATCACCCACGCACAGGTCTCAGACCTATGTGGGCTTCATCCTCAATTTTTTATAACAAATAAAATCTAGTTTCCTGACAAATTAATTGAAATTCAATTTTCATTCTGCACTCGCTGTCTCCATAGTCTTATTTTTTGTGCTTTTGTGACAACATTGTATACAGTATTATTAAACTTAAACCGTGAATATAAAAATTCGTTTATGTTCTTCTTCCATTATCATTCAAGTTAATTCCACTCTTTCGCATGTTATTTCTAGCTTTATTTTATAACCAAATTTAATTAACTATGCCTAGCGAATTGATTATTGATGTGACTGGAATGTTCAATTGATTCTAAGTTTCTATATTGATTGATTCTATATTTCAAAGTAACATAATTTTCTAAGTTTCATAAGATTCTAAGTTTCTATATTGATTGATTCTATATTTCAAAGTAACATAATTTTGGAATAAATCTTTAATATAAATGTATAATTGACTCAAACGAAGAAATGTAAAGTAAGTCAAACGTAGACTACGTGTACATCAATTGAAAAAATATAAGAAAAACTTACGGAATTTTTAATAATACAAAAATCATAACTTTACCTTTGAAAATCGATTGTTGTTTTTTTACATTTTTATTTGCTTCGATTTTCACTCTTTTCACATATTATTTTTAACTTTATTTTTTCAACCAAATTTAATAGCCAAAAATTGATTATTGTTATATCTAAAATTCGAATTTATATTTTGAAATTTGGATATGTGAGATGGTAACTAATTTATAACAGAGATTTAAATTCTATGATTGCATACTTATATTGGGCAGCATAACTTTGATTAATATTATATTATTGCAAAATTGAATGGAATATTCCACAGTAAACAGTACCAAAACTGTGAACTGAATTCACACGAATTCAGGACTGGTGATGAAAATACCTCTATTTAACCGACCGTCATTTACAGGAGCGAATTATTTACGGTGAACAGACAAAAGGCCTGGATGCTGTGACAGAGAGCCGACCCTATGAAGTTATAGCATATACCGTAAACAATAATATTATTACAAGAGGGACAATTCAACCCTTTGCTCTCCACAGTCCAATGTTTTCATTTATGGAACAGCTAGTCAATTAAGCTGGACATAATAACAGTGAATGAGCGGTGAGAGAGAATACGTGTGCTGCTCACAATCAACTTGATCGACCTTGAAACTCTCCACTAATATTATTATATTATAATAATATATTCGCCATAAAAACAATGATATATTTTTACATAAAACATCATAATCTAGCTTCCTAGGCAGATAGATTAATAGGTTGGGAACACTGTACACATCAATGGGTCAATACTTCATTCAATTCGACATTTAAGATGGTTTTTAAAATTTCATATGTGATATGCAAAGGTGTGAAATGATAAATACTAAATAATAAATTATAAAAAAAATTATAGATAATAAATAATAGATAATAAATAATAAATAATAAATAATAAATAATAAATAATAAATAATAAATAATAAATAATAAATAATAAATAATAAATAATAAATAATAAATAATAAATAATAAATAATAAATAATAAATAATAAATAATAAATAATAAATAATAAATAATAAAAATAATAATATAATCATTCTATTTGTTGTCGCATTAACCATACAACCACGAGTTGAGTTCACATATTGATATAAATTATAGCACAACAGAGCCCGCAATTGAACAGGCAAACATTATGATATATCAGAGAGTATACCATCTATTTGCAGCATCCCAAGTAAGGACGATCAATGACGAGTAGTTTGAATACGAGTTTGGCATTATTGTCATAAACCAAAATATCGGGTCTTCAATTAAAATATATAAGCGTGGTTAATGGAAATTGATAATTCATATTTTAATAAAATACAAGCTGTTCCCATAGAGCATAGACGAACCATCTTACTCACTCATCTATGCTTTCACTTTATGAAAGTAAGAAAATGAAAGAGAAGAAAATCTCAGCCTACGAACATCCTGAATATGGTACACCTTGAACGATGCTGCAACCTTCAACGATAGTCTTTAATAATTCAATGACCATAATAGTATCGTGTATTTAAAAGTTGATGATTATGAACCTATTTGGGCATTAATTTGTACCTTTAGCTTATCAATTAAGAGACATAAACAAAAGCTATTGGAATTGGTATCGCAGTCTCAGGTCTCAATTATTAGGTCTCACCTGCACATGTTTAGAGCCTCTGAACCAGTGGCGTACCGATAATGGAGCGAGTGGAGCAGTCGCTCCAGGGCGCAAGGCTCTGAGGGGCGCACCGTTGTTGAGAGAAAATTGCCTTTTACTTACAACAAATATGTATTACTATAATGAAGACCAAAAGGGTAAAATGCAACACAATTTTAAAAAAACTGTATGAATACATCGCTGCGCATTACTAAAATGTCAAATTTAAAAGAAATCGGTTCACGCGTTCAGCCGCAAATGCGTTACAACCAGACAATGCAAAATAGTCGAGTCAAAAGTAGCAAAGCCAAAACAATGTTAATTGGGTGGAAAAAGGTATAACAATTACAAGTAATACTTTGACTTTGAATTTATTTTAGAAAAATAAATTGAAAAAGGTTCAATGGTTTTTATATTACTAAGAACAGGACTGAAATACTTCACTTTTGAATCCTATTAGATATTTATAAGATAAATACAAGAAATTTTTTATAGGAATGACTTGCAAAATGCTAAAAGAATAACTGCAAATAAATTTATAGAAAAGTGAAAAAAATCCAAAACAAGCTGTTTGGAAATTGATAAAAGTGATAAAAGCAGAATCTGGCTTGGCGAAAAATTATTCATCGGAGATTCGCATTTCTGAAAAATACGGCGTAGTAAGAGGCGGGTAAAATGCCGTTGTTTCATTAAATGACCACTATATTAATATCAGCCCGATCGGGTGGTTGAGTATAAGACTGATTTTTTATGGGTGGGGGGGGGGGGGGGGCATCGTAAGACACTTCCGCTCCAGGGCGCTTGAAACCTCGGTACGCTACTGCTCTGAACTATAATTATAAAGTAATTATATTACAATAATATAATTATATTATGATTATATTCTATTATATATCTGAATAGAACTGTCAATAACCGCATGATACGACGCATAACAACCAAAATTAAACTATCACAATCTGCTGTTGTTGCCTGCTAATAAGGTGGGCCAGCAGCCTATTTGTGCTTTTCCAGGGTACCGAATATTGGAGTGTTATTTTATAGATACGGGTTTGCTAAGTGCACTATCTGGCTAATATTACACAAACGATAAAACCCCACGTTTCCCCGCAGCTACCTTGCCACGTGACACTGTGAGGTTGATTACACTGTCCCTCGGCAATAGCTGCGTCACTGTATAGGCTACAACTCCAGAATAATGTTGTCCAAAATTGTTGGCTCTGTTATAGATTGTACAGCCAATGCAAATCCCTACAGACAGTGATACCAATAGCTTTTGTTTATGTATCTTAATTGATAAACTAGAGGTAGAAGCAAATTAATGTCCAAATAGGTTCATAATCATCCACCTTTAAATACACGATATACCAATGATTGATTACGCAAACTCCTGTCAATTTGCTGATGTGGATTTCGCAAAGTTAACAGTCTGATTATCAACACCGAAATTCTACTGACCCGCCTAATTTTGAGATCGCTACTGTATCTGTTAAGAAAACCTTTCCTTTCAATTCAATCATTTCAGAAGATTCTGAATTTCCCAAGACTCAGTGCAAATAGTTAATTTTAGCTTGATAATGTGATTCAGGAGCAATTTTTCGACAACAGAAATGAATTGGACCCCCCTCGATTCTATTTGAGCGGTCTAATTTATTTACGTTTGTTATAAAAAGTCATGCCGCGAGACAGCGTTTCCATTTGGGCCGTAGCTAACTGTAATTCAATAGCAATATAAATGTAACTGTAATGCAATATAAATATATGATAATAACATAGGTTCCTAGACTGCTATGTGATAAGTAATAATATAACAAAGCCAAAATTCGTAGCCTAATCAGTTAAAATGATTGATATACAACATATATATTTGAAATTAACCCCCTTTCAATCCTACAAGAGAAAAGGAAGTTTTAAAATTGCATAAAAAGGAGTCCAACTAACATCTTGAAAGCCACTTCTATTTTCATATTTATTTCTTCATGTATACAAAATAACAATAAATGCAACGATGCAATAGACAAAGTCCAAAACTTCTCTCTTCACAAATTTTTACCATTATATAATATTCCCAATATAGTGAGCCTAATATTTGTAATGCACTACCAACTATCAACCGAGGATCTATGTTTACTTAGTAACTAAGCCCTTTCTACAGAAAGAGCTTTTGTTCGCGGTCGCTGAGGAAGTGAACTTGCAAGTTACAGTGCCAACGGAATTTACATAACGAAACCAATAACCAATTAAGTTACACTATTGATCACAAATTGCTTGAAACTTGTCCTTTCCGATTCAGCTTCGGTTGGCTTTTGTTGAAGTTAACTACTTCAGTACCTACTCTCCTTTCACTCAAATACATTCTCCCTCTCACTCATTCTTTCTCACTCACCTTTATTGTTGTTGGGCGATGGTGTTGTCTGCACAATGTGATTCCTCCTGAGTTTGCGCACTTCGGCCTGAGGCTGGTGTTGGTTGTGTTGTTGTTGGTGTCCCGAAACCCCTCCCCTACTCCTTGCCTACAACAAACATCAACAACTGAAATTAGTATCCATTGTTGGTATAAAACTTCTCTCTAGTTTATCAGCACTCAACAGAAGTTCAACAAGTTTACTAATAAGTAATCAGGGGTGAATCCAGAAATCTATTTCCTGGAGCTATCAAGTAAGAAAATATTTCAGGGAGATATCACCTAAAAATGTTTCTCACCACAATAAAAGATTATTAAAATGTAATTTTTGTAGTAATAGACTGGGATCGTTTTTCTTTTGATGGATTTTTATTTTTGTTCTGATGTATTATTTGCTCAAAGCACCATATTCGACAAAATGGTAGATCCCACACCGGCTTTCCTCGAACGTATATACCTAAGTATATTTGTAATTTTGCATTGTTTTACTACTGTTTCTGCACTTTAGTTGATATCATGTTTCGTATTTAATATAAAGAGTGATGTAGAATATTTTTATAATTATCATTATTATTATTATCATCGTTAAGAATCTTACAATTTTTGTAGTAGTAGTAGTAGTAGTAGTAGTATTATTGTAGGAATTATAAGAATTGATATTGGGTTTAAAACGGCTTCATTCTCAAACATAAATGAATAGTTGAATACAATGGTTTAATAGAATACAGAATAGAGGAGGATTACGGTGCGCACAAATTGCATAAAATAAGGTTCACACGAGCTACAATCGCGCGATTGTAGCCAGAGCAATTATCGAGAGTTGCGCTATTCTAGTAGAGCATAGTATCAGATTGTACAGTTCACACGAGCTACACTTCGCTGCGATGTAGCCGGCCTGTAGGTGTAGCCGACTCTACTAGAATCGCGCGTTTGTAGCCAAAGTCATTACCGTACCGTTTTTAACTCAGCTAGCAACAAAAAAAAACATAAAATTTTGTATTGTTGAATTTTAAAATCCTAGCATACTCTGCTCACTGTCGTGAATACGTAACAAGCTCGAGATTTTTTCTAGCTTGAATATTAACATTTTATAGAATATTTGTTTGAACTGCAATAAGTCTATTTGATAGCATAAAAATGTTAATTTTAGTGAAAGGAGAAAAATTGAAGTTGGTTTGGATTAGGGAAGCTGAGCACTGTAGCATGGAACTTTAAAAATTTTAATATCTGAAATTTTTATGTTTTTTTTGTATTTGTATTAGGAAAAACGTCGGCGACAACTCTGCGATTCATAAGTACTTTGGCGAGGCTGTTGCCCGTCATAGTAATTGCTCTGGCTACAATCGCGCGATTGTAGCACGTGTGAACCCGGCCTAAGCTGAAAATAAAGCTAATGAATAGGATATATAATAATTAGTTTGTATTGCATTCCTGCAAATAATTGTAATCGAATAGAATAGAAAAATAAAGAAACAGATTAATTCTTTATGACAAAAATACTTCTTACATGAAAAATAATTTTGCGCATTCAGTCTAAATTATAATTTAAAAAATGGTTATAAAGTATAGACTCCGCTTATTTGCATATTGAGACAAAATTACAATGAAATGCGAAGGTGCAACCGAATTAAAAACCAAAACCGCTTTCTTCACAAATTTTGACTACACTTGACGCCAGTGGCGTACCGAGGTTTCAAGCGCCCTGGAGCAGAAATGGTTTATGACCCCCCCCCCCCCCCCCCCCCCACAATTCAGTCTGACATTCAACCACCCGATTGGGCTGCTCACAGCAGTGCAAACGATTTTCTAGCCTAACGAATAACTGAATTCAAGAACATCAATTATAGCTCTATTTCCTAACAATTTTCCATTACCAGTAATTTTTGTAGTATGTTGCTACTATTATCACTATGACTATACCATCTTAATTTTTTATCAAACAATATTTATTATAAAGTGTGTAATATAATGGAAAACGGAATATAATAACATACAGCACATTATAGTAATACATTTGTTGTAAGTAAAAGGCAATTTCCTCTCAAGAACGGTGCGCCCCTCAGAGCCTTGCGCCCTGGAGCGACTGCTCCACTCGCTCCATTATCGGTACGCCACTGCTTGACGCCATTATTAGACGGCTGTGAGAAATTATAGAGTTGCCAAATATGGGACCATTCCAACAGCTGATAGAGAATCGCCAACCTCATTGATAACACCGAATTGACAACACCACTCGTGCCTTAAGCTGGGCATTCACGTTCCGATTTACAGTACGACTGGAGGTTGGACCCGATATTGGAACGTGAATGGGCTTGTTGGATAGTTGGAAGCGTAGATGGACGACCCGAAACATCTAGAGGGACGACTGGAAGGTCCGACTGTCGACGGTGTTGGAGCGCGAGTGGGGGAGTCGGATCAAAGTCGTCCAACTTACCTCAGTCAGTGTTTGACCTTCGGGCAACTTCGGTTACATTTTTTGGCTCGAGAGCGAAGTTCACAGCTGACTAGGAATAAAGTTGGATTGCTATTCGGATTGCAAGTAGGAGCATGAAGGAGTCGACTATCCAACTAGCAGTCCTACTAAGTCGTACTGCAAATAGGAACGTGAATGCTCAGCATTATTGTCGTCTACAAGTCTGACGCTAGCAGTCAGTTGGTTTGTTACCGTAGTAAGTTGTTTTTGCAACACCGCCTAATTTGATGACGAGAAGTATTAGGCTACACAACCCAAACCATTGAAGGTTATACTAACCTGTCAAGTAGCATTAAAGTAGGTGTGAGTTACCATTACATTCATTAAAATAAAAATTAATGTTGCATGCATTATTTATGAATCATATTCATAAACAAAAAGATCAACGAAACATAAACAAGAAGCTAGACGAACAAATCATACACACACCATACTTGACAATTCATTTCATAAATCAAAGCCATTGTGATGAGGAAACGCAATTCCATTGAATCCGGCCGCGGTAATAAATCTGCCTGTCGAATAGCTGTTCAGCTGAGAGTAATGGTTTCTGGTGAAATATCAGAGCAGCCGAAAATTAAGCACTCCATCAGCTCACTGCACTCAATAAAGACTCCACAACCAATTAAAACAATGCAAAATTCCTATTGATTGATGTAGCATGTGAACTGTGCAATTTACAAGCCATTTGCTTAACATGGTTTTTGTCAAAAAAAAAACTGATATTTTTCCCCCTTTTTTTCGGAAGATGAAGCCCACATAGGTCTGAGACCTGTGCGTGGGTAATGAATTGGATGATGGTGGTTGATGAGTTGGACCTACATTTTTAGGTTCCGAACCACCGGAAATGAACCATATGGATGATCTCAACGAAATCACTTCCCGGTGGTTCGGAACCCACCTAAAACTGTAGGTTCAACTCATCAATCACCATCATCCAACTCATTACCCACGCACAGGTCTCAGACCTATGTGGGCTTCATCTTGAGAAATAAAAGGGGAAAATATCAGATTTTAGACAAAAACCACGTTAAGCAAATGACTTGTACATTGCACAGTTCACAGTCTCAGACCTATGTGGGATTCATCCTCAAAAAAAAACATTTTTGGAAACCGACCATCTTGAAAACCTATCTACTGAAACTTTGCACTAAACGTTTTACAGAAATAAATTAGAAAATGAGTATTTCCCTGATCAAATGATAGGTTTACATTATCCCAACTAGCTGTTGAATTCTCATGAACCAGTAAAAGGACATTCTAAATAACATTTCCAATCATGTGTCGTGCAGTATATACTTTCAATTTATTGTATGGTATCTAATTTCTCTTGGGATCTCAATAGCATTTCAAGGATCGAAACATTTTGAGGACTTATATCCTATTACACATCTTTTCAAAATTCAGCTAATTCACTGTGGAATTATACTAAGGTCTAGAATCAAAATTTGGATTCTGTTATATGATAAACACTAGTGAGAACACTTTTTCAGATTCCAATTGAGTGAGATACAAATCCATCCTATTGTAAGGTTAGTTGAATAAAGAAGAAATTTAAAGCAGATACTGATTATGTAGAAAGGGAAACTTGAGCTAATATAATTCAAGCGGGGATAAAGTAGGCCTGGCATTCAAGAGGAAACGTAAATACCGTACACCGTGGTAAAGAGATGAGAATAAAAGATTTCCGACAATAGATTGGACAGAAAAAGGCTTCAGTGCGGAATAGCTTGCGAAGATCAGTTGCTCCCCACTTCCCTTCCTCACCTGTCGACTTGGAACAATCTCGCACAGTTTGCATTACCCCTTTCTCCCCCGGCTCGTTTCCACTCTTCAAGGTCAGTGCACGGAAAAGGAGGTTCCAAGGAAGACGAAGTACAGAAAGGAAAGAGAGACAGCAATGGGAAGTTGCGCCTTGGCACGCAAAATGCAATAAGAAATGCGAGAGGAAAGCAATAGGAGACGGAGAGGAGCAAGGCGGGGAAAACAGCCTTGAAGTGTAAGGAGAGAGACAGAGGGGAAGAGAATGAAGGAAGGTGGTTCGTAACTGGAACGTGCCGGGACATGGATGAAGGGGAACGGAAAGAAAAAGAAAACGAAGAAGAAACGACACGGTGAGGTTGAACTCACAGCAGCATGCTCATCAGGTAGGAAACGATGGAAGTAGAGGAAAATGAAGGAAAACTGGAAGGAAACGGGTAGATAGGAGATAGGAGAGAGCACAGCACCATTCCAGACTGAAGGGCTTTAGAAGCGAGACCAGAAACTCCAACATCATCACTACCATCATCATCTTCAACTCCACTAACTACTACCATCGAATTCAAGTATCCAAGTACTTGCTCCAGCCAAGGCCTCACTCTATTAATGTATTTAGTGATGCCTTGCTCCAGCACCAGCAAGAGCTTTGCAGTGTGTAGAAGAGGGACAGGCGGGACAAAAGATGAGAGTTTCCTTGCAAAGTCCTCCTCCTTCTATTCTATCACAACAAACGTGAAGAGGCATCATGATCAGTCGTAGTCTGAGATAAGAGACGAGATGAAAGGCAGAAAAAAGAAAACCCGATGGTAAGAAAAAGAAGAACGAGGAAGAAGGATTCAGCCAGACAGGAATCCCCGGTTCAATTATGGAAGAGGACAGAGAATTCGTTTTGAGCACAACGCGCCCCGTAACTGGTGAATAGAAATTTACGGTTTCGTTTCTTGTGACTGAACTTGTAGATTCGACTCCAGTTGGTACTTTGCTTCCAGCAGTAGTAATTATTGTGGCAGTTGATATTACAACCTGCACAAGAAATGGGAGAAGTAACATTTCCTCTGAAATTACTACAGTTGGTGCGGTTACATAACCAGGTAGTAAGATATTATGGTAGATAAGATTGACTTATCATGAGATGCGATAGAAAATGAGATTGGCATATATAAGATATGATTGTAAATAAAATTGACATATCATAAGGTGTTACAGTAAAAATTATCTTATCTTCACACAAAATTAATAAATTTCACTTAGATATCACCTTTTCCTACATCGTCGAGCGATTTTGACAACAGGTTAAAATTATATTACTCTATAAACTGCATAGTTAAAAAACTCGTAAATTACTATTATACAGTATTACAGTAGCCTATATTAATTACATCCTAGCATTGAGAATCGTGGAAATTTACAAAATCAGTCTAAAATCTAATTCATCTAGTCAAAAAATCAGTATAATATAATAAATCATGTTCTGCGAGTAGGCAAGTGATAGCCGTGAGCCTTAGCAGGTATCTGTTCAATCAGATTGAGATAAGCTGCATTCTCCTAGGCACTCTTTGTAAGGGTGACCGATTAGATTGGCCAGCAAAAAGACACTGTTCTCTGCTGTAAAATCACTTCCCGGTGGTTCGGAACCCACCTAAAACTGTAGGTCCAGCTCATCAATCACAACCATCCAACTCATTACCCACGCATAGGTCTCAGACCTATGTGGGCTTCATCCTCCAAAAAAATCTACATAAAAAAATTGTAAGCTCAGGATCAGACGCAAGTCTTGAGAGCAATATGTGATTCTCATGAACTGTTTTTTTTTTTTTTTAAGTACTGTGTACATATTGTACAAGGAGTCAATAAATTTGAAATTGAACGCTACTGTACAAAAATATCAGTCACCGCCGGACGAAATTAATTCAGAAATGAACATACTAGTTTTACACAAGGCTCATAAAGAGGGATACTACTTATCTTCAATAGTTGTTAACGTAAACCCGATACTATACTATTCAAATTGGACATCTAAAAACGAAATTTAATACCGCTTTTGTGACATTCAGATAACTGTACAGCAGCTTTTGTACCACTGTTCTGTACTTTGAACATCCACCGTACTGTACTCTTCTTTGAAATGAAAATTTTTCTCACTTTTGTAAGCTCACGATAGCATCCTGAAGCTTACTTCCAAAACTAAAGAAGTTAGCTACAGCTACCCACCCAGTTATACTCCACTTTAAAAACAACAGAAGGTTATTATTGTACTGTACAGAAGTTTTCAATTTTTGGAATATAAAAATTCACCTTATAGTGCCAGACAAAAGTGAAGATACCAATAGTTTTTATTTTTTAATACGAGTAAAGTCGTAATAAAGTTGCTAATCCATTCTATATTATTTTATCAATGTAGAAAATATGTACGTAGAAAACAGAATAGAGAAAGGATTGGCCAAGAACGTGGCAGAGTAATCAAAAATATCAAGTTTAACAACACTTGACTAATACAATAGTTATTTGGCTGAAACTCGCAAAATGAGTTCCACAAATCGTTCACGCCACGGCAAAAAAGAGACAGAGACGAATTCCGTGAATGTGAGCCAAGAAACGGTCCAAATCCAAATCCAAATGCTAGCAGCGTGAGAATGCCGACAGACCGGCTAGCTGGTTCGTGATTCGTGCTTGGCAAACGTCCAGCCAACAACAGCACAAGATAAAGAGAAGAAATAAAGGGAAGACACAAAACACGGAAGTTCTCAATTTAAACCAGCGCGCCCACAACAACAGATGACAACACAAGTAAATGGTCCCACGCCTCCTCCCCACCATTCTGCCCATCGCAACACAAATGAAAAGAACGTCAGCCCCCTTTGCAACAATTCAGTAATGAGCTTTGCGTCATTCCCGCGATTTCTTGGAAACGAGCCAAATTTTATCTCACAAATTACAATGTTTTTTTGAGAAGAGAACAGGTTTTTTCAGCTTTGACAGAAGGATAACACTTATGAACAAAATAAGCTATTCATTATCTATTACAACAGAAGAGAGTGGTAGAAGAGACTTTATAGTGTCTTGTTAATTAATTAATTTCATGATTTAATTTATTTATTAATGAATTTATTTATTTCATTTCAAAACAAGAAATTCCCTATTTCTTTCCCCTATTTCTCTAGGTTTGTGCTATTACAGTTAATTCATAATTAATTTATTTCATGATTTAATTTATTTATTAATGAATTAATTTATTTCAATTCAAAACAAGAAATTCCCTATTTCTTTCCCCTATTTCCCTAGGTTTGTGCTATTACAGTTCATTTAGTACTACTCGATCATCATTTCAAAACCAGTGCAAAGTTTCGTAAACTTTAGTTTACGAAACGGCGGGCCACTTAGCGCAGTTGCTTGGGGCGTCGTTCGTCGTGGGTTCGAATTCCGCTCCTCCGTCTATCATCTAAGTGTAATCATTCACCTCATTACCCACGCACAAGTCTCGGGCTCATGTGGGCATCATCAGCAATAAAAAAATGCTCTGAACTTTTTTTTTGTGGATCTACCATGTTTGATGTTTACTCAAGGTTGTTTAAATTTTCCTTGTACTTAGAGGTGAATAATGATGGTTATTACATTAATAATTTTAATCAGGCTAACTTGAATCATTTAGCTTGACATTTCATTGTGATTACTTCCATTAGTTCCAAAAATATTACCATTTATTACATAAATTTAGATTCTAAATTTAAAGCATAATTGTGGTATTGACGTTTCAATAGTACTTATTTTTCATGCACTGATTTTGTTGAAAAAAGTCGTAGTATCCCAACAAATTAAAAAATAAATAAAACAAATCTGTTGTTTTTTATAATAAATAAATTGATTGGGTTAGTTGATAACTAAATTAATAACTTAGTTAACGTGTCTCTAATTAACAAATTCAGTATTATTACCCATTGGAAAATAGTATTGGTGGAAGTATTTGTACCGCCAACAAAAGTACAGTTTAAAATATTCAAGTTTCGGCAATCTTGGTGGAAAACAATACATTCTTATTTCCAATCATAAGATGGCACAATAAGAGAAATAAGAATAAGTTGTGACTAAACAAAACAGAAGGTTTCATACCCCTAAACGATATTTCCTTGTGGCCCTTGCTCGAGATTTGAGAGGGGCATTCGCTATTACTGTACTCCAATAAAGAGAGAAAATACAATTTACAATACAAATATTAAGTACAGTTTAAAATATTCAAGTTTCAGTGGAGAAAAATAGGCTATGCTTTCACCCGCCATTAAAGATAAATTTACTTCAGTTTTGGTAATCTTAGTGGAAAACAATATATTCTTATTTCCAATCATAAGATGGCATAATAAGAGAAATAAGAATAAGATGTGACAAAACAAAACAGAATTCCCCTAAACGATATTTCCTTGTGGGGATTTGAGAGTGGCATTCTCTATTACTCCAATAAAGAGAGAAAATACAATTTATAATACAATGGATAGGACTAAAACAAAGAGGAATAATAGAGGAGAGATGGCGAGAGAGCGAACCTCTTTTATTAGTAGAAGACCAAGATACAAAGAACAAAAAGTATATGAATAGAAACAGTTAATTGCACAGCGGTGTAGAAGAGATTCATCAAGTAGATTTTTCTCCTTTTGTTACAGACCATTCTCTTTTATCATCCTTCACTTCGTTTTAAACCACCACCAAAATTATCATCATCGTAATCATCATTATCCACTTGAAAAGTCCCCTACAGTAGACAAAGGCGGGGCATCGATGAAGAGAGATAGAACATGAAACATAAAACAAGTAGAAAAAGGAGTACCGTTACCTTGTTTCTATTCAACGTCTTTTCTGGAGGTTCAGGTTTGCTCTTCACAACCACCTATTTCAATGTTACAACTTTCCTCTAGCTTCAAACAGCTGACAGGCAACAGAATAAACAAAAAGGAGAGAAGCAACAGTAAAAAAGGAAAGCAGCTTGTCCAAGAAAAATGAAAAAGAAAGGAACAAACTCCAACATTACCAGCATATAACGCCATAGTTCATTGTACATGCCACATCATGGACTAGTTTTTTCGACTCCACAGGTATTTAAAATTATATTGAGATAAAAAGTAAAAGTAAAAACGGATGGCTTTTATTGGAGGGGTAGTTCTACCTCGCCGCTTGAGCCATGTGGACCCTGAGACATGAGCCTGAGCCCTTGAGCCATGTGGAAACATAGTGGACCTACAATTTTAGGTGGTTTCCGAACCACCGGGAAGTGATTTGAAAGCAGAGAACAGTCTTTTTTTGGCCAATCCAATCGGTCACCATTACAGAGAGGGCCCAGGAGAGCGTAGCTTATCTATCTGATTGAACAGATACCTGCTACGGCTTAACGCTATCGCTTCCCATTGAGATTAAATATTAACAACAAGTAAGCCTAATCAATTATCAGATGCACACATATAGCGCCAACTTGAAATTACAGAAAGCAGTCAGTCGTTTCTCTCAATTTTTTGAAATTAAAAGCACTCTACACTGCACCTAGAATTCAAAACCTGGGAATTCTAAAGTCTATGACTTTGAAACTGGTGCGTGGGTAATGAGTTGATGATACTGATGAATGGTGGAATGGTGGACCTGAAGTTTTAGGTGAGCTCAGAACTACCAAGTAAGTGATAATAAAGCAGATAACATCGTGTTATTTGCCGGTCACCCTTCCGAAGCGCAGTCCTGTTGAACACTCGTAATAATAGCACGATCGCCCTGACACCCCGCCCAGCAAGGAACCAATCACTCGACTATTTGATCTATATGAACTATATTGATCTATATTTTTTATAATAAGAAAAGTATGACATTGCAAGAAATATCAGAATCCAAGATTGATAAGTTCCAATACAAATGTGTGTGTTTACCAGAAGATAAAGGATGAGAAGAATAGAAGAGCGAAAACAAGGCTGAGTTATGATAGTGTTCAATTATTTATAAAAATAGGAGTGAAAATTACATGGTTTAGAAGAAAGTGGAGATATAGAATAAAATAAAATGGTCTATTCATTATTCAATTGCTTCCAGCTATAGCCTATTTTGAGAAAAAATACATATATTATTTTAATTTTTCAAATTGACTTCTCATGTTACTTCCTAATTTGATTTTGTATTTACGCTACATCGTATTGTAATATTTTCTTTATAACCTTTAGTTTTTCTTCAGATAAAAAAAAATTCAAACTGGATTTGTTTACTGTATTTTTGTACACTCTTTTTTTCTGGAAGTCTTATTTTTCTCTTTTTATAATAACAATTTAATATGTATATGATACGTATGATATTGAATGATACCAGCTGTGGGTGGTTGCTATGTGAGCAACGCTAGTAACAAACTTACCTTTCGAGTATCAATGGTTTCTATGAAGCAGTTATAGTTACAATAATAATAATGTGAATAATAAAAGATTTAACAGTATAATTACGTTAATTTTTTCTAATATAAATTATTTTTTTTTCTAGTATTTCATTAAAAAAATTTGTAAGCTCACTATCAGACGCAAGTCTTGTGAGCAATACGTGATTCTAATGTACTGTTTTTTTTTTTTGAAATTATTGTGTATTTATTTTTTCAATTCACAGAACAGGTTGTACAAGGAGTCAATAAATTCTTATTATATTATATTATTATTATTATGTAACAAATAGCATGAGAACATTAAAATGAATACTTTAGGTACTTTAAAAAATAAGATGGTAAGGAATAAAATGAATTTGAAGAAATGGATTAATACGTAGGTCTGGCATAGAGTAGGTAATGAGTGTAGTTGAATGACCATTATAATGTCATACATGTTCCTTTCGACGTTTTTTTAGGCCTCTTAATTCCTACGTATTTTTCAATTATACCGGGAAGTGATAGCCGAATGCCGTAGCAGGTATCTGTTCAATCAGAGATAAGTTATGAAGCTCCTGGACGCTCTTTGTAAGGTGACCGATTGGATTGGCCAGCAAAAAAGACTCTGTTCTCTGCTTTAAAATCACTTCCCGGTGGTTTGGAAACCATCAAGTACATCTCATCAATCACCATCATCCAATTCATTACCCACGCACAGGTCTCAGACCTATGTGGGCTTCATTCTCCGAAAAAAAATTAATTGAACAAATCCTCATACATAGAGTGCTAGGCATCTGCACTTCTTATTTAGACATTATAAATAATAAGGAACATTTTCTGAAATGCTTGAACTTTAACTACATTACTTTTTAGTAGAGATTCTCAATGACAACATATATTCTTCCTAGGAAGGCATGTGCACAAAAATTCGCAAAATTCAAAAAAAATCTGAAACGGAAACACAACAGTTGCTGTTTATCATGAATACATCCTGACGTGCTATTGCCAACTGCCCAGATCCTCGAGTTAAGTCTGTTTGTGTGTGCAAAAGTGAATATATTTATTTTTGTTTAATTTGGGCGCCCAAAACCCCTTTCATCGAGAGACTTGGCTGTGGCTCAAAGATTTGCACGCTCACCAGAGGTTAAGCACTTTTCTTGGAAGCACCTTTATAGCTTCTCATTAAAAAACGCTTTCAATTTCAAAGACAGCCACAAAATGAAGCACACCATTTTTTGTGATGGTAAAATAGAAAACAAAACAAAGGAAATAATTTAGCAAGAGATTATAGACGACAACGTACTTGAAAATGAAAAATCGACATCTCAAATTCTCAATTCAGTAGCCTAAGCTTTCAACTTTAATTTTGTAATTAATTTTGAACACCAAAAAAATCGTTCATCGGTGCATTGTATTTCAAAATGCAATGTATTGTATTTATTTATTGTGACAAATTTACAACGAATGTGAAGGTGAAACAGACACAAGTCCAAAACTGCTCCCTTCACAAATTTTGAATATTAGTTACATTGTACAAAAACATGAGGTTAACACAGACTAAAAATGTAAGATTTGCTAAAAACCTTCACTCTAAAAATAACAAAATGAATATTCCCACTATTGATTGGAAAAATGTATTTTCCAGATAGCAAATTAATTGGTAATAAGGTGAATAAAAAAATTAAAATTCGGAGTGTTTATGGGAACATTGCAACTTATTTTTATGCGTGTTAATTATTCAACATGTGTGTATGTATATTAAAATACCCGATTTCGACTGTAGGTGACTCTTCAGACCTCAAAGTTGTTTTAGTCCAAAGCTTCAAAGATCGTACTACGCAAAAGAAGAGTGAGGTAGTAATCTGCATGAAACCGTCCAAATGACATCTAACGGTGAATTAGTAAACTCCCTCATACTAAATATGTAGGTCTCCCTTGATTATCAAGCCAAAAAAGCAAAAAGTTTTTATATTTTCTTATAATCCAAAGTTTTTATCCTTGAAAAAGATTTGGAACAATATTTGATCATCACACTGTTCAGTTTTCCCAAACATTTGGCTTAGAACACGGGGATTTCTCCTGGAACTTGCAACTACAAGTAAAAGGCATTTTCAACTTGAGGAGAAAAACAAGTTGAAAAAAGTGACTCCTCAACTTTTCCGCCCTCAATCACTTTGTTCCGCACAACTTTGTTGAAGCTAAAAGTTCTTGTCGAGTTCTTAATGGAAAAAAGTTTTCAAGTCTCTTGTCCTTTTGCAACCCAACAATGAAAATTAATTTCATAATACTCTTTTTTATTTGCAACGAAAAATAGCTGCTGCTTTTCACTTCATCTCAGAAAATGACAATGAAAAGTAATGGAAACGTAAGCAGATTAGCCAAGTTGATAAGCGAAGAGAATGGCGTTGAAAACAAAACTCGAGTTGAAAACTTCCATCAGAAAGTCACAAGTCACTAAAGTGGCGGAAAAGTATTTAAACGAACAATAATGGAATCAAATGCGACAACCAACAACGAAAGATTGTTCAACAATGAAAGATTGTTCAACAATGAAAAAGAGGTCAAACTAAGGCCTCACATTAAAATAAATATTCATTCTTGTCTTACTACTGTACCTAATCATCAAACAAGTTCTCTTGAATTTAAAAGCTCTTTTTATATGACTGTCATTTTGCTTAGTTCTTATTGTGAATTGAAAGTTTTTATTTCTAAACTATAGATTAGAATATTTAGAATTATAAATATTTAGAATTAATATTGTAATTATTATTTCATAAAAAATATAAATCAGGGTTTCCAACTATAATTTGAAAGGGATGAAAATTACAGCGAATAAACTCATCAATGCACTGCAATAATTGAAATAGACTAACTGTACAACAACAACAACAACAATAATATTATTGAACTACAACTTGCTTGTAGTAGGATTTAGTGGAATTGTCAATTTGGAGCAACATTGATATTACAAGTTCCTCAAGCCAATTAATTTCAATGCAGTGCAAACAATTATAGGCTACCTTGTAAATGCAACAAGGCCTGATAAGGTGACATCAAGAGAATATTGACGATAACGAGAAACTATTTGCCTGCGACTCCCCTTCAGGCAAGTTGAAATCAATTAGGCTTCACAGGTGAGGAGGTGTGTTTTGAGGGACGGGTGGAAAGGTGGTAGGCTGGGAGTTTGCTAAACATTAATAACTAAGAGAAGACCTTCAAAGTCTGAGCCTGACATAATCATACGCTTGCATACATAATAAACGCCACCCAATGTTCAGGGGAACAGTGGAAGAGTGGGGGGGGGGGGGGTAGATTAGGTGGAAGCAGGGAATCTTTGTCGGTTGGTCCTGAAACAGGATGTAAATCGCTCTTAACCTCAATGACGGCCCCGTTCTTGAAGATAGTTCTCAGGAGAACTTTGTCAATTTGGAATTGCTGCGAAATTTCCCCCCTCCGCACCCATCCCACGGAAAACCTCATCTTTCAGCGGCGACCCGAAATTCCTTCTCCTGACGTTTCAAACTGATCTCGTGGTCTGAGCAAACTCCAACAACCAAACTCCCTTTCCACAATAACATAGCCTATGATGATATACAGGGTAAATGGATAGGGAGGGGGGGGGGAACCGATAGGATCCGACACCGTTGCTGCGGAAATACTTTGGACGAAGAAAACTTCTCAAGTGTAGTTCTGTAGCGGCGGAAGGGATGAAGCTGTACAAACGAGGGGTAGTGAAGGAAATTTCAACTACTACAACAACAAAGAGAAATGCTTGCAGGAACATAGTTAACATCCTCTCTTCAACACCCCACTGAACCTCATCCTACTTCCAATCTCAAACTCTTCAAGGTTTGAAACCCATCCGAAACAGACTCTACTAAACACATGCTCTACTATGTTGAAGCCATCTCTTCACCGCAACGAAGTACGTCACGTCAAATAAAGTACCGTAACTTCCTTTGCTGCATTGCTTTCAATTATCACAAAATATTTCATACTTCACTGCTTCTGCGCGAACCCTACAAAGTTTTGTACTTTTTCTTACAAAAAGACCTACTTACATTTATTGTAGGGAAAACCTGGGTATCTAAAAAGTGGAAAACAGCGGACCCTCAAAAAATTGTAACACACTTCTAAGAAGAATAGGAAGGGCATTGAAGAAGTGAATTACTCTATTCTCTACTGAAAAATGTCTTCGCGGTGGTTCAGAACCCACCTAAAGCTGAAGGTACAATTCGTCAATCAACATCATCCAATTCATTACCTTCGCACAGGTCTCAGACCTATGTGGGCTTCATCCTCCGAAAGAAAAAAAAAATGTTATGGAAGAAAATCACTGAGGTAAGGTGAGCATAAACATGTCTTTATTAAAACATTTGATTGAAAGGAATTTGCGAATTTCGACACAGAAAAAGTGGGATCAAGGCTACTGCGGAGGAATCCAGTCTCAGGTCCCAAAGTATCAAATTCACAATTTGTGAGAATGTTCGCGTTACGTGCTGAAAGACAGCTGAAAAACAAGAATATATTTATTTCACATCTTATCCTCTAGGAATAAACTTTTATGTGAGGGACTTCTTGACTGGATAACAGTTGTTGGGAATTTTATTGCCTATAAAAGACGAGACAGTCGTAAAAAGATCAAGCTGGGTGACGTTTGTCGAATAGAGAAGGGCTGATAAATACCGGAAAGAGCAAGTGAGAAGAAATGAGTGAGAAAGTCACTAAAAAGAGAAGGTACAGGATTGAATAACTGCCATCTTTTATGGGGGAAAGTTATGAAGCTGCTAGTCCTCTCTCCTCCTTCAGAAATAGATACTTTTTCATAAAAATGGAAAATATTACGATATATATTTTTTCAAGGGATTAATTATAGATTTTAGTAGAGTTTGATGAACAGCAGATATAACTGAAGTAAAATTAGTTGAACAATTTTATTAATTAAAAACATTTAGTGGACATTAACATTGAATAAAACATGTTCAGATCTCTTGAATAAATCCAGATTGGAAATACGAATGACTGCTCTGAATTTCGGAATAAAATCAAACGAATAATACAAAATGTTTCCAAGTTACAATCAACAAAACTATTTCAAACCGCGATTCTCCATGGGAAGGTCATTTGACTGCGAAGCTTGAATAGAATAGAAAATGGGCCAAGGAGACTTTCCACCCTCATTCAAGTCCTGAAACCCATTCACATACAGAGAAAAAAAAATAATAGAATGGAAAAAATGGGTTGCTCTCAACAAGGCATTTCTAGATGAATTCTTTCCAGGAACTGAGACAAACATAGAGCTATTGTTTATTTGTCCAGGATGTTTGTTTCTCTGGATATTACTAAGCAAAGGAAATTGTTCCCTTCAAGGTTTGTATCGTTGATGGAAATGATACACATAACATGAAACTTATTGATTAGTTGGAAATCACAGAATAAGGGAAAGTACATGGCTCTGCAAAGAGATTAAACAGTATACCCCTGTTTTTAGTTGCATTGTGTTGGGTTAAAAAATCATAAAAAAGATGCCAAACAAGTTTAGAAGGGCAAACAAAGATATCTAACAACAAAAAATCTCTGAAGAAATACTTGATGAACAATCTAATATCTAAACTGACAGTGTATTTCTATTTGAATTATAGTTTTTACTCACTTATACTGAAGGGATGCATTTCGCTTCTAAAGATAATGACAAAGCGGATGATGCTTCTCTTTAGAAGCGAAGTGCATCCCTCCAGTTAAGTGAGTAAAAATCACAAAAAGAAATAGTATCACTTTTTATATTAGATTATTAGAAAAAATCTCTCTTTTACATATTTGATCTGCTAATCAGTAACACTACTTGGAAACACAGCAATGATTACTACACTAGTTTCATTTTGCTTGCGAATATTATTAGGGTGCATGCACAGTGGAGACTTTAGATACAAGATTGATACTATTCTTGGGCCAAGCTGATGTTTGATCAATAAGTCTTTGCATATTTATCGCTCGCTGCTCTACTTTGTCATACACCGCCATTCCACAGCATGCGTTTGATTTCGAAGCTGCGGTCTGTGATCGATGCTCCACCGAGCATGTTCACTGCTCACTTGCAATCTGTACTCACAAATCCCATCTGGTGAGTAAAGGGGTTAGGGGTTGGGAGGGGTATTCATTGATCCTACACATCTGATAAAAAATCTTTACATCTAAGCCTTAATATACTTCATATAGTAAAGCACTGAAAAAAATACTTGAGAAAGAAACTTCTAGAACCGAGGATAAACAAGGGATTGAAATTTATCATGAAAAAGGGAGTTAGTTTACATTACTTACGTTTGCCGGTAATCAGTTTCAGACAATTGAGTAATCCATATAAATCCAATTCAATCTCATTTACGCAGAGTTCCAAAGCAATTGAATGAAACAATCACTTTCTTCTGCGTTATACTGGAATGTAGACGATCGTGCACTATTTATTTCCAGATATTATATTTCAAGCAAGACATAAGGAACGCAGTAGTCAGATAAGGAAACACTGACACGTTTGTGTAGTGTCTACAATAGTTTGAAAAAGAAGCACTGTCAAAAAGTCGACTAAGGACCAATCACAGACGTGCAGTAAAAAATGAAAGAAAAACTGAACCGGCATTCAGGTTCGACACGGCGACGAGTCAATGACCTTTGCGCGTACCGGCGGCAATAATTCACCACAGGCACACTTCAATAATATTACGTTGTGCTGTTGGAGTAGAGCATAGAGAACAACTATTATAGAGTTGCAGACGACGATCGTTTACGATTGATGAGCAGATGGCGTTGCACAAAGGAGGCTCACTGAGAGAAAGGTCGTCGTCTGGCGAGAGGAAACTCACCCGTACAATTATTACAATAGCACGTCAGAGAAGATGATAATCTCTGTAGCAAGGACCACCGAGGAATGCCCTGACGAGAGCTGCTTTCGGTGATATTCGGCAAAGCTCGGGTGTAGTCGGGTGAGACAAACGAATTGATACATGGACGAAGGTTAGGGGAAGGGGCAAGGTTAAATGCAATAATAATGCTGGACGGGTTCTCGTCACCAACGACACGAGCACAACAGGGTCAACGTGATGTGCGTGCAATCTCATTTCATGAGGGCACGCACATGTGCGTGTGCTAGTGCATGTGTGTATGTGTGGTGAATTCGCAGTCTGGATTCACTGGAACGGTGAGGGGTGAGGCATGTTGTGTTGAACAGCACGAGAAGGATCGATATAACAGAACTAGAGAGGGACTGATGAGATGGTTTTGCTTTGCTACGTCCTACGTCTGCAAGCAGAACAAGCACACGCTGTACACAATCCCCTTCCCACCACAATCCACATTATTTTATTATTGAACATCGTGTCGACTTCATACAATACAAGCCAACGACAAAGCTTGCAATCAGTACGTGTTGTGTAGGTGTAAGTTGCTCATTTATGGAAAAGTTACACAATGGAAAAGCTGTGCTTCACGATGACAGGCTCGATTTACGTGTAAATTGGTACAAAGACGCTCTTTGATCGACAATTCAAATATTTCCAGACTACGACTACCTTGAAACACTTTCGTGGAAGAATCAAAGCTACAAAAACAAGTAAGCTGGAAAGCTGCTTAGAGAGCACTCAAAATGCTATCGATTGCGAGAAACGGTGAATTTCTCTGAAGCTCGTCAATTATAGTAGATTTTTATTCGTTGCAGAAAGGAGGATCTGTGATGAGTGATCGATTGAAACGCTGTCTAAATAGTAATTAACAGCTCGAATCCAATGAAACTAGAAACTGTTAGTTCTTATACATACGAAATACAGTACCTACCCTATTGAAATTGAATACACAGATAAATTTTATTCCTGAACTCTCAGAGACGTGTATTTCAATCGAGCGTTCTTTTGAGTAATTTAGACTCTTTCTGCGCTCTAATCTACATCTACACTTGTGTAGCAAGAGTCTAGAATGATCTACAATATCTAGCATAACCTAGTCTATTGCCAAGGTTATAAAAATCATGTTTCTCAAGAATCCTTGGCCCATTGGAAACCATTATTTTCTAGCATCTATCAAGCTTGCCAATCCCGTCCTGTTTAGTCTGGCATTTATTTTGATAGAGCGCTCTCTTAATGTTCTGTTAATATTCGTTTTTATAATTAGCTGTTTATTTATAAAGATCTAGACTCTTGTAGAACTATCTAGCACTAAGTACATCTACACTTGTGTCGAGCGCTCTATCTCAATAGGACTAGAGTCTTGTTTGGACGGTTCACAAACTAACATGACAGCAATAATGGATTATGAAGGATAATGAATTACAATCACGAGTCAGGTAAGTTATCACGAATCAAGTGTTCTATTAAGTTTCAACATTTCAAAGCCAATAGTTCAACACCCAGTACCAGTGGGAGTGATGATAGAAGCGTGAAGAATTTCATGGAAGGAGTCGAATAATATCTGATGACGAGAAACGAAATGTCAAAGTAGGCTATAGCAAGCGAGGGCGGTACAGTAAATTGATAATAATTGGCAATTGGTGAGCACTTACAGTTGGAGGAAAATGATTGGGTGTGGCAGCCACTGATGACCTTGATCTTCTCGGTGTGATACCAACTTCTTCACCTCTCATTATTGACTCCACCACTGCGAAAATCATAATCAGATCATTAGAATACTTTAAAAAATTAAATTAAGCAACAAAACAATTTAGAGCACAATATCACTTCAAGTCAACAATAGCTATTTGTGTAACTAGAGTGCAAAGCAGCGTTTTTCTGCATCGAGAGAAACTGTTTTTTTCACGAGCTGAAGGCGTGATTATCCTCGTCAAGTATTGGATGCTCCACTGTGCAAGCACCATTACGATTATTGTTATACACTGTTTCAAGCCTTGGAAAATCATCTCTATTGCCTCCAGTTCTATTCCAAAAACTGTAGTTCTGGTAAGGTCTGTTATCCTTGGTAACATCATATTATAGAAATTGTGATTTGTGAATTCAGCATAAAGAACTTATCGTCCTCTTTCCCGTGTATAAACTACATGTTTTTTGGTAGGTCTTGAATTTTAATTTTTTTGAAGCAGCTGTAGCTACTTTCGAATTTAATTCTGTATGTATAGTATTTATCCTTTCTAAATACTGTAGTTGCTTTCTAACTTTTGGTTATGCTACAGAATATCAAAATTAAAATTCCAAATATGATATAACTAATGTGTAAATTGTTACGCAAACGGTCCCTGACCTACTTCCTCCTATAATTTTATTATTGTAGGAGTGGCAAATAGCAAATTTGATAGATTATTCAATTAGGAAACGGCAAATGAAGTGAAATTATGAGAGTTGGTTGGGGCGTCGCAACTTCAACTTGCAGTCGTTTAAGTGGTCGTGGGTTCGAATCCCGCTTCTCCATCTGGCATCTATGTGTGTTATCATCCACCTCATTACCCACGCACAAGTCTCGGACTCATGTGGGCATCATCAGCAAAAAAAAATATTATGAGAGTTACAGTATAACAGTATTATAAAATGATGGATGAATAAAAAGTACGAATATAAATGAAAATAGATGAACTGACATTGGCAAAGATAAAGATGGAATTTCGAAAATAATTATGAATTGAATTGATGAATAGATTTGTTAAGTACTCACCACCATCACCGATAAGTCTCATTTGTAGAAGGCACGGATCTTCGTTGTGTTCTTCAAGAACAGTATCGTCAGTTACAGTCAGCTCCTGAAAAAAACACAAAAATTAGATAAAAACAAATGAAATAAAAAACAAAGCTCATTTTTGTCAAGAATAATTGTCGCATAAAAATCCATTTCATGTGTAGCATAACATTACTACAGGTGATATAAGAAATTTCAAATGAAATCTGGAACAAACCACTTCCCGGTGGTTCGGAACCCACCTTAAACTGTAGGTCCAACTCATCAATCACGATCATCCAACTCATTACCCACGCACAGGTCCAAGACCTATGTGGGCTTCATCCTCAAAAAAAAAAAATGAAATAAAAAACAAAGCTCATTTTTGTCAAGAATTATTGTCCCATAAAAATCCTTTTCATGTGTAGCATAACATTACTACGGGTGATATAAGAAACTTCCGGGTATTGAGATTCAAAAGATAATGAGACAAAATTCATAAAAAGTTGATGCTTCATTCATAATAACTAATAACTTGGCCAAGATTTTTTCCAGTCTCCATATTTTTTAGTTATTACCGCATTTACAGGGGCTTTTTTGCAAAGCAGCAACTTTCATCTCCCTGAGGAAACCTTTTCAATTTATTTTCCAAATTAACTTCTCAGCTGCTTTGATGAGGTGAAAGAGATGTACAAAGTCAAATCTCAGAAAGGTAAAGTAAAGGAAATGCCTGCTTTTAAAATCAGTAGCTGATTTCGTTAGGTTGTCTGATGAACATGGAGGCTTCTCTTGCCTTTCATTACAGACTCTGCCCAATTCAATTAGAATTTCCGTCTTCCGTATAATTTCGTCGAAATAAGATCTGTCATTAATAGTAAAGCTGACATAGTAAAGTTCCTATCGAAAAAGCAGGCTACTCTCCACTACCAACTTCATAGATTTTTTATGTTCAATTATATAGTATAACTTCAATTTATCGATATATCTGTTCGATTTTTCGGTGAGTTTAATAAAACTTTCGTTGGTAATAATAGTAATTTTTAGTCGGATGATGCATGATTGTCAGATGATGATTTATAGTCGGATGATGTAATTTTTAGTTGGGTTATGTGATGAATAATCACACAAAATGTCCTAGGCTGACCGAAATCGAAATCGTTACCACAGGAGTACCAGAAGAGACAAGTATAATAAACAAGTAGCCTATAGACAATGCCTTAAGCCCACGAGGAAATACTTCCAACGTGGAATCGGGGAAGCAATCTTTCACCACCACAGATGCTCTGTATCATGTTTCGACTATCTTATTGGTAAAAAGTGTCTCAATTTTTCAAATTACTCACGGATCACGTCTACTCCCATTACATCCAACCTTGCTCACTTCTTTATTTTTCATTCTTCATTTCATTTTTTCTTACCGTCCCACAATAATCTCTCTTCTGGCATTTTGTTCTTATCATATGTCCAACTCTTTCTACCTATCCGTTGTCAATATGTCAATATGTAGGCACTCATGATATGCTTTCTTTGTAGTGGCGAATGTGATATTGTGGAAGGTATCCATAATTACACAACCACATTATTGTCACAACCACATTTCTTAAAAATATTAAATATTGAGATACTAGTTTCGGTTGTTATACCATTATCAATCTCAAACAAAACAAAAAAAAACTCATGATATGGTGACAGTTTGTACAGTAATTCAGCTCTATAGGCTAGTCAGCTGTGTAATAGCACATACCACATACGTATTCCGGACAATCTCTAATTAATGTACAACACTGATCGACAGCAAAGGAAGAATGGATGCATCAAATATGCAACACTTATAATTACATCGTACAACGTACACAGCTAATTAAATCCAATTACTTATTAATAAAATGCAATCAACTGCAAGCATTGCAACCTGCAATTGTGTATAAGCGTCCATTTAATTGGATTAATTTCCCATTAATGTGTCCCGAATTCAATCCTTCAACTGGCGCTGCTCTGAAATTTGGGTAATTACGTTAAATTATCAATAGTTGCACAGTTTTTCAAATTAACTGACTGTGCATTATAACGTTTTCCCACCTACTAATGTCGCACATTAATCAAAATCATGTTGAGTGAGTTAAATTGGGCAATAACCTACATATTAATTAGCACTCCCATTTAAATTGCATTAGTAGGTTGTAATGCGAAAGCTGTAAATTATGTCGCATGTTTATTCAATGCCAATATAAAAGTCAAAATATTGAGCCCCAAAGGAGTATTTATCTGTTTTCTGCATATTTTCATAAGTTGAAGGTCCACAGGAGTAAACTCTAATCCCAGAGTTTAGAGTAGTTTTCAAGAATGGAAGATTTTTTCAATTCTAACTACTTATTACAAATTATACTTACAGTAATTACATTAAAGTACAAATTACAGTACTTGGGTACAAATCTAAAAAGTAGTTATATTTCAATTATTACACCCTCAATCAAGAGTATACTATACTAGGTAAATAATAAACAATTTACTTTTTAATGATTCTATGAGGTTGGTAAATCGTATTACTTCAATTAATATTAAAATACTAATTTGCCCATTTTAATATAAGAGAATAAGAAGTTTAGAAAAATTAAAATTTAATTAATTTAAAGAAAAACTAATAAATATTGTTAAATAATAATTTTATTTCCTTCAAGACTAATTCTTCACTACAAGCTACTACAAAAATGTGAGCTCTACAAACATTTATTGTTATAACATTTATTTGCAATAACATACATAGATTTGGGAAATCATCCTACCTCACTCTGGCGTGTCATGTTTTGGAGTAGGTTTAAGTAGAGTACGAATTTGAAGAAGGTTTGGTTAAATAAAGGATATAGCATTGGTTAAAGTGTTCAAAATCAAAAGTTTCCATTATAATCGTTGTTTGAAACAATCCTCTCTATATGCTGTCAGCCAATATTCATTAGTCAGTGATGAAGTTTTGCTTGAATTTACTGATCCGCCCTATTGCTTTGATGTTTTCAGAAATTATGTTGTAGATTTTTGGTGCTAGATGGTTGTACTTCCTTTGATAGAGTCTTTCTTGCCCTATTTGATATGAGAAGATGCCTCATATTACAAAGCTTTATGCAGTATTACCACGTGCATTCACTCATGAACATCGAAATATATAAAATAGTGGAATTTGAATATTTTACAGTGAAAAAAAGAACCATACATATCACATTTCACATATAATATGCTATAATTTCGAAATCAAATTTATAGCTGCTACTCTATTTCAAACTGATTAGGCAGTATGGGGCAACATTTCAACAGAAACACTTTGCAGGTCAACGACAAAGAATAATCGATATAATTTAGAGCATTAGTAGAAACATCAATTGCTCACATAGTGGAACCAATACCAAAAACAAATATTAGTAACTACAGTACATTCATTTCAAGTATGCAGACAGTTTAGAGCCATATTAACTCTCAACAGTCAAAAAAATTAACCCTCAAAAAAAAATATTAACCCTCAACAGTAACAACAGAAGAACCCTCTTCTAGTTTCGGGCTGAAATAGAATTATTAATAAAATACAGTAGTAATAGTATTAGGAAAAACTCAACTGCTCTCGAAATGGGCCCAATTCTAAAAATAGAGATTGGTAACCAAACTCCTTTTTATGTACATTATATAGCAGTAAATAATGAATAAATTTATTTCTCACTATATATACAACATATGAAACATATTCAATTTTCCACCAGGTGAGAAATTAGGTAATCCCGAGGCTAACCTATAGGGGAGTAAACCTTTGCAGGTTACAATAATCGGGGTAAATCAATAGAAAATAATAAAAATCGAATGCTCACTTAATGGGGCCAATTAATTACTCACAGGAAATTGACAGAGAGCGGTCTCGGTTACGAATCTATTTACAATACAGGATGTGGCACAAATTGAAATGGAACAGCGCTGGTCCCGAATTCGATAATTCATGATCAAGATAGAACATGGCTATTGGGAGAGACAAAGAGAGAGTGTGTTTGGGAGTGAAAGAGGGTGTCAGAGAGCGAGTGGGAATGAGAGGGAATGAGACAAAGTGAGTGTGGGACAGTTGGGGGAGCGAGAGTGATTCACAGTGTTGACCACAAAACGCACCGTCCAGTGTCCCATGCAACCCGCAAGTCTTCTGTGCGTTGTCATGCGGATTCAATAATGGCCATAGATAATGAAACAGAACGAGGGTACCCATCTTCTCACTCACTCTACGTACCCTTTATAATTCTTTGGACCGCTGACAGTACGATAATCGCGGTCCGGTCCAGTTGGGACCATCAGAGCGAGATGGAGTGAGTTTAGAGGGAGCTGCAACCATTGAAACGTGTTGGATGTGCTTAACGATTTAAATTGTCGCTGCGACCATCGGATTCGGTCAGTTTCAGCTGCTGCTTCTGCTCGGTCATCGGCCCCATTTCAATCCTTTGCTATGCATCCAAAGGCCTGCAGCGTGTTTCCCTTATCAGATCCAATCATGGGTGGAGCAAGGTTTCGAGAAATTCGGGAAAATCGAACTTCCACATCACAGAGCGCACTTCACCTTGACGAAAATCTTCCAATTTAATAACAGTTTTGGAAACAGTTCACTGTATATTTTGTAATAGTTATGCTATAGACATGTTATATAATTGTATGTTTTTGGGACCTAAATTCTATAACAATGCACCTGACAATATAAAATCCAGTACATCAACTAAAATTTTTAGTGGACTAGTAAGAAAGTGGCTGTTCAATTTACTTCCTGATGAGATAGAAGAACTATTTTCTATTCTTCAATAGCTATGCAGGCGCTCTCCTCCAATTGATTAATTATTTTATTGTTAATATGTTCTCTATATTTCTTTCTAATGTTACGTTCTTTCTCTGTATTTTAGTCTTATTTTCCATCACTTTTGTGCTTATTCTGTGTGGTCGTTTGTAAAATTTTTCAAAGGATAGCGACTCCTCCATGCGTACTTGATGGCTCCCTTGCATGAGAGTATTTATTGCCAAAAAATATATATATTATTGCATTTCTATTATATCTATTGTTATTATTATTATTATTTGTTTTTATTGAAATGAAATTTTATTAGCAATAAAAAAAGTATTCATTCATTCATGTTTTGATTCAATATGATTGTTTGATTTGAACATATTAGCATTACTTTAGAAATTTTGTATCATCAGATTCTTCTCTGGAAGAACATGGAAAAAGTTATTCTCCTACTTCAAGGATACTTTTGAAAGAGTGTAGAGCTGTTGCTTCCACAGAATTATTGTAAATACTACATGATATGAGAGCTGCTATTATTGAAAATCAACTATTAAAAACCGTATTGTTTTTCAATCAATAAATAAAATTAAAGATTTTATTTACATATTAAATTAAAATATAGAAAATTAACGTATTTCAAAACCTATTGTAAGCTATTGATTTATAAAAAATAATGAAAATGCAGATTTAATTTTTATTTTCGATTTGAATTACAAAAAGTTATTGACACCAGTACTTCTGTTTTCCTCAAATTATCTGGTAATTCATACAGTACTTTTTCCAAATATGCATAGGCTACAACAGAGTGAGTAAGCAAGCATTCCCCAATTTTGATGTACGCTATCTACTTATTTTGCAAATGTTTATAAATAAATTCATTTCAGAACCTGTACAATCTCAAATATTCAAGCTACATACACTAGTTATCACCATGTGAGATAATGGTAGACAAACATTCCAGGGATAAGTTAATAATGTAAAGAAAACAGGGTAATCCATCAAACTCACTATTGCGGTCACGGTTAATGAATCAGAGTATGGGAATAAGGATTACAGGAGGGCAATGCAAGAGATTATCAAGGAATTTGAAAATGGAGTATAGCACAGTGCGGGGGAAGGCATGGCTGGGTGTTAGTCATTAGTATGTACGGGTCTTTGAATGAAGCCATGATGATAATAAGGGTGGGAACCAGCCTACCACTCCTCCTCTCATCATAATCATTCTCTATCCTCATCTTCCTCTTCCTCCTCCACCACAGTCACTTTCCCCTCACATCCCCCTCCACCTCCTGAGGCGTTGCATCAGGATTCATGAATATGCACGAGGTCGGTATTTAGGAAATGTATTGCCGCAGTAGACGGGGGCAGGCAAGGAGCCTTGTTGTTTCGAAACAGCACCAGCAATAGTTCACGTGAATGTGCGTGTGTGTGTGGGTAAGTATACAGGTGTTCTACACTCACATACACACACATTAGAAGGGTTGGTGGTGGTTCACGTCCCATCATCCCCTTCTTCGTGTAGTCCACAACATCCCCTAACCACCCCTAAAACCCAGGCCGCTTACACGGAGTGCGTTCCGCTTCTAAATGGAATTATAAATCATCCCCTTAGAAACGGCGACCGCGACTAGTATTACTGCGCGCATCCTGTGAGCTTTTCAAGACCTACAGAAATTCTATTTCAAGATACGGAAAGGCGGGCCAATAGCGGTAGCCCATGAAGCTGGGATGTTCAATGTCTCGAGCAGGAAAACTGTTACGATGGGTGAGGGAAGGGGGAATTTCCTCGAAAATGTGGATCAAAACATTTCCTTCCCATCCATCATCCACTTCTGGCCGAGGGGAGAAACAGGGCAGGCAGGTGGTTCGTCCTGAATTCAGCGAGAAAGAGATCGATCGAGAATAGAGGGAAAGTGTTTGTCTGAGAGAGAGAAACGGATAGAGGATGAGCCATTTTTAGCATTGAAGCGAAACAGCACGTGCTACCCAGCCTTCAGCTTCGGCATAGTTCGTCATTGAATCCACTTTGTGCACAATTTCCAACTCAACTGCAGCAAAATTTTAGAGTACCTCTTCAGTCACCGGAAACACCAACTCACGCTCAACCATATCACTTCTATTTCATCAAAATCAGGTATTCGCATGGAATTCTATCAAAGCCCCTCTCGGGAGGCAGGTCTGTTATTTGAATTCAACAGTCACGTGGTACAGATGTTGAACCCTGTTGAAAACTCACAAATGTGTATCAGTAGCCTAGAAACTTTCAAAATCCATTCAACAACCAAACACTTCTGCATTGGACGTTATTCTCTAATCTACTGTTATTTCATTGTTTCACTCACTTACTCTAGTCACTGCTTCTCTTCAACATTAGCCTTTCAAATCAAATCGAATAGAAATTTCTATTCAGAAGCACCGGATTCATCGTACTCACCAACATTAACTTCTCTCAACAGGCCAATACTATGAAAGGTAAAAGTGGTCCCAGGAAGCAGGGTCATGGAGGCCATGATCTCCCAAAATCAAGATTTTACTAGGGAAAGCAAGAGGAGAAAAACAATCTCGTAAAAATGGCCAGAAAAATTCAAATTTGTAACCCTTACACTAGAATAGTAAAATAATAGTAGGCAATAATAGGCCTAAATGTAGTACAGACAGTAATACAAAGAAGAACTTGTCTTGAAAGACAGAAACGTATTACGTGAGTTAGATTAAAATGCTAACAACTTTGGCTTTTAAAAAAAGAAACTTTATTTAAGGAGTTGATCATCACCCTAGATCTCAGCACCGACTGAAGAGCCGGTCGATAAAAAACAGTACACGATAATAAATAAAAAGCTACTCAGCAGTTTGTCGTCGAGTTTAGTACAATTCGTTCTTGTTGCATAACAATCTACAAATTACAATATTGCAATCTGTAAATATGATTATATATGAGGAAAATCATCTTTATGATTTGCAATATTAATACACTGTTAAAACATGTTTGTAAATTTTTAAGAAACAAGCCGGGCTAATTCGCAGTTTCCTATAGGCTATATATAATTAATTTATAATATCAAATATAAAATATCCAATAATTTTTGTCATGTTCTGATTGGCCTGGCATCCTATTCCAATGCAATAACTATTCTAGTAATCAGAATTGTTGCGTACCCTGGTAGCTTCGTTGTATCCAACAATGACGGCAGTGTAGAATTGTGTGGTTCCTTCGGAGCGGTAGACCTGCACCCGGTAGCCGACGAGGACGCTGGGCGTGGTCAGCAGAATACGTTGTCCGTCCTGAGCCTCGCACCAGTGTCTCGCCGCCTCGCGCACCTCTGCCGCCTGCTGTCCTTTCATGCCCGCTAATCCCGGGTCCCATTCCTAAAACATACAACAAAATATTAAACAAATAATACAATAATTCTATTCCTACAGTGACCCGAGAAAGTGCCTATTTTTGCACTAACTGTAGCACGCAAAATAGCCTATTCCTGCAGCAGTGCGGGAAAGTACTTTTCCGCACTCCAGATTTGCAGCCTAACAACACAAAATAGTGAGCATGTAGTTCGCAAGTTCCCTATTCTGCATTCAAAAATAGGTTGGCTACTCTGCTTCAACTGCGAAATAGTTGTTGTAGTTGTTGTTCTTGAAATCGATTTGATTCGAAGATAGGTTATGTGAGGAATTGTCAGGTTATGTATGTCCTGTTTCGTTCTGTTTAAATTACTTTATACATTACTGTAGGAAAAATTTGATGTGTAATACAAGTGCAAAGTATTGTTTCTGCACTCGAGAAACATTTTTCACTCGCCTTCGGCTCGTGAAAAAAACTGTTTCTCTTGATGCAGAAAAACGCTGCTTTGCACTCTAGTTACACAAATAGCTATTCTAGTGCTTGAGTCATCCCCGATTGAGTGTTCAAACCCCAAAAGAAGTCCTCACTAGTGGTGTAACTAGTTGATCAGTTTATGATCAATGATGTAATAGGCTCCAGGCACTATATTGTACAAAATGTACACCATAAAAGAAGAGAAGGGATTCTCAAAACAAACAATTCAAGACTACAATGTATAGTTTATTCAAAAGAGTGGTTCAGTGGTAATCGGGAAATTTTTGAAAAATAATCCCTTTAAAACAACATTTTAAGCGATTCTAGACACAAATTCATCTATTCTAACCCAAATTATGTGTCATGATAGTGATTATCATGTAGCTTTTGCATCATTGTCAATGGGATATCCGAACTCTCGTGTTAAAAATTTATTGTCCAAGTAGCCAAACTTTAAAGCAGGCCCACTTACCTATTTAAACACCTCATCTGATTACCGCACTTAAAAACGTATTTTAAAAGGAGGGGTTTTCCAACAGTAACTTAGAACTTTACGTAGGTTGTTCATTCAAAAGACTGCGTTTGGATGGATGACCGCGCTTCAATGAATTGATGTTATAAGCATTATTTTCACTCACCCGGTGGTTCGGAATTCACCTAAAATTTTAGGTACACCATGCTCTCTATAGCATTGCTCAAATGGCGTGGTAGAACTACCCGTAAGGGTTTCCCCACCAATAAAAGCCATACGCTTATTATTTCAGTCCACGGTACTCCCCAGAATGTTTCTTGAAAATAATTCCTCTAAAACCATATTTTCAACGATTCAAGACGTCTTTTTTGACACTTTTGTTGAAAACTATTGACTTTCAGTTTGTTAAAATTCAAAAATTTCTTTCGGATTCTGGGTTTTAGGGGGATCCAACCCCCTAATCCCACATTGATATGCCACTGGACCTCACTCGTAATTAGTAAATTCTATAGTATTCCATGCCAGGTTTATCAGTCGTACAGTGAATCATATAGAAGGATATTAATTTATTTATAACAAATACCTCAACAATACTGTCATAACTTCAACCCTTTGAAACTTCTGCTGCATTGTATTCAAATTGTGGTAGAAAAGAATTTCTCAGTTTGAACTTTGAGAAATCTTTATTTAATGCAAGGCATTGCAGAAAATGACCCAAATCCTTAAAAACTTGTAACTACAGCATGTGTAGTGTAAGGGCAACTATTCCCGGAACTTGATGGTAAGCAATTAGGGCCATTTCAAGCCCTGATGTCATCAAATCCAGAAATAAGTGCTGGTAGAAAGGTGAAATTATGGAAGTCAGATTCATAGTCGATTAATTCAGGCGTTTGCGTGACTCAGGTGATTTTATATGCAGAGGAAGTGTTATGAGGGGTGAATTTAGAGAATGTACACATGCAAGTTGGCGGGGTGGATGTTCGTGTTGTTCCCGGTTGGTCACGTGACAACTGTGGTGTCTGGGAGAATCATTGGATTTCTGATACTTAAGAGGGTGAGAAAGAGTAGGGTTGAGTCGTTTCCTATGTAAATATCGGAAGTTGGTCCTTGACCGAGAATACCTGGTCAAGGTTCATGGACTAGTTGAAATCGGTATTCAACAAAATTTATGTGATAAGTTTGCAATTGAAATTAGTACAACTTGACATTCGTACAGTAGATGGTCTAGTAATTTTCTATTACAGCATGGCCCTTTCTTTTCCAACTATACTCCTCTCATTTCCACTACTGCATATTGTATGTTGTAAATAATAACATTTTAGCATGTAGTCAATGGGATTCTATAAATTGATTAATTGCCTGTTTTAGTTTTAGAGGCTGATACCGAACTAGATGAATAAACTACATTTTGGTTGCAAGTTGCTAGTGATGTATTGATTAAATACCTAACTACCTATTTACAGAGGCTAGAATAATGTTCAGTATGGTTAGTTACTTACTTTATCTTTCTATTACAGGGTAGATGGTAGAACATAAAAACATTTTCCTACAGCTGCTCGTAAAGTAGTTCTTTACGTACTGAAAACTAATTGTAAAATACCTCTTTACTGCTCCGCAAGCGGTAAAGTACTTTACGCTCGCCAGCTGTTTTCTTTACGCTTCTGTTTTGATTTTCATGTCTTCTCATTGGTGGATCATGGAATCCGTGAAATTCACATAACCTCAAAAAAGTCGAACGCTAACCAAATCCACGCACGGTCTGTGATGTTACAAACTACAAACGTTTCTTGTGTTGGAATCCAGAACTGCAGTTGTAGGAAAAATATTGTATGCATTTCGCGCGTGAAGCTTCTTTATCGCTCTCGCAAAATTACTGCGCTCCGCTGTGCGTCGCGCAGTAAATGTTTTGGCTCGAGCGATAAAGTCGCGCTTCACGCTCTTAATATGTTCTGTTTCAGCAGTCAATGGGAACGGTCGCGTTATCTCGTTAGCGATAGTGCCGGCCGGCTCGTTCCGGACTTCTATTTTAACTTCACTTATTGTACTGTAATTAATGTTTTGCTAATTCGTTGTCATTTCAATTGAAAATTATAATTTAATAGTGAGTCCATATCTCCGTGAAGTGTGAATAACTCCATACAAGTTGTACGAGTGTGCCACGATTCACGATGTTGTGCGGTAAGTGCAAAACGGACTGCATTCAAGACTCGATTAAGTGTTCTGTCTGCGAGATTCTCTTCCATCCCCTCTGCAGCCGTATTAAAACTATTGAAAACTTCAAAAAAATGAGCGCTGATGTTAAAAAGTCATGGAAGTGCGATAAGTGTGTGACTGGGCGCAAAGCATCGTCGTCCGAAAGCCCGGCACCTCAAATGAAGGAATCAGCGATTCTAAAAGCGATCGAAAGTTTCAAATCAGAATATCGCGAGGGAATGAGCAGCTTGAACACTAGATTAAACTCTATGGACGAAAAGTTAGAGGTATTTAGACACGACTTGTTGGACCTGAAAAACAATCAATCGCGTAGTGATGAGAAGATTAAGACTCTTGAGGCTGGGAATGTTGAACTCAGTTCCGTGATATTTAAATTGACCAGCAGAATTAACGAGCTCGAACAGTATTCTCGCGTAAGCAATCTGATCATAGAGGGTATTCCAGCTACTACGGGTGAGGATATCCCTTTCATACTTGGTCGTCTGTGCGAGTCAATTGGTTTAAATTGGGACCTAGGTTCTGTGTCAGCTGCACACCGGCTGCCGAGGAGGCGCGGCGACCTCCGTCCGCCGTCAATCGTCGTGCAGTTCGTGAGTCGCGCCACCAAGGAGGCCTGGATGGCGGCCAAGAGGCGCAAGGGTCGCCTGTCTTCCACCGAGCTGAACCCTGGCCTGCCCGGACACCCTATATATCTCAATGAGCACCTCACACCCTTCACTAGGAGTCTGTTCAACGGCGCTCGTCAGAATGTCCAAAAGAAGACACTCCATTCTGCTTGGATCCGCGATGGCAGGGTGTTCGTCCGACGTAAGGAGGGTGAACGTGGCTTACTTATACACAGCTTGCAGGATTTCCATGTCAGTGAATGATTTTAGAGGGCAGTACGCATGAATCATATTTATTGGTGCTCCGTTGTGAACTTATTCATTTGATTATCTTTAATTTTTCCCTATGGTAATATGGATTCTTATCTGGAACTATTTTTATTAGTTTTTCTGATTTGATCTTTATTTTATTTGGACTTTCGTTGCAATTATTATTTTTATTATTGCCCACTGGTTGAAATTTTAATTTGAATTGTGTCATAATTTTGTAATTCTTATTATTACATTTATTGAATTTTATTCTTAGCTGCTCGTTGGCGGAGTTGGATTGTACACCTGTTGCGTTCATGGAATCATGCATTACTTGATGACATTATAGTTTAATTCACTTTACATAAATATTAATAATAAAACGTATAATATAACTATTATTTAGCATTATACTTTAATAACATATACTATACTTTATATTATACCTTAATAACATCAGAATGCATTCAAATCGTATTCTTTAATAACATTATCGTCCATGAAAGTGACTCAATAGTGTCTTATCAATTATTCCACGATCGGCTGCCGAAAATAAGTAAGCTATTTTTAGCTTTCATTGATCACTCAATGGCTCACTGATCACTTTCTACTGTTGCTGAAATCAATCATCTATCTGCTTATTCAATCTAACACTGATAATATTCTTTAGGAACTGCTAGTTTCAATGATAGATTACCGTAGACCCTCCGATAGATTACCGTTGACGGTGTCTGTTTTTAAATGCTGAAGATAAAGTCCTATTCAATGAGTCTTAATTTTTAGTGATCTATTCATACTTCAATTATTTCTATAATTATAATTATTTATTTTTTTTTAATTTTTTTTTATTCCCTCTATTTGGGAATGTTGGATTGGACCTTTTTTCTTCCTTCCTTCCCTCCTACAATCACTAATATCACTATTATTGTCACTATCGGTATATGGGACTACACTTGGACTTTTGTGATTCTGTATGCATTTTTATTGACCTTTAATTCCTACTTCTTATTTTTCTTTCTGCTCATCACTGCCTATCTCTGGCGGCACGGCATACCCGTTTATCCATTTACCCGTTGTAATACTCTGATTTGTCGTCTCCCGCTTATATTATATTGTTTATTATGGATCATAAAATTTATGTGATTTTTTTTTTTTTTTTTGTTTTTGTCTTTCTGTAAAGCAGTACGATTTATATTCTACTATTCTTTATTTATTTATTTTTTTTTTTTTTTAAATTTGCTCGGAGCGGGTTGGCTTGGGCGATTTGATTTTCTGAGGCTGGCTGAAGAAGCATTGCGTAGCTTGAACGTCTTTAGGAATGTTGAATGTGTTGAATGGGGTAATATATCTGATGTTAGGGCTGTTCGTGAGGACAGTTTGAAAATACTACATATGAATATAAGAAGCTATCGTAAAAATTTCGATGAATTATTGGTTGTACTGGAGGATTGTAGTGTAAAGTTTGACATAGTTGTCTTGACTGAGACTTGGCTTGAGATTGGGAGCTGCTTGACCCATCTACAGGGTTATACTTCTTTTTCTAATGAGACTAAAAGGAACCAAAATGACGGTGTGGTATGTTATGTTTCTAACAAATTTAATGTTTCCTCCATAGAGGTCAAGTTGCATGGTGCAACTGGTCTGAATATTTCTCTTGCTGGAAATAGCTTGAAATTCTCTGTCCTGGCTCTCTACCGAAGCCCATCTAGTGATAGGGATTTCTCAATTTTTGTTGATGAACTTCAAGATTTCTGTAATGAACAATCCAAAGAGCAAATAAATTTGATTGTGGGTGATCTGAATTGCTGCATTTTGGAGGACAGCAGAACAATTTTAGCTGAACAATATCTAGACGTGTTGTATGGAGCAGGTTATGTGTCCTGTATTGATAAACCTACTCGCGTTACTATCAATACTAGTAGCTGCCTAGATCACATATTTGTCGATGCAAAGTCGGTCGAGGGGTTCAGGGCAGGCGTGATCGAGTCTAATATAACTGATCATTACATGACTATGGTCGAGTGGGGAGGTTCCAATAATAAAGAGTCAACTTCACCCAAGGTTCCTCGTGCAATGATTAATAGAGACCAACTTTTGAACTTAATTATGCAGCAAGATTGGAGTATAGTTACTGGAATTCCTTCTGCTTGTGGATCTGCTGATTTGTTTATTAATAAATTGATGGAATTGATTGACATTTCTTCCACAAGGGCTAGTTATAGTCATAATAATGTTAAGATTAAACCCTGGATAAGTCAAGGCCTAATTAACTCAATAAGACACAGGGATAAACTGAGTAAAAGAGTAAAGTTGCAGCCCTTCAATTTGGATTTGATCAATGAGTTCAAAAGGTATAGAAATTATCTATCTACTACTATGAAATTGGCCAAAAAAAATTATTACAGGAGTAAAATATTAGAATCTGCTGGTAAGCCTAGGTTGCTTTGGCAGCATATAAATGAACTATCTGGCGCAAAGAGGGGGAGAGAGACCATACAGGTGAACTTGTTCTTGAATGATAGTAATATATCTGACCCTCATTCTGTGAACAATAATAATATAAATAATAATAATAATAATAATAATAATGATAATAATAATAATAATAATAATAATAATAATAATAATAATAATAATAATAATAATAATAATAATAATAATAATAATGGTAATACTGAGGATCCATCTAAGGTGGTGGCTGATTTCTTTAATGATTATTATTGTAATTTAGGGCCTGATCTAGCTAGTCGTGTTCCTGATGCCAATTGCGAAATTGACGACTCCCATTACAGGGCATGGTCTCAGTTCCATCTGGAGACTGTTACCGAGCAACATCTTGTGCACTGTGTTAATGAGCTTAGAGGGAGGTCTGCGCCTGGGTGTGATGGTATCACTGCCGACATAATCAAGGATGGCATAGACTATTTGAAAGTTCCCCTCCTACATATAGTCAATGCAAGCATCTCACAAGGAGTGTTTCCCAGGATCTTTAAGCTTGCCAAGGTTATCCCCATATATAAGGGAGGAAAAAAAGGTGAGTGTAGTAGTTATAGGCCTATTTCTCTGTTGAGTGTCATTGCCAAGATCTTGGAGAGATGTGTGAGGGAGCAGCTAAGCAGATATCTTCACATAAATAACCTGATCATTCCCAATCAGTTTGGCTTTAGGAGTGACCTTACTGTGGATGATGCCCTGTTTGGACTAACCAATCAGGTTCATCAACTCATTGATAGTAATAAGCGAGCTCTCTTGATCTTCATTGATCTGGCCAAGGCATTTGATTCTTTGGACAGAGGTCTTCTCTTGAATAAGTTAAAATGTCTTGGCATATGTGGCAATGCTCTGAGTTGGTTCCACAGTTATCTCTCAGACAGATACCAGCTGGTTTCAGTGAATGGGGTAAACAGTGGGGTTAGACGAATCGATTATGGCGTTATTCAGGGAAGTACCTTGGGTCCTCTTCTCTTCTTGGTGTACCTAAACAATTTGAGCAAGGTCAATCTTCAAAATGGTATCATGTACTTGTATGCTGATGACACTGCCTTGCTTTTTGAGGGCAATTCATGGGCTGAGGCATACCAAAGCGCTGCCCGTGGGCTAAGGGATGTCAAGCAGTGGTTTGACCATAATAAGTTGTCTGTGAATGTGGACAAGACAAAGTGCATGGAGCTGGCATTGCGTGTGACTGGAGACGTCCATGACCGGGTGTTGCATCTGCATGCTTGTGATGGTTTTGGGGTCTGTCAATGTCCGGTCATTGGATTGGTTGACAGCTACAAGTATCTTGGTGTTGTGTTTGACAGCAGGCTGTCTTGGTCAGCACATACAAAATCAACAAATGCCAGGTTGAGAAAATTTATCTACATATTTTCAGTTTTGTCTAAAGTTCTCGAACGCAGCCAATTAAAAATGGTATATTATGCTTATGTACAATCCATCCTTCAATATGGTATTGCTGTATGGGGTGGATCAACAAACATGGTGATTAGAGGTCTGGAAATCACACGGAAGGCTATTATCAAGGCAGCTCTCTGTGTTCCTGTCCGCTTTCCAACTGCAAGCTTGTTCAACCTTTTTAAAGTTCTTAATATTAGGCAGTTATTTATAAAAACCCTGCTTTTGTATGGCTACAAAAGAAATTTTAGCATGTTAGCGATTAATAATCACAATTATCTGACTCGAAATAGAATCAATATTGGCATCACCACTCCTCGCATCAATAGATCATCAACTGCCTCTAATCCATACCACTTAATCCACATATTGTATCTAAAAATTCCACCTGCACTACGCACTGGTTTATACAGCATTTACACTTATAAAATTTATTTAGTATTTTGGCTCCTGGAAGCTGGTAGAGAGGCTGCCAATAGTTTCCTAAGACCCATGTATCACACATAGTATCAGGCTTGTTCAGTTCTTTGATATATTTCCGAATTATTTCCCTCCCTTTTTTTTCCACTTGTTTCCTTCAATTATTGATTGTTCAACATTTCTAAACATATTTCTTTTACTGTCGTTTTCCTCCTTCAACTTACACAGTAGTTTACAGAACTCGGCCCCCGCGCACAGGCTTGACCCATGCGGGGACCTTCCTCATATTCCAGTTTTGTCAACTTTTTCTCTACTTATTGTAGTAAGTTTCCTTTTGTTTCTACTAGTTTTATCTATTCTAGGCTAGTTAGTTAATAACAGGAGTTAGTTGTATTTTTTATTTTATTTATTAAGTTAAGTTACACTTCTTTTTTTCTGTATTTTCTTGTGCTTAATGTTGAGGAATAAAATTGAATTGAATTGAATTGAATACATAAATAACTATTTTTCCTACAGCTGCTCGTAAAGTAGTTCTTTACGTACTGAAAACTAATTGTAAAATACCTCTTTACTGCTCCGCAAGCGGTAAAGTACTTTACGCTCGCCAGCTGTTTTCTTTACGCTTCTGTTTTGATTTTGATGTCTTCTCATTGGTGGATCATGGAATCCGTGAAATTCACATAGCCTCAAAATAATCGAACGCTAACCAAATCCGCGCACGGTCTGTGATTTTACAAACTACAAACTTTTATTGTGTTGGAATCCAGAACTGCAGTTTAGGAAAAATATTGTATGTATTTCGCGCGTGAAGCTTCTTTATCGCTCTCGCAAAATTACTACGCTCCGCTGTGCGTCGCGCAGTAAATGTTTTGGCTCGAACGATAAAGTCGCGCTTCACGCTCTTAATACATAAATAACTATTACTGTACCTACTATTCTATTTTGCAAATACAACAATTTTGTTCAGAGATTGTTTAGCACTAAAATGTCCGGGTATTAGCTGACATCTGGGAGAGTGGGATCTCATATTTTTAAAACTCTCTCTGTCAGCAATCTATTATTTATTATCCTGGAATGGTAAATTGATGATTCAAATACAAAAATGACAACTTTATGTAGTTTTTTTAAAACAATTCCCTGCCTATTATTGGCGAGCAGTCCAATACTATCTACTGACTAGAACATTTTAAAATTAGACCTCCCATTCTAGCATACAAAGGTTTCCACTTTCAACATCTTTAAACATTGTTTATAATCTAATTGATAATGATTATAATAGATGGTATGACTATGTAACCCAGTAAGTTAATAGAATTGATTTTCAAATAAAAAATTATATTTCTGTTTCAATTTTTTTGCAAATTTACGAGGTTATCTAACTTTAACAGCAATTACAATTCCGAAGTACTGGAATGCATTATCAATTGAGCTGAAACGAATTTGACACAGTAACAAGCAGGCAATTGAGTGGAATTGACAGCTGTTATTGTACAAACGTTCTAACGTTGTATGTGTGTGAGTAGTGTCATATAAATTAGGCGCGCGCCGCTGATTTTGTGCATGCGCCTGCGCGTAGGTAAGTGAGTGAGTGATATGCCTATGCATGCCGGCGACAGTGTTGTATTATTATTATTATCAGTCCATTGTGTTCTATTACGATAACGCAGGGCGGAGACTCCATTGTTGTCACTTCCTGGCCGACAGCGCTAATTGTCACCACGAAAGAGAAAGGAGAAAGGAAGACAGAGAGTGAGTGAGTGAGTGAGAGAGAATGCGATTAAATGATAAAATATATGTGGGCAACCCACGAGTACCTTACATCTTGTCACCTATCAACCTTGTCATTATCATGCATACCATCCAACCTCTCACTCCTTTCATCTTTCAACAGCATTTCATTGTTTACTTTTTTCATCCAATTCACCTACTTATTTCCACTCTAATTTATTTTCAATCTTTATAATTTATCAGACTCTGTACCAAATGTAAGAACACATCACCTATCAATCGATACCATATCTATCACACCTCATCCACATTCCCTTCTCGTCCAATTTTCTATCTTCCGTGTATTTGCCCCCTCCTTTCTACTTCTCTCGTCCATTTCCTCCTTCTAATTTCGTCAGATTGAAATAAACTGACAGTAGAAAACAAATTTTGACAAAAAAGAATGACACAAAATGAAAAAAAAACGCATATTGGAGGTCAATTAGAAGTAGGTTTATTTGTGGCTTTATCGGAAGGATTTATTACACTTATCAGGAGCAGGACATATTTCACAGATGATAATGATAATGGTAATGATAATGGTAATGGTAATGATAATGATAATGATAACGATAATGATAATAATAATAATAATAATTTTATAATAATAATAAAAACCATAATAATGATGATACAGTAATCAGTAATAACGGTATGGTTTTTATTGGCGGGAAAACCAGAACCAATTTCTCTCCACCTCTCTCCATCAGCATCACTCCATATAGGGAGTCAACAATAATCATTTTTGGTGGGGTCCGAACCACCCAGTTAGTAATAATAGGGCAGATAAGAGATAGCGTGAAGCCATACCTTATTGAAGGCCATACTTAAAAGGAGGCCTGTTTCATTTGGGAACATAATATATATTTCTATATAAATAAAATTAGAGTTTTGTCTGTACATTTATCAGAATTGTATATTTTTTGGTTATTTTTACGTTTTATACTTTAAATAAGCCGAAAATAGTGTTATCTCACTTTCTGTCTGTCTGTCTGTCTGTCTGTCTGTCTGTCTGTCTGTCTGTCTGTCTGTCTGTCTGTCTGTCTGTCTGTCTGTCTGTCTGTCTGTCTGTCACGGCCCCAAAGGCATTTTACGCGGCCTTCTCCTCAAAAACGAGAGCATCGATCGGGATTTTAGTTATTGAACAGTATTGAACAGTTTATTGACAATGTCTTTAGCTATAAAAAACTAAATTAACATTTTTTTTAAAAGAGTAATAAACGTTTAAAAACCAAGTACTGTGCGATTTTGGATACATTTTACGCGGCTTTCTCCTCAAAAACGAGAGCATCGATCGGGATTTTAGTTATTGAACAGTATTGAAAACATTATTGACAATGTCTTTAGCTATAAAAAACTAAATTAACTTTTTTTTCAACAGAATAATAAACGTTTAAAAACCAAGTATTGTGCGATTTTGGATACATTTCTTCCAAGTTTTATTACCACATAAGAATAAGAACAAATCACTTAATTTATCATGATATATCAATCAGCTGTTCTCAAATATAAATGGTGGGCCCTTCGCGGCGTTATTTACGCTGTCTGCAGACTTGTGTAGTCGGAGCATTGCAGTCTTTTAGGTAACATATGTCTGGTGAATTAAAGCTCATCTTATGTTTTATCAATTATTTCTTTGTTGAAAAAAAACAAAATTTTCTAATTTCAATTTATCAAAACAAAAATTAACATTTTAGGAAGGTGCGGTTTGTGCTAGGCTCTTGGGAATTCGCCAGGTAGCACTATTATTACCACATGAGAACAAATCACGTAATTTATGATGATTTATCAATCAGCCGTTCTCAAATATTCTCTCTGATAACTGTCACTGAATTGTTTACGTCCTAAGTTGTTAACTAAGCTGCTAACAACTTCATGATCGTTGCTATCGAAAAAGCCGAAACATATTTAGTCGTATTTCTAAACATAATCCGTACGAAGGACGGGTAGCTGCTAGTCTTAAATACAACCAATAGACGAAGAATGTCCGTATAACTTGTCCCAGAAAGAGACTTTTACAGAAACCAGAGACTACTGACATCTGACCTCTGTGGACATATTTGTTACAAATGGACACGCTCCACTCATATTCTCATGAATTCTTACACTCATATTCTCATGAATTCTTATACATTGATAAAGAGGAATGAGTAAAATATAAATAAGACATTGTATTGGTATAGTATACTACTATAGTTGTTTGTTGTATACGTACAGCCTAGACCTGCCATTTATCCTGTATTTAAATTTATTTTAAATATTCTACTCTGTCATCTGTCAATTTGTTTTTTATTCACATATTTCTTCCCCTTACACACTCACTATCTTTCTTTCTTATTTCACCCAATGCATCCGCTTTGAAATATTCATAGAACGTGATTACAAATTCAAGGTTATACAGTACATTGACTACACACTTCGATACGCATATTCTTCAACACAACACGTGTGACGTCATACTAGCAGCCAGGCCTACTTATACTAATGCTTTGATTTATGGCACACACCCAAAGACGCACGATAACGGGCAACATTTTCCTGTAAGGTAAATTACAGCACCACTTCACTGAATACGAACAATCAATGGAGGTGAGCGTATAGGAATACAGACAACTCAATAACTCCCATAATACATCAACGGTTCTGATTTACTGCGGGAGTATATGAGCATAAAAATAAATAATTATTCAATTTGTTTACATTTTATATCTGAAGATCACTGAGCGATCTAGCTAAATCTTGAAGGGACCCATGTAAAATAGCTAATATACTACCCCGTATATATATTGTTGGTGAGAACAAGTGGTTCTCACCTGTCTAAGATTTTCAATATTATAGTAATAGAAAACAATTTAAAATATGCATCCACAGTTGTTTGCCAAGAGTAGAATACCAATTTATTTCAGAGCAATGTTATTTGCTTCACTGCTTTACTAGCCCAGGTCAAAGTGCCGTTCAAGTATTATTCTAAATGGAAATGCTACATTTCAGATGGGTTTTTTATTGTTTAAAGTACCTATAATAATAGTAGTGAATGTTTTATAAATTTAAACAAAATATAATTCTTAATGGTGTCATATTTTAAACCTTTCGATTATTCAATACGTACTGTTGTAGGCTAAAACCTATAACATATTTGTATTGTACAAAGAACTGTTGAAATATCAAAAATAAGTTTTATATTCTATCAATAATGATACTTCTCATTCTTTAGTGAAACCTTCTCAGCGTCGAATAATTGATAATTGGGGTTTCGCTTCGGTCCATTTTCTTCTGACTAATCTATCCTCCATTTCAATAGAAAAGAATTTCTTGTAAAAGAAAATTGTAACTTTAAAATTAAACATGTAGGGAGTAATCAAAAAAGCTCCTATTCCATTCAGCACCTCAAAAAAGTTGAATATTGTAATTTATTTAAAGAAAAATATTCATTTGAAATTTACAAAATTCTACTTTTTCATTTCTTACCGCTGTTACTGTTTTTATCTTATCAATCTAGTCACGGATTTCAATCAAAAGATCAATGTCCAGAAATACACTAGAAATGTTCTCCCAATTTGTAATTGCTTTTGGTACTCAACTGTTCGTCATATTCTGAAATGTAATATTTAATTAGCTCACATACACAATGTGATTGTTTCATGGCATGTTTGGAATTAAGCAACCAACAGAGTCTATTACAGCAGTATGAGGGCAACAATATCTGAAATTACTACATACACACACATGTTGTGTTGCAGAGAGACAGAGAGGGGTGCGGTGTACAGATTGTGGTTGCTGTAGAAGGAGGGCAACTACAATACTCGTTAGACCAACATTGGGAGAGCTATGCTCTGTACCTGTAACCAACATGCTAAACCTAGTATGTAACGACAAAACAGTTTATGCAGGATGATGGAGCGTGAGACAAGACCCGAATAAACAATTTGGCCGCAGCCTCAGGGCTAATTCAGTTGTACCAACACAACAACGAAAACAAACAACGTTTCAATGTTGCAGAATTTCGGTGAGTAACATCTGTATGGAAAGCTAACAGCTTTTCCAAGACATCTCCTTCCAGCTCTATGTAGTTGTTTCTATTAATATTTTAATTGGTCCAACAACTTTGTAGGTTCAGTGGAGTATATAGTTTGTCAGCTGGAAGGCGAGTTTGGAACTTCCAAATCTCATTTATTCCACTTTGGAGAGGAACTTTGATTATTCAAACGAAAATTTAGGCGAATTTCGGTTGAGCTGAAAGAGTGACATTCACAGAATAAAATGTAGCTACCGGAGATACTTCCATTAACTAGAGTAAGCTCAACGAATTTTCTTGCACCAACAGCTAATTGCACTTCTACCGAGACCAACATTTCATAGTAACAAATTCAAACAGAAACTCGTGTGAGCTAAAAACTGGTGAATATTATGAATTATTAAACGAAAATATATCTGAAGTTAATAACAGTTTTGATACAGAGTTGTATTTTAATAGCCTACAAAATATCATTGTAACATCTACTCATTACCCAACACAAGTCTGAGACTCGTGTGAGCTTCATCACCAAGAAAAAAATGTTCAGGTAATAGTAGAAATTTGGAAAAATGTATAACTTGTCGTAAATTTTGATGTAATACAAAAAATGTGATGCGATATAACTCGTTTCTATTTTATATAGGTTCTATTTTATAAGGTGCTACCAAGTATTGTCATGAAAGAAGCTCTAAATCAAACATCAGGGATTTATCAAAATTGTAATAAGAGTTGGTTGAATTGATAAAAATTTATATAGTTACAGTGTTGTTAACAGTAGTTTATTGAAAAAAATTAATCGATTTTTGAAAAAAAAATGCAGCGATTTTCGAAAAAAATGTATCAATTTTCTAAAAAATGCATCAATTTAAAAAAAAATTAATTTCAAAATTTTTTAAATTTTTAAAAAATTAATCAAAATTAGATTTGCATTAAATGTTTGCATTAAATCAAGGCAGTGAGTGGCCTTGAAGCTTGTTCGCAAATAGCTGTCTCCCTTCCAGTACAGAGAATCTACGTTATCTTATCTTATTGTTATCTTATTGATCTCTTCTTCTTATTTGTTCTCTTTTCTTCCATCAGTCAGTTGTAGATCGTTGTAGCGTCAAGGGACATGTATCCGGTCGTGCTGAATTGATTTTAGAAGTTTTAGGAGCAAAACTTTTCTAGTTATGGGGAATAAAAAACGTTTGAAGGTCCATAAACTAAAAAATCGGCCATATTCTTGCAGCAATTTCAAAAAAAATAAAACAATAGACATATATCAATAATTTTATCAAATTATTGTTCATTCTTTGAAGTATTCAATTTTACAGTAGTGGACAGTATTAAAATACACACACTACTTTGTTTTTTTGGAATTAATTCTTTTTAAATATTCTATGTGCAGTTACCCTCGCAATCGTATGTGATAATCATAAATCGTTTATTAGTCTAGTAAATAGGTTTATTTAGTATATGCTTTGGATAATAGCTTTGCTCATATTCTTCATAAAATTGCTTCATATTTTTGAAGCAATAAAAAAATAATAGCCATGTATATTATTTTTTCTATTTATTAGGACAATTTTTTGCACGTAGAATAAATTGTACAATATGTTTTGGTTGATCAATACTTTTGTCAAATTATTGTTCATTATTCACTTCTGCAGTAGTATACAGTAGTAAAATATACAATACTTAGTAGGCCTATGTTTCTGAATTCATTATTTTTAAATGTTCGATGCAGTCGAATTCAAATATTGCTACAAAAAGTGTGCAGTACCCTTGCACTCATGTGTTATAATCATGAATAGGTTCGAAGTCTAGTAAATAGTTTCATTTAGTCTATGCTTTGGAATAGCTTTGCCCATTTTCGCTGCTCAACGTAACTAATTATTCGATCGTAATTAGCAATAATAATATGTTTATGAAGTTTATTACTGTATTTTTAGATGAAAAATTTCATTTTCAAATATTAGAGTTAGTCTATGTTATTCATTGATATGTTCAAATAATTTGTAGGCCTACTATTTTTTTTTCTCACAGAATTAACTGTTGGATATTTTGATAGATATTTGAATTCGGGTATAGTTATTTGTTATTTTTAATGGCTGATTGATCTGCATTTATATTTTTGCCATATTCTTGCTGTTGGAATATTAAATTTATGTTGCGATATTTATTCATAGCCTAGTGTATATTATTATTTTGTGATTGATGCAATTTTTAAAACAAAGTTTAGTATGCTGTTCGGACCTTTGATGTTTCATATTATTGACGTTATACCGTATCTGTTATAAAGTATATCCTAATGCTTAGATGATTTTTGTGCAATATTATAAATTTTCAAGAAATTAATGTTCTTGCAAATAAAAGTTTCTATGGATTGAAGGGTCTCAAACAATATCTATTCGTAAAGCAATAAAATTATGAATAGAGGAAGCAAGAATGTCAACAGTGGCAAGATGCAACAGATAAGAGTGCAGTAACCTTGTCTTCCTAGGGTGGTGGATGGCTCTTCGCTCTTTGTCTCTTCTCTCTTAGCGCTCTCACTTCTCACACGCACACAAAGACAAACCTTACTCACACAAATGCCAGTGATACTGTACTCTTTTCAGTTTGAAACTAGTTCGTTCATAACTTGACAGATTCGCTACTGTCGATTTTGAAAAACATTCTAGCTACTGCCGACCCTTAAGATTACTATATTTTTAAATTGAAGCATCATAATTTTTAAATCTCATTTTAGAATCTATAATGAATCAATTTCACCAGGTGTGATTACAAGCATTAGTAGTAGACCATCAAAAAATTATCTCAAGTAATGAAAAGAAAGCAAAGTCAAATTCTGATGCATTATAGACACATCTTCGATTGTTATTTTGCATCATATTCTGCATTACATCGTTATACGATCTAGGAAACGGTTGGGAAGTACACAAAATGAAGAATACTGAATAGGATAAAAAGTTTGCTACCTTGTAAGGCTGTAACTGTGAATCTGAAGAGAAGACAAGATACTGATCGTGGAGGAACTCGAGAGGCTGCAGTCCTTTCAGATCAACACGAGCAACCAGGGTTGTAAAGGTCTGCAAACACAGTTCAAAAGTTAATTGAAATATATTTACCATCTATACAATTATAATACTCAGTAGATTTTTTTAAACATTTTTATTACAGGTATTTTAGTACAATATTTATTTATATTTTATCAATGAGAACAATGGGAACTGTATTATTAATATATCATTCACATTTCGAGGTAAGATGATTCGAGGTACGTCAACCAATTTCCTCTTGAACAGTTTTGTAACTTAAAAAATCTTCAGACTTCTGTAATGAAAGATTGGAAATTATTTAAAAAATCCAGCATTTTTACAATTTATCAAAATTCAATACACATCGAATGTCCAAGGTCATTAGGAGATTAAACGATTGGAAAATTGTTACAAAAATGAGTAAAGCTGATACATTCCTCTACACAATTAATTATTATCAAAGACCACCCCAAAGTCAGATCAATTAGCTGGTCCACCTCGCTAGCTAGACGACCCCGTTAGCTGGAAAATACAGTACTGCCGGCCGTAAATTGAATTGGAAACATTTATTTAGTTATTGTTTCATTAAAAAAAAAGACAATGAAGCAAAGGTGCAGCAGAGGCTATTGTCGAAAACTGCTTAATTTAAATGAAGATACCGGCTATTAGTAAGCATCTATACACACATCTATAGCCCATGTAATTTCTATAGGTCATATTTCCTATACTATTGATATACACACTAAACATTATAGCACTTTATGTACGGAGTCAACCAAAAGTATTAACAAAATCAAAACTGTTCAAGATAAAACATCAGGATAATAAATACTGATCAACTTTTCTTACTGTTGCATACATGTACAACTGGAAGTCAACCCCTTCCTATGTGATGAGTTGGTGTAACTCGAAGTTTTCAAACAAAACACCAGGTCCCTTTACAACAAGAAATGAATATCGTAATTCATACGATACACATGTCCAAAATGGCGACCGAACGAAAAAAATATTCCCCTAAGAATTAAGTGGGTACTGAACACTCATTCAATGAAATTCTGATCTCACAAAATTTATTGATTTCCTGAATTTCCACAATTTCCTATAACAACTAAAACGAACTAACTGCTGCTAAATATAAATCAAAGAAAAGGAAAGGAAATATATATAGAAGGAAAATAGCATACAATATGATACTTTGAACAGTTTCGATTGACCAGCTTGTAGAAGTGCAGATACTAGAATCAAAGGCCTGTCATGTTGCTTCAGAGGTGCCTCAAGGTTCTTTATTGGGCCCCCTACTTTTCCTCATTTATATCAACAACCTAAAATTTGAGCTATCTTACGCTCTATTCTACCTCAATTTATGGTGCACTCTGAATAATGATGAATAGAATGTTTTATTGAAGCATGATTTAGTTTGGTAATGATTCAACTTACAAGAGCGGGCCATAGCAGGGTGCCGGAGCCGTGGGGATTGGGCCTGCGAGCCCAGACGAGGGCTGCCTCCACCATGAACACTTTGAACATGTCCTCGCGATAGACGCTCACCCACTCGCGCTTCTGCCACTCCACTCCATCGTACTCGACCAATACCTGCAACCACAACAATTAATATAATTAAAAAAAAACTACACAGGAGGGATGACTACAAGTACAGTTATTAAATTTCAAATGAAAAACGATCTGTGAGAAATTTATTAGGGAACAAAAAAGAATGGTTTTATTCAATTTGGCGGCCGCAATGGTGTAATTGGTTTTATTCAATTTAATTCAAAATCTTTCTGTGAGAAATTTATTAGGGAACAAAAAAGAATCTCAAATAAAAATGGATTTATTCAATTTGGCGGCCGCTGTGGTGAAATCGGTTGGGGTATTACCACTGATAAGTCTCTTCCCTGACTGCTACTCCTGCGGTCAAGTGTTCGATGCTCGTTGTTCAGCCTATATTCTCTGTCATCTGTAACACCTCACCTCTTAACCTCTTTATACTCTCGCAAAAGTTTCAAACTCATGCAGGCATAATCAGCAAAAAATTAGAGAATCCTTTTAATAGATAGCGAATGTTCATTTATTAATTCATAGACTGTTTTATGATTTCATCCACAGAAATGTTTTTGTAATGATAAAAAATTGACTCTCTCTTTACCATTTTTTACGGAAAGATTATGTATGGTAATAAACATTACAATGAACCTTTGAATGTACTGATCTCAAAAAAACAAAAGTGGATTATTCAACTGCAGGATCAACATATTCATTTCTTTGGATTCTTTCCCCATAAACGATCAATCGATCAAGGAATCAAGTTAAACCTAAATGCTTCACCATTACTATTTAAAACAGTGTTCCATTTCTTTCATTAAAGACAATTTTTAATGAATTGTAACTAATGCAGACCATTGTAGGCTACCTACTGCTGATGTTTTGTCTATGGTGTGATTGGATTCAGTTCACGCACACACCACCACCCCCACTATACAATGGTTTGCACTCGGCTGCACGGTGAATTAGCCTATTATTAGCCTGTAAAAGCCGCAGCGACATGTAGAACGTGGGCTGTGAAGGTCAACATGGTACAGGCAGGCTCTTTTCGATGCCAGAGAAAGATGAAAGGATTCACTTGCAGTCTGGACAGGAGACGGTGGGGGGAGTCACATAATGAGATGACGAGTTGAAGAGAGTGTGTGTGTGTGTGAGAGAGAGAGTGGTTGAGAAAGAGAGGAATAATAGGACCGGGCATGACATTTGACCCCGTCGGACGGATGTCGAGACACATTAGCATTCCCCCCCAAGTGCCCCTTTGCCCCCTGTTCTCCAATTCTGTTCAAAATGGAATGGAATAGATGGAGAACAACGTTTGGCCTAGCAGAGCAATGCAATGCGTTCAGTACCATGAATAAGGCATGTTCAACCCCATGATTTCCCTATAACCAAGCACTATGTTCTCTGTACTACCACCTTCTAGCATCAACAATGAATGACACAGCACCTGAAATTCAACTGACTTGAGAGGACTAAAAGCTGACTCACATTTCACTAAAACCATCATCTATTTCTATATCGCTAGAAAATGAGTGCTTCATTACGAGTGCGCAAGTTTTGATGAATCAATGGGTGTATGGGATAATTGGGAACTGTATCTGTATTACAATGGGTGTACTGTATCACATAATCCAGTACACCACTGTTTTGGCCTATGAGGCTGATAAGTAGGCTTAGTAAAACACAATGGCGTGTTGCATGCTGCACGGGCTTAGCTCATTTTTGCAGCTTTATGAAACAAATTTTTGAAATGAATAAAAAAATATGAGATTGCTATAATTTTATGTGTTACATCAAGATGGTATAAATTTTCATTTCATTCAATAAATTGATATAATTGCTATTACCCTAATAGCTGGCTGTATTTGAGGAATAATTAAATATCGAAAAAATATGCACTGAAACCTAGTTTAGCAAATAATGGGATTGTAGCTCGTTAGTCCAGCATTAAATTTCTCGCTGTACCATGTTTGTTGAGGCTAATAATTCTACCAATCTACCATGTTCATCCTTGGTCCGTCGGGGAACAGTTTTGATGAATACTGTAACTGAACTATTCAAGGTAAATTTTATCTAAATTATTCGCAAACTTCATAGTACATCAATCCATAAAATATTTTGGAATCCAATAAAATTGCATAATACATTTGAATTAACAATACTAATATAATAACTTATTGTCTAATAATTATCCTCAAAGAGAAAGGTAATTGGCATTCAATCACTGATGCTTGTTTATTTATTTATTTTTATTTATTTGACATTGACAATAGTTTCAAGGCTTAAGCCTATTGAAACAAACTTAATTTTAACAAAAGGAATAGAAGTTGCAAAATATCTTATTGATAAAGAAAAAAAAGAAGAAAAAATAGTGATAATAATACAATAATAATAATTTATTTATTTTATTTATTTATTTATTTATTTCAACAAAGCACACAACAAACAGAAATTATAAAATGCAACACAACGTTTGTCAAGTGACTTTGTCCTTTGTCAGTGCAGCAGAACAGCAGGAAGCCTTGGTAATAATAATATTAGTAAGAGGAAAACTAAAAATATAATAAAAGTGAGAAGAAAAGAAAAAAGAGTGAGAAGAGGTGATGAAAAACTTAACGATGATGATACAGCATGTACACATTCATGTACATGGTAAATTTGTCACAAAGGTGACAAATAAATAAATGAAGTTATAGGCGTGATTTAAATGAATGAATAGATGTAGCTGAGACAATATGAAATGGTACTTGTTTGATACTGTATTCGAATAAGATTGCTTGCACAGTGGAGCATCCATTACTCGATGATAACAATCTCAAAATCAAATACATGCTGTTGAATGGTGGTATTCACGCTGTTCTGTCTGTGATATTCCATGCAAAAGAATGTGTATGATTTTGCGATGGTGATTATCATCGAGTATTGAATGCTCCAGCGCAAACAGTAATGACAGGCATGAGGTGAATTATGTCTTGAACCAATGGTCCAGATGCAAAAAGAATTTTATTTATTTAACATTATTTTTACTTTAGACCAAATAAACACATGAGTTGCTTCGACATTTAATATATTTTACAATTCATCTATCGACTCGGTAAATTAATACTCGCTGTATAGCACGTAAACTGAAAGAAGAAAAAAAATAATGATTTCTCTAATAAAGCGTAAAATAAGCCATTAGGAAAATAGAAACGGCCTCTGTTTATATCCAACATTAAGATGCAGAATGCAAATGTCAAATACACTGCGTTCTGCAATGAATAACTAATGGGAATATCAACAATGTAAATCAGTAAGGTAATGCGAACATATTTCGAAAACAAAAGAAAAACTAGAACAGTCGAAGGACGCGAAGGTTGTCTCTGTTTTGGATTGGTCAGATCAAAGGTCAAACATTCATTTTTGCGCCTCAGGCGGCAGTTAAGTGCGCCTTCCCGGGCAATTAGGTCAGGCTTCATTTAGCAAAGGAAATGCAAGGCTGAGAACGGTGAGGGGCCACTCCGAATATATAGTAGGCTACTCTGAATAGATTATCAATCAGCATGCAAATTATAACGCCGATAGCAAATAGGGCTTTGATGATCGACGAACCCTACAGACGTCATGCGCTCCTGCTTTGCATACATGCTCAGATTAACTGCTTGTTTATCTAGACAGTGATCGAAGAAACACTAAATTGAACGTGTGTAGCCCCACCTATTTTCAATCGAAGCTCTTCAGATTTTTTTCAATCACAATTTAATGTAAAGAACTTGCTATAATATTGTTTGTATTAGAATTGAAATAATTTATAGAAAATAAGTATTCAATCGATAGAAGAAAATTACTGGTAATTTAGATCGAACGGCATAAAGATAACAATTTAAATTTTATTAAAAACATAGAATTGATAAATATTCCATGTCCACATACAGAAGCGGGTTGTGGAAGTAGGTCCTATAGTCAACCCAAACATGAACGATGTTGCTCCTGGATAGCTACTTTGGGGAGGTGATAGCCAAGTGCCGTAGCAGGTATCTGTTCAATCATAGATAAGCTATACGAAACTACTAGACGCTCTTTGTGAGGGTGAACGATTGGATTGGCCAGCAAAAAAGACTCGTCTCTCTGCTGTAAAATCACTTCCCGGTGGTTCGGAACCCACCTCAAACTGTAGGTCCACCTCATCAATCACTGTCATCCAATTCATTACCCACTCACAGGTCTCAGACCTATGTGGGCTTCATCCTCCGAAAAAAATTCATTGTACAGTAGTAGTATCCAGCAGTTTCCGTTTTTATTCGTTTACCAAAGTTTAATACACTCTATATATTAGATCTGGGAAAAGTAATATTTATAAATATTTTATTTATTTATCTATTCATTACAAAACACAATCAAGTAAAGATACAACAGGCACAGCCCACTACTGCTTTCTTTACAAATTTCCAATTAATAATTATTTGTAAGCTACATTTCCTTTCTATGATTACTTCAGAAAATGATATAACAATAAATAATAAATATGCAACAATGTATGCAGAGTATCTGGAGGAACGGATCATATACTTCAGAAATACAGCTCAAAATAAGTGAAATGTTCTATGAACCTATGGGTGGTCCATAAACGCTTGATTGCATTTTACATTTTAGGGTTTTGCATTTTTCTATCATGATTGATTGATTGAAGATTTATTTCTCATAATTTCACAAATTTGTTCAACAATACAATTTAGACAAAAAAAATACATAAATGAGTTAAAAATAAACAGAGTTTGATTTCTATCTTATTTGAATATAGGAAAGAGTCTGCCTAGGCAACAGTGACCTCTGCGTAGACTGGAGTTGATTTAAACACTGCTATTTATTTATGTCACTAAACATTCAATATTTCTTTGAAACAGGTTAAAAAAACAATACAAATCCAAATCAACCCAAATTATAGAAAAATAACACAAAAAGAAAAAAGTTGAATAAATACGAATTTTAATTATCAATTCATACATTTGAAAGGTTTTAGTGCATCATTTTGGTACGCTGTAATACGCAACACAGATGCGATATGCGTCAATACAGTACCGATTCTTCAAGAAGGTTAACACCCTCTCATCACATTATAATTATTAGAGTTGGCAAATTTATCGGTCAGAACTTGAGTTCCATCTACAATGAATGAGTGAAATATTATTGTAATGAGACCAACGAGATTATTTCTTTACAACTTTGAGTTCAACAACCAAGTTGGCGTAACATAAAAACGCCCGTCTAGTATGGAGTTTACCAGATAAAGGCAAGAGATCGATTTATCGTTAAAACTTGTAATCGGTAAAGGATATAGCCTGCCGGGGTGTGGAAGTTAATTAATGTCGGAAGCAAAGTTGTGGAATAAGATTAAGTCCTATGGTGGCGAACTTTGCAGGCAGCCGGCATGGCATTGACTCTCACTCAACACACACACACAAGCGAAGTTTATTTAACTGGCAAAGTTTTGTGCCATCGACTATCGAGGGGAGGGGGTGCGGGGTGATGGCAAGGCTGCACAGTTATATCAAAGTTGGCTCAACAAAGTTTGAATCTCTACCAAACTCGTTCTCTCTCACTCAGTCACCCAGTCAGTGATTGTCACTCTCACCCAACTATTGCTCTTTCTCTCTCTTTTAATGTGTTGCTAACCCAACAACCGACTACGAGTCTGTCAAACTTTACAACTCTCATTATTAATGCCGTGTACAACTTTGATACGCGACAGGAAGTTACTGGCGGTGCAGTTATTATCATAGGCTGAGAGAGTCTTTTGAATTGTGCTTTTTCAGATGAACAGTATTCTTCATTCATAGAGCATATACAGTCGACTCTCGTTAATACAAACATTTGATAATACGAAACTCTTGATAAAACGAAGTACATCCCCGGTCCCCTGAAAAACTCTTGATATTTCGAACAAAAGTAATGCATTTTTGTACACTCGATAATACGAAGTGAATTACAGAGCTACTGAACTCACTGTAACACGCGATAATTCGAAGATTGTCATAAAATCTCTCGATAATACGAAGTTCTACTGAGTTATATTTCAGTACATATACTGTATGCATATTTCTTTTGGTAAGTGTAGGATATTATACGATATTAATGCATTAGACTACTGTACAGTATCATGTTGACAAACATGTTCAAATCTGTATAAACTTGCAGCATTTTACACTAAATTCAGTTCACTTTTCAGTCTTGGTTCAGTATTCAAGCTATAGTCTATTAATGATGCAGTAAAACAGAGAAAAAATAGAGACTTTTAAACTAAGAAGACAAATGGTTTTGATGACAATAATTATTGTTTTTTCATGATATTGTACTTTCAACAATATTCTTGATAATTTTCATTTTCAAACATTGTTAGATTGTTTTACAATTTCTACATTAAATCTATCAAAGAAATTTCGCTTTCTATAGAGTTTTTTCTCCTCTTCCATCCAAAAGTTCGATAATACGAACTTTCGATAATTCGAAGTTTTTTTCTTGTCCCTCCAAATTCGAATTATCGAGAGTCGACTGTAATTAGAAAACTCCATTAATTCTATGCTCTGTGGATACATTAGATTGAAATAACTTGCTACTTCCAATACTTATAAAATAGTAGGCCTAATAATTATTATTTGTTCACTAGGCGTCAAATCTGCAAGAAAGTAGAAACCAATCTGTCAAAACAAAATTTTTTGAAATGAGTCAAAAAATCAATTAAGTAATTACAATATTATAGCAACTACTTTATTCGAAAATTGATGTTTTCACATTTAGCTACTAATATCAATAGTAATTGTTCATAATATCTTCATTTATTAATTTCACATCATTGGTAGCAATATTTTATAGAATAGATACCTACGCAGTCAGTTGAAACTTTAAAATTTTCTTCTTAAATATTCCATAAGACTTCCACCACGATCTACAGGAGTATAAGCTGCATAAGATTTCCATGTATTGATGTATTTGTGAGATTTTCACAGACACATGGACGTTTAGGTTCTACAGAGACTAGAAATGTGTTTTTATAAATACACAGGGCTGAATGGAGTTGAATAAGTTAAAGCTTCAATAACTCCATTCACATTGGACGTGAGCGTTTACAGAAACAATAAATGTTGGATTTTTGAATTCTGTTCTGTTTGGTATAGTCGGTCAATCTTTCTTGGTCCCTGAGATGTGCCGAGCCAAAGTAGAAATTGCCCTCTCCATTATTATAAAATTTGTTATAACTCATGTGTTTTGGATTTTTAACTCATGGATTTTTTATGATTTCATGTGTGATTAAAAATGAGATTCAGCCAGCCTTGTACAGGCATCTACTCGGCACTTTTTCTTCTTATCTTTTTCTTTTTATCTACTCGGCACTTTTTCTTTCAGGATAGGGCGTTATCATGAACCAACAATGATTGGCCCCCAGTAAGTAGAAGATATTCACGGTTTAGAAGTACATTATCTTCTAATAGCTACCGTAGATTGACGGATCATACAAAGCACTAACAGTCGGCTACACTGGATACCAGTCAATAACAAAATGGCCGAATCGCCAGGCAGCGTGTGGGTGAATTATTCAAAAGTTGAAACAATGCATATCAAAACATAATGCCAAAGCACAAATCCGTAACACACATTACAAACCATTCTAAATATATTCCTCCGTTAAATAATAATGACTAATAAAAATATTTGATCAATCTTCATGGAAGAATTTTGTTGCGTATGATCCCAAATAAAATGAGGTCAAATGTACTTGGGTGAGTGACAAATAGTTTTCTTTTGGCAGATTGGTTTCTACTTTCTTGTAGATTTGACGTCTAGTGACATCAGACCAGCTGACACAAAAATTACAGTTCTAGATTTGGAATCGAAACGTAGACTGTCGGGGTTGCAGGTGGTTGCCAGTGAGGTATTAAAACTGAGAATACACCACGGATGTATAAGAAAGATACCACCAAGATAAGAAAATACCTCCAAGGCAGTGGCATAACTAGAACGTTAGTCGATGGTGAGAGGGGGGGGGGGGGATAACATGAAGGCACTGGAGAACACAGCAGAAGGTGAAGGAGTCCTGACCTAATAATAAATAAATTTAGACACTAAATATGGTTATTTTTTTTAAAAGGGGGGTTCATACAAGGGGTCCCCCCGGGAAATTTTTGAAAACCAACCACTGCAGAACTACATTTTAAGCGATTCTATATTTCACGCAAACCTTATATTGCAGCACAGAGTCTTATGGCAATGGTAATTCATATGAGAATTTGAGCGCGCTGTTGCCATTTTTTAGTTTGTATTTTGCTACTCACATACCCATACTGTATCACATAGGCATGTATTCATCAAATTTAACATTGTATCAAGTAGATTTTATAGTTCTTGCGTTGTTGTCAATGGGAAATCAATTGTCAAATGGGAAATCAGGACGCCCATTGTAATAGTAAAATAAATTTGAATTTTGAAGCAGCCCTGCTTGAAAATTTTACTCTGCAATTTTTTATCCCCCACCTCACCTGATGGGATATCGCACAGTATGATTTCTGTACATTATGATTTCAGTATCATTTCTTTTAAACATTTCCCGTAAATTTTTTGAAAATTATTCCTTTAAAACCACATTTTTAGTGAAACAAAAATGTCGTTTTGACTAGTCAAAAAATGTCTCACAAGACCTGCTAAAATTAAAAAAATCGTCTCTACGTCTCTCAGGGGGATCTACCACCACAAAGTCACGCCACTGCTACAAGGTATTTCTTATATATCCATGGAGTGTATTCACACACACTACCAGAGTGATATTACTGTAGAACGCACTATAATTATCAGATCATACGATCATAGTATAAACCTTAATTCACTGCGCAGTCACTACGCTGTACTTTCACCTGAAAAAGTACCCAACGGTCTCTATACTGTGTACTGTGTATAAGCTATGGATGATTTAGCAGTTTCTAACCCATATCAAATTATCCTTAGGTCACTTCAAATATCTATTACAATTATTACAGAAAAGAGATTTCAATTTTTTTGAATGAGTACTACACGAAGGACTAAAAAACACAAAAAGGAGAGCTCTTTATTGCAAATAGAACATAACCTAAAAATACGGACAAACACAGTACATGAGACATTCACAACAGCCCTCGCTTTGAGGATTGAGGAACTGTTCTGCGGTTGTCGACCAAACTATCACTTCTATTAGTCACGATTTTAGACACTAGGGGCAGCACTTCACTGGTCACGCCATGATTGTTGCAAGAAGTTACGCCCTGTACCACGCCCATAGAAACCGGCGCTTGTTGCTATGGTAACGAATGGCGGCCATCTTGCATTTTGTTGCCCCACTACTCGTGACAGCCGATGAGATACGGCTGATCAGCTGATCGGAGCAGCGGAGTTCAGTCAGTTGTAGAGGCACACGGATTGTGTGCTGAACAAATTCTAAAGGAAAGTGCACACTTGGTCACGTCACGTATGAAAGACACGTGCTCAACATACCTTTCAAAAAATCCAGGGAGTGAGGTTATCAAACTTAAATGGAATCAATTATGTACGCAAATGGTTGGTTTAAGAAGGTCAAGGCAAAACAGCAATAATAAGCGGTTAAATATTTGAGAAAAATACATCAAATATAGTCAAGAAGTTGGAGTTTAGAGAAAACAAGTGTAGAGGAGAGCAGAAATGTTATGATGAGCAATAAATATGTAAATAATATACTGTATAATATAATATAAAGATGAGCACAAAACCACTTGGGAATAAGAAAACTACCTGGACCAGATATTTGATTTTAGTGCCTTTAATTCTAGAAATGTCTGAATTCTAACTACATCCTACTCATAAAAACCTTTCAAATCAATTAACTCAAAAAATACACATAATTTATAATAAAAAATTATGGGAGAATTGTATCTGCAAAGAAAAATTTGTGCTCAGGTATAAGAGGACTAATAAATAAAATTGAATATATATTAGAAATTGAGATCATACAAAAATCAATTGAATAATTATGTAGGTGAAATATCATCAATGAATGATGAATTTCCTTCATATCTCCGTCTTGAATAGGCTATGTATGGCCTGTTCTGCTGTGTTTTTGAATATATATTCAATTTGTATTTCCTTATTAAATATTTAAAAAATTCAATTATTATGAAACCAGTGTCAGGGAGGGAAATCGAATACTTATTTTTTACGGAATTTACCTAGGATCTACGTGCTTGAGATATCAGACACCGAACTATCAATCTATTATTAAATATTAATATTTATATAATACTAATATTAAACATTAATTATAGAAGTATTACTTAAAATATTAGGTTCAATATCTGCAGTTGGAATTTTTTCAATTCTAATTCTAGTATAAGTTATGCTCTAACTCCAACTAATCATCTCATTTACCGTGTAGTCTACGCTCCAGAGCGTAAAACTTACAGTTATAATTATAGGAAATAATAAAAACAAAAATGAGAACTGAAAGTTCATAAGGACAGTTAATTAAATAAATATTCATTAATAAATGTTATAAATGTATAGTATAATTAATAACTGTTCATTTATGTATCATTTATAAATGTTATAGTATATCCCTCCCGAAATTGAGAAAACACAGGATCTTCTCATCCAGTAATGGAAGAGTTTCTTCCAAACACGTTTTGTGATTAACCCCTAGATATTGAAATTAAATTATTTACATGCTGTCCTTGAAACAGAACTAAATTGATTCCAACTGAAGAAGTGAAGCCGCAATGGTGTAATCGATTAAAGCATTTATCTCCGATAAGACTGATTGACAGATACTCCTGCGGTCACGGGATTGATTCCTGTTCAGCCTAGCATATATTGTATTTACACCTCATTACCCGAGCGCAAGTCTCAGACTCATATGGGCATCATCCGCAAAATAATAAAATAAAAAATAGAACGAATTGCATTAAAAATATAAAGTAAAAATAAACTAAAAAATAATAGGACTGTTTCATGTTTCTAGAACCAACTGATGTATTTTTAACACCAAACTGGGCCGATATAAGTTCGTGGGTTGAGATTCAGAAAGGTGATTGTAGTAGTGGTGGTAGTAGTAGTAGTAGTAGTAGTAGTAGTAGTAGCAGTAGTACTACAGTAGTGGTAGTAGAACAGACAAGTCCATGCCATTGTGTGGTTCCTTTTAATGGAAGCCAGTGCAGAGGTATGCAATATTCGGTGGGAGGACAGGGATTGCCTATTCCCTGTTCCTGGAATAGGGAGAGATTCAGAGGACGAGGGAGAAGTTCGGCCCTTTCTGGGCCATTAGCGCAGAAGGCCGTAAAACGGTCAACAGTGAAGAATGGGATTTAAATTTCCCTAGCCAACGACCCCAGACCCAGGGCACAGGGCATCACCAACCAACGCCCACCTAAAAGATGGCTTTCTCTCACACTCTCTCTCCCATTCTACAATTTCTCTTACACTCAATCACTTATTCTGTAAGCTAGCCCCATTTATCACTCATATGACTGCTTAAAAAATCCGAAATGTGGATATGCAGACTACAGGCATAAAAAAGTAATAAAAGAAATACTGTAAGTTGAATCTTAAATGGGCCTAATAGGATAATGAATGACGGTAGCAGAAACTTATTGCTTATTGCTTAATATTCCTTATTTCTGTATAGTGGCTCTACTGATCTCACAAGACACTATTAAATTTTGAAAGTGACTTGTTACCATAAGATGAATAACTAAATAATTTAATAAAAATTAGGAGTTTGATTTGAAACTAATATGGCGAGAAATTGATAGTTAGGCAAATTGTAATACAAGGATAGTCTATTACAGAAAAACTGTTCTGATCTATAAGTAGAGACGTGGTTTCTCATAGGATTTATAACAGAACCCCAAGTTGGACTATAGTGAACTAATACGTCATAATACTAAAAAAACACTATATTTTGAAATGTGATTTACCTCCATTTTGCCAATTTACCATTTCTCACCACATCTTATTCCTATTTTGCAACAGAAGTCTCATGTCAATCAATGATTACCTATAAAAGAGAAGAAAATAGTTAAAATTCCGGCAATGAGAATCATGGAAACATCGCATTAATACACAATCGCCTATACACACAGCTTAATCTATATATTTAATTTCGTAAGGCGATTCTTCACTTCAAAATTTTGTGCGTATGGCAAGCATCGATCTCTATGTAGTAGATCTCGAACTTGTAGTAGTATAGATTAGGGCTCTGTAAAAAGAGCCCTTTTCGTCTTTATAGTGCCTTAGTATAGATATCGATGATGGCAAGTCGTAGAAATATGGGAGAGGGCTCAAATTAAAGGTCTCTATTCCGTGATGGCGGGTAAACTATAGAAATTTCCATAATGTTAACATAAAATTAGGTATAACGTAAAATGTTCTCCATAAGAATAGCATTGGAAGTCAAAAACGTCTGATTTGTTTACATCAATACTTGTGATCTTGCTTTATCTTCAAGTCAGTGCACAATATTAACATGTGGGTTACTTGGGATAGTATAATCTAAAATTAGACAGACATCTGTTCTAAAAATGCTTTGTTTTGTTTACATTTCTTCACATTGAAGAAGACCGAAGCTAAAATAATAATAAAAATTTCAATAATAATAATACCTTGGTCTGGGAAAGGTAATGTAATATTTTTTAACAAGAATTAGGCATATCTCAACAGACCCTAATATGCCAAGAAAACAATTTCCAATCAGACTAGCTTTTTGTATTGCAATCAGTAAGTCCCAAGGCCAAACAAACCTTCGATAAAGCTGGGATATACCCAAGTAAACCGGTATTTACTCATGGGCAATTGTATGTTGCAGAGTTAAATCTCTGGAAGGAATCAAATTGTTTATTGGAAATAACAACAACCAAAGCAACCAAAAAAACTGTTCTTACACAAAATATATAGTATACAGGGAAATTCTGACACATAGATAATTTGATTCTTAGTTCGTTTGATTTATAATAGTATAATGGTTTGTTTTATGTATTAGTGTTTTATAATGGTTTATAATAGTGTAATGGTTTGTTTTATGTATTAGTGTTTTCCTTTAGGGGCTTTTTCCCCTACAAGCCACTAGTTTTCTTTGAATGAGCTAAGGTCCGTCACAATAATTTGGAATTATTCATAGAATTAATTTACTAAAATTATTTACAGAATTATTTTAATATGCGGTATATATAGACTAGTATAGCATAAATAAGGTAGCTATGTAATCATTTAGCATTCAAGAATAAGTTTCCTATTTCAGAAAAATAAACATTTTGAATAAACTCCTTAAATATCAGAGATCCTTTGACCACTTTAGATTAAAAAGGAAAGCGTAATCGTGTAATGTAATCTATTTAATCTTGATTCCTACAGTCATCTACCTCAAAAAGGGATTCTTTCTTGTTTAAAAAGTATGTTCCTACAGGACTCTTTTATGATCTAATCAGCCTTAGCCTGCACATCAAAATCAACAATATTAATGTGATTGCTTAATAGAGAGATCATCCAATACTCAAAGATAATCACAACATCAAAACACACAGTGGCACTCGTCAGGACGGGACAGGAATATCGCCAGGATGGTCTCTTTAGCTAGTGATGGCAAAAAAAATCAAAATAACGATATATCGGAAAGGAGAATATCGATACCTCAAAAATATCGATATATCGGATCAAAAATAGCGAATTGAAATATTGCTGATTTCCGCCTAACTCTCCTACACTGATGCAGTTCTTGAAAAAGAAATTATTTTTTTTACAACTGCTAGTGGAAGTGAAGGTCACGAATTTATTTTTAGTCAATGGTTCCCTATAATTTCCAAAGTAAAACAATATGAATTTAGTATTTGAGGGCCTTCATTCTCTTATGTATACATTTTTACTCTCATTTTAAATAGGTAACTGAAAAAAGATCGAATGAAATTAAATCTTAAAAACTCTGCAACTTTTGTCATTGTACTGACCCTGCCAGTTACTATAGTTCCATGTACCTGTACCATGCGCTTTCACACTGTTGTAGCCTACTACTTGAAGTGGTTATTACTTATAGTCAACTCCGCATAAACATGGAGGAAATTAGGCTATACTATAATTTCTATAGAAACACTGGAACGCTCCCCCCGGAGCGGATACGAGTATACGGATACCGGCATACCACAGGTAGAAATACAGAAATACCATAACACATGTAGAAATTATATTATTATCATGAATAAATGAACTTTTAAGGAAATTGAAATTAAGATGATGAAATATTTATTTAATAAAATAATGATACGATACGATATTCAGAAAAAATATATCGATATACCGATATATCGGAAGCCAAATATCGATTTTTGGAAATATCGATATATCGTTGCCATCACTATCTATACCATATCCACGTTGCTCCAGACAGGCATACACCTTTCCACACATGTGTTTTATTTTGCGATGGTGATTATCCTCGAGTATTGGATGTTCAACTGAGAAAGAACCCTTACTATTACTGTAGTAGTAGTGGTACTATACGCTACTGAGCAGCCTCTTGATCAAGTGTTTGAGAGTGATAATTTATACAGTACAAGAAGTGTAGCTGACAACTTAGCGAGGCTCTCCAAGGCATACAACACTTTCTTTCAAAAATCTTTTGTTTTTTGGAGCCCAAAATCATGTGCCTATTGAGAGTTTATTTGCTGTTATAAGTTGAGTAGTTCCTTCAATATTTATAACTCTTTAGCACATGAATTATCAAGGTTTGAAAGTTGCTTGAGTGTGTGTGTGAATGTAGCATGAAAAAAAGTTTTTTTTCAACTGTACTCCTACTTGCATACAAATTAATAATAATTTAGCAAGTAGTATTTTTATTTTGATAGAATATTTGATGCATATAAGAAGAAAGAATAGAATATGCATCTGTTTAAATTTTTGCTAATGTATAGTTTTATGTTTTTTTCCACTCAGTTCTCTAAGACACTGTTGTCTGCTGTAAAATCACTTCCCGGTGGTTCGGAACCCACCTAAAACTGTAGGTCCAACTCATCAATCACCATCATTCAACTCATTACCCACGAACAGGTCTCAGACCTATGTGGGCTTCATCCTTAGAAAAAAAATAAAAAGCTCATTATAATATGTATTGTATTGTCAGAATAAAAAATAAAATGATTTGAAGTAAATATACCCCCCCCCCAACCCCCGCCCAAGAATAACAGCTCACTGTCGGTAGCTACACAAACTTTTAAAAAAGACGAATGGAATTTCTATTCAAAGTGAGACGATGATTGATGATGGCAGCTGTGTGGGATCACTGACGGTACGCATCAAACGAGGCGACCTGAAGAACAGAGACAGACTGATGGGGAAAGAGAGAGTATGATAAAGAGAAAAACTGGATGAAGGAGGGAGTGAGTAAAAAGTACAGGCACCAACCTAAAAAAACAACGAAATGAAGAATGACAGGTTGAATCGATTGATGTGGGTTCCCCTATCATGCTCTCTCACTTCAGCAGCAGAGGCAGTTCCATCAGAAGAGTGGAGCCCTCTTTTGAGTGGGGTCACGTGACCAAGGTCGCTGGCTGGTCGTCGCTCAGCTGTGTGGCAGGGGTCACTAGCCCCTCTTGGCTGGGTGGCACTGGGGCCGTGCACCTGTTGACCCTGGAGGGGGAGGGGTCGATCAGCTGTTTCCGTCACCAACCAAAGGTCGTCGACTGATTTCAAAACACCTGCCGCCACTGCCCCATTCACGTCAAATCATATTCGGAATTCTACTCAAGTTTTACTATTTTCAGCTGTCGACAATCCCTCAACATTTTTTTAAACCTACATCTATTTTCATAAAATTAGAATTTTGTCTGTACATTTATCATAATTATATATTTTTTGTTATTTTTACGTTTTATACATTAAAGAAGCCGAAACAAGTCTTATCTCAATTTCTGTCTGTCTGTCACGGCCCCGAAGGCATTTTACGCGGCCTTCTGAAAAACGAGAGCATCGATCGGGATTTAAGTTATTCAACAGTATTGAAAACTATTTTGACAATGTCTTTAGCTATAAAAAACTAAATTAACTTTTTTTTGACAGAAAAATAAACGTTTAAAAACCAAGTATTGTGCGATTTTGGAAACATTTCTTCTAAGTTTTATTACCACGTTTTATTACAGAGAGTATCGATCGGGATGTAAGTTATTTAACAGTATTGCAATTTTCAGGCATAATGTAGAATAGTCCCGAGATGGTTCCTGTGAAGGTTGGGAGTTCAAAAGTCCTCCCTGAAGAACACAAAAAAGAGAAATCTATCCTTAAAGGAACAGCTGATAGAAATCAACTGTTTTTAATCATATGGTGGGCCCTTATCGGCGTTATTTACGCTGTCTGCAGACTTGTGTAGTCGGAGTATTGCATTCATGTAAGAAACATATGACTGGTGAATCAAAGCTCAGCTTATGTTTCATCCATTATTTCTTTGGTGAAAAAAAAACAAAATTTTTTATTTCAATTTATCCAAACAAAAATTAACATTTTAGGAAGGTGCGGTTTGTGCTAGGCTCTAGGAAATTCGCCAGGTAGCACTATTATAACTAAAATACCGTTGCAACGCACGGGTGAACCCCTAGTTTATTTTAAAAATTTGGTGGAAGAATAACGTAAAATGAACCGTCCGATCAAGTATAGCCGCGAGCCGTAGCATGTATCTGTTCAATCAGACAGAGATAAGCTGCGTTCTCGTAGGTCCTGTTTGTAACGGTGACCGATAAGATTGGTCAGCAAAAAAGACACTATTCTCTGCTGTAAAATCACTTCCCGGTGGTTCGGAACGCACCTAAAACTGTAGGTCCAGCTCATCAATCACCATCATCCAACTCATTACCCACGCACAGGTCTCAGACCTATGTGGGCTTCATCCTCAGAAAAAAAAGTACGGGACAAGTCATCTAGGACATAACCTGACATCAAACACGATTTTTACTTTTTTAATGAACGTGTTAGTGGAAAAAGCAGTGGTATTCTTCAACATTACACACAAGTAAGACATTTCTAGTTATTTATTACCTTCATTAGAGTGAAATAGATTTTTCAATGAAATTTCAACTTTAAATCCAATTACTGCATTGTCAAATAGTATCTTGAGGAATATCATCTTCTAACGTACCGGTTTTCAATATTTTATAATTTTTCTAAGCAAATGAAATACATTATAAAGCAGTACACTAATGTATTATACAGTAATGGTAGTTCAATATATTTCAATAATAATTATAGTTTATTAAATTCCAACATCTTCCTCAGTTTAGAAGACAGTATATGTGTGTGACAGCGGCTTGTCCATTGCATACATCTTAAAGTAGCCCACTTTTTAAAACCAACTTTAAATACAAATTTTCTGCGTATCGTTTTCATTGGAGATTAGATTAGATTATAATACTTTACTTATATAAATTTACAAAATTTCATAAACGAGTTTAAAATAACATTATTACCGTCACGTAGGTAGGATTCTCTTTAGTTAATTAATATCATTTGCTGGAGTGTAACATATTGTAACATATTTCTAGCAAATGTACAGCAAATGATATTAATTAACTAAAGAAAATCCTAGTGACGTATTTATATAAAATGGCGAAGTCTGGACAAAACTTGTCCATTCTTAACCTTAGGTAATATAACTTAGTTCTAGCTTATGAATTTGAAATAAATATGACCTCAAATTGAAACACTTATTTAGATCATTTAGGAAAATAGATATAAACTAACAAATAATATTCTGTAGCTACTACAAATACAAAGTTTTTTTTTTAGTATTTTAAAACTGCTCGAATATACACACACACACACAAAACGGTTCATCTAATTCATTTTTGCATAATATTGAGATAATGTCATAGAATAATAATATGAACTACTTGAAATAAGTTCAGATTATTCATGCGAACATAGTTAACTGATGCATAAATACGAATACTCATAAATAAAATAAAATACATAAATACACACACCCACACACAGGATGAGACTCAAACGGGTAGTGACTTAATGAAAGTCCCTGTCGTTGGATGGTCAAGACATGTTTTTTAGGAACACAAACAAAACTACATAATACAACTATAACTATTGCATAGATATAATTCAGAATAACTGACTTTTTAAAATACAATAATTGCAACTTTGAAGCATGCAACTATAAGTTGCATAACAATGTAAATTAGTTTCCGCAATTGAAAATTCATGATTCACTGACCTAGTTTGGAAACAAAGTTTGAAAATTCGCAATTTTCAGTTGAGGAAATTGAATTTTGAAGATGTGACTTGAACGAGACTATAATTTCAGGAGACGAGCGCCAACAGCTCAACAGCTACGAATTTGCAAATTGACAACACGTGGGAGGGGGAGGGGGGTCACTACAAGAGAATTTAATAGAAAAGTGCAGGAAACTAGATAGAAACTGCAGGAAAAGTAAAAGATAGACAGCTTGGACAAAGGGAGTGACAAAGAAAGAGAAAGGATGATGATGATGAGGTAATGGCGAAGGAGGAGTAATGGATGAGGACGTAGAAGAGAACGAAGTGCAAAAAGATGAGAAGAGAATGTGATGATGGAGAAATATTGGATGTTTGAAGTGTAGGGGGGGGGGGGAAGGACGTAGAAAGAGAAGAAGAAAAATGAAGAGCTTGTGATGGGGAAACGATGTGATTGTGGAGGTTGTGTAAAAGAAGAATAAGGTAAAAAAATGAAGAAGAAAGGGAAGAAGAAGAAGAGAAATAATAAGAAGGAGAAGAGGAAGAAGAGGATAAATAAGAAAAAAGGGAAGAGGAAGAAGAAGAAGAAAGGAAAGAAGAAGAAGGAGAAGAAGAAAGGAAAGAAGAAGGAGGAGAAGAAGAAGAAGAAGTAGAAGAAGAATATGATGATGAAGAAAGGGAAGAAGGAGAAGAGGAAGAATAAGAAGAAAAAAGGAAGAAGAGGATGAAGAAGAATAAGAAGAAAAAGTAGGAGAAAAGGTAGGAGGAAAAGCAGGAGGAAAAGCAGGAGAAAGAGTAGGAGGAAAAGAAGGAGAAAGAGTAGGAGGAAAAGTAGCAGAAAAATTATGAGAAAAAAGAAAAAGTAGGAGAAAAAGTAGGGAGAAAGAGTAGGAGGAAAAGTAGGTGGAAAAGTAGGAGAAAAAGTAGGATGAAGAGTAGGAGAAAAAGTAGGAGGAAAAGTAGCAGAAAAATTATGAGAAAAAGTAGGAGAAAGATTAGGAGGAAGAGTACGAGAAAGAGTAGGAGAAAAAGTAGCAGGAAGAGTAGGAGGAAAAGTAGCAGAAAAATTATGAGAAAAAGTAGGAGAAATAGTAGGAGAAAGAGTAGGAGGAAACGTAGGAGGAAAAGCAGGAGAAAAAGTAGGAAAAAGAGTAGGAGGAAAAGTAGGAGTAAAAGTAGGAGAAAAGTAGGAGGTAAAAGAGGAAGGCAACACTATAAAGTTACAGTTGGAAGAACTGAGGAACAAGAGAAATAGTAGAAGGAGGAACGTTCAAGTTCAAGTCGAAGTCTTTGGCTTAAAAGAAACAAGAGGAAGTGATGGGAGGGGGGCGGAAGTGGAATTAAATTGCGTTGGGGATGAGCATGGCCAGACTCTTTGCAAAATTCAGGGTGCCGTGTCTAGACAAAGTCCTGAGAACTCACAGAGAAGAGGAACTGCATCTCGAAGTGGGTCACCCTTTCGTCCAGGTCTTTGCAAGCAGTTGCCATGGTTACCATTTGATGCTAACATGGTAATTTGTTAGCATGATGTGACAAAGTGTATTCAAAGGAGCGTGTTTATAATTATTGAAACTCAACGTGCTTCATCAAATAGGTACTAGGGAGTACCTATTTTTTTAGTAGGGAGTAGGCTACTGCGTGGATGAAAACTTCAAGATGAAGTAGACCACGTTGGTAACAGAGTGCCTTCATTTAATTTACTACCGTGATGTATTTATCAAAACTAAGTAAGAATATAAGACATTCATTGTAAAATTCGATACAGGAATTTTATGTTGGATGGAAGAAGACAATGGAGGACTTCAAACAGGGTTTCAAACAAATTTCATAAAAATATTTATAATTAAGAAAACTACTGTAGATCATTATGAATAAATTGCTGTCAAAAATTAATGCACTACGATTAGCACTGGCATTAGCTTACAATGTTGGGTTCGGAACCTACCTAAAACTATTGATCCAAATCACCAATCATCATCATCAACCTAGTTTTAGATAAGACTCTTTCTATAAATACCGTAGTTAAATACCGTACCGTTTGACTACGTATCTAATATTTGTTCGTAGAATTGTTGAATTAAATATTAATTTTAGAACGAAAATAAAATATTCTATGAACTTTAAAACTTATTTTATGTACTTTTATGAAGCATTTACATTTCTATTAACTTTAATTAGCTATTTGTGTAACTAGAGTGCAAAGTTGAGTTTTTCTGCACAAAGAGAAACATTTTTTTTCACGAGCCGAAGGTGGGTGAAAAATGTTTCTTGGGTCCAGAAACAATACTTTGCACTCGAATTACACATTAAATTTTTCCTACAGTAACGTATAAAGTAATTTAAACAGGACTTACATAACCTGACAATTCCTCACATAACCTATCTTCGAATCAAATCGATTTCAACAACAACTACAGCTGACTGTATTTCGTAGCAGAAGCAGAGTAGCCAACCTATTTTTGAATGCAGAATAGGGAACCTGCGTATTACATGCTCACTATTTTGTGTTGTTAGGTTGCAAATCTGGAGAGCGGAAATAGTTATTTATTTATTAAGAGCGTGAAGCGCGACTTTATCGCTCGAGCCAAAACATTTACTGCGCGACGCATAGCGGAGCGCATTAATTTTGCGAGAACGATAAAGAAGCTTCACGCGCGAATTACATACAATATTTTTCCAACAACTGCAGTTCTGGATTCCAACATAATAAAAGCTTGTAGTTTGTAACATCACAGACCGTATGCGGATTTGGTTAGCGTTCGCCATTGTTGAGGTTATGTGAATTTCATGGATTCTGTGATCCACCAATGGGAAGACATCAAAATCAAAACAGAAGCGTAAAGAAAACAGCTGGCGAGCGTAAAGTACTTTACCGCTTGCGGAGCAGTGAAGAGGTATTTTACAATTAGTTTTCTGTACGTAAAGAACTACTTTACGAGCAGTTGTAGGAAAAGTACTTTCCCGCACTGGAATTTACTTTCCCGCACTGGTGCAGGAATAGACTATTTTGCGTGCTACAGTTAATGCAAAAATAGGCACTTTTTCGGGTCACTGTAGGAAAAATTATTTTATGTACTTTTATAAAGCATTTGCATCACTTATATTGGAAAATTTTTGAATCCACTGATCTTTTCATTGAGTCCTATGGAATAATGAACCAGGTGACGGCTTTAAAACTTCACTATCTCAATGGTTTTAATTTTAGAAACAATTTTATTAGACAATATCAAAGTTTTTCAAACAAATGAAAGTTTGCTCCTACGCTGTTCCTCATAATGCCAAAGTATCTTTGATTCATTAAACAAAAAACATAGTTTAGTGAAGCATGAAGCTTAGATTTACGGCGCATACATTTCAAGTCTTTATTGGCTATGAAATTCCATTATTTATGGAATCAATAGAAGTTTATTATAGAACGGTGGCTTAATAAATCATTCAACATCCTAAACTACTGTAATGAAATTTCAAGATGAAGCCGGTTAACAATTCAGGGCACGGTTATAAGCTGTAAATATTTTGTCACATTCCCAACGGGTAAGGAGTAACAGGACATGGAGAAAGTTAAGCCGATTACTGTGGACAGAAAGAAGAAAGAACTAAAACGGTTGGGATGAGACAAACTGAGCGGGTTGGTAAAATTAAACTGAATGCAGTTCGAAATTGAACTGGAAATCTATGTTATTCAAGAATTCAATACAGCTAATAAAAATTCCGAACATTATTTTATTTCGGATGCATTCAATTCATTGGAAGTGCACTCATGATTGATGTTGACAGAAAAACTTTCAAAATCAAACTCTGTAGATTGAAAAAATGAAAAAAAAGAAGATAAAACAAACTAGTTCACAACTGCACGTCTTCTGGTCTTCTTCATTGATAACAATCGCGGTTTGTTCGAAATTTATCTCTTCCAATTTCTACGACCAACTTTATTACTATATCTTCCCATTTCCTACATTCAGCGCATCGTTTTATTGCACTTGTTTGTTTGCAAATCGACGTAAACTTTCTGGAAGAATTCTTTGCGTTCAATGGACAGTCTTGTCGGTGCCAAATTGCATAACTTGGAATGTTTGGCGGTTACGAATAAGATAAATAAGAAAAATAAAAGACGGAGAAGCAGGAGAAGGAAGAGGAGAGGAAGGATGAGGTAAAAAATGAGATGGATGAGAAGAGAAAGAGAAGAAGAAGGACGATGAGAGGAGGAGGAGGAGGAGGAGGAGGATGACGTAAAAAGAAGAAGGAGGAAGAGAACAAGAATAGAGATGAGGAAAGAAGAAGAATGAGGTGGATAAAAAAGAGGAAGAGGTGAAGAAGGAGGAGGAGTAGGAGAAAAGGGATGAAGTAAAGAAGAGAAGGAGGATAATGAGATAAGGAGGAGCAGAAGAAGAATGAGGAAAGAAAAACAATGAGAAGGAGGATGAGAAATAGAAGGAGAAAAAGGAGGAGGAGGTGAAGGAGGAGAAGAAGCAAGAGTAAAAGGAGGTGGAGGAGGAGGAGGAGGAGAAGGAGGGGGAGAAGAAGCAAGAGTAAAAGAAGGAGGAGGAGGAGGAGAAGGAGAAGGAGGAAGGAGAAGGAGGAGAAGAAGGAGAAGGAGAAAAAGAAGGAGGAGGAGAAGAAGGAGAAGGAGAAGGAAGAGGAGAGGGTGGATAAGGTAAAAAAGGAGGTGGATGAGAAGAGAAAGAGAAGAAGAAGGACGATGAGAGGAGGAGGAGGAGGAGGAGGAGGATACGTAAAAGAAGGAGAAGGAGGAAGAGGAGAGGGGGAAGAGGAGGAGGAGGAGATGGAGAAGAAGAAGGATAAGAAGGAGAAGGAGAAAAAGAAGGAGGAGGAGATGGAGAAGGAGAAGGAGAAAGAGAAGGGGAATGAGGAGAAGAAGAAGAAGATAAAGAAGAAAAGTGAAGAAGAAGAAACGAATATAGGGAAGAAAAACCAAAAGTTGAATAAGAAAAAGATAAAAGAATAGAAGAATACATGCAATATTTTGTACGAAGGAGTAGGAATAGGGGTTGTGAAAAAAGAAGAGAAAGAAGAAGACAATGAATAAAGAGGGAAAGAAGATTAAGAAGTATACGCGCAATATTCTGTAGGAATCAGTTTCAGTTGAAAGATATTCACATATTTGTCAAGAAGAGTAGTTCTCCTGTTGTTGTCCTTCCCTGAGTCTTGTATGAATAAATAAGCGGTGACCTAGTTTTGGAGCATGTACTGCTTTTAGTATTTGAGGCGAGGAGAACTCTGTTTGCTGCATGTACTGCTTTTAGTATTTAAGGCGAGGAGGACTCCGGAATGTCTGTCTGTCTGTCTTCGATTCGATTAGTTGGCCATCCACAATGTTTATGAACGAGTCCTTCAATTTTTAATGGCATCCATCTTTAATCATACCTCTTCAGTCATCCTTCGAAAACGTAACGTAATTATAACAGTGCTTAGAGCACTATTAACCTACTGAGGAAAAGATGGGAGCGAGAGAATTGGTAACGAAGGTGCTGAACAGAGAAAAATGCAAAAATCACGAAGAGGCCTACATGATGTTGATGTTGCAATAGCAGCAGTGCAAAAATCTAAGAATGAAAGGAGAAACATGACCTCATTTCAATGAATAGAGAAAATGACAATAACCAGAAAACCCGAAATCAATTTGGTGGTTCGGAACCCACCTAAAACTGTAGGTCCAACTCATAAATCACCATCATTCAACTCATTACCTACGCACAGGTCTCAAACCAGGATGTGCGCTTCATTCTTCAAAAAAAATAGTTCATTATTTGTTCAAACCCAAGGTTGCAGTGCAAAAATCTAAGAATGAAAGGAGAAGCATGACTTCATTTCGATGAATAGAGAAAAAGACAATAACCAGCAAACCCGAAATCAATTTGGTTGTTCGGAACCCACCTAAAAATGTAAGTCCAACTCATCAATCACCATCATTCAACTCATTACCTGGTCTCAAAGCTATATGGGCTTCATCCTTTAAAAAAAAATTGCAACTACAAAGAACTAGATACTGAAACAGGACCCAGAAACAATGATGTAGGAAATGCAGGAATGGGCGATGTAGGAAATAAATAAAAAAGGATGAGACGAAAAGAGGTCAGGTGGAAATGGGCATAAGATTAAAAGTAAAAAATAGAAAGATATTCGTGAAAACTGAAGAAGAATAAACTACAAAAGCTATGGTAAAACAGTACAAGACTAATATAGAAAAAAGTTGGAGCAAGAAGCAACCATAATGATACATAAATCGCTGAGTCCCCATGTGAAAATCCAAACGTTGATTGGTTAAGAACACTTTATGAATGTAACGGCCAGTTGCACGAAAGAAAATTAAATTTGACCACCGTAAGATGACGTCATTTGACGGAGCCAGTGCAACGACTTCCCTATTGAGCTCCGTAAGATGACGTCATCTTACGGTGGTTGAATTTAATTTTCTTTTGTGTAATTGGCCGTAAGAGTTTCTGATGAAATATATTTTTTTTTGTAATTTAATATTACTGAAGGCTGAATCTTTAAAAAGCCTTAACACTTAAACAATTTGAGCAACACAACAAACAATTCAAACAGGTAGGCTACTTCTGAAAAATAATTAAATTTTTCTTGTTTACAACAGTGATGTACTAACAAACAATAGTATTCTCAAAAATAAGTTTTTTTTAGTAAATTTTGTATTTTGTAAAAATTAAAAGAAAAAACAATTGTAATATTTTTTTATGGAAGCAGCGATTGTATACACACAATAACCGGTTCAGGTAGAACATCCTTGAATGTGCTGTAGAAATCCGACAAATCAATCAACAATCTGACACGTAATAAAAATACCGCGATGGTGAGATGACCTCGCCATACTGGCTCAATGTTTGTTTCTCCAACACTGCAGTAAATGACTAAAGAATCCATTCATAACATCAACACAAAAACGAGATTAAACAAGAGAAACTTGGTTACTTCAACTTCAAACCGTAAAAAATCTATATAGCTAATAGAATTATTTCACACCTTGACAGCTTTTCCACAGTAACATAGTAGTCTGCAAAGAAGAGCCAGTTTAGTATAGGCAAAAATGTTCATAATTCTTCACAATAGTAAAAAAGTGTTGATTTGCCATACAGGTAACAAATTTTGTAACTTTCATTAATTAAAAACGCATTCTTAAAATAAAAATTAATCGAATTTATTTTATTTACTTTTATCGAGTTTTATTATACAGTAGTACCTACACCTGAATATGGGGAACTCATGCCTTAAAACTACGGCCCTGAAGAACTTCAGTTAATTGGGTAAAACACGAGGAATAGCTTAAACGATTCCTGAGCCCAAAACCTGTTCTGCTAAAATGCTTATTTTTGTTTCTTTCCATACATTACAACGAAATAAAAGACACCTGAGAACTTGCAACCACATCCTTCAAGTTTATCTTCAACAAACTTCACTCTGTGTCCCTCTTCTAGTTAACAGTCATTTCAATATATCGCTACAAAATATTTCAACCAATTACCGCTTAATATAAAATCATCTGTATGTTTAAATTTATTTTCCTACAACTGCTCATAAAGTAGTTCTTTACGTACTGAAAACTAATTGTAAAATACCTCTTTACTGCTCCGCAAGCGGTAAAGTACTTTACGCTCGCCAGCTGTTTTCTTTACGCTTCTGTTTTGATTTTGATGCCTTCTCATTGGCGGATCACGGAATCCGTGAAATTCACATAACCTCAACAATGGCGAACGCTAACCAAATCCGCGCATGGTCTGTGATGTTACAAACTACAAGCTTTTATTGTGTTGGAATCCAGAACTGCAGTTTTAGGAAAAATATTGTATGTAATTCGCGCGTGAAGCTTCTTTATCGCTCTCGCAAAATTACTGCGCTCCGCTATGCGTCGCGCAGTAAATGTTTTGACTCGAGCGATAAAGTCGCGCTTCACGCTCTTAATACATAAATAACTATTTTAAAACAACTTAAAATTTGTCTTTTTTCAATGCAGAATTTGAATTTTTGAGCCACTTATTGATGTGATAGCTCTTGTGGCTGTGATCGAGGGGAAATTTAATCTAAATGGTTTAAAATCAATTAAAGCCTAGTTTCAAAGTAATTAGTTATAATTTTCAAGGTGTAACTATTCATAACTTGAAGAATATTTGTAGACGCCATGGAGTGCGAGTTGATTATGTGGAGCGAGTTTGGACTCAGATAAAGTGTACTCTTATTTGTTAATTATATTATTTTATTTTTGTGTCACGAAGGTCATTGGCCATTGGCCATTGGCCTATTCATAACTTAAAGAACATTTGTAGACGCCATGGAGTGTGAGTTGATTGTGTGTAGCGAGTTTGGACTCAGATATAGTGTACTCTTATTTGTTAATTATATTACTTTAGTTTTGTGCCAAGAATACTGGAAAATGTGGCCAAAAGAATTCCTGCATTTAATTTTGAAAATTATTGTGATGTTTATGAAGGAATAAATTTCATTATAGGGAGATTTTCCTAAATCCAAGCTTTGATGCAATGGTGAAGCTTAGTGGAATAAAGGAAGATGAGATGCAATGCTTCCAGAGAAATGTCCCTGTATGTAATAATGGCGGTGTCAAGGCGAGTAATGACCAGAAATCGTTTCGGCAGACCGATGATCCATGAAAGAGCCGTCAAAGCGATAATATAGCAGGAGCAGCAGCCAACAGCGTTGAGTGTTGACTATATATACTATAACTATATATAGTTATAGAAATTATAACTATAACTATATACTGTAAGTGTTGACTATATAACTGCCTCCTGCGTCCTTGGCCCATTCGCCGCCTTTTACAAGTAACGGCGCAGTTTATAGTTACTAGTTGTTGTTCGTATACATACAGCGCTAGGTGCTTCAAAGCAGAATACAGAGTAATTGTACAAATTCTGACTCCTCTTGAAGGAATGAATTTCAGGGTGAAATCGAAATAATGTACAAATTTATTTGGAAGAACAAACAAAAAGTAGACGAATAGTAAAAGGATATAAACATAAAGTTAACAAAGAACATACGAAAAGAAATGGAACTACCTCTAACCATTAACAAAGTGGTAATAATCAAAACCACAAGAGAGGGATTGAGTAAGTATGAATGACTACAAAACTACTACTTTCCTAATAATATTCATTGCTGATGACGCCCAAAGTCTGAGACTTGTGCGTAGTAATGAGGTAAACCATGACAAAAAATATGCCAGACTAATCGGGAATTGATCCATGACCGCAAGGGTAGTAGACAAAACTCAATAATAAACTATCAATATTTTCTCAAACAAATCTGTTTTTAAACTGAGGAAATAAAAGACTACCCGGAGGGAAGTAGACCCTAATAGCTACTACCATCCAGTCCACTAATAAATCTATTAAAAAATGTTGACTAGTTCTTGAGAAATAAATTTCATACTCATGCTATAAATTTCATACTCATGCTATAAATTTCATACTCATGCTATAAATTTCATACTCATGCTATAAATTTCATGCTATACAAGATATAGAATCTACTCATTATCTAATCTCATCTACTTAGAATAGTCAACAATGGAATAATATGTACTTACTTTTTTGGAGATAAATCACAGAATATGTATTTTATTTGTAGTAGTGAAGGTGATATTGTGGAAGATATCCATAATGAATAATAAGACGAAGTTGTCACAGCCACATTTATTAAAAATATACTAGTTTCGGATGTTACTACATTAACAATCTCAAACAAAGTGGAGTTTGCTTGAGATTGATAATGGTGTAACATCCAAAATTAGTATCTCTATATTTTTAAACTGGAGTTTTATTTGAGATTGAAAATGGAGTAACATCCGAAACTAGTATCTCTATATTTTTAATAAATGTGGATGTGAAACTTCGTCTTATTATTCATTACAGAATATTTAGCCTAACTCAGAGCCATAGTATCAAAATTTGAGATTTTAAAGAAATTTCAAAAGATAAGTGGGATTTTCACTTTTTCTATCGATTTTCCACTTTATTGATAAAATGTTGTCAATAAATCTGTCCCGATTGTAATAAGCTAATAAAAAATGTCTTCACAGCCTTTGCTACAATTGGGAATCCAAAGGTATGTTTGAAGCATGTAATATAAACTAGTCTTTTTTGTCTCCTCTGAGAATAATTAGCCTACTCTTGTGAATAGCGATAATGTGTGTGAAAAGCTCTGAGATACAGTAACTTTTTAAAAAGTAGAAATGAGCCAAATTTCTGCCATCTGTTCCAAAAGTACAAAAATGTTCCTGTCCCAGAAAATGCTAGTAACTATGACGCTCATATGATGGAATCATTGGAAGGGTTCAACTTGAAATGTTCACCCCATCCTCTTCGCCAAACAAGGTTTATGTTAATTTTTATACTATACCTTCCACAACCCTAGCAAATAGCTCAATCGTTACAGAAACCTCATTATTCAAATACCGCTAACAAATTTTATAAATGGAACGAAAACCATCTTCCGAATGACGTAGCTACATCCTGTAAAGACCCGCAATCTGTCGAAACCAGTTTCTAGTTTAGAAAGAATTCGGTCGTTAAACAGGCATAATCAACGTCGTCGGCAAGACGGGCAGGCAATCCCCTGCTTGGAAACCACGTCAACTATCATTCAAAGTTTCACACATCCTTGATGTATTTCAAACAGGCTAGCTTAGCTACACCTAGCTGTTATCACCTAGCTGGCCAACTAAATAGAGATAGCCACGCTTTCTCCTTCACAATATTCTCAAGAGCCCAATCTCTCCACCAAGTTCACTTATTTTAATCAATCCATCTAGAATTTGATCTAACCATAAGCAACTTGCCCTTTGTGGACAGACAATTCTATTATTATAATCATGAATACAAGGTGAGGTGCATACTAGTAGAAATTCTTAGTAAAAAAATTTTTGGACACCAGAAATGTTTTACATTATTATTGGTTCACATTAAAATTGAAATGTTTCACCTTGTTATTCCTATTTTTTCATATAAATTTAAAATAAATTGTTACGCATCTTTATGCTCAGAAGATTAAAGTAAATAAAGGTTTAAATGCCTGCGTTTTAGTATCCAATAAGTTATTTGGATACCAAATTATTTGCGTTATTGGATACCAAAACGCAGGCATTTAAACCTTTATTTATATTAACTGGCATCCGGAGGCCGAAGAATTCAATATGAAGATTAAAGGTTAAAAGGCTTGTAGAGAGATAGGCATTTGAAGGGTAGTGATAGCCGTGAGCCGTAGCAGGTATCTTTAGTCAGATAGAGAGATAACCCACGAATTCCTGGACCCTCTTTGCAAGGGTAACCGATTGGATTGGCCAGCAAGAAAAGTATCTGTTCTCTGCTGCTAAATCACTTTCCGGTGGTTCGGAACCCACCTAGAACTATAGATCCAACTCATTACTCACACACAGGTCTCATACCTTGTGAGCTTCATCCTCAAAAAAAGTTCTATTAGGCCTATAATTGATAGAAACTCTAAGAAGATTTAATGTTCAGAAGGCTATAGGAATTTTATAATTCCTTAATAAATGAATGAAGAAAGCTCATTTTCAAATGAAAAGGGCGTTTTTATGAAATACAGTATCTTCAATTTTCAATACAAGTTATTTTCAGTTTGGTTTATTTTATCCGATTTCTTCGTTTCTCCAAAATATGTTTGATGGTTTATTTATTTGACATGAGTACATATGAGAGCACAAGAAGAATCCCATGCTTGCCCTCTTAACACAAAAATGTAACTATTATATGTGTAGAAAAAATATATAAACAAAAGTCATTATACATTAGAGAATGAAATTGGAAAAATATTGGGGGAAAATGCATTGGAAAAATAACAATAATTATAAGGTGATAATGATGATGATGATGATAAAGACGATGATCATGATCAGAGATAGAATATGATATATGAAGATGAAGATGGTGATTATCATTTATTCTTTATTAATTTTAGATTAATCTAGCAAATATTGATATTATGATATAAATATTGATTATACTCTCGTACTACGACACTATATTGATAGACGATTAATACACACTGAAAACTTCCAATAAATTTTAAAATGTACAATAGCAAATCACAAAACAGATCTCAATTTTAGTGATGCCATTCTGAAAGCCAGCAGCTGTTATTGAAAAGGGAAGCCAACAAGTGCAGATGAGAATGAAAGAAGATGGAGAATGCCTTATCAGAAGAAGCAGAAGCCCCTGTTGGGTGACTGACTATTGTTAACGAAATTAGAAAGCCCAAAGTGGATCTGCTATGTCACGAATGTCGCTGAAAGCAATGAGTAGAAAGAAGAGGGGACCAGATGGAGGAGAATGAGGAGTAAAGAAGAAAAAGGAAGAGGGAGAAAGAGGTTTAGGACAAGCGCTAATGAAATTACAGGCGGACAAGCAATGTATCAAGAAAGACACTTTGAAAGGCTGAACTTTGTTCAGGTTTAATTTATTGGCTTATTAAGCCTACTTGTTGGAATGAAAAGTGCACTGATTGAAAATGGCTACTGAATTCCTTATTTATCTATTTTTCCAAAACCCGGCAAGCAAATAATGTTAATTACCATAACGGATTGAAATAACCTTTTTATAGATCTTAGTCCTATGCAAAGTGATATAGGATTTTTAATTTACTCTATTGATGCGACTCAACACAAAAATATTACACCCTAAAACTTCAAAGAAAATATTGGACGGTACCAATATTCTAAGGGAGCTCTTAGATGCTATTCTTTGACGTTCGTTTGTACGCTAACCCACTACTATATATACCAAAAGAGAGCTAGAATATAGTAATAGTGTGTACCCGGCTTGAAAACGAAGCAAGAAAACACATTGTTTAGAAACCCCTTTAAATTGGAATTGTAAAATTACTAATAATATTTAAATTATTCAATTGAATGAGGTTTCAGAAATGAGAAAAATTGATTGAAACACAAAAATGAATATGGAATGATGCCTCTTCTCTATTATAGGTAGATGATGATGTAGAAAGATTATTCTCATATTTTAGCTACTTCAAGTCTGCAATTTTAACGTACTGACAATACAAAGGACGAAGCAACACTCAAAACTATTTGAATTGAAACAGGAAGGTTAGACGAATAAACTCATCAAGAGAATGAACAATTTTGATTGCGGTTTCCCGGATTCACCGACAGCTGAAGAGAAAGCTATTTTAAAAAATAGTTTGCAAGAGAGTGAGAGAGATAGAGAGAGAAGAGAAATCCTAGGTTTATTGCTCACGTTATAATCAGGTAAAAAAGGACAGAAAAAACTTTGCAAGAGCACAATTTAGATTGCAAGATACCAAGTGGTGAGACAAAACTATTTGAGTATACCATAATAATTTACTTAGCAAGAATAAACTACAGTTCGAAGTTACCAAAAAGACGGTGCCTGGAGAATCGCTGCAAATGAAACAGTTTACAGTAATATAGAGCCAATTATCAGCGTCATGAAGAAACAAAGAATTTCCCATTTCTTCCTTAAACTCAAGATGCCCGATAACAGAACCTTGAAACAATTAGTCATGAGGAATATTAATAGAAGAACCTAAGGATTTTATGTTTCGCAAACTTTGAAAGATCTTCAAGAAATTGGACTGAAATCAAAAATGCTCCAGATAAAGTAAAAATAAACAAAATTTTACAAACAAATAAGTTTAACATTGAAAGACCAGAAAGACAAAGGACAATGGAGGTTACAGATGAGATCAGAAAGCAACGATCTGATAGGATGAAGGAATATTATATTGGAGAAAGAAGTTGGAATAGCTAAGCTCAAAGCTGACGCGAAGAGACTGAAATATTGACTGAAGTGGTCCTATGTGGCCTTAAAATCATAAAAAAACTACAGTTCGAAAGTTCTCTTCAAAGTTGCAAACTTAGAATTAGCTTAGAAAGTTGCTTATTTGAAATTTAAGCAAATGTTAAGTTAAGCCAAATCATTTTTTGAACATGATAGAATAACATTAGATATAATAAATGATCCAAGCGCTGAGGCTAAATAAGCAGCTCTGCTGTTCCGTAAATTTTTTGAATATCATGATATCTAACCCAATTTAGATTTAAAGTTTTGGGTATCCTAATATTTTGAAATTACAATGGATTTATATTAGACTGCATTAATAATATAAATTTATACAAATCAGTACAGACTATAAAGAAAATGAGATTAGGAATACTTTTTTCAAAGATCTAGATCTGATTAAGATTTAAAAAAATACAATATGCTAAAATAAGAATAAAACTAAATAAGTAACAAATAAGCTGCAATAAAAATTTTACTGCAGAAAAAACAACAACAACAATAATAATAATAAGCGTATGGCTTTTAATGGGGGGGAGACCCTTACGGGTAGTTCCACCTCGCCGTTTGTGCCATGTTACGGGGAACATGGTGGACCAACAATTCAGGTGGGTTCCGAACCACCGGGTAAGTGATAATAAAGCGTGTAACATCAAGTCATTGAAGCACGGTCACCCATCCAAGCGTAGTCTTGAGCGGTCGTGACTGAACATTACGATCACTTGAACACCACGCTCACCGCATGACCAATCACCACCCATAATAAGCTAACCAAACAACAATAATAAGCTAACACATGACATTATGTAGAAATTTTCCGGACAAAACTTGTACTTTTTTGTAAATAAGCAGCTTAGCTAAACATGTATCAAATACCAGTAGGCCATACATGAATAGCCAAATCTGAAACCATATTCAATATTAATTTGAACCAAAATAACACTGAATGAAACTAAATTTATCTGCAACAGCTAGATAAACCTTGAAGCTATTCGAAAAACCATGTCTAGAATATTGAAAGGAACTCTCTGCTCTAAATATTGGAAGAAAGTGAGAAATAGAAGAATAATGGTGGCCTGTTGAAGGAGCCGTCGCAATATAAATGAGATGTACCGTCTGCGAAATGAAACTGTGGAAATGTGTTATGGTGGTGTGGGGAGGGCGATAATAGATGAGAAGAAGAGGTGGAGGAGGAGAGTTGTGGGAAGCTATTGAGGAATGGTGATTTTTCGGGGTGCTCACTGCAATGTTAATGGTTTACTACAAGGGCACATACATAAAGCAGGAAGTAGTGGGGGTTTCTGAACGATGGGTTGAACGAGAGCATTAATCACCGGGTGAGAGAAAACTAAAGATGGAAAACAAAGATGAAGAGGGAAAAGGAAGAGGAGGAAGAGAGACTGATGAGTAGGGTGGTTTGGTATGTTGGGTTGGGATTCTGTACGGGTGTACGGCTCAGGCAGGTCAATGACCTTCTCCTGGCCTTGACGTCACGTGCACTTTTGGCGCGCTGCTACAAAATATACTAGGCCATGATACAAACGGACACTGCTCCGTTGCTCTGACCTGATACGCAAAATTTAAAATGTTGCAATAATTGCAAATGTTAACAAACTGATAAAATCAATTAGTCATACAACACAACGACGCTGATACGATTCGGAATTGTTTGCATAATCATTTTACTAAAGAAAAGTAAATTGTGTAAACTATAATGGGAACTACTAATTTTGTTCAATACTTTATTCAAGGTTGAAAACAATATAAGCCTATTTGTTATTGTTAATGAATGAGACAAGATCTAATAACTTATTAAGCTTATACGAAAATAATGCGAAGCATTGCTATACTACAAGGAAAAATATACTATACTAGTTGGTTCAGGAAACAGCACTTTTTGTTAAACTAAATTTTTTTGATTACAATGTATTCTAATGACAATAGTGTGGTAAGAAATGGAAGTATGATCGTATTTTCATCATTTTTCCGTTTTAAATCGGTTGGATTGATTGCTAGCGATAGGGATAAGAGTAATGAGTATGTTATTTATAGTCTGTTTTAAAAACAATTTTATATTGAATACAATCATCACCATTGAATAGCATAGAGAGAATTTTGCCTATAATCCTTACTCCTGCTACAATACTACAATAGTAGTACAGTATTTTTTTTGTACAATACTACCTCTGATATATAATAGCTCGACTTTCTTGAATATGAAATATAACCATGTCATAATAACTAAATAATATTTAATTGATGAATGACTTTAACTATACACATTACAATAGATTTTTCCTACAACGCGCTATGACACAACAAAAAGGGTATCTACTATTTCACTGTTATTTTTTAATACTGGAATTTCTTCTGGATATTATAATAGATTTCAAATTTATATTTTTGATTTAGTAGATGATTCTACTCAATAATAATATTGAAGGGAAAAATTACATCATTTAACCAGTAAACCAGAATTTTGTATTCCATGGTTTGTTATTGTTATTAATAAGTACACTTCTTTTGGAACCGTTTGTTAGCTATTACATTTAGTATTATTTCACACCATGACGCGTAGGCTAAAATATCGTACATAATACATTTATTTCTACAAAAGTATAGTTCAAAATAATATTTACAACTGCATTAGAAACCTTGAACAAATTTAAGCTTTGTTATTCTACAGACTGGTGATGAAAAACGTTCATAACTTTCAAATGCCAAATTACAAGTGGAAGGATTAAAATATCCATAATATTGTAATAATTAAAATAAGCGTAAGGCTGTTATTGTTGGAGAGACCCTAACGGATAGTTCCATTTACATGGTTATGGTTGACATACATAAATTAATTACATAATGGATATTTACAAACATGGTGGGTTGGATTTCAAACTACTAAGATTGTGTTGAAGATCCAATGTCATAGTATGTATCAACGAAGCAACAGAGCATTCCTTTGTGTATCTTAGCCGATATACTACACCGTCCGTTATCTCTACAACTACACGCTACTATGCCGCGCTCCCATTTGACAGCTGATAAGCTATATAAACAGTACTCCCCTTATTATTACGTCAGAACGTCAACAATGGTGAATGTCAAATAATATGAATGTCAAAAAGTAAGGCAGCCATTCCACAACTACTACAGTATCAGAATCCATTCATTTATTGAGATAGTTCCATTGGCTTCCCCAGTTTAGCCTACTAAAAATCCAAAATAAACAAATTTTGGCCTAATAATTAAATTTTTATAATTGTATTTTTTCACTTCGTTGAGTAACAAAAGTGGCTATCAGTAGGGCCTACTGTAAAAAAATTATAATTATTTGTTGCAACATAATTGGTTCTAGTTTTTAAAGGAATATGATTCATAGTTCTTTGGAGAAGATGTAAAGCAGATCAACCTAAATTATATTTAATAATAAATTAAAATAGAAAACGGCAGTCGTTCTCGAACATCCATAAAAAGTGTTGAGTAATAGGTTAGGATGCTAAATAGGGCCAAATTTTGTCACCTTTAATTGAATTTTAAAAGATAGTGAATTTTAATACTTAAAATTTAGACGTTTTTCTAAAAGAAATCTTTCTTTAAAAAAAACTTATATCCATAAAAAACGTCCTCAACACGGTTATCTAAAACTGATCATTCGAATTTATACTTTGAATAATGTTGAATTTATTAGTAGTAAAACACTAACTGATATTTTTTAGGATAGAATAGATTACGTTCATTTGTTTTAAATGGTACATTCCACACAAATTGAGTAGCCAACATTCTGTAGATTAATACTATAATGAAGAATACAAGAATTACACATAACCTAATATTGAATTGAATGCAGTATGCAATGGTACAGTGATTATGTGCATCAAACTTACTGAAAATTCATCTACAGCACTTAACATCAAATATGATTTTCAACTGTCAACTGCAACCATGAGTTTAATTACCTGAAAAAGAAATTCATACATTAGCCAGATGTCTAAGTTTTAATTATTTATATAAAAAATATTTAGTTATCTATTAACTAATGTCATACAGAACATCATTATAACAATGTGCGTCGATAAACGAAATGGAAGAGATATGGATAGATCAAAATATGGACAGAAATAAGAGAAATGAAAAAAGTGGCCCCCATCCATCAGTAGTTGAAAATAATTCTCAACGAATCATGGACAGTTTCATTCCCTCAATACAGTAATATTTTTAAAACGAATTTGAATACTAGTACTGCTGGGGACTGACAACATGACCCCTGACGCCTGAACGGGAGAGGTGAAGAAAGGTGTAATGGCGTAATAGCTCCATTATGCCTTGCGCTAAATAGAGCACGAATCTGAGCCAGTGTAGTGGTATTTGGGTTATATACATCATTGCTGTTCATTTGTTTTAAAGGGTACATCCCCTTATATACATCACTGCTGTTCATTTGTTTTAAAGGGTACATCCCCTTATATACATCACTGCGAATAGTTAGTGAGCCAGTTGAGTCGCTCTCAAATGTGCTGTGTTCATCAATATTCACTGCGAATTCCTTTCAGGGGTCAAGTTTTCAGTCTCCAACAGTACCTTCTATTACCCATTTACTTTTCATTTGTTTAATACCACAAAATTGTTTTTACTACTATTTATGGCATTAATAAAATAATTTTTGTAATTTTCCAATAGAGATTTTTGATGATAGATTACTTCTTTTTCCATGACTTTTCATCCTTTCAATATTCTTATTACTGTACTTTAGTATCCTTTAATTTGCTACAAATTACTCTTCTACCATTCCTCACAACTACTCTCACCCCTTCACACACTCTCATTTTCGATTTTCTATCTCTTTCTCTCCCTTATACACAATGAGGGAGGTATACACCAAGGGAGGTATCGATATGTGTTTTTGCAGGATAATGTGCACACACCATTAGCATGCCGCGTGAGTATCGGATATCGGAGGCACACATCAGTGGTAGGTCCCGGTGGTGAGAAGGGTGTAGGGGGGGGGGGGGGAGTTCTGGGTCACGTTTTATCAGTGGCCCAACATAAAGTGTGGCACACACAAAAAGCGGGCAGGCAAGGTTCGAAGTCACAGTCACGTGACGCTTTCGGAAAATGGAAAATCGCTTTCCACGGAACCAGGCTGCGCGTGGATGATGGTATAGTGATGCGGGTGTGACCCAAACCCCGTACCCAGGCACGTCCCTTCCGTCCTAATGAGAGGCTATGTTGGCTATGTTGATTGCAAACACAGCTCGTGGGCCTAGCTCGTGTTGTTTGTACTGATTCCGCAATAAAGAAGTAGGCTACTACTCGCTGCATAGATTGGCCTCTTTTCTACATACAATATATTGCAGTATACGTATTGATCATTGATTTTCAAAAAAACCGCACCAAAACAGGTATAACATCATTGACGACGAAATAAATAAAGATATTGCTAAATTCAATCAAAAAACTAATTGTATTGATATTTATTGAACGATTGATATACCAGGCACTTGACACATTTAAAAATTAGAAAAAATAAATATATAAATCCTGAACCTCAATTATTAATTCCAGATTAAGATTAATTCCAGTATAGCTTGTAGAACACTTATTATTAATTAAAGGTTGGAAGTCTATTATTTTAGCAAATGCTATTAATCATTACGAGAGAATTGAAAGAACATGGAAATATCAACATAGTCCGCTTGACAGAAGGTTTCTTGGTCAGTGAAATCTGTAATAGCTCTGTTATTTAATTGGCAGGGACACATTTAAAAATAATATGGAAATCTCAATATTCCAAAATTATTAAACATAATTCTGCAGTGACTGACAAAACATGCATTTATCAATTTTATTGGTCGCATTATTTACAGATGGTTACAAGTCTTGAACTTTTATAACACTATTCTCAAATCCCAAATACAATCAAACATATTTCTATAGGGCTAGTAATAGTCAATACTTGGATCTATTAATTTTTGTGTCACATTACTATTTTTAGATGGATACAACTTTAATAACACTATTCTAAATAAATTGGAACAAAAATCTGCACGAATATGCAGACATCATTGAAAATAGCACAGAAAATGCAGCCAACCTCCCGATTTTTCGCGAAATAATTACAGTAGTCGTTAGACAAGTCTGAAATGAAGAACGACTCGTCACTCGAGATCCATTAGCAAGATTTTTGTCGACATTCATTTCGAATGGAAAGGATGAGAAAAATCGATTATGGCTCTCAAATCCTGCCAGGATGACACCCTTTCATACTCCTCCTGGTAGACTTGTAATCGCTTATAAAGAACTCTCCCAGCTACACACCCCTGGCAAGGGCGCGAAAATAATGAAAGCTGTCTCTCAGCGTTTGTTTCCAACGTGCATGCACTGTATTGTATCGTCAAGTAAGACCTTGATGCAAGTCTCGTCATGCAATGTAATCCCTAGGTAATACATTTTGTAACAAGAAAATTCGTTCGAGCAAAAAACTGGAGGACATTCTCAGAACATACTCAATAATAATTGAAATGTGATTGCATTTCACATCACGGGGATGTTCGTTAGGAAATTGATTTCCTAATGCTTTGATTCAACTTTTATTTGTTTGACTCAACTTTTACTCGTTTGATTCAACTACTATAGGCTACTTTAAATCTGAATGAGAATTATAGTCCACGACCAACGAAAAAATCTATCTGAGTTAATAGAACATGACAAATAAACAAACCAAAGGACAATATTAATTTTAACAGAAAAACACTATTTTCTGTTAGGATCAACTTTTACTAGAGCCATGACGCCATGGAACGTTTGTTTCGATTCATATAGGTTGTAATCTATATTATTTACGGCTATAAATCACAAATCATTGCCTGTTACCATGACTGAATCGGGTTCAATTAATGAGCTAAGCATTGTTGTTTTTGTATTATTATTTATCAGATTGGTTCTACCACGGTAATGATACAACAGTTACCTATAACTTATTTTATTTAGAAAATACCTTGTTTCAATCATTTGTTATAACTAATTATTATCTATTTTTTTTTTGCAGCTGTTTTTTGTTGTATCTATGAGTTTTAATTTTTATTGTTGGTAGATTAATTTCAATTTATTGTATCTAATGCAAGTTCATTTTTGTATAATTTTTAGGTAGGAATGTATAAATAAGAAAAGCAAACTCATAAATTGGATTTTTTAATATGTTGGGCTTGTTTTGCAGGAAAATTTATTTTATAGTATGTAGACTACATTAGTTTAGTAGTTTAAATAGTGTAGTTGACATTGTGTACTCTGCAAGCTGTTGTACTGTTTTTTTATGTGATTATTTCCTGTAATAAATTTCTATTTCTAGTCTTCTAGTGTCCGGGTGAGTTTACAACATTCATTGCAATTACAATTGCAAATGAAATTAGCTCAATTTCTACATATAAAAACAACATAAATAAGACAACATATATTTCCTCAGCACTTGTAAAAATCTTGAAAAGATTATCAAAACAGACCATGAACGTCTTATTTTTTCAGTAGTTTTCCACTTTGTACGTGTATTATTTTAAAAGCTTCACATTTTTTCTTGTAGTTTAGATTTTAACATTTGAATATTTTTATAACAGTACATTTGCATGACTGTATATGTATTAAAACAGGATAAAGAGACCCAGATAGGAACTTTTAAAATATTGTAATTTAAATAAAATCGAAATGTCCAGAGTGGCTACTGTACTTATAGTGACAGCACTGGATTGCTGGAGGAGGACGGAAAATAGCTTGAAGTGTTGAGCTAGAAAGAGAGCGAGCAATAATATGCAGTCGCTGTCAGACAGTCAGTGCCAGTGAGCCAGTGTATAACGGGCCAACTCCTGAGTACCGTTTCTGCATTCCCCAGACTGCCTTCCTGGCCGCGTTTAAAAGCCTCTGCTGATCCCACACTCAAGACGCTCGGTTGATTTAAAAACGAAAAAAGATTCATATATTTATTACAAATACAGTACTGTTTAGAATAGCGAAACTCTCGAATAGTTTGTTGATAACAAATCCCAGTGACGTTATCTCCTGTATGAACATCAAAATTCAAAAACCCCGGGATTCTGAACGTGATGCCCAAAAGAATGAAATTTGAAGCACGTAGGGTATCCTAAAAAAAAGGATATATCTAGTCAGGAAAAATTCTTAAAATGTTTTTTTTTTGGAACTTTGCAATCGCGTATGAGCTGATGAGATCCGTGGTGGCTTAAAATAAAAAAAGTTGTTTAAAGTACAAGGTGAAATTAGCTTATTCATTTTCACTCAGAATGCTGGAATAATAATTATTCCTAAGAAAATTAAAGAGAAAAAACACGACTGAAGAAATCCTAAATAATAAGACAGTTGTTAATAAACATATAAATAAAATAGCTAAACATGAGCACTTACCGGAAAACTTATAAATTATGATATAGAAACACAATAAGAGAATATTATAGCATTTTTAAAAACTTATGATTGAAGGTTAATTAATATGCACAACTTTTACATGCAACACACTCAAAAGAAAAATACCTACTGGAGTATCAATCAACCCTCCTAGGCCAGTTAAATTTCATCAAAATCTTATTTAGTGAAAATAAAATAAACAACATGTTTAGTTCATTTTCTTCAGTAGATTTCTCTACCTTTTTCTTGCTTTATATATTTTCATATGCTTTATAGTATAACATTTAAATAAATGTACATTTTCTGATCATGGGCAGCAGTATTCTATTGTTGGAACCTTGAAGGCTCAGTCGAAGACCCAATTTGCAATACAACACAGCCTCATAATTAGAGAGTTTGAGAAAAACTACGTTCAGGATAACGCTAATGCTAACCTGAACACTCTATGCATCTGCCTGTTCTCAATGCAAGACGCTGTAGAGCAAAGTGTGACAAGGAGTGGTCAGAATGGCTAAACATATTATCGTAACTTTGCCCAAACTCTATATTACATTGTAATGTTTATCGAGTTCTCTCAACCCAAAACCAAATTCGGAACCCACCTAAAACTGTAGGTCCAACTCATCAATCACCATCATCCAACTCATTACCCACGCACAGGTCTCAGACCTATGTGGGCTTCATCCTCAAAAAAAAAAAAAAATTTCGGTATTTCTGAAAAAGTCATTGGGGTCTAAACACCTGGAAAAGTTTTGGTGAAAGTCAGCAATGGAAAGTGTGTCTATGATTTGCATTTTGTTTGTTGAAAATTTGCTTTCACAACAATAATGATTTGGGTGCATCTTTTCCGTCAGTAGACTATCTATCATTAGCGATAATCTGTTGAGGATGATCGAGGCAGTTGATTACACACCTGGACTTGGTCTATACTCTATAATAAGCCTATAGCTCAGCTTTTTCTGAGTGTTACTGAATGGTGCGTGCCATAAGCCATGCTACAACAACTACAACTATCGATCTACCATCGGTACCTGACCCGAATAGTTCGGCCGCGGTTGCATTACCCAACTCCGACACTGGAAGGTCACCGACCACCCTGCAGTCAAGAATATTGCTGTTGAAAATATTTGGTCTACAGCCATAATACCATAATCATTAAAGGATTAACGATAATGGAATAAATTATGAATCAATTAACGAAAAATATTAATTGGAAGCATAACGTTATATCAGAACGGCCGGCTGCTCCTCTCTTTTGTGCAGGCATCCTATTCTCTCATATATATTACTTCTGACTGTTCAAGACTGTGTTTGGATGGGTGACCATGCTTCTATGACGTGATGTTGTAAACATTATTATCACTTACCCTGTGGTTCGGAATCCACCTAAAATTGTAGATTCTTAAAATTGTAAATTGAAAGTAATTTATCAATTTAATAGTACCTTTATCAATTTAACCTTTATTAGACGAAGTTACCGGGCTACTGTAAAACCTAGTGAGAATAGACGACTTGAGTGTCGGTCGTCGTCAATTAGAAATAATTTTTCATTCTTTTTACACAGATTTTTATTCAAAACTAGCTGGCCCAACGCGCGTTGCTGCGTTCTCATAAAAAATTCTTGATTTTATTATTTGCCACCTCCCACTGAGGTTACATTTCAAATTTCAACCTTCTAGGACTAGAAGGGAAGAAATTCGTCCTAGGGCTCTTCCAGCTGATCAGAGAGGCCTCCTTCGTTGTTTTCTTACTCAGTAAGACCTTACTCACCACCTCTCAATGAACATTTCAAATTTAAACCTCCTACGACTATTAGGGTAGAAGCTAGGTTTTTGATTTTATTATTCGCCACCTCCTACTGAGACAGATGTCATCAACCCGGCATAATTACATTTCCCAGTATATGGGTATGATCCCAGTCATATGTTTCCTACATACTGCAAGGCTCCGACTGCCGGTAGGCCGGTAGCCTACATGCAAAGTCTTTGCGTTCCAGACAGCGTAAATGACGCCGCTAAGGGACCTGCCGTATGATTAAAAACTGTTGACTTCTATCAGCTGTTCCTTTAAGCTGTTTGGCCGGCAAGTTCATTAGGTTAGGTCTGTAAAATGGATTAATTAATAATAATTATTAGCCCCCCTATTACAATTTATGGTCAGAAACCATCCCCAATATTCACACAACATATTCCCAAAGTTTCATGCCGATCTGTCAAGTAGTTTTGAAGTCTATAGGGAACATACATACACACATACATACATACAGACAGACATTCATTTTTATTTATATAGATAGATGTAAGTTATCTAAGGAATCAAATTTATCTAAATTGTAAATTTCTTTAATTTTTGTCTTTTTTCTATAATTAATTTTTCTTTTAATTTACTTGCTTTCCCCTGGTACCCAATCTCTTTTATTTTCTATTTATTTTGTTATTTCTCATTTTTCTCTATCTTTTTAACTTTCTATTTCTTACTTCTATTTTTTATTTTGTCTGTTTTGGTTTATTTCTCTTTGAGCTGCATTTTCTGGTAAATTTTTTATTGCATTTTGTATGTGCACGAATCATTAGGTTTAGTAGGACCATTATATTCATATTCATATTCATCTTTATCACATGTCATACATTGTAACTAGTACAATTTAAACATTTGTCATATAATTCATTTTTAAAAGAATACAAGTAATCACAAGAATAAATCAACTTGGAATTTCATACATGTAAGTCAAAAATTGAATTAAATTCAAGTAATCCTTCTCAGAAGGTATTCATGTACTTCATAAAAACTTTCATTAATCAGCCATTCTCTCAGATCCCTCTTGAAACGCACAAAACTTTCTATCTCTTTCAGCTCCACAGGAAGGGCATTGAATATTTTCTTGGCCATATAGCTTGGACTTGACTCATAAAATGTTGACCTATGAGCATCAAGTCTAGCATTTTCTCTCCCTCTTGTTCCATACATATGGATATCTCTACCCTTGATCCAGGTGTTTTTGGATTGAAATGCCATTATTTTTTTTGTAAATAAAATTGATTGCTTGACTGAACCAATGAACGGGTCACATCTAGCCTTGTTAGCCATGGAAGGTTTGGTTAGGCGCGCGGAGCACGCACTGTGTTTGGGGCGGTAGTGTTTTACAAAGTTATGTTCACTTGATTTATTTCGTTTTAAGGTTTTTAGAAAGTGCGAATACCTGATCAATGAACAAATAATAGAAGGGTTTCTAAAGTCGGGTAGGAGAATCAAGGATCGGACGAATTGTTAATTGTTAGTAATGCTCATAGAAGCGTAAAAACCCATCGGACGAAATGCTACTTTTTTCCAGGAATTTGGGTATCAGACGAATTAATACTCGGACGAACTACTAAAGAACCCTACCACTACAGGTGCTTGATTAACTGAACTGTAAGGGCCATTAAGTGCTTATGTGATTTACATAAAATGTAGCACAATTGAATAATAACACAGATATTGTCAATTTCTACTAGTTTTTAATATGCAAAACCAGGTTTCAATGCTCATGGCATCATCATCAGTTGCATCATCTCAACATGCAACTGATGATGATGCCATGAGCATTGAAACCTGGTTTTGCATATAAAAAACTAGTAGAAATTGACAATATCTGTGTTATTATTCAATCATGAAACAGTTCTACAATATCTCTGAAAGCAGTGTTAAATGTAGCGCAATCTGAATGAAGAGCTAGGAACCCTCAATCTGAAATTTTTGTGACTATAGGAATACGACACTCTCGTCACTGACTGGAAACTCCAAGACACCATATATATCACACTAATAATAATAATGATAATAAATAATTAATGATAATAATAATAATAATAGCAACTACAATAACAATAATGATAATAATAATAATAATCACCCAAATTATTGAAGCTGCTGAGGCCTCATTGGATGAATTATTGAGTCAACATCTGGCTTAATCTACTCCCTACTCCCATTAGCAGGGTTGAAACAAAAAGTAAACCAAAAATAGTGGAAACGGATTTCTTTAATAAAATTGGCAAAAGAGAGATGTGATAGAGAGAAGTGGTAAGTGGTCGGCAAACGGATATACAGAAGAAAGAGAAAGTAAGCTAACTGGAGCACATCATTGCCAGCGCGCCTTGCCATGCAACGCCACTAGCGTTTAGCTGCTGACAAAAGAACTGGACACGCTTTTCTGGTAACCGAAGAATTTCGTCGCTTATCAAAGGCAATCGAGCGGTTCTTTTTTTGAAAACGTGAAATATCACCGAACTAATGCTATAACTAAATCAATAGACAACTACAACATAGTAGTTCCTTCCGCTGTTTGAGTAGCATAGAAAATAGGGGTAGAAAAGGAAGATCAATTGCCACCTTAGTAGACAATTGATAAAATGAAATCTAGATGCTTGGAAATCAATTTTTTGGAAATAGTGGCGAGAAACGAATGTTTTCAAAGTGAAATATGAAATGCCCTAGATCTTATAATAGTGAAGTCAGTAGAGTGGCAATTTAACTACTACAATAATCGCATTTGATATAACACTATAGTGATAATAGATGTTTCCTTCATCAAAACAAGGGTTGCAACCAATAAAAGTAAACCTAAGCTTGTGGTATACTACACAGACTACAGAGAACTGTAAAGTTCTTCAGTTCTGTAAAATAACTGCGTAAACATGCGCAAAATTTTGGACTTCTACTTTCGTTCAAGGATTACACTTTTGTCTGTTTTGACTCACAAACAGCTTGTTAATTTTTAGTGATATTTTATAAATATGTTATATTAGATACCTATTAAACATGCTGTATTATTGTTATTGCCATCTCTTGCGTGGTCTACCAACGTCTCTCTTGCCTTCTGAATGGTAGTTAAAAACTTTGAGTGGAAACCTTTCTGCTGGCATTCTTTTGATGTGCTCCTTCCATTGATGCTAATATTTTGCAACTTTATCAGCATGCTATAGAGGTATAGACATTTAGCTCGGTTCAAATATCCTCATTTCTGAAATGATCTCTACGGACGCAACACTTAGTTCCACAAAGGAATCTCATCTCTACCGCCTGCACTCTACTCTCAAGTAGTTTTGTTGTCACCCACGATTTACTTCCATAAAGTAGATCAGAATCAGCCATTACAGAATTCCATAATTGCATCTTTCCTCGCTTTTCTGCCAATGGTTCTGCTGATATTTCTGCAAACCGATTAAAATGTTCCTATTTCTTTCTCTATTATTAAATTGTCAACAATTATAAAATAATCATGTCATCTAATGAAAAAAATGTTAATTTTGTTCAAGTTTCGTGTGCAATGTTACTCAATGAATACAGACTTAGCTTTTAATTATTTAGCCTATTTTACAACATTTGTAATGATGGTTAACACAAAGAAAATATGATATCATAGTGATGAATTAATATACTTTGACAGATTAGTAATTAGTACTGAAGTCATTTTATGATTCCACTACCTAAATATACGTTGCACTAATTCATTTTTACAATCAATTATTTACAATCAAAAAGCTGTTAACAATTGTCTGACAAAATCACTAATGGCGCCGTCAGTGCACGTCGGTACCATTATTTGATAAATTAGAAATTAGTTGCTATAAAAAATATCGTTAATTATAACGTTAAAAATATAAATTATAACTAAATAAATAAAAATATAAATTATAACGTATAAAAATATCATTAAAATATCGTTAATTATAACGATATTCTCCAGCCGCACGGATCGGATCGGCACTGATGATGACTCATCACAGTCAAACGCAAACAGAAGAAGAAAAAAAACAAATATTTCAATATTTTAAATTTTATATTATTCTGCTTGAGCTCCTGATCCTGAAAGAACTTGGTTTTTCTGTCATCAAAATTAACCACAAAAATCAAGAAAGATTCCAGTTCCAATGCTGGGAAGTTCCTTGGCGATTTATTAGTGAAGCATTACTTCCTATTTAAGGCTGTGCGCAGGGTTTTTGGTCATATTTTTTTTTCGAAGTTCATTGTATTGGATATTATTAAGGCATTGAAATGTTGAATATTGCTATGAGAAATTATTTTTTTCATCAAATATTTTATGGAGCTCAAAGTTGAAATTTTTCGGTTTTGGGGGGCAATTGAACTTACCTACGAGTTATTTTAAACATTTGATAATTTTTTTATAACTGAAAGACACCTTGGGGAAAAGAATGACACATTTTCTATTTCAATTTAACAATTGGTTTTTTCAAAATAATTTTTTTAAAAACTGAAATTTTTCGCATGTTTTAAAAAAATTATTTTGAGAAAACTATCTGTTTGATTAGAATGAAAAATATGTCATTTTATTCCTTAATGTGTCTTTCATTTGAAAAAAAATTATTAAAAGTTTAAAATAACTTGTAGGGGAGATCAATTGCCCCCCAAAACCGAAAAATTTCAACTTTGAACTCCCATATTCCATAAAATATTTGATGAAAAAATAATTTCTCATGGAAATAGTCAACATTTCAATACCTTAATAATATCCAATACAATAAATCAAAGAACTTTGAAAAAAATTATGTCCAAAAACCCTGCGCACAGCCTTAAGGATGAATAATTAACAATTTTATATGAAAATATGTTGAAAATAGGCGAGGAGAAATACGGTAATGATGGAAAGAATCACGGACTTCCATAAACATAAGAAGAGAAACAAAAAATAATTTTTTAAATATCATCACCCAGCAAACCAGCTATCTCTCTTCTTTGTGACTCACATCACCCATCCTCCCAACTCTACAGTCCAACCTACTCTGGATACTGGAGCTCATCACTCCGCTATTGTTGAAAGGTTTCTTCATGACCTGTGTGTGTAATTGCGCGACGGAAGCATCACGATCTGGACGAGATGGGTGGAGGGGGAAAAATACAAGCTGCCGGCCACGGGTGATGAAGAAGGGTGCATGAGAATAATGATGATGATGATGATGATGATGATGACTGTGATAGTTGGGTGAAGAGTGGAGGAGGGCTTCCTATCCTGTCCAAAGATCGTGACCTGCTTCAAGGATGCAAGAAAGTGAAAGCGCTCACTTACAATGATCATGTGTTTCCATGCCACCTTCTTTGTGTTCTCAGTTGTATGTATTACGCATGCGCGTTATCTTCAGTAAAGCACAGGTTGGTGAAAAATATGTCAGTTACCTTGTGCTATCAAAAACAATCAAGTTTTTTACAGTGTGCGACCATTTATGTAACCTAAATTATCTAAACATAAATATATAATCTCATTAATTTTATCAATAATATACTGTAATGACGAGCAGAAGATAGTGATGGATATTTTTTTTGTCAAGCGTATCAATGCTTTATTTGTACAAAGGTCTAATGTTATAAAATAAACAAATCAAAGTTCATTGTTCTCTATCTTCTCGCTCTTGCTCACTCTCAAGCATGAAATGTGAATCTAGATAACTCGATTTTTTTCTAGTTGTTCTGGAAGGTATGTGTAGTAACCAGAAGAGACATTAAACGATGGAACCAGAATTTTCCAGTAAAAACTGTTTTTATATAAATACAGACTCGCTTGCTGATAGTGATAAGCTGGCACTAAAGATAACATCAACATTATCGGTCTCTTCATTCTTTGTACAAGTGAATTGTAACTATAAACAGTACAGTGCATTTCGGCGATTAGTCTGAGGATTTCTGTGACTGTAATATGTAATAGTTGTGATAGATGATCAGTGATCAGGAGATCTGAATAAGACTGACTGACCTAGGACTAACTTAACCATAATAGTTGTAGGTTTAAATTTTAAATGTTCCTTCATTGAGAGGTGCCTAGTAAGAAAACAACGAAGGAGGCCTTTCTGATAAGCTGGAAGAGCCCTAGGACTAACTTCTTCCCTAACAGTCCTAGAAGATTGAAATTTGACGTGTAGCCACAGTGGGAGGTGGCGAATAATAAAATCAAGAACTTCTTTTGAGATTGCAGCAACGCGCACTAGTACAATATAAATATTTAATATTCAACAAATATTTAAAAAAATATATATTCAAGTAGCCTATTTATCTGGTAAAATATCGTGAATCAAATTAATTATAAGAATATTTCTATTAGTGTCTCTTATTGACAAACCACTAATATTAAAATTAATTGAATGGCTAATTGCATAATTTTAGTCCCATGTGTAGCACAAAATATTTTTTTAAATTGGAAAATTTGGAATGATAGAAATGATGGTCTATGGTTTGATTTTATTTCATTTTTTTCTCTGGCTTTTTGCTTGATACGAGAGGTTGTCTTGTAAGGGAAATATTTTTTTATTAGTTTTGCACTGTATTACTCCCACCAGCGAACAAGGTTTATCCTTCTGCTGGTTGGTGCCAAATATTTTAAAGGAAACATTTTTATTCTGTAATTACTCTAATAAATTAGGTGTATCAATTTGTTTGTTTTTTTTTTTTTAATTATGGCAATAAAGGAATTTGAATTGAAATCTTTCCTGGAATAGTTTTGTCTGTTTCGTGATTTTCGACTGTACATTTTCTTTCTAATTTATACTATCAGGAGTGAATTATTACAATTACAATGGATCAGACTGAATAGAAATCAAATATATCAGGCTATCAATCAGTTATAACATTGCATATCAGGGAAATATATAAAATCAAATGCAATAGCTCCAAGCACAAGATTAAAAGTACATCTATAAAGATCATGAATGTCAAGAAACACAACCGCCTATAAAAGTTGTAGAAGAAAACCAAACACAACGCAACCGGTTAGTACCCTCGGTAAGTTTCCATCACTTGCATTTTCCTATTAAGGGAAAAGTGGCCATATTTGTTCAATTGATAGTAGAAAAAACCAGGACACTGCCTCGAGAGTCTGCAGCTTGAGTAGAATATGTGCATTTGTAGCTACCACGTTCATGTAAAACCAGGAGCTGTCTGACAAAAAGATATCCATAGTTCACGTCCATAAAAGAGCAGGTTCATGATATAGGCCAACGCAAAGATTAGAGAGAATTCTTCATAATTTATATTGAAAATCCATTTTTTAAACTAATGTATGCTAATCTATATATATGAAAATGAATGTCTGTCTGTCTGTATGTATGTATGTATGTATGTATGTTCCCTATAGACTTCAAAACTACTTGACAGATCGGCATGAAACTTTGGGAATATGTTGTGTGAATATTGGGGATGGTTTCTGACCATGAATTTTAATAGGGGGGCTAATAATAATTATTAATCCATTTTACAGACCTAACCTACTGAACTTTCCAGCCAAACAGCTTAAAGGAACAGCTGATAGAAGTCAACAGTTTTTTATCATATGTCAGGCCCCCTAGCGGCGTTATTTACGCTGTCTGGAACGCAAAGACATGTAGGCTACCGTGAAGTCGGAGCCTTGCAGTATGTAGGAAATATATGACTGGGTATGATGAAATGTAATTATGCTAGGTTGATGACATCTGTTAACCAATGCAGCTAGAAATTTAAAATGTAGTCTCAGTAGGAGGTGGCGAATAATAAAATCAAAAACCTACCTACTACCCTAATAGTCGTAGGTATAAATTTAAATGTTCATTGAGAGGTGGTGAGTAAGGTATTACTGTGTAAGAAAACAACAAAGGAGGCCTCTCTGATCAGCTGGAAGAGCCCTAGGACTAACTTCTTCCCTAATAGTCCTAGAAGGTTGAAATTTGAAATGTAACTTCAGTGGGAGGTGGCAAATAATAAAATCAAGAATTATTTATGATAACGCAGCAACGCGCGTTGGGCCAGCTAGTGCATCTATAAAATATATACATTAATATATAACTGAAACTTCATTACGAAAAAATGATAATGTTCTTTGTTAAAAAATTACCGTAGTAAGGTAGAAATAATTCTTTTTTGGCCTTGTTCTTCTTGTTTGGCCACCTAACCAGCTTTTCATTTTTTGTGCGAATTCAAATTATTATTATTATTTTAGAGTTATACAATATAAGTTCATATTTCAAATTGACCACAATTGGTTCAAACAGACGACATCCAGCCAGTGATGAATAAATGCTAACTAATTACTATTTTTAGTACAAATCGCTTATGTTAGGTTGGCTTGTTGGGGCATCATCGAGATATTTGAATAAGTTTCTATTTTGATACCAACCAAGTCACAACATTTGTCTGCACCTCCCAACGGAGCTTTTCAATTATTCAGTTCTTGAGCCTCTGGGGGAGCTTAGTCGACTAGTTTCCATATACTGTAACTACAGAAATAGCGACACTTTACTAAAGCTAATAGGAACCTTGGTATTTAGTGTGGTTTGTTACCACTATTACTAGATCCTGGATATTTAATGCAGTAGAAGTAAATGCAGTACAACTTGCATACTGGGGGAATGACTATGTTGAGGGAATCAACGTGACATTTTCATTCTATACCTTCTGTTTCAGATGAAGCAATAAGAGCTCACTTCAGATAGTAGTGAATGCGAAAAAAATCGGCAACAAACAGTTAAGCCTACATTCATAAACTCACTGAAAAATAACAGTTTGTAAATAGTAATGAAGTGATGAAAAAATGTATTAATCCTTCAAGAAAGAGCAATGTTAAAGATGTGAATTTGCAGGGCCAAGTTTTAGGAGTTTAAAACGTTGTTATGAGTGTTAAGACAAAATGGAATTTTACATATCATACAGACAATACCATAAACCATAACACCACAGTTATACTGAACGAGGACAACCTAGACAGGAACACTAAGTTTTATGAATGGTATCTAGTGTAGTTTGAAAATTATGCAAATTCTTATTATCATACGGTGTGGACGGATGAGAAACGCTTTATATAAAATAGTTCAATACTGTTACAAATATGAAACAAGCAGTCATTTGCGCACTCGTTCTAAGTAGATCGTTTCCATTCTGACTTGTAATCTGAATCTTCATTCTCTTGCTTTTCACATGTCTTCGTCACTCTTATTCTTTAAATATGCATCTCTCTCACTCTTTTGAGAACATTCGAAGCTTCTCCTTGTTTCTAGGGACTTCATGATTGTTCTACTATATTCCATGGCCTTCTCAAAGCATCTAGAAGCCTAGTACTTGGAATTATGACAACTATGTACAGGAGCTCACGTGAACCAGTGAGTTCAGTCTTGCAAACTCAAGTGACAGATTCGTGTGAGAGACGATCTTGTGCCGTTGGAGTGAACAGCGCTCGATTCCTGTGTAAGTGCAGAGACAAGTGTTTACTATTTGTGCAGCTTACTAATAGTTTAAAGACGTTGTGTCAAGTGATATTATTTGGGACTGTCAAATAACGAATTGGACTGTGTTTTGGAAGTGTTTAGTTGCTCTTTTTATCATTTCTTTTTACATTATTGTACAGATTATTGGACTCTTGTTTCTTTTATTATTTATCGGCCTGTAATTAATTATTCATCAATTCTTGTACACAATTACTGAAAATAAGTATTAGTTTGTCATTTGTTGATCTGTTTTTCTTTATTAATTGAACTTGCAATTAGTGTGTGTAAATAGACTAATTTGCGTAAATAAAGTGCAAGTGTGAACTTTAGTGTTGCCAGCCTTATTTTAGCCATTAGAACCCGTAAGAATACATTGAGTTCAATACATAACGTACTTACAGAAGTTGAAAAGCTCTACCTCTGGTTTATGCAGTAAACCCATCAATCCATTACCGTGATCTGCACATCTGCATTGTAAACTACCGTCATGTAAAAAACTTGAAGTGATCTTGCAATTCAAAACTAACTTAGTTTCGACAAACGCGTTTTGAACTACATAGGCCTCCGGTTCATTATCTGCGATTAGGAATTTGGAAGACAACGCCAAACATGAAGATACATAGTTCGAAATACGTTCGCAACTCACCAAGTAGAGGTTTGATTTGCATTGCAAGATCACTTCAAGTCTTTTACATGACAATAGTTTCTATAGTAGATAATTTAAATATGAGACTAGCTGGAAGACCTAGGCCTACTTGGAGTTGTCAAATAAATGGCAAACAAACAAAACTATAAAAATTTGTCGCTATTGCCGGTTGACTCCAGCCACTGATGATATTCAAAATATCCCTCTTTCCACAAGATAACAGTGTAGAAAGAAAGCAATAAATATTGTGGAAAGGAAACAAGTTTCGCTTGAAAAGTGGGCTTGAGTCACAGAAAAAGACATTTTCTACTGAAGCACGCACACACACGGACACGGTTTCCTTTTTCCATCTGACAGAGAGAATAGTTAACTCAGAATGTCTCTCAGAGAGCAAGTAAAAGAGTGCGAGAGATTTTAGTGCTCTCTCCTATGGGTGGGCGCACCTTCAATGCCGGAATGTTCTGAAAGGCACTAATTAAAGGGAACAGGGAAATGCATTCACGACAGAAACGAGATAACCCGCAAAGGTCTGAGAAGACAAAGAGGTAAATGAATAAAGATAAAGAGGATGGAGAGGAAAAAGCAAGAGACTCTTGTTGCGGTGAGAATCAGCTGGAATGGCCCACACAAGCAAACCCATACTGAAAGGTTCACTTAAAACAGTACCTGTATCTATACCTAGACAGCATTAGTGAATAAAAAATCAACATTAGATGTATGAGCATTAAAGCTGTGCGCAGGGTTTCTACTCATATTATCTTTTACTGAGTTTCTTGGTTTGGATATTATTAAGATATTGAAATTTTATCTATTCCCATGAGAAATTAATTTTTTTCATAATTATTCTATGAGGATTTAAAATTGAAGTTTTTAGGTTTTGGGGGGCAATTAATCTCCCCTACAAGTTATTTAAAACTTTTTATATATTTTTCATAACTATAACATACATTGAAGAATAAAATGACATATTTTCATTTCGATCAAACAATTAGTTTTCTCCAAATAAATTTTTGAAAACCTGGAAAAATTTCAGTTTTTCAAAAAATTATTTTGAAAAAACATTGTTGAATTGAAATAAAAAATGTGTTATTCTTTTCCCCACGGTGTCTTTCAGTTATAAAAAAATGGACAATTTATTGTTTAAAATAATTCGTAGGTTAGTTCAATTGAACCAAATAACCGAAAAATTTCATCTTTGAACCCCCATATTTCACAAAATAATTGGTGAAAAAGAATTAATCTCATGGAAATAGATAACATTTCAATATCATAATAATATCAAATACAAGAAATTAAAAAAAAAAAAAAACATTTTGTCCAAAAACCCTGCGCACATCCTTAATATGAAAAAGATATCATCAATAATGATTCTCCTGGCATTTTAAAACACTGAAGATATAATCATTTGAATGTGGCTGACGCTTAATAGAATACAGTAATGCCATAATTGAACAATTATGAACTTATAGTTGAACTTATTACTACATCAAGTCATAAACCAAAGAGATGTGAAAGATGGAAGAACCCTAAAGGTGTATAAAGTTTGTATAGAGAAATAAATTATAAATTTCTATAAAGGTGAGTCAGAAAGAGGTGACTTGAGCATGTATTAAAAATCAAAATGAAATTAATGACATCCAAATTCCAAAACAATATGAGAAATCAAATACGAATAAAGAAATGCAAATCCGATGAGTTACTATTCAGGAATCCAACAATCCAGCATTACTAACATCAACTACAAGTCAATAAAGTACAAACATCAAGCTTATTAATGCTTATAAAAAGTGAATTGGAATACCGAATTTGAAAAATAAACAACAATCAATCACATTGTCACATAATCTTAGCCACAAGAAATCACATCGCCGAAATCACAAGAATCAGTAATAATAATAATAAGCGTATGGCTTTTAATGGTGGGGAGACCCTTACGGGTAGTTCCACCTCGCCGTTTGAGCCATGTTACGGGGAACATGGTGGACCTACTATTTTAGGTGGGTTCCGAACCACCGGGTAAGTGATAATAAAGCTTGTAACATCAAGTCATTGAAACACGGTCACCCATCCAAGCGCAGTCTTGAGCGGTCGTAATAATATTACTAAATTATAATATAGCATAACATTTAGAAAAATGAATGAACAATATATTAATACTTTCTATATAAAATTATTGATCAAATTCAGATAATCTTCATATTTAAGGCAGAGTTGAGACTTTTGAACGTCCCTCCTTCTTTTTAACCATAATAGTAATTTTATTTTTATATTGTATCTACATCAACTGGAAGAAAGGGCCGGCTGCGCCCTAACTTCGCCCTCCAAGGGAAAATTAATGCAGCCATTCTATTCACAACATTTATATATCGTGTGATATTTAGATAATAGATGTGTATTTATTTATTTGTCTATTACAAAACGTCATTAACAGGTTGACTGCTTTGAGACATAGAATTAGGTATCATAAGGGCGATTGCGGCAAAGATACAACAGACACAGCCCACTACTGCTTTCTTTAAAAATTTTCAATTAAAAAATCCAAATTTTAGGTTACGGCCAAGTTCAACTAGAAATTTAACTTTAAATTACAATTCCTGATTCTTTCCAAAACATGAATATTAATTTAAATGTTCACTTTAAAAACGAAGCACTAAAACTGTCTAATAGTCCAAAGAAGTGAATATTATTTTGAATTTTATTTGAAAAGTCATAGAAGTCATTTCAGTTTAAATTAATATCTATTCTCAGGATGTCAATCTCAGTACTGACCTATCAGCCTAACGTGAAATAAAAATCTACTAGAACAGGGAACCCATCAATTTTAATTGAATTTCCGCCAGACATTAAAATAACAAGCTCAGGTATTATTTTAGGAGCCCACTCTGATCCAAAATACAGGCCCTACGGCCACTGGAACGATATGAAGCCTTCTTTTTCCAGTGAGCAAAAAGGGATACCAGACAAGTTGAGAGAGCCGAAGCTGAAATAATAATGCAAGTGGAAGAGAAGAGTTCTTCAAGGGCTGTGAGGGGGAAAAGCAGTGGGGGGGGGGGGAGACTGAAGACGAACTTCACTGAAAGAGTGCACGTGCACTTGCCTAGCAAAGTGTCATTGACCCCGACACTAGTGAGTGTGTGTGTCTCTGTGTGAATTTGGTTGTGGTGCATGAGAGTGGCCCCCAGAAAATGTCCGTTAAGCCCCCCTGGGGAGACGTCGAGGGGGAGGGACAGGGTGGTACACCACCAACATAAAACCCTGATATACACCGAACTGAAAGAATGCACCAGACATACAGGCAATACTACATCTATCTGTCCCTTATCTACAACGTTCTCTACTCTGGCTACCTACTTTAAATCCCTCTATTACACTTCCAAGATGTTTCTTTTGCTAAAATCCGCCCTGACATGGCAGAGTTTACTTATAGTAAATTCTGAAATACCTGTCTCGAATACTGTTTTAATACTGATGAGTGCTACATGAACTCTAAGTTGCTTCAAGTATCAAATATAGGCTACTTCTATCATAGACCAACCATCAGACTTGATTTCCTTATTCTGTGCTTATATTTGCTAGGAATTCTATTCTTCTGATATGCGGATAGTAGTGAAAGAGGTGAAGCAAGTAAGATGTATAGAATATGTATGAAGATGTATAGATGTAGAGTATGTATAAAGATGTATAGGGTAAAATATAGGCCTAATATAACAATATGTCAAGTCTAATCTGTCTAATGCAAGAGAAAGAACATGGAAAAATCCAGGTAGTAGAAAAGGGTTAATGTATAGATTGTGCTGGAAATGAACATTCATTTATAGAGAGTAATAAGCGAGGGAACAAACTGTGAAAAACATATCATTTCAAGCCAGCCTGCATCAAAGTGGGATCGCAGATTCCAATCAAATAACATCCGATGTAAGTGAGAAGGAAGGCAAGCTCATGATTTGTATTATAATTTTAAAAGCATGTATTGTATATGTGTTATCAATAAATCATTATTGTAGTGTATTCTATAAGTGAGAGGTTTTCGCTAAAACCAGCAGGTGGGCCTGATAAACCATTGACATGCGAGAAGCGACTAATATGCATATATGTATTATAAAACGTCACTTTCATGCAACGTTTTGTCTGCATACTGAATTGAATTTTTGTCAGATCACTCCTCAATTATTATGCCATCAAGATTATTATGCGAATGTTTTCTTTCTATTTCGGAGGATGAAGCCCACATCTCAGACAAAGTCTGAGACCTGTGCGTGGGTAATGAATTGGATGATGGTGATTGATGAGTAGGACCTACAGTTTTAGGAGGGTTCCGAACCACCAGAAAGTGATTTTACAGCAGAGAACAGTCTTTTGCTGGCCAATCCAATCGGTCACCGTTACAAAGACGGCCGAGGAGTTTCGTAGCTTATCTCTGATTGAACAGATACCTGCTACGGCACTCGGCTATCACTTCCCTAATCTAGAATGTAGATTTGTCCTGAAGACTGATAGTGATCTAACATAACCTTTAAAACTTGAAATCATATTTAGAATAAACCTACATTCGTTATTTGCATTGATCTAAATAGTATCGGGAAGTCATTATTTAAAAAACTCAATTCAGCATTTGTTGGACAAAAGAAAATGCGGAAGTGTGAAAGCATAAGCAAAGAAGCATGACTGAGCATGCAATAGCTGTGTCAAAAGAATAAGCATAACCAAAAGAATTTCTCAAATACTTAACTGTTAATTCTTTATTCTCCAATGCATTTCAGCATTTTTTAATGAAAATTAGAGGGTATTACCAATGAATACAGATATTATCTGTTACAGATATAGATACAGATAGTATCTGTATTCATTGGTATTACAAAGATTATGCCTCCATTTACATTTCACATGCACTCATGTAAATTTAGATTTAAATTTAGTCATTTGTGGATGAATACTTTTCTCAAGTTAATAAACTTTTTGAAGATTTCCAATACTGTTTATCTTGCTACTCTTGCTAGAAGCGCAACTTATTTTTATAGGTTAAACTAGCTAAGTTTCAATTACGGTACATTTTTAGATGCACTTCTCCTCAACTCTCAACATGAACTACTCCCATTTTAGAGGAGTTATTGGTAGCCTACATTATACATGCTATAGAAAATGAATCATTATTGAAGAACTTCGTACAAAACAATAAATAAATTAATTTATTTAGACCTGTTAAAAATGAAATGCTAATTGCCACCATGATTGTGAAATACCCAGTACTGTACCTAGTCTCAATGATAATTGAAAGTTAATTAAATTGCTTCTACGCAACTAGCGGTACTATTAATTTGATATGCTAGATGCTAGTCCACTAGTACAGTAGTTTAATGGAGACATCAATTAAACAAATTACACCACCTAACTTAATGATGTCCAATACATATTGCAAAGGGAAACTACACTGAACAATCGCTTCAACACTATGCATTTACACCAACGCTACGCATGACTGTCAATCATAGTCAGCATGAATAGAGAGCATCAATGTCTAGGATGAGTCAGTCAAGGATATGTTGAGCGTCATACTTGAATTATACTGAAGTTTGACCTATATACCAAAACTCTGACTGAAATTACTATTAACTTAGGGCTAGTATTCATGTCGAAAGTGGTAAGGCCATTCATCATAAAAAATTAGTAAACTGTAACAAAGAATGACTGCTAAATTAAAATTTTCATTAAATATAGCAAATTTAAAAATTCACCAGAATGGGAGAAGGAAATGGAGGACATTGTAAAAAAATATTCTGAATTTTAAGATTGAGAGTATAAATCATATCATTTTTTTATACAGGATTACCTAGTGTAATTTTATAATTTAATATTTACTAATTTAACACAGTGATTCATAACATAAAAAAGTCATGTTCTACCATCATGTAATTTATAAAAGTATGAATTATTTTAATAACTGGCTTATCCAGTCTTTCAAAAAGACATTTCATGCTGACTAACAATCCAAGTTTGACTTGAGAATTTTCAAAGCGTTTCAAATTCTTATCTAAATAACGAGGCGAAATAGAAAAAAATAACAGCATTTGAAAATATATGATAATTTGAATAGTATTTTCATAAATATAATTTAAATGAATAAATAACTACCTCAAGAGAATTTCGACATTCATGCCAAATTCATTAATATTGTAGGCTTTTTCCTGCAGAATCAATCAGAGGCGCCGGATTTAGGAGTTCAAAAGAGGTGCTTTGACAGTAATAGAGTGTTTGAGGGGTATGGACAATGGCCTATTTCCAATTAAAGGGTGTTGACCATGATGAGTAATAAGACGAAGTTTTCACAACCACATTTATTAAAAATAGTGAGATACTAGTTTCGGTTATTACACCATTATCAATCTCAAACAAACTCCAAATTAATAGGTAATCAGTTTGTAGCGAATGTTTGTAGCGAATCAGTTTGTAGCGAATTATGTACATCTTCCACAATATCACTTTCACCAATACAAAGAAAGTTGACCATGGTCGCCCAGAGGGATGCCGAAAGGGGCAAGTTGCCCAGGTCAACTAAGTCAAGGAATCATGTGGGAAGGGAGGCAAGCATCTGGGGACTTAAAAACAAAACGAATTCAGTGGCCACAAATTATAGTTCCATTTGAAAGGGCCTAAAGAAACATAATTTTTTTTCAAGTACATTTTTCCATACCGGTACCTTGTTTCTGAAACCAGCTGCTAAAAATCAATTGCCGAACTTTTGGTAGCTGAGCTTTTTATGTAACACTGGTTAGTGACTTATCAATGCACAGCCGTTGAAATCTGTTAACTAGAAACAGCTACTTTCTTTCCAAATAATGATGAAAGCCATACTAATTTCACCCACGTACGCAACACATTACTGTTTTCCATCAGCTTGCGACATTGGGCATGTGCGCATGTGTCGATTTATGTGTCAGGTTTCAGAAAGTGGAAGTCTGAAAGAGAGGTAAGAGAAAGAGTGACAAAGAAAAATAGATAGAGAAAGCAAGAGAGTGAAACTGGTATGAGAATCCTGAGGATAGACTCTCTTGTACAACGCAGCAGAAATGCTGGATAAGGTGGTGCTAGGAATGAGACTGGGCCTCCTCAATACTTGGCCATGGGTCAAGGCAGACTTCCCAAGACAAGAGAGTGAGTGAGAGAGTGATAGTGTGAGCGCACTGAGATTTATGTGACTGGCAGAAGGTGCCGGGTTCGAGACTCCTACGAAACACGACTCTTTTGTTTGCATCCCTAGTTGTGTTACTTGCTTATGGAGCATTTATTAAATGACCACTTTCATGGTAAAAAATAATCCCAATTTTGGTATTGACCATATAATATCACATATTATAATGTGTAATTCAATGTTTATTTTATTAAATAACTACCAAGTTTAATGTTTCTAATTTTATTACTTTGATCAGTTTTATTGATCATATAAAAAGAACCATGCTCCAAATGTTCTGCAATACGTATGAATAGATTTTTTGATATGGTACCATCTTCATCCCACAAACAAATTAAAAAAAACTGAGAAAAAACACTTTGAATTGGGATTAAACAAGTGTTTTATCTTAGTTTATAATAAACTGTATAATTCAATAGTGTATTCAGCCTGTATACATCGATTTGTATGAAAACTGTTCACAATATCTCAAGTTTATTAATTTGGATACATGAATCAATTTTTAATTGCACTTTCAAGGAAACCATACTGTTCACAATATCTTTAGATTATTAATTCGGATAAATAAAGGAATTAACTCAATTTTTAATTGCACTTTCAAGGAAACCATACACAAATACAATAATTATTTCGTGGAACAAAATCAAGAGCTTATTTTGAATTTTATTTCATTTTAAAAATTGTTTACAGTGTCGAATATATAATATAGTTCACGATGTTTAGTTACATATAGTTTTATTTACACTAGAACAAACCATATAAAAGCATAGAACGTTAATTTATGGAGCAATCAATAACAATATAAATAAATGTTTTTATAATTAAAAAGTAAAAAATTAATAAAAATCACAACAAATCAATAGTAACAGTACCTCTCTACTGTTTAAACAGCCCATCATTTCATTGGGAAATATTGGAAATAAAATGCATTATTAAACAAAATTACTAGCTGTATTATTATTTATAGATGTTTATTAAACGTGATAGAGTGCCTTATTTTATATGAAACTGATGCCTATCAAGAACGTTTTTGAAGATAAATAGGAAATGGGAGCTCGTCAAGTTTCCAATTCAATCCCAATTTCAATCGGAGCTAAAAATATAGAAAAATAAAGAAAAAATCCAAACATTTTGTTTTGTTGGTTCGGCTTAATCTAAATAAAATTTATCTTTTTCCATAACAAGTTACTAAGCAACATAATGCAGAACCTACTCCACTATGGCATACCAAGTTCGAGAACAAGTCAAGCTTATTTTAATGTAAATATTGCACAAATTAGAAAAAATTCACTTCAAAAACTTTCTTATAATATAAAGAAATGAAAAAAATAAGTATCGATTTGGCAAAAAAAGTCCGCCCGAACAGGGACTTGAACCCTGGACCCTTAGGTTAAAAGCCTAATGCTCTACCGACTGAGCTATCCGGGCTTCGTACTGGAAACGTATTGAAAACTGCACTAGAAACTACGCTAGATTTCAACTACTTTTAGCGCGCAATTTCTATTCTTTGAAGAATATTTTCAAAGAATATAGAATACGTTGTGGAAGGGAATATTTTACTTTTAAAATACTGTAAGATAATTTTTGCTTGGATGTAGGCTATACAATTAATCTTTAGCTATATTAATATACAGTAGTTGCTAGTTGCAATACATTGTCAAACCCCAATTTTAACGTGTAAAAAATTATCTAAATGTATTTTAGTGGATTCTATTTACAATGATTGTGATAATTACTGAATTGACCTCTTTTCATTAAACTTGTATTTTTATCTATAATACTTTGAACTTCCCAATTTTTGACTTGAACCTTCAATTGGTTAATCTATGATTTCATGTATAGTACCAAAGTGTATCAAACTTTTTATATATTTTAAGGAAAATGACAAAATACACATGTTTTTTAAAGTGTTACAGTTCAACGATTTATAATACTTATTATTATTTCTTCTTATTAAATACACATAAGTATTAGTGTGTCTGCACAGTATAACGCAATGTTAAAAAATTCGAAAACTGTAGTAGGTATGAGAAATTATTTTATGTAAAAAAGTATAATTTACAAAAACGCAATAAAAAATTATACAAAAAAAAATCAACAATATAGTTTACGTTCTAGTGACATAGTTAAAAAATTGTTCACTCACATATTCATCATAATAGAATTTACAGTCTAATGTATTAAACTAATATCAAGATGTTCATAGCTACATCAGTGCTTAATTTCTAAAATTTTAGGTGTGGGTACACTCATTTATTCTTATAAACCACCCTCTCTATTTTCTACTAAGGCCTGGTTAAACATTCCTTCACCCCCTTGCCCAACCAAGTTGAAATCTTGGTGCCTACTCTAAATTTCCTATAAACCTGTTTCGATTTGCACCAACCATTTTGTATGAAGCTTACATCAACCAAAATTCTTTTTTTAATGCATGGTGAAATGAAAACAAATAGTGCCTTTTTTACATTTTTATTTATATACAGTACACAGATCTCGCTTCGCCCTACGTTACAGTACTTTATTATTATTTGCAATATTTAGCATGATTATAAGAATAAATAGCGAGATGAGACACCTTCTGAATCAGATTGGCGCAAACTGTGCATTCCCTTGCGTTCCGGCTCTCTTGGGAGGTGAGGGAACGCCATTCCCTTGCGTTCCCACTGAAATTAACCCCTGAGCTACATAATCTTGGTATCACAGTCTTATAACATCGAGTAATTTAGGACTTGAATCGCCCTTGATTTGTTACACATTAACATTTGTAAATTCGCCTGAATCTCTGAATGAGTGTAAAAATGACGTGATTGAAAAAAGAATAATGTAAGTTAATAATGTAATAATGATGTGTAAGTTAATAATGTTCATATTTGACTTCAGAATGTATAATGTATTATACATAATGCATCAAACATTAGCATAAAAAATGCCTCTTGGCTTATACTTGTATTTTTTCATGAAAAAATTTTTAAGCTGAAAAGCATGTTGCTTCGTTTTTAATCGACTGTATTAATAATGCCTAGATATGAATCAATAAATTAGTGAAAATTTGTAAAGAAAGCAGTAGTGGGCTGTGCTTGTTGTACATTTGCTTGGTTGTGCTTTTGTAATTATTGAATTGAATATTGAATTATGACGTGCTTTTTTTGAAAGTTATTCATTCCTTAATATTAGTTCTGCAATACATTACAAGTAATTTTCACACATGATTTTCCATTACAATTAATGATAACAATACAATTTTCCTTCAATTGAGAAAGCTGGGCTCAAACAGTATCCTCTCTTCATTGACTACAAATAATGACTTTGATAGCACTAAAGGTTTTTAAAGAATTTCCATTGATGTAAACGGGAGTTTTGCAGTCTAAATCATCTTTACTTATTATTTGACTTGTGTTTACCACTTGAAATTATGCCGCAAGTATAAAAGATGTAAAACATTATCAAAGCAATCATGTGCCATGATTTGATAGAAAATGTCAACAATGTGAAATTTTATAATGAAAACTGGTCAAAAAATGTGTAATATGTGATTCACTTTATTATTCTTTTGTGATGTAATTGTAATGTGTAACTCAATGCAAACATTTAATATCATAAATTTATTGGATGTTTGCTTGTGACTAACACATATTGACTATGATTCTAAGTATATGATTGTTTATTACCATGACTAGACTATTGATTGTTTCTTGATGTTTGTACCTATTTGTTTCTATATGTACAGTAAGTTACATACATAGTTGTATCTTGCCAGACGCTGAATAGATTCAATATAATAAATATAGATAGAATATCATAAATATAATCCAATATCCATTGAATTTCTCATCTCATCTTTGTTATTTTATAAATCAATTGAATAACACAATGCGAATTAACACATCAAACTATCAAAAAACTCTCATTTTTATTCTCTACGTCCCAGGTAACTTACAGCAAACATGAAATATTATAGAATACAATCCATCGAATATTTTTCACATCATATTGCGAATAAATTGTGTAATCCAATAGGAATTAACTAATCAACCCCTGATATTCTCTGAGTCACAGGCAACGAACCCATAAGACCAATAGAAGGGGCGTATACACTAGCGTAGCATACAGGAGGTGAAGCCGTCTGCCATCCATGTAGTGGATAGAAAGACGAAATCGTGTTTTCAAGAGCAGAAAATTTCAATGCGCGCTCTCCAAATAAACTGCAGTTTAACACACTTAGGATTAAGATATAACTTTCAAACTTGGCATGAGTATAGACAATTAGTTTCTGAAGATAACAGTGGCATTATAAAAGTTAATAGTTACCTCTATAAATTTTAATTAGTTGTTTAAAGTTATAATTTTTGTCCGAGTTTCAAACATGACATAAAAAAGTGAGTCGGCTACCAAAATTTTTATCTTTTGGGTAGAGATGTGATCAAAGCGAGAAAGTTGTACAGAAATAACTGAATTTTTTTTTCATGATTTTTATTTTAAAATACGACCTATACTTTGGATACAATGTTAGGTTGAAGTGCGATCGGGATGGCGCGCTGTCGTCAGCCGGCTTGTGCATCCAGAACCACAAAGCCAATTCATCACTTATTTCTTGTGTTTGATTCAATACTTCCTTGAAGGTTTATTATTGTAATGTAATAATATTATAGTTAGATTGTTTTTAGGAAATTATTGATTAAATTAGTCTAACCTTCAATTCTTTCCATTATGAACGCAAATGAACAAGATCCAAATAGGAAAATGTTTATTAGAACAATTTTTTATTTCATTTTATTAATCATATGTTGAGCATTATATCCTGTACAATATAAACATGAGCCAATATTCTTAAAATATAAAGTCATCTCCATTAAAATACATAATACATACAATATAACTCAGTTTTAATATGAGTTATTATAGAAATAAATGTCACAACTTTTTTAATTTCTCTACTATGCTGTTACACAATGAAATTATAAAATGAAAATTCATCTTTAAAGTCATGTAACTAAATTGAATCGTATAAATCAATGACTACAAAACGTTGAACGTTTACTTACTTTGTCTAATGGGGAAATAGCCTATTGTGAAGACCCTACTTTCGCTATCCAGAATGATATAACTTCTATATGGGCGCCAACCAGATCAACTTTGGGTTGATAAAAAAAAAGTATTCTTCAAGCACTCGTGAAGACACTGAGTATTGTGCTATGTGTTAGAGAAAGAGACTATTCTATTTATAGAAATTATGAGTGAGAATGTCAAACAACATTAAGATTATTAATTATTATTGTTGTGACTAGACAGGGATAACAAAAGACAATAATTGTGATAGTGTTTTTGTGATGTCTTTTATGATCGCTGTGACTAGATTTGCAAAGTAAATACATTATCCTGTTCAATTCAGCTTTTTGTTTTCTCTTTCTCCTACTGTTCTATTTCATGTTAAGTAAAAGGATGTGGCAGTCAAATGACAGATATTAATGATATAATGACGGATATAATATAGGAAGGTATGTGAAAAAATGTCTCTCCATTAGAAAATTAACTATTTTTCGAGTAAAGTTTGAGTAATCCTTGTTAACAAAATTCATCACAGAATGCCTCTACTCACAATTAAAATTTCAGAATTAGATCAACTGAGAAATGACATTTCTATAATTATTTATCCGTCTCAAGAATGAGCAATTCATATTATTAAGAAACAGGCTGGCGATGTAATGCGTGCCGTACTGGTAATAGCAAAAACCGGCTCATCAAGCGCTCGCCACTTGGGGAGTCATCCCTGCGCCGCCATATTTGTAGTGGACGAGCGCCTAACAAGTGGCTTCACCTCGGCGACAAGAAGCCCCTTCTATTGGTCTTATGTGTTCACTGGTCACAGGCGTCTACCACAAAAAAATTATTTGGAGGTTAAAAAATATGCCACCAATATGCTACGCTAGTGAATGGAAAAGTTTAAAAAAGGTACATGGCCCACACATTTCATGAAATTCAGAATTTCAACAACATTCTCTTGGAACCTGATCTCTCAAGAGGGTCCAAAAAGTTTTTCTAGCAACATTTTGACACGTTCTCCTCCAGGATTTTTATCAGCACTTTGGCGAAGAAAAACATTATTTAGGATAACGGTTTCAGAGAGAATTAAAGAAAAAAATTGAAACCTAATGGATGATTGTTTGGTGGGAGTCACAAAGAAAACAAAATTGAATAGCATCAACTCGGCCAAACGCGGGTATGCGAGTGCGCGCAAACGCCAAAGGAGGTCATGGCCTAGCAACAGCGAGAGAGAGAGAGAGAGAGAGTGTGTGAGAGAGAGCCACAGAGCGCCCAACGCTGTCATGCCGGGTCAACAAATACAGCTGGATGGAGGGATAGAGCAGCCTTCCACTTCAACAACTATAGTCAGGGGGCAAAGGGGAAATCTCATTCTGAAGAGACATGTTTCCTCCATAAAAATTCCTACAGCCAACTTGCAACCAACTATAGTCAATGCAGTAGATAAGATATTAATGCTACAAATCCAACATAAAATTGTTATATTATAAAAAATATAGATAGAAAACTTTATAGCTAAAGGCTACCAATAGTGTAGATACTCTGAAAGGTTAACGATTCTACATTTCGATACAATAATTATACTATAATAAGAAAAGCAATCTCCTAGCCTTGTAAGGCTTATTATTGCCTTGGATGATTCAGACGAGCTGAGAGCATGGCCGAACTTAATGTAAGAACGATGAGCTCATGAAACTTTGCGTAAATCCCCCAAAGTGGCCCTTTTACGCTCAACCCTTAATCCTTTTACCTGAAATGACATTAACGAGTCCTTTCGCTACAGTATCTCTATCCAGCAAACCATTTTTCTTGGAATGCCATTATCCAGCAGTTCGATTCCATAGTGGGCATTACCACCACCACCTACGACCAAAGGTTTCATCGGTGTTTCTATTTCTGTTGTTATACATTCTCAGTTCTCTTCCAATATCTGTGGAGGACCTATGATATACTGCATTATCAACTGTCATATATTCTTTTAGTAATTCTATTGAGCTCTAATCTAATTTTAGAATTCTGTCATTTTCTCTTGTAATGTGGAGTAACCTAATAGTTAGTTGAAAAAGTTCATAAAATCCTGTTTTATTCACTGAATGCAACAATAGCTATGCAGTTGTTACAGGCTCTCAACAGGTATTATTTCATATTTTGCCTAACTAATTAACTCATCACACTACAAAGTATTATTATTATTATATTAGGAGTCTCATAAAATAATGGGGAAGTATTGAACATGATTTTTAAACTAGAATATATAGTAATTGTATAAATGTTCTCTATTAGTTATTGAAGTTTTGCAGTTTCTATCTTAAGATAATTTGACATCTTGTGGGACCGGACAAACCAGACAGTGGTTTGCAAGTTGGAAGGTTTATGCATTCTTCTAACTGCTTATCCCTCAGTTCTACCTGAACTTGTAAATGGGCGCAAAGATGCCTGAGCACAAAGGATTGTTGGTGCAAAAGTGCCTGAGAGCAAAGGATCATTGGCACAAAAGTGCCTGAGAGCATGGATCGTTGACAAAAAGGTACCCGAGAGCAAAGGATCATTGGCACAAAAGTGCCTGAGAGCAAAGGATCATTGGCACAAAAGTGCCTGAGAGCATGGATCGTTGACAAAAAGGTACCTGAGAGCAAAGGATCATTGGCACAAAAGTGCCTGAGAGCAAAGGATCGTTGGCAGAAAGGTACCTGAGAGCAAAGGATCATTGGCACAAAGGTGTCTGAGCACAAAGTTCCGGAAACCAACCGAACTATATGCAGCAATTGCACTTACAAATGAAAAGCTCCTACATCTATAATATGCATTACTATAATATCATCTGTTGTCAGTGCTGTTGACATGATAAACCTGATGACAGAACAGTATTGCCAAATTGTACATTCTGGCCTTTTGGCCACGGCCAGGCACATATTTTTTAATTTTTATTTTTTTTATTTTGAAGTGTTTGAATGTTTATTTTATTTATTTATTTAAAATACCAAATCTAATCCATGTAAAACAAATGTCTTGGTAGTTAGCAATGATGCCTGGGAACACTATTGATAAGTTAATTAATCTTTTGCATGATTTCAATAAAGCCCTATTGGCTCCTTAATAATACAGTGCAAGTATAGCACATTGATAATCTCTGGAATTACCATCTTATTGCCATCAATAGATTGAAACATGAATAATGTCTGAGAACAATAGATAGAAATAAAGCCTTGGCAAATAATCAAACAAATTAGATTCCTAATTAGAAATCACGTACACAGTAATTGGACCTAGTAGTTGATACTAGTATAGGCCTACTACATGATTCACACAATATAAATAAGAAAGTAGAAATAATAAATAAGAAAGTAGCGAGTTTCCGCGGTTTGAAGAGTAACCTGCAACCTGGAGGTCAGCGACCTCTGTATGGAGCTGAGGAGGTATCCGCTGATTCTACTGAAGCTAAATCCGACCTTCAAGACCATCATCAGACGCATAAACCGAAACTGAGCATTCGACCAAGCAACGGAAACAATGAGAATTTCAAGACATTCATGTCCTATGATGGTACTATAAAAAATTCATGAAAGTAAAATGTAGGATATTCCACAGCTCACAACACACAAAAATAGTAGTCTATTTGTGAACGATGCTTAATTCTGAGTTCTTAGGGCCTTAAAACACATATTTTTAAGTTTGAAGTGACGACTTGGTTTATTGTACAATGAACAGGTAGTTTTTTACATGTAAAAAAATTAATTTGAAAATATACTGCCAAACAAACCAATAGCCGAAAGCACACGCAAGTTTAGTTAAATTGACTTTTATTGAATCAAAACCCATTAACTTTACACAGTTTCCTTCAACTTGCGGTCTCATTTTCATGCGGTATCATTCATTTCTCATTCATTGATATCCTAGTTTTATGAAGTGTTAGGCGTGTTTTCGGCTAATAAGTTAACTATTTTTTCAGAATTAAATCGTATACAAGTTATGTTTGAAAACTAAACGCTCATTGTACAAGCAATTCAAAACTAAAATAGGTGTTTTAGCGTCATTTTTGCATTTTCGTTGAATATCTAAAAAAATACTCAAGTTACCGACTTCTAACTTAATTTATTCGATTTTTCAGCTTATTTTGCATGGATTCTGACCAAATGCTCCAGTTACAATGAGGACACTAAACATTTTTGAAAGAGTAAATTAATAAGGCTAGCGTCTGCCTTCCGCCATTTTCAATTCAGTAACGAAGCATTCCCGTGCCTATGTTTATATGAACGTTTTTTTATAATTTTGTTGAGTACAACAAGCACACGAAGTATTGGTAACTCTATGCGAAACACTATGAATATGAACGAGATGTTGAGACGAAAGTTCTCAATATATATTTTTTTCAACAAACTATAGACTGGAATAGAGAAGGGCCTCACTACACTATAAAATTATATACACATATAGAGCCTACATAGGGCCTCACTACACTACACTATATACAGTCCCTGAATAGAGCAACAGATTCATCCCATTCAACCACCAAAAAACAAGAAGGTCTCAACAGGAGTGTTATCTACATTCTAAGTCAGAAATCGTTCAATTTTCAAATAATGTTACTAGAAACCGTTCAGAGATTCGCCAGTCTACTTTCACACAATGGGACTGGCTATTTTCGAACTGTTCCAAAGCAATGACCTGCCTGCTGCTAAATGGGAATAACATTTATACTAATATGATTCTCAAGGCAATCAAACAGATTTCTCCACTAAGTTATTGGATTTCAGTAGGGTTTTGCTTTGCTAGGCTAGGTAAATATTTTTATCGGGCTAGGAAATTTAGATTTTTTTTGAAAGTGACTGTGAGACATTCAATAAACAATTAATCTTTCATTATTCAACGAAAAAATAATTCAAACATGTCATGCTATCCTATAATATACTGTAATCACATCATATTAATTTATTACATCTTGATTTTTATATTTATTAGTTTTCATTGTCAGAATCATATTTCTATTATACGGTACGTTTGAACACAACATGAAATTTCTATTATATTATTTCTAGTGTAATAAAATAAAAGAAAGTATATACAAAAAATTATGATTTTTTTGAGAAGCTTTTTACATGAAAACTGAACTGACACCTTTCTGGAAAGTAATCGACCAGTTCAATAAAATTCCAGTTTGTTTGAGATTCATAATGGAGTAACATCCGAAACTAGTATCTCTATATTTTTAATAAATGTGGTTGTGACAACTTCGTCTTATTATTCATCAAGTTCAATAAAATCTTGGTTTGAACTTGATTTCAATTTCATTTGTTGAAATTAAAATACATTGAATTCAATTTTATTTTATGGACATATTACTTAAAATTTCAATTTCATTTTTTGAAATTAAATTGCTATGAGAGGATAAACTGAGATAAGTGTAGAACAGTAGAAATGTATGTTCGACTCAAATTTTGTGAACAAACGGAATAGTAATAATTTCACAGATAATGACCTGACCTTGCTGTCTGAAGTACCGTACAGGCGAACTAAATGTAAAGAATTAAAAAATCAAATCCCACTCAACGATAACAACGATTGCTCGACTTGAAGTGAAGTAATCAGCTTGGCCCACTTTCTTAACATACCTTTCCATTATCTCTCTTTATAATTAATTGCTCAAAAGAAAAAAATAGATAACAGAAATTTACTTGGTTTGTGTTTCCCCTGTCTTGTTATTTAGCTTTTGAGAACAAAATAACTATAAACAATAAAACACAACTAAAATGTTTCAATTCATATTTTTATTCTAATTCAAATAATTACGCAATCTGCTCTTCAAAATTGTTGACAATCTAACAGATTGTTTTCACATCACCCATTGAATTGGATCTTCTTAATCTATTATTGTTTCAAAGATTGAAAACTGGCAATAAAACATATTATTTCTTCTATATATTTTTTAGGGTAAGCTTATTTTTGCTGATTAAAATCACCATTCAAAGTCGACTAAAATAATATATTTTTGTCTTTGGGTTCCAAGTTTGAAAAAATTACCAATTTCCAACAAGGTAAAACACTTCAGTTAAAAAAAAATTGAGATTTTTACATGCAGTATAAGCATGGACGAACCATCTTACTTAAACCTGATCTATGGTATAAGCCAATTCAATAGTACTTACATGTCACCAATACTATAAATTTGTTAATATTAATACTACAGTATTACAATCTTAAAATACATCCGAAAGGATATCTTGTTACACTATAAAAAGCTTTCAAATAAATATATTTCTAATTTGTTTAAATTATGGATGTTACTCCTCACAGAAATGCTCCACTAAAACATCCAAACAAATAGTATGAAATTTTAAGTAATATGTCCATAAAATAAAGTTGAATTCAATGTATTTCAACGAAGACTGCATTATAAAGTAGATATTAGAGGTTAGAAAGTGATGTCAAAACAACTAACCTAATTCACACAGTTTTTATTTAAAAACAGTTATATATATAATGAAGCTATTACATACGACAGGGGCAATTTTTCGCCAAGGGCTCTAGACTTATCAGAACTCAGGATTTGTTCAAAACCGAATCGAAATGAATATTATGCTCCAGCCAAATTAACCGATTCACGCATTTCGAAATCATCCTCAAGACGTAATTTCAAATAAAAAACTTCAAACCCACAGTCGATCGGCAACAAGCAAGTATTCTAGGTTATTTTAGTTTGAGTAAGTTATCCAAGTGATTGAAAAGTAAAATGAAAAATAAGTTTTTAGTGGTTCTAGATGAACCAGTATTATGAAACGACTGCATTTAGCCTTTAAAAGCCACTCGTGAGATATTTAAGATGTAGAGATATGAGATACAACCTAACCCAACTTGAATCTCACTTCTGGTTTTTAAAGGCAGTCATAATACAATCGTTGCAGGGTGAATAAACTATTATTTTCATGCTACGTTCTTATTAAAATAGAAACTCTACTGGAAAGTCCAAATATTCAACCGTACAACCATTCATATTCAGGTATCGACAAGAAGAATGTTACATTAATGACCAATTTTCCTATAGTGATAGAAAAATTCAAAAATTTATTTTCTTTTGTTTATAATGTCTATTTCCAATTCATTTAAACATCTCATTTAAAATTATTAGAGATGATTTTCAACATTTTTCTGTTTTGGAAATAATAATTTTGGGTGGAATTAATAACATTAAATCTGAAAAAGAAACTGTTGTAGGTTGTAGATGATACGGCAATTAATGGACTATCAAACACAACAAAGCTGTATCATATCAATTAAGTTTATAGCAGAAGTAGGATCGACTAGAAGAACAGAAACTGGCAGGTATTTGAAATTAATTGCCTTGGCAGGCAGGCATAAGGTTCAATGGCCCTAGCTCCACTCCGAGAGAAACCGACCCACTGGTGACTGACTGACTGGGCAGAGTCACAGCTTCTAGCACCAAAACAACTACGACTTCTGACTTCATTCCAAATTATTTCAACTCAAACAAAAAACCACATTCCTTCCACACAATAATTTTTTCTGGAGGTTTTCAAGATTTGATATGATAATATGCTAACACTTGCATATTCAAATAAATATGCTGCATTTTTGATTTGAGAATTTGATACAAACACCTCAAGATATATAGCCGAAAGCAATTGTCTGGTGAAACAATCAAGAACATTTAGAATACTGAATCATTTCTAGTAACCACGGTAACAAGACAAACGAAATGAAGAGTTCTCATTTTTTGATGTTGAAGATCCATCTTGTTTCCACTAATATAATAAAAACTTGAAAAACACTTTCAAGTGGAAATTATGACTCACGTAAATGGCGTGACGGCCGTTTCACTCTTTTGTTAAGAGCATCGTCAGACAACCCACAGTACACTGTGCTCTGTGACGATGCTCTTGACAACAGAGTGAAACGGCCGTCCCGCCATAACGTGAGTTAATTTCCACTTAAAAGTGTTTTTTAAGTTTTCTCATTTTTTTTTATCGTTGTCTAGCTGCCGAGTAGAAGAGCAGAAAAGTTCAGAGTATGATGCTGATTTATAGCACTTGTATTTCGTAGAATACTTTAGTAAAGAGGTGGTATCTCACAGAATAATCACGAAAATTGGAGAATAGACTTCATAAAGAAAATATCAAATTCAACTATATGGGACTCCTTATTGGGATGGGTTTGTGACTGTAAAAATATTTGACTCTCCATGCAACAAGTCAAAATCCAAGAGGCTATCAGGTGTCAAAGAAGAAAAGTCATCTTTTTCTTTGGAGGATGAAGCCCTTGTAGGTCTGAGACCTGTGTGTGGGTAATGAGTTGGATGATGATGATAATTGAACCTACAGTTTTAGATGGATTCCGAGCCACCAGGAAGTGATTTTACAACAAAGAACAGATTTGTTTTTGCTGGCCAAACCAATCGGTCACCCTTACAAAGAGGGCCGAGGCGCTCGTGTCTTATGCGACTGAACAGATACTAAAAAATCAGTTAGTATCTGTTCAGTCGCATAAGACACGATCGCCTCGGCCAAGACCTGCTACGACTCGCGGCTATTATCACATCCATATTTGGGCACTTATTAAAGATTAGTTAAAATGACACAGGAAAAGTAAGATTCTTACAAATTATACAGAGTGTTTCGGAACTCTCTAGGCAGTGTTTCTGGACCACTAACAAGAGTAAATATTGTAATAAAAATTTTCTAAAGTCTCCAGTTACTCACACAGCCGCCATTTTGTTTTTTCACACATTTGTTTTTTAATCAAACACCATTGAACGTAACATTTTGAAATTTCGCATACAGCTTTATAACAATTAAAACAATCTTAAAAAAATTAATCAAAATTTTCCGACGTTAAAAAACAAAATGGCGGACATTTAAAATCTTTGAACAGGATTAAATTAATAATGGCTAATGGTATCAAAATTTGACTGGAATAACCTTTTTTAGATATTGTTATTGCAAATCTAACGATACCTCATTTTTCAAGATTGGTCGACAATTAACAGAAATATGCTACTTTTTAGGGTGTGCGGTGGTTGGAAGCAGGTTGCAGTTCTTTAAACTGTCATTGTAAGGCTTTCATTCTCATGGTTATTTATTCTTTGTAATTATCTATGGTAAATAAACTTTCATTTTATTCTTTGTTTGTAAGTTATTCCTTGTTTGTTCGTAAAACTGCAACATTGATAGGCACTTTTTGTTTATTCTCATCTCTTCTCTCCATCTACCTTACTCTCAAATGGTCATCTAGATTCTAGAATGTTCATTACAACATTATCTGTGTAAATAGAAACATCGAGAAGCCTATGGAGATTTCGAGAATTCACCAGAATGTACCAGATTATGATCAATTTCCAAAACTTCCTGGAATACTTTCAAACAGTATATAAAAAGCAGTCCTTGTAAACAGTAGTTCAGTTGTTATTAGCTCTTCAAAACGTTCGTATCCAGTGACAGTATAGATATTGTGATAATGCATATCAGGTGCTCGTGATAAGTTTATGTAGTTCATAATTCCTTTGAAAGTAGACATCTTTCTTTGTGGCAGAATACTCAGTGCTATTATTGTTATTTTCAAATAAAGTGATAGGCACTGTGCTTCGTAAGTGTTCAGATTTTTATTGAATTATTGATTGACAGTTGATAATTAGTTTTTGTACAGTGATGTAATAAATTCATTATTAGTTGAACGTTACTGGTCTATTTGTTTCTTATTGGGTTTTCTTGTGTGATATAAGTAAAGTGCGTGTTGTAAGTAATTTGTGTAAATAAAGTTTAAGTGTTACTTCTAAGTGTTGCCAGCATTGTTTTAGTAATAGAACCCGTAACAATATTGTAATGCACACAGATTTATGACTGTTAAATAAAAAAAGCAACAACAATAATTTCAGATAATTGAAAATAAAACTAGACCGCAGTTTCCAACGGCACGTGCTTTGAGCAAGGTTAGACCATTAAAACTGTTATTTTTGCTACACTTGGAAAATTCGGAGCATTTCAAACTTTTTTCATTTTCTACGATCGTTGGCCACACCTGCAGAAAGAAAACGATGAGGAAGATGAGTCAATGGCAAGGGGGAAAAAGAAGCGGAGAAGCAAGTGAAAAAGAAGGAGGAGAAGCAGTGAGGGGGCAGAGAATCTTTGAAGAGCAATACAGACTGACTGGGGCAATGACCCCGCTACACTCCAGGATGGGACAGGAATATCCTGAGCGCGGTAAGCGTCCTTCCTCCAGACTTCTTCTCGATCTCCAACCGACCCCTCCCCCTCCCACACCAACACCCAAAACGAACACGAATGCACATTCCTTTGCCCGTTTCTCACTCAGAGCTACGCATAAAAAATATATATCTGTGTGTGCCCGCTCGAATTTAGCCGCAGTTTATTAAAAAGAAAAAAAACAACCAAGTTCCTAGGAATCTTGTACAGTACTATTTGAACGGCAAACCAACTACTCTAATCCTCATAATTCTCAGTATATTGACCCCCAAAAATCATTGTAATCTATTGGATATGCAATACGTAGGATTGAAACTACCTTTCTATTACATGGGAAACCATAGTTGGATAGGCTTTCTTCCTTTAATCTCTTCACCACACTCAACCACAAAGCCAGATATTTAAATTGTGTGTTGTGCATATTTCTGTTTTTTACTAAACTGAAACTAAACTTTTGCTAAACTGTTTTTTGTTAATTATATATTTTGCTTGTTGTATGTGTGTAAAATGAAAAAATAAAAAATTATGGATGAGTATTCCCGCACGGGCTTGCCTTTAGGGAAACACAGACGAAACAGACGCTATCGTGAATTAATACGGTAATCGCAATTGAGTTCTTACATTTGATTATTGGTGCTTTTTGTATTGAATTGAAAAAGTGATATAAATAAGATGTTTAATGCGTTGTATGCTAAATAATTGCTTAAAACATTAAATACGAGTATATATTTTCTATGATGTGTGTTAGTCATCGTCAATCAATTTGTATTCTTCATGAAAATTCTACAGCCAAATCAACGATTTGTCTCAAAAGAGCTGCGCTATTTTGTTTTGAGTATGAACATTGTATAAAATTATGCTGTAGGTCTTGTTGAAATACAAAACGAATACGCTTCTGTAATCAACTCAACGAACTAAATAAAAGATAACGTCAAAGGTTGAAGTTTGAAGTTACTGTTGATGAGAAACTACTCTTCCAAGGGCGAAAAGTGAAAACTGACCGATAGTATTACGCCTACTGTGTTTTCGTACCTAACAGGGAAAGTATGTCAAGTTCGAAAAGTTTTATAGGTCAAAGATGGAGATGGTATTCGCGCGTCAACTTCCCAGAACTGGGCGTTTCACGATCATCAGCTGATCAGCACACCTACTACACTTCCGGGGTGCATTTCACCCCCGGGAAGTTCTCAGAAGCAAAATACGAGAACAACCAAATTCTTCTCGTGGAAAAGCCGCGAACCTCGTGTTTGCCCCAAACCCCCCTCCCACAATCCTATACCCACCGTCACCCAATCGATAGAGCTGCGTAGAATTGACCCACGCGTGCGTATGCCCACGCACACGCCCTACGCACGAGACGCTCTTAGGGGTTATGAGGTTGGAATGGGGTACCAGTACCCTATCAGCATCAGTCCACGGCCCCCTTGAAAATTAAGCGCCCTAGCAAGATTCCCCAATGCAACTTCTTCCAAGAAGACACCGATAATCCAGAAACTCATATCATGTAAATTTCAGTTCAGGTTGCCATGTGTATCATAATAAATTTGTAACCTGGGGGGTTGAATATGTTAAAAATGAGTTTATGATGAGAATGGTGGAAAACAATAAATGCAATTAGAAAACCAAAAGGAATCTATGTTTACCGGTTCAAGGACATTTGGTACCAGGACCATTTAGAATCAACTCGAAAAGAGGGTCATTTGGTAGCAACTCTCGGGTCTCTATCTGGAACGTCCAAAGCCTGGATAAAGTGTGATGGGAATCATGATAATTTCACAAAAGGTTTCTGACAATAACTATTTTATTTGTCTACAATCTTTAATGAATTATTCTTGAATTCAAAAACATGATTATATCAAATCGAATTATGTGTATTCCACAAAAATATTTACATAACTTGTAAATAAAAAATTAAAGTAGTTTCTGTACAATAAGGAAAACGCTTTCATTCAAATTACTAGATTACAAATAGTATATTCAATAAACAATTCTGTATATTCCTCACTTTTTTGGAATCGGGTACCTCCTAAAGCAAAAACTGTATTGGAGGTTACCATCCCAATTTTATTCGCTTGAAAATAGAGAAATGGGATCATTTTCACTTTTCAAATGAATATCTTGACACCAACAAAATAATTTTTAATGAATTTCCATACTTTCCATCAACTCGATACGATTTTTTTTTTAAATGTTATAGACCGAACGTGGCGAAATCTCAGTTTTAACTTGACTGCTCGTCATTTCGTCTGTCTGTATGTATAAGTATGTTACACGATTACGGCCAAACGCCTTGACAGATTGTCATGTAATTTTGCATAAATGTTCCCTATTCCTAGGCCAAGCGATAGATAAGTATAAGGCTTTCCAAAAAAAGTCTCCTGATTATTGGAGTGTATGATTTGAGTGCATGTGGTTTTAAATTAAAATTAAAACAATTTGAGAGGGGTTTTAATCCTTGATAAAAAATTCGATAAACCAAACTGGGGGCGTTAGAGAGGGGGCTTCAAAATGTTCAATATTGAGATTTTTTAAATTCTTTTTCTGCTTTGGTAAGGCTTTTCGAGCTGATTGGATTGGTAGGCCTAGCTTTAATAAATTGAGCCTTTCTTAGGGTTGGGGAAAATTTACTTTTTCAAAAAACGCATTTTGTGGTTGTTTTCCCTTTTTTGATTGGAAGAGGATTATGTCTATAAATAGAAGATTGACACGGAACTATTCTTTAAATATGAGAGGTGGGGGGGGAGGGGGGATTAAAAGTCACATAATGAGATAATTGGGAAATTCTCCTTTTCAACAGGAAAAGCATAAAAAATCTGGAGACTTTATTCAAAAAAATTGTAAAAATATTCTCTTTGAAGCAAGGGCATAGATCTAAATTTCACTAAAAAATGAGAGGGGGAGAGCAAATTTTGGATAATTAATGGATAATTGAAAATACATAGTAAACTAATTTATTAGGTATAAGTGATTTCTAGGACGTTTGAAATGATGTTGGACATTTAAAATTTTTGCAGTTTCTATCATCAATGAAAGATTGAGCAATGAAAATTGAGCTCCTGAACTTCTTTAAAAAATATCATCCTGTTTTGTGTGGGGAGTGTGAGCGAATGAGCTTTAGGCCTACAATTCACAATTCAAGACAATTTACAATTCACATAACTAATACTTAATTTATTATAACAGCTATAGAAGAATAATATATAGAGTATGGAGAATAATTCTCAGATAAAAAAGAGAAAAAGTGTGTGAGAGAGACACTAAAATAAGGGGAAAACAATTCTACTCATCTCACACACACATTTATCAGCGTTATAATGTAAATATTACATCTTTAACCTTATTATGGCTATAAAACATTACATACACTGTGCAATCAAATAGTTCTACTTACAATAGTTACTATTAGAATAAATCGGTCTAGAAATTTTGAACTATGAACTTAACAGACAAGAACTGATGTTATCTTCAATATTGCTTGTGTTCAATACTATTGCTAAGAAGTTGTCTACAGAATATAAGACTGTAGATTCTGTACTCTAGTGTCAATGGATCAATTCCAATTTGTTGTCTGAGGATAACCAATGTTTGAAAAGGGTGCAATGCAGTTCTAACCACAGCCAGAATATAAAATTGCTTTGATACAGTATACAGATAGTAAAAATCAAGATGGTGTTTATAATACTATAGTTCATTTCATACATTATTCAATTTCTTATATTTTCTCTGATTCTCCTGAAGTTATAAAGTCATTGTGTGACTGTTAATTGATAATTAAAAAAAAAAAAATAATACAATTGTTAGTAAACTAAATGTAAACTCATGCTCAAATTGTCTTATTTTGGCTTATTTATAAAGTTCTAATTCTCTTTGCTAATGCGATATAATGATCAATGAAAATTAGAAAAAAATTACCATTCGCGCTAGGCACATACCAGACTTGTCACGATGGAAGATCATTTTTCGTAGAATATTACTTGTTTGGATAATCCGATATTAGGTGTAAGCCATATAAATCAATCTCGAATTATCAGGGGAAACAACATTTTCGCCACACTAGGACGTAATGAGCTGTTTTTCGTGCGTCATATGGAGGCCGAAAGTGTTTGGTTTCCGTCGAGGTCTGTAAACGTTTACCGCCCTAGGGCGGAAAAGAAAATGACCTTGAATGACAGCTGATCGTGTCTGGATACAGCAGTCATGATTGTAAAAATGAATCCTTTCAACTTTTATGTGAAACAAAAATATTTAAACCATCAATAAATGTTTATTTTTTATAATTTAATATGTACGTAGTATTTAAAATGTCAAAAATGATCACTTTTTATAACTTAATATGTATTATTTTGTAGTTTTGATATCAAACAATAGCACCTTTTTATCCAACCTACAGAGCTCTGGGTGGGAATTTTGTCAACTATTACAAATGTTGGTAACCTCTCACCAAAAGGTTGGTTGGTTAGGTTTTTTGTTTTTAGGAATTTTGACTACTACTGCAACTGTTGGTATAGAAAGGTTAGTTGGTTAGGTTTTTGCTTGTTTTATGCAGGTTTCGAATCAGGAACAGGAATAACAACAAAAAACCTAACCATCTAACCTTTTGGTGAACAGTTGTAGTAGTTGACAAAATGCCCACCCAGAGCGCTGTAGGTTGGATAAAAAGGTGAGCCGTTCCTTGTATTCTTGCAAGTACCATAGCCTTAAAATTTCGCTTTCAAAATTTCCATCTTAACATTGTTGTTTTTTTTTTCGTAGTGTGGCGAAAAATAGCGTTCGCAACACGGGCAAAAATGTTTTGCCGGCTCTCAAACGCTTCAAGTTCTCGACTTCGTCTCGAACTTGAAAACCGCGATCTCGAGCCGGCAAACACACATTTTCGGCCCTAGGTGCGAAATATACTATTACCGTATAAGAATTCGTCTGAAAGGGTAGGCACTAGTATGTTTGAAAAGCGTGGTTCTACCTTCAAGGAAATTCAGAAAAATGAGCTTAAGCCATATTAAGTGTGAGAAAAAACATTTACCGTATACATCTGGACGTATTAAATTAGAATTGGTGTATTATACAGCACAATAAGAAATTCCTTACTTAATATCACTTCAAATAAAAATTACTGAAAGTAAATTCAAGGGACATTCACTACTCAAACCATATGATAACTGTAGATTAAACCCAATTTCAAGAATGGGGGACAGATAAAGTGACAGTTCAAATCCTTTGAGGTTCGAGTGATTGATATAAAGATCGACTCTGAAAGGTGACTAATGCGGCAAGCTAAAATAAATTAATAATAAATGTTTTACTACGCTTTAAAAAAAGTTTTATTCTGTTGAATTCTATTTCTACAGTTACGAAAATTAAATACGAAGGTATTTAACTGAGGTATTTAAAGGTAACTGACAGACGGTTCTGCTTTGTGTTTTTCCAGGCAGCTATTTTTGGCACATATTTACAAGCTATCTTATTTTCGACTGTTGAGTTACGTGAAGAAAAAACAAGTGGTATTGGATGGCATAAATATTTTGTATTATTATTTGAATGAATACAGAAATTGTTAATCTCTTCCTGGATTTCTTGTTCCATGACGAACTGCGTTGTTAATATTAACTTTTCATGTGAAATTTAACGACTTGCAGTCAAATATTTGTTAAGAATAAGTATAATAACTCACTTAATCTGGCCGAGCGCTTTCGAATCTATGAGATCCATCTTCAGAGGCGTGGGTTCCTAGATCATCATGTCAGTTTTTTGGTTAGAAGTGTTGTGGTTTTTGTAAAATGTGATCAAAAAGTTTGTGAGATTTAAAATTTAGTTGTTAATTGAGAATGTTTTGTTTATTGGATCTCATAGATTCGAAAGCGCTCGGCCAGATTAAGTGAGTTATTATACTTATTCTTAACAAATATTTGACTGCAAGTCGTTATATTTCACATGAAAAGTTAATGTTAATCTCTCATTAAGTCAATCATATTTGTAAAACATTTTTATTCTCCGTTCAATAAAAATTCATATATTTTATTATGTAGGAGAAAAATAATATTCAATGATTTTTCATGAAAAATCTATTTCACAAAAGTCAGACTTCAATCGCTCAATGGCTAACTAACTAAAATGATCAATCTTGACAGTACGGTAGACTGTACCGTGCATGATTGTTTTTAAACATAAGATGCAGTAATATAGACAAGAAATGGTCAAATATAGGTGGATTGCCACAAGAATGGCATCAGCCAACGTTGTATTCTTATGGGGGGCCAATGCCATTCTCGTGGCGATCCACCTATACCAACTAATTCCCAGTGTATTCCCAGAAAAAATGTCGTTTCCAAATAAATGTTTGATACGGTACCGTGAATTATTTTTACTAAAATTTGAAAAGGCTACTTTTTAAATATTTCAACTTGAATCAGGACAATAGAATTATTAGTGATTTGGAATTCAAGAAATAGTCCCTATTTCATAAATAAATGAGAGGCCTTTGATGGAGAAATGTATAATCCCCCCAATACATGCAGCAACAAGCAAGTTAGCATCAATGGTCAGAGCCCAAGTATTTTACAGTAATAAGTTTGCAAAATCACATTTTAATAATCTAAGGTAGATTTGAATTAAATAATTTAAAATCTTGGAAATATAGCAATAGTCATAGATGACGTAATGAGTTGATGTAATCACATTGATTGTCATGATAAGCTATTAAGTTACTTAGTCATAGTCTCACTCAGATTTAATAATTAATTTCCAAGAAAATTCCCGTTTAATTTCTGATTTGAATTGCTAACATAATCTCGTTTTAATTTTCAGAATAGTTGGAAAAATTAACTTAAAAAATATGGTACCATGGTAAATTTGAATGATGATTCTTTTGGCTCACTAGTTATTTTCCACTCTTATCATACCGTACCACTCCCTACAAAAATAATGAAAACAATTCTTGGATTTCTTGTTCCATAACGATCTGCATTGTTAATATTAACTGTTTGTTGTAAATTTAACGACTTGCAGTCAGTCAGAAACTTAAATTTACAACAAAAAGTTATTGAAAACAATTGTTTTTAATGACAAAGAACAGAAAACTTCAAACCTAGAATTTTGAAGATAAATTTCAAATATTTGATTGTTGTTTCAACAATGGTCCTTGAGAGTATGAATTGTTGAAATGTGGTTAAAAAACAAAGAACTTGTATAATTCCAGAAAAGTACAAGCAAATATCGCTGATTTAATTCAAAACTTAAAAAGTACCGTATTATCTACTCTTATCAAATGTCATACTTGTGAAAATAACCTGTCAAACGCAGTTCTAACCAAACTAATTATCGCATACCAATGGGATCACAGTAAAAGAAACTTGTCATGATGTAAATACCTGAACCGATGAAAAATCTTGATTCACATGATCCAAAATCACTTATAATTACCTGAAGATCCTTATTTGTGTTATCCTTATGAGTTGCAGCACGTATCACTCCCGCCTTCCAGCCCCACTCACTTATTTTTGATAATTTCAGCTTGGAACTTGCACTCACTGACAGAAATCTTTTACCCACCACTTCATCTCTATATTTATGAGCCATTATACACACTTTATAACCATATTCAATTCACAAAACACCACTAATGTCAAAAAATTCATCACTGCACAGGTTAGCACTACTCACCACCACAAGTCGCGCTTTGATACTTACGAAAACATTGTACAGCCAGTGCACCGAGACCTACATTCGGTCCGCGCGCAACAACATGATAAAAGTAGTACGCTGTCACGTGATCAAAACAATGCTACGTCACAATCTACAACAAAATGGCTGCTCAGTGAGAGATTGTGGTCGCTAGCTTACAGTTCCTAACGTTCGGCTCTAATGTTTGTATACCTTTGTCTCACGGATCAAAATATATAATGATATCAAGCATAATTTCTCGTCTAGTAATGTAAGTATCATAGAATTGAGTTTTCAAACAAATTAGCACCTTAATAATAACAATAATTGATCTCGAGCCCATCGGCTAATGCATGGGTCAGTCTAACCTTTAATTTTGTTGGGTCGAGATCAGAATTAGATGAGCAAAGATATAGATTATCTCAAAGGTTATTTTCTGAATGATAAAGATTGATCGTATATTGTTAATTTTCCCTAATGCCCACAATATTTTCCAATAAAGTTGTAGCTCAATCCTATTCTGATCGTTCTTGATTAGGATAATTCATTTGGACAAAGGATTGCAGTATATTGTTATCTGGTCGTTTTGTCTTTTATGTTGTCTTTTGTTTTATTATGTTCATAATCTTACTATTTTCAATAACTTGCTTCTTATTACGAGTGCTATTCAGCCCTTGTCTGGGTCGCACATATATGATATTAGGTTAGGTTTGTTTTTTCACTACTCGAAATAAGTTCTACAATAATTTACTTTCTGCAGATTGATGTTTGGGTTGTTGGACGATACTTCAATATAGAAAATGTGAAATATGTATAACTCGTTGTAAATAGTGTATCAGAATTAGTTTCTGTTAGAACAGGCTGATAATCCTCGCTAGTGATGATTTTATCTCTTGGCTGTTATCAAAACAACTTGGAAAGCTAATTTTGAACTATTAAATCTATTCACTTAGCAAAGAATTTATATTTTATCTTTCAATCCAATATATTGTCTGCTATTTATTTCGGATTTGTATTTCCATTGTTGTTACTGCTCATCTCTTAATTGACGTGATTTGAAAATATCTAATTCAATTCTTACTTATAACTTAATATCTTTTGTATAGAAATGAAATGCTATTTTACTCATTAATAAAGGCAGTAATACATTTAAAATTCTTATCAAATAAAAAAGAAAATAATTTTCATGCTTATTAACTTGTGCTCATTTAACATTGAACTAGTGACTTAAATTGTGACTGTCAAAAGTCTTTATATTTATTTTTTTGAAATGTTGTCTCTGTCTCATGCCTTTTACAAATCAGCTCATTTTTTAATTAGTAGTTTGATAATTTAGGCTTTGAAGCATAGATTAACTATCTGGGGATATTAAATGATTTCAGTATTCATTTAATATCTGGCCTGTTTACCAAACTTATTAACCATTATAACTTATTTCTGCAATAAACATTATTTAAACGAAAAACGAAACTATAAATTTGTACTTACTTGAACTGAATAATTCATTTCCCATATTGTGTGCGGTAATTTTTCCTTTCATGGAATTAAAAATATCATTTCCCATATTGTGTGCGGTAATTTTTCCTTTCATGGAATTAAAAATATGGTTAATAAATATTTGAGCAATGAATTCTGGCATTTTCAACTTGAATTACTAATATCTCGTTCATAAATATTTGTTTAAATGCATTATTATGCCAATAGTCATGCATTTACTGTCCTGTACATAATTTTTGAATAGAATTTTGGGAGGTATGTCATCACTCCAGGTGGCTAATTGAATAGTTAGCACCAAAAAATGTGGAGTACTAGAGGAAAAAATATTCAGTGGGTGTTACAATTTTATATTTTTGTGAAATATGTTCTGATGAGTACGGCCATATTCATGCCATATTTCTATGATGTAAATTATAATTGAGTTGTTGCTATGCTGCTGTAGTGAATAGTGTATGAACATGAGTTCAGAATCATTATCAGTTTTGTAAAACTGTAGTAATAATTCATGCCCAAAAAAATATTATTGTTGAATAAAGATACACCCATTCTATATTCTCTTCAATTTTAGAATAGCAGGAGATATCTCCATGCAGAATTAGGGTGTAGGTTTAAGCTTATATTCATTGTTAAGAGTTGAAAAATTTCTAAGTGAAGGGAAGTGAAATGAAAATATTTTCTTTCCATCAAGATTTGTTAGTCTTGGGGAAGTTTATATCCTCAGAGTCGATTCAAAGAGGCTTCGAATTTCCATGTCACACGTCCTTGACTACGGATTCTAGTGGATCTGGTCTTAAAAAACATTGTATTCACAAGAAATCCATTTTCCTAGTGATGCTGTAGGCTACTAGCATATTAGCAGGCAGTGTTAATTATTAGCATTTATTTATTATTATGTTTGGAGCTCATTGTACAGTGAAGAAGGTTATCACTTTATTAGGCTATATATGTGATTGATGATTAAAAATGAAAAGTCAAAAGCAAGAACCCTAAAAGGCCTGTGATTCAATGAATTTAATAATAAGAATAATGATGTAGTAATTGAAATTAAATTAAAATGATCGCAATATTAGAAGGCTGTTGTTGTAATAGGTTGTGATTGTTAAAAATATAAAAATTTGATTTATTATTTAAGTTTAAAAATGTAATTTTTAAGCTCACTTCTGAATAAAACAGAAAATCATACTCTTTCTCCCAACTTCGTTCTTCATATATTTTAAATTGGGAGAAAATAAAAAAGTATTAACACAGGCATATTCTTCTAATCTCTATAATGATGGAAGACTGTTTTTCTTAATTTCAAATATGATCTAAAGTATCCTATTTCTATGCTACCTGTAATGTATAAACATTCGAACAAAAATATAATTAATTTTTTGTAGTAAATTTAACGACTTGCAGTCAATTTTAATTGTGAATAAATAATATTTCTATTCACATTTTGTGAATTATTTATTCACAATTAAATTGACTGCAAGTCGTTGAATTTACTATGAAAAGTTGATATTAACAGCGCAGATCGTTATGGAACAAGAAATTCAAGAACAAAAATATAAGCTTAAATATAAAATAGGGATAATTCAATCGTTATCATAAAAGAAAACTGCGTCTCATTCCAAATTATGCTTAGAATATTTTTCTTTTTCGATGCTATCATAATATCAAACAATCACAACCTATTGCAGCTCATCTTTCTTATTATGTCAGCTTGTTTTTTATCTCTCAGACCACTTTATTCCATCTACATTTTTTGTTTGTATCCAAAATTCATATTTGTTCAATCTTACTGTAAACTTATTGAATGTAGATAAAAAATTATTTTCCAATCTGAAATTACATGAAACGCATTTTTCAAGATCAATTCTCTTATGTTGGACAAAAATAGGGTGTTTAAATATTATTTCTCTGTTATCAAACCCTGAACTATCCTAAAGTACAGATGCACTAGCTGTGCCGTAAGTACTCGTTGGGTTATGATGTTGAAGATCCATCTTGTTTCCACTAATATATAATAAAAACTTGTACATGGATATTTGTATTTTGTATAGCAGTTTCTGTGTCTACTATAGTTTCGGTCAATTGTTTTTGTGAGAGGTCATGTTAATGTGGACAAACTGGCAGGACATTCACCACTACATTCAAAGAACACACAAGAGCCATCTCACACCCAAACACTCATTCCACTTTTGCTGAGTACATCATTTCAACAGGCCACAATTTTACAGACATTGACACTAATTTAGACACACTACACTTCACTCACAAAAGCCATAAACTCAATGTTTTAGAACAATATGAGATTTACAAACACACAAAGCAGCAACCTGACAACATTTTAAATGATCAACTTAACTTCTTCTCACATACCCTCTTTGACAAAATAATCCCAATTTCAAACCTCCCGCCTACTCATCCCCCTACCCCTTCACCATTCCAACATCCATAACCCTCAAACTCATCAGTGTACTGTGGGTCGTCTAACAATGCTCTTGACAACAGAGTGAAACGGCCGTCACGCCATAACGTGAGTTACAATTTCCACTTAGAAGTGTTTTTTAAGTTTTTATTATATTTGTTGGGGATCAGTAAAAAAAATAATTTGTTCTGTATTCAAATATTTTTCCCCACACCTTGAAACTCAACATTGGTATCTAAATTTTTGAAACTAGCACAATTTTAATTTGGAAAATGATCTATATAATTTTTAAATGTTAGGTATTTAAACCATGATTTCGTGCAGCATCCTATGACTTTGTTTTACTTGTTTAAAAAAATCCCAGACTACTTCTAGTGTCAGGAGTTCAAAATTGAACTAGTCAGACTTGTTCAGTACTTTCATTGTATTTTTGGATGTCACGCACCAGTAGTTTCAATGACTTCCACGCCCTCGCTATTTCGTTGGAAGAGGCATCGACCTAACATGGACTGTACCACTCTTGTTTTTCTTCTTATTAGACACCATTTTTCAATGGGGTGCATGTTGTTTTGGGGGAATCATCCCCATCAACTGCTAGTAGCGCCTGGTACCATGCGGTTTCACTTTACTGTTCTAGAAATTACGTTTCCTTTCGATTGTAATTCAATGTTCCTGATATGCTATGCTTCCCTGATAAGTTGATATGATAAGTTAACATGGTTTTATGAAAAACCTCGGTGACCTATTTCGATTATTGTTTAATCCAGAGCTTCAGTTAATGCTATCAGACCTAAGCAATGAATGAGTTTAACATAATTTTTGCTCTCTGTGATGTATGTTTTCCATGACGAAATACTTAATGAACAATCTAATATTAAAACTGACACTGTATTTCACTTTTATATAATGTTTTATTCACATATATTAAAGATGCTTGAGGAATGCATTTCACTTCTGAAAAGAAGCTTCGTCAGCCTGACGAAGCTCCTTTTCAGAAGTGAAATCCATTCCTCAAGCATTTCCAATATATGTGAGTAAAACATTATATAAAAGTGAAATACAGTGTCAGTTTTAATATTAGATCATTTTTGCCTCAAATATAGTACCATTAGATAGCATGTACTTATGGATGGATACTTTTTTAATTTAAAATAATAAAGTTGTAAAAAAGGAACCTGTTTGATTTTGATAATTTTCAACATTAATTTCAAGTAAAGAGTCAAGTAGAGGTGTTCATAATAGTGATTTTTCTCACCACCAATTTGTTCAAGGGAAATTCAGTTTTCTCAAATTCTCTTTGCCATTTTGTAATGATACATGTTGATTATTACTTTCATGACATTCTTGATATTAATGCTATTTTTTTCAATGTCACGTGCCTAATACATTTGAAAATGCCAATGGTTCTAGTTTTTTAACCTTCGTATTGAAAGTTGTTAAATAATGCTCTTCATCCCAGATTTATTTTATCAGTTATTGCTATAATTTATACAGCTCAAATAGCTTTACAAGTTTCAAATTCATTCATTCTGTTTTGATAAATTGAAACATCAGTTTTCCCCAATAATGGAACATCAGTAAAATAAAATTTGTAGTAAAGAATAACAATACAATTTTACTAAATTTATTAACAGAGCATAAACAAGTTCAAAGTTTAACCGTAGCTGTATAAGTCGTGGACCATGATTCACCCACAAACCACGAGGATGTTTGGCTTGTGAATCCTGCTGGATAAACCCATAAATTTCGAGGTAAATTGTACAGAAACTTTCCGTTTTCCGGGTAAAAGCCGCCTCACTGTGGTGCTCTGATGATAATTATCAAGCCAGCTCTTGAATTGGCGCATCCAAATGAAAGGCGAGAGCCGTAAATCATTACTTTATGATAATGCCAATGATATTTGGTCTGTTGTTCGCTATTTTCTTTGTACTTTAATTACGTCAGCGATTGCAAACTGTGCTAATTATGCCCATAATGCTCAGCAAATCTTTGTATCCACTGGGGGCGGAAATATGACGGTTGCTTCCTGTCGCTATGCTGATGAAGTTTTGTTATATATCATTTAGATGAAATTTTCAAACGTAGCTTTGCTTTTCAAATGGTATCATTTCCACATTGTGAGTAGGTTGAGGTCGAATCAGGCAAGTGAGTAGTGTTTGTAGGGAACGTGTTTTGCATCAGATGGCAAAGAATTCAATCTTTTTAGGATTCGAAAGAAGCCCATTATAAATTACAGTCTCAATTCTCAGTCTCAAAAAAAATTGTCGGATTGTTCAGCCCTAAGTCATTCTACTGACTGGTGCAATAATATAGGTACTAGATATTTATGCATTAAAATCGTACATGACAATTGCAATTAGTTATTGAATACTAATAGACAAAAACCTGTAATTAACATTGTCCTTTTTGTAATTATGGGTTTGTTTTAATATTTTGATTGTTTCTGTTCTTAAGTTATGGAAGAATTATATCTGTTTATTTTTTTTAAGAGTATGTTATTGAATTGTATTTCGATGAATATTTTTTGCTGTGTTTTTCGATTGTTTTACAATGAAAGGATGATAATTGTGTGTTTTTTAGTTTTTTAGTTTTGTCACCTCATGGAGATACTTTAAGATCTTTATTACTTTACCTTTAAATTCATTATTGATTTCTCTAATTTCACGAGCTTTCTATGTTTACTAGTAATATTATTGAATGAATTCACAGCTAGCGCTCAAGTATTTACTTTGCTGGCTGTGCCAAAAATGTGTTATACACTTTATATTGTGAATTTTCTTATATTTGTATTTTTGTATTCTTATATATTTTTTTCATCATGATAACTAGTGCAATTGTTTTTTTTTTAATGGAGAATAATGTTTTTGAAGTACTGAAATCTGTAATTTTCATTACATTAATTAGGTTACTTTATTGCGGTAATAGAGAAACTAAACTTGAAATTAATTGTTTGTGGAATATATTATCTACCTGAAATAGTATTTAAGGATATTGTTTTAGTTTATTGGGTGTTTGTGATCGCATAACATTCGACCATACGTTATTTTTTGTGAATGTATTTCCCACTTACCTCAAAACCTTTGGACTGAATACTCCAAATCTCTTGTCAGTTAGTTATAGCTTTATTTTTATTTAATCTACTACATCATTGACATGAAACATAACATTGGAAAAATAACATGAATAATATTACTACAATACTATGAATATTTGTTTACTTAACACAATAGTTAATGTGGACCTCTATTTTAAATTGATTTACTACTGTATGAACTACGTCCTGCATTTTCTTCACTGTTGATTGGTGAGTTGATTTATGGCGTCTAGTTTTCTATAGATCTATGGCTCTTGTTCAACTGAATTTCCATGTCTGATGATTCTAGAAGTTCTTCCTTTATGGTGCATATGGAAACCCATTTCAATTCTATGGGGTTTGTTCTACTTCAAATCATATGTAGACTACTACAATTGCATCATTGTAAATAATTGTGATTCTGATGTCTACCTTCTCTTTTTGAGACATACTTATGTGTTCCTGCTCCAACAGATTATCCGGTTATTTGCACTTTATCTATTCTCTTTTTGGTGATGAAATTGGAGAATGAAGATCAAAGTGTTGGTTGTCAGAATAGTGATAGATCGCGTTATCCCAGCTAGACTTTTCGACGTCCCAGCGTCTTTTCTCTCTAGCTTTGTAGGGAACGCGCACTCGAAATGATGCTCCTTTCAAACTGCTCCCGGGCAGAATGGAAGAGCGCTCTCAAGCGAATTTATAAATAGAAGAACCAACAGACGTTTCTTGACACATTTTCTCTTTCTCGTACTCTTTGTGCCACTTTTGGTCTTTCTCTCTCAGATTGTGCTCGTACCAAAGCTTGAGTCATATGTTAGCCAACACAACAAAGAACTATAATAATATATTGTATAATAAATTTGATCTTCCATGATGGCATGCTAGATACAGATACATATAGTAAATTTAACCAGGAGTATCAAATGATATACATTATCATTCATACATATTATAGAATTCTGAATTTAACTGTCAGTTATTAAAATAATTAAATTTATTCGCACTTTACTGTACAGTAAAAAAAAACACATTACATGCACATTTCTCTCTGGTAATCAGGGTTATATGTATGTAGTTGTAGTATTAGTTGGCAGCTACAGTCATGGACGCCGGCAGGAATTGATTCAAGGGGGTGCAAAATCACCGGGTTCTCTAGGTCTCTCTGGGGGTTTACTCCCTTCCGCTTCCATTAAGGGGGGGGGGGGACAAAAAGAAGAGTTGAAACTCAAAACTCATGAAAATTGTTTGAAACTATCATAAAACTATAGGAAGCCTTTCATATATTTCACCTCGAAGGTAATCTCTAATAATTGGAGTCTATGGCTGTTATAATTTATAAGTAAAATACATTCATACTCAATCAGTACAGACCCTATTACTATTCCTATACTATCACTATAACTATTAGACAATAGTTATTGTTTTTAATACAATAAAATCGGAGAAATCATAACACAACCATTGCAATTTTACTTGAAAATTTACCGCTTAGACTATTAGGAACATGAATGGATAAACATGCACCTTTGCCATTACTTATTCTAGATTTTTAATGCTGACTATCCATACAAATATTAGCATATCTGGGATAGTCGAAAGAGGAGTCTGGAACACCCACCAACAAGAGAGCGATCCTGGGACCCTTACCTGGGAGAATGTTGAGTAAAAAATCCATCTAAAATCGTATTTTAAGTGATTCTAGACTCTTGTCTACAATAACTTGAATTATTCATTCATTAAAGCAATAACTCATCTGAAACTACATTACAAGATATTAAAGACAGGAATACATCTATTAATTCTAGTATGCATAATAGTTTAAAGTGTATTGTACATGATTGCCCTCAATTAATTGAGGATAAATCGTCCCCAAATACACTTTAAGGTCTTTAGTAGCCAGCAGTGTTTTATAACACCTTAGGCAAAATTTATGATTGTTTTTATCTATTATGTTTTCCATGACCAAATACAGTACGTATATTGAAAGGTGAAAACCTATACTGTATTTCATAGCTTTGATGATGAAGCTTCTCGTAACTTCTCAGAAGTGAACATGCATTTCTTCTGAATTTCGTGGGTTAAAAAACTACCAACAGATGAATATAGCGTCAGTTTTCATGCTAGATAAATTTTGCGATGAAATAGATCCGAGAGCCTTCTCCCAGAACATTTTTGAAACATGATCCATCTAAAACAAAGTTTTAAGCGATTTTGGACATGAATCCATTTATTTTAACGTACATTATGGGCCTAATAAATTGAACCATCTAAAAGTGTCTCACCTCTTTAGTGCGTCGGAGTCATTGTCAAACTTTGATTTTTTGGTTCAATACAAAATCTTTATTTAAAAGGTTTACGTTTTAGCCAGGGTTCAAATGCACCCCCCTTCCGGTGGTATCAGTTTGAGTGTTTGTTTATCTCTGATAAGACTGGCTGGCTGCCGTTCCTTTGGTCACTAGTTCGGTTCTCGTTCAGCCTTGGATATTTTGTTCCATCATTCATGTCATTACCCACGCACAAGTCTCAATACTCTTGTGAGCTTCATCCGAGTAGAAAAAAAATATGGTGCTTGCACAGTGGAGCAGATTTTGGAGTAGCGTGAATACACCATAAGAATGTGTTTGGTTTCCCATATTTGTAGTTAATAAGATAAGTAGAATGCTCAAAGAAATGTTTGATTCAATTTTTTCGATTTGAAGAGAATACAGGTATAGGGAGCTCTTTATGCGTAGGGAGCTCTACCCTGACATCGTTAATAAGCTGTAATAATTACTATTTATGTTATGGTTTTATTTTTTTATCTGTACTTTACAGTATAGATGAATATTTACCTGATTTAATTGAGATTTTCTATTGTAATGTACCGTAATGCTCAAAGAAGTGCTTGAAATTAAGTTTTTTTTATTGCTGATGATGCCCACATAAGTCTGAGACTTGTGCGTGGGTAATAAGGTGAATGATTACACTTAAATGCCTGACGGTGGAGCGGGATTCGAACCCACGACCGCTTAAACGACAGAAAGCTGAAGTTTTGCTATTGCTATTTAAAGATTAGCTATACGAATGAGTAGGGAGCTCTTCCCTGACAGGTTGTAAATAAACTGAGAATGATTACTAGTCTGTTGGGCTTAAGTTTTTTTGATCAACGTTGAAATAGATTAGATTTTCTTGAGGTACCGCATTCAGGATTTTTCGTTGCAGTGTAATGCTCAAATAAGTGTTTAAAATTAATTTTTGCCATTCAAATGATATGTGAGTAGGAAGCTCTCCTCGGTTGCGAAGCTGGAAATGAACTACTATTTCTGTTGTGATGCGAGTTCTTTGTTGTTGAATTGATCAAGCGAGCCAAGTTTCTCCTCGACTGATGTGTCTCCGAAAAAGATGCACACATCTTCTCCCCTCACTCACACCTTCACTCTCGTAGAACTTGATGAACCTCTTCCTCTTTCAAATGGTCTATGTAGTACATCAATAGAATAGCATAATAATACTGCCTGCCTTTTGACAGCCTACAAGGTCTTAGACTAGAAAGGCTCATAAAACTGCAAGTATTTAGGTGCTAAGTCAGCTAAGCAAGCAACACGAGTTTACAAATAATACTGGGTTTTGTTGCTCTCCTTGTTCAAAGATTATTTTTTTAAATTACAATTTACAAAATTTTATATCTAATATCTTTTCACATATTGATGAAAATTGTGTCCACTTATCCACCAAGATTTCCCAAAAATTTCTTTAAACTTTTTTCTATTCCGTTTCAGTCTCTTTCCTCATTACTGCGTATTGTGTTTAATTTAATAATTCTCCAATCCCACCTTGCACGACTCTTTCTATTTTTAGCAATACCACATGTGTGTATTTACTTCTTAGACTGTATTCATTTCTTCTACATGTGATTAATTTACTTCTTACTGTTTGACTTCTTGTGCTTCCTCTTATGTTTCTTTTTTGTCGTTCTTATGAGTTGATTTCAGTTCTTCTTGTGTTGTTCTCATGATTTGTACTTATTCTGCTTTGTGTGCTGTTCTTTTTTTTTTTGTTTATCTTCTTACTGTTTGACTTCTTGTTCTTCCTCTTATGTTTCTTCTTTGTTGTTCTTATGAGTTGATTCCAGTTCTTCTTGTGTTGTTCTCATGATTTGTACTTATTCTGCTTTGTGTGCTGTTCTTTTTTTTTGTTTATCTTCTTACTGTTTGACTTCTTGTTCTTCCTCTTATGTTTCTTCTTTGTTGTTCTCATGAGTTGATTTCAGTTCTTCTTGTGTTGTTCTCATGATTTGTACTTATTCTTCTTTGTGTGTTGTTCTTATTATTTTTGTTTATCGTTCGTATTGGTTTTCGTCAAACAAGATTTTCTTTTTGGTTCGCCCATCCTACTCATTGTTCTCCTGGTGCTCTTACATTTTGGGCTTCACATAGCACAATGCTAGTTGATGTTGTCACTGATATTTCTCTAATAATTAATCTTCAATAAATTGTTCATTCTTGGCGAGTGAGAGAATATTTCCTATCTGTATCATGTAATAGTCGATACATTACCGCTAATGATCATGTATTTTTATAAGATTTAAATATTTCGATTTTTCTGTGGTAGAATTGGAAAATTATCTAATTTCATTCATAGAGATCTCTTGAAAAAAGCTTCTAGTGTAATATCGGTATACAGCAGGGATTTCCAGATTTTTTACTAGTGTAATGTTCAAAAGACAGAAATCCCTCGCTGTGCGACCGAAAACAAAACTATTTTTAATAATTTTTTCCTCCAATAAATGTTGAGTACTACATCTCATAAATTACATATATTATTACAAAAGACATATTATTATTATTATTATTATTATAAATTACATATATTATTACAAAAGACATATTATTATTATTATTATTATTATTATTATTATTATAAATTACATATATTATTACAAAAGACATATTATTATTATTATAAGACATATTTTTACAAAAAAAAAAAATATCTTGTTTCGTTTTCCCAATATTTAGCTTTGAAAGTGGCTATTTTGAGGGTTTAGTTACATGGCTTACGTAGAAATAAATAATTTCAAAAATTCGAAAAAATATTGAACATTCTTCTCAATAGTATCTTTAATATAACTTAATTTGAGTTTTGAAAAGTCAAAAATCACTTGTTGGCTCTAAATGTTACTTGTACAGAGGACAGAGCATAGAATCAGCTTTATGATCTGTGGGTACTTATGATACCTACCACTAGTTGTATCTAATTCAAAAGATTGTTTTAGAATATCACTGCATGCCATCGAAGTAGCCTGAATCACAGAAAATTAAACTATATATTCCTTATCTGTGCCTGAATATACCACCAAGTTCAGTAGCATACAGTGTAATCCTATTTACTCCTATCACATTATACTTTAATGGGAAGTGATAGCCGAGTGCCGTAGCAGGTATATGTTCAATCAGAGATAAGCTACGAAACTCCTGGGCGCTCTTTGTAAGGGTGACCGATTGGATTGGCCAGCAAAAAAGACTGTTCTCTGCTGTAAAATCACTTTGCGGTGGTTCGGAACCCACCAAAAACTGTAGGTCCAACTCATCAATCACTATCATCCAATTAATTACCCACGCACAGGTCTCAGACCTATGTGGGCTTCATCCTCCGAAAAAAATGTAGTCCTCTTCACAACAAATATAATTTGGAAATAGTGATACTCTGTATCGACCAAAGAGTATGGAGTATTATTTTTGCACTATAACATTCCAATTTATGATACACTAGATTATGGAATAATGAGAATAAGGTAACTGGCATATTTGGTTTCGTAAGAAGTGAGAAGTTTGCCTTTTGTTTGCTGCTACTGTCTAGGGCCGATTATTTTTTAGATATAGTTGTAGGCTGGCGTATCTAAGCGTGGTAGAAGTAGCTACAGAAAGAATAGGCAATAAATAGTATTGTGATGATGCAATAACCATTATCGTTTTTGTATTCCTCGTGGGTTCGTACGGACCCGCATTGCATTGTCACCCACCGCTATAGTACCGCTACCGTATTCGGGTCATAACAGTGGCGGCATGGATCCATGTAACATGTAACATGGACGTTTTCAATTTCAAAATCGAATGCAAATGTATTATGTAAATCATGAATGTATTATTAATAAAAATTACTAATAATTAATTATTAATATTTTTTGCCTCGCTCTGTTTCAATGATTTGTAAAGCTACAACAAATTTAATAAATCTGTGATGTTTTCCATGACGAAATACGTAATGAAGAATCTAATATTAAAACTGACACTGTCTTTCACTTTTATAAAATATTTAACGCACATATATTGGAGATGTTTGAGGAATTTCACTTCTGAAAAGAAGCTTCGTCAGCCTGCCGCCAGGGGTCATGCTTTGTTGAGGTTAGGATGAGCGGCCATTATGTAGTTAAAAATTGCGTTTGATTTGAATTGTGTTTGGTCGTTGAGTAAGTTTGTTCTATCTAGTTTATGGTGTTTGAATATTTCATATTGCTCCAGTGTATTTAGTTTGTGGCTTTTTTGGTTGGATTTGCAGATCACTTGTAGATCAACACTGGGCACTCACACAAAAACATCCAAACTGATTTAGAAATTCTACACACTTTCCCAAAAAGCTACAAACTAAATACACTGGATCAATATGAAATATTCAAACACCATAAACAAGATAGAACCAACTTACTCAACGACCAAACATAATTCAAATCAAACGCAATTTTTAACTACATAATGGCTCATCCTATCCTAACCTCAACAAAGCATGACCCCTGGCGGCAGGCTGACGAAGCTTCTTTTCAGAAGTAAAATGCATTCCTCAAACATCTCCAAATAATGTGAGTAAAATATTATATAAAAGTGAAATTTAATAAGTTGATGAAATAACTTTTATTTGTTGTCTGTACTATAGCGTCTCAAAACTCAAGTGGTGATAATAATCAGTAATATCAACTCAGTATAATCAGAAATTACAACTCAAAATACATAACAGTATTGTAAAGTGTCTTGTTCCTATATTATGCTGATTAGGAATAAGACTGGAAACCTTATTGCCAATAAATAAATCTAAATCCATAGTCATTCTCGGATTCTTGGTTGAAATTATTGCATATCAAATTCAATTGCATAGCATATTCTTAAACTCCAACGCTATATACTGTATTTCTATCGAGAGTACTTATTATTTATTTTCATATCTGAGCTCAAAAAAGAACTCGTTAATAGAATATATTTCCGTGCAAATCAAACTAAAATTTATTATTTTTATTATGAAGCGCTGTAATTTTTGGTCAATTGAAAGTAAAGGAGTACCAAGAAATAAGATTCTGTAGCAGATGCTGCTTTTTAATTACTAATACTAGAACTGTGGAAATTAATTCCACAAATATAACAAATTACTTATTCAATATTCATTGTAGAGTTTCTTTGTAGTGGCGAGGGTGATATTGTGGAAGATATCCATGATGAATAATAAGACTTGAAGTTGCCACAACCACATTAATTTAAATAATGTGAGTTTCTTTGTAGTGGTGAAGTTGATATTGCGGAAGATATCCATAATGAATCAGACGAAGTTGTCACAACCACATTTATTTAAATAATGTGAGTTTCTTTGTAGTGGCGAGGGTGATATTGTGGAAGATATCCATGATGAATAATAAGACTTGAAGTTGCCACAACCACATTAATTTAAATAATGTGAGTTTCTTTGTAGTGGTGAAGGTGATATTGTGGAAGATATCCATAATGAATCTGACGAAGTTGTCACAACCACATTTATTTAAATAATGTGAGTTTCTTTGTAGTGGTGAAGGTGATATTGTGGAAGATATCTGTGATGAATAATAAGACTTGACATTGCCACAACCACATTTATTTAAATAATGTGAGTTTCTTTGTAGTGGTGAAGGTGATATTGTGGAAGATATCTGTGATGAATAATAAGACTTGACATTGCCACAACCACATTTATTTAAATGAATGTGGCTGTGACAACTTCAAGTCTTATTATTCATTAAAATAAAGAGTGATGTAGTCAATCTACCTCTCCTGTGATAAATTTGGACTATACCTAACCGCAAAGTAATGCTGGGAAATGTGTGTCAATGTGGGTGTTTTAGAATATTAACCTTAAAAAAAGGTGCAAAGTCATCTTGAAAGTTGGTGGCAAGTCAGTGTTGTATCGATTGTTGTAGTTAGTAGTGAAAAAATAACAAAAAATGACAAAAATAAGATGTCGATGTTGATGATGATGATTATTAATAGGCCGATATAAAATATAATGATTAATCCGAAGAAAACCTTTGCAACAGTGTCGTGCAGGCCAAGACATGATCAGAGGAACTTTCCATAGCTGTTATGAATGAGGAATAGAATACTTACCGAACCCGGAACGGCCGCGGTGGTTGGAGAGGGAAAAAGAGAGCCTAAACTCGAGACCAACTGTTGTAATCGTATAAATTCGTCCCGCTAATTTTCACGGTCCAGTTTTCCAAAACGGCGGCGTTATTTTTCACCAGAACTACAGTTCTCTGTTCTCCTTACACACTGTAATGCTGCATTGTACTGTGATAATAAATAACAGTGCCTCTTTTTTTATAATATTTTCGTCGAGCTTCTTGCTTTTCATTTAAATCGTCTTCGTTATTCTTTTTTTAATTTAAGACTTGTATATCTACTATCTAGCAGTATAAATAATTATTAATGAGGTAGAATTAATTTTAATGCTCCTGATTTTTTTTTTTTGGTTGTATGCTTCTGTCTAGGAAAATCTTTTTTAAATGCCTCATATAATTACTATGTATGTCAGACACGGGAAACAAATGTAGATTTTTTCGACTGGTAATGTGGGCTCTCACATCCTAGGTCATGAGATTTTGAGATCACTGTTATGTAGTGTGGGTTTGTCCAGGTTGTGATCATGTATATCGTTACATCCCACCTATCAGGTTTCCAGTATTGATACGTATCTTTCGATTTTTAGACGAAGTTCTAAATTTCTAAATTTTAGTAATTCAGAAAGCTGACCTGCTGTCATTAGTCGTTTCCAAAACGTGTTAGTTTCTTTTTACGTGAACTGCTGAATTATGTATAAAAACTTCGAATTTGTTAGTGAATGGTGTATGCAGTAAAATGTCCTGACGTTGGGGCGATCTTTGTTCCTTGTCAATGATTGATGATAATCAGCTAATAAGAATTGTCAGTTATAATAATCAGTTAAGTGGGTAGCCGTAGCCGAGTGGGTTAAGTGCTGGTTTGTTAGCCCAAAGGTCCCGGGTTCGATCCCAGTTCTGACCGAAAGATTTTACCTCAGGCCACTCCCGTGTTTCGGAGGACACGTTAAGCTGTCGGTCCCGGCTGCCTAAAAACAGTCGTTAAGTCACGTCAGAGGCCCTGAACTTATTTAGGTGCGACCTGATAACTCTGACACCAGACCTGAGCCAGCCAGGTCACACGATATTATTATTATTATTAATAATCAGTTGAAGAAATGTATAAAACTCAATTCAATTTTGAATTATTATACAAACCTTTGTTAAAAATTTAACTTGTAATTTATGATACAACTCTTTTCAACTCTGATAATTACTAAAAGCTATCAGTTCTTCAAAATATGTTTTTATAATGCAAGTAAAATTCTTGGAAGTAATGATAACATAATAAATTAGAGATTAGGTAGAGTTGCAACCATGTTTTTAACTGATTATTATAACTGCGGCCGCTTAGCGCATTTGGTTGGGGCGTCGCAACTTCAGCTTGTTGTCGTTTAAGAGGTCGTGGGTTCGAATCCCGCTCCACCGTAAGGCATTTATGTGTAATCATTCACCTCATTACCCACGCACAAGTCTCTGACTCATGTGGGCATCATCAGCAAGAAAAAATACTTACAATTTCTTGTTAGTTGAACACAAATTATTAGCATTATCTTGAAATATCGATGTTCTTCGAATATCAGGCTTTTCATGGAGTATTCTGTGAACCTTTATTAGTGACATAATTTGGACTGTGGATAACTATGAAGGTGCCCACAAAAAAGCAATTTCCTAGCGGAAGGAAGGAAGCTATTGGATGTCATTTGTAATTTGTAAAAGCTCAGGTCTGATATAGATCACCAAATAGAGACTACAGGATGTAGCCGGCAAAGCAGAAGTGTTATAAATAAGTAATTAGTCGCCTGCTGATTGTGACTGTAACTGTTTGGAGTTGGAGCGGAGGTCGTGCCAGGCTCTGTCAATAGGGGCTTCGAACTGATCAAGGCCGCGGAATTCAGCCTTCCTACTTGGTTCTGCTATTGGTGAATCGCATCTTGTTGCCCATAAACGACCTGAATCACTGTGCAATGGCCTTAAACCATCGTTCCATTTCAGATCATTCTGCCATTTGTTACCTAATTCCAACCCAGAAACTCGGTGGACTTTAACTTGACACGCCAATCAAATATTGTTGAATAAGCCGAGTGATAGCCGAGTGCCGTAGCAGGTATCTGTTCGATCAGAGATAAGCTACGAAACTCCTGGGTGCTCATTGTAAGGGTGACCGATTGGATTGGCCAGCAAAAAAGACTATTCTCTGCTGTAAAATCACATTCCCCGGTGGTTTGGAACACACCTAAAACTGTAGGTCCAACTCATCAATCACCATCATTCAACTCATTACCCACGCATAGGTCTCGGACTTACGTGGGCTTCATCCTCCAAAAAAGAGAGACTAGAAAATTGAAGGGTCAAAATTGTGAATTTTATGTACAATTGCGAATAGGTGAAGTTAAGATACAGAATAGAACAATATGCATAGAGCATAGAAATACTTTAGAAAATAGACTATGATTCAAAATAATTAGATAAAATAGGGGGGTGTATTGTGTGTGTGAGTCTTAAGGATTTCCCAAAAGGGCAACTATATGGAACACTAAATTTGGCACAAAGCTTCCTCTAAACTCGATTCAGTATACATCGAAGCCCGATTTTTGATTTTCCTTTCAGACTTTTCAAAATCAATGTTCAAATTTCACTTGAAGGCTCTATTACTGTTTTAAAATGTGTTTAAGGCTATGTGCAGGGTTTTTGATCATAATTTTTTTTTTAAAGTTCATTGTATTGGATATTATTAAGGTATTGAAATGCTAACTATTGCCATGAGAAATTATTTTTTCATCAAATATTTCATGGAATATTGGAGTTTTAAGTTGAAATGTTTTGGTTTTTGGGGGCAATTGAACTCACCTACGAGTTATTTTAAACATTTTATCATTTTTTTATAACTGAAAGGCACCTTGGGGAAAAGAATGACACATTTTTTATTTCAATTGAACAGTTGGTCTTTTCAAAATAATTTTTTGAAAAACTGAAATTTTTCGCATATTTAAAAAAATTTATTTTGAGAAAACTAATTATTTGATCGGAATGAAAAATATGTCATTTTGTTCCTCAATGTGTCTTTTATTTAAAGAAAAATTTATCAAAAGTTTAAAATGACTTATAGGGGAGATCAATTGCCCCCAAAAACCGAAAAATTTCAACTTTGAACTCCATATTCCATAAAATATTTGATGAAAAAAATAATTTCTCATGGCAATAGTTAGCATTTCAATACCTTAATAATATCCAATACAATGAACTTTGAAAAAAAATTATTACCAAAAACCCTGTGCACAGCCTTAAATGCAGGAAGCTTATAAATGCTGATACATGATACGTCACTATGACGCATAAAAGCTTAAGTCACATGCCAAAGCAACACTTTTGTTTCGTATCAATATTACAGCTCCTAATTCCCTTTTTGGAATTGTGTTGGCATTGGTGGTTGAAATTCATATATCACATGTTTAATTTAAAAATCCCGTCGCAAAGCACGGGTAATCCACTAGTTGAAAAATAGAAGACATGTACCGCATTACTCTATTTCTCCTATTTGTGGTCAAATCGTTGCATATTAAATTCAAATTCATTTTTCTCAATATTAGAATAAACTTCGAAACTTCCTTGTTAATCCTGTAACCTGAAGCTGAGTGGCGACATGGGGCAACCCTCACGCAAGAAGTGTTTGAGGGCTATAACAGCCTCAGCTGGCGATGGCCGCTAGCCCTGAGGGTCTGTTATTGTCGTCATTGCCAGGGTCAAGTATACTAAATCAATGGATCCGTAGATAATAGAAACTTCATCATTAGCATTACTACGTTATGGTAGCCTAGTCTATGGTAGGTGCATTTGGCACAGATCACACAGTTTTTTCTTCTTTTTATTGCTGATGATGCCCACATGAGTCCGAGACTTGTGCGTGGGTAATGAGGTGAATGATTACACATAAATGCCTGACGGTGGAGCGGGATTCGAACCCATGACCACTTGAACGACAGCAAGCTGAATTTGCGACGCCCCAACCAACTGCGCTAAGCGGGCCTTTTCAGAAATAGTGCTCAATACGTTCATTTTGACAAAATGAAATTGAGAAAATAGATTGCATGAAAGTGCAAAATATGGTTTAAATTTAAAATTGAAAATAATGAGCTAAACGTTGGAGAACAAACTAGATTTAAAACCAGCCATTAGTTTTTTTTTGTCGCAGTGACCCATCCATACTAACATTTAGCCTGTGACTTGAAACGACCGCATGGATGTCACGCTTAGCATGTGACATTGAAGTGATAAGTTCAGAATGATTAGCTTGAAGTGATAATTATTGTTAACACTTCAATAGTAATTGTTTACAGCTTCTTCATCTCCAAGCTGAGAAGAAATTTAAAAAAGTATTTCAATGTAGCTTATACCTCCTAACTCATGATTAGTTTTAGTTGTTTTTCTAGCCCTAATACACTGTAGGAATTGTTTTACAAAAAAATCTAGGTTATTGAGATGTATCAAAAATATTTCAAATTACATTAATGTAATTCTCATGAAAACCTCCAAATTTACCAAGTTAACAAAACAAGACTAGTTGATATTTTTAATTTGTGCTTAAATTTTCCAGATTGTGGTGAAGTCTTTTGTGTGATATAGTTGGCCCCCACACACGTCAGTTCGAACTCTGTCAGTTTTCATATAATTTCATAGTAAAGGCGTAGTAAAATTGGACTGGACTGTTGAAATGTCAGTTTTCGGAATGAACTGAACTGATGGGAATCCCTTCAGTCCAGCGATCGGCATTAATGCCACCCCACACACGGTCAGTTCGGCATGTCAGTTCGAACCGTTCATGCCTAACTGACCGTGTGGGAGGGGGGCCGTATACAGTATTCTCAGTGTAATAACCAAGTCGAAACTCACGTACCCATTCATTGCCCGGGCTTTCGCGTTTGCGAGCGTGCGTGACTACACGTGATACAGTTACATTTTAGCTCCGTAAATTAACTCCAAAAACCGTGTCCGATTACGGACGAAAGATAATTTCACAAAATATTCTCTCAATTATCTACCATTTCACCAACTACGGTGTGCGGAGTAAATCATTACTACAAGATTGTGTTATTTCTTTTAATTATTCATTTCCCATTCAATGCGATCAGAAAGCGTTAAGTTTCACAATCAATGTTTCCTCATATTTCTTTTACTATATTTAGTTTTTATAGCGGAAAGAAGAATAAAGGTTATTAAATTAATTTCATTATATTCCATCTACAATATATTTTTTCCAGCCCAATATTGTGATATAAAATACAAATACCCGATCATACTCTTATCCATTCACGTTATGGGACTGCATAGAAATTTATCTGTAGATACTCGAATAGTCTAATCTAATGCTCTAATGTTTGAAAGTTCGAAAACAATTTAGCTTTCTCTTTTTTTTGAGGATTAAACCCACATAGGTCAGAGACCTGTGCGTGGGTAATCTTTCAAAATGTTTTCTTTTTGCTGGTGATGCCATAAATGCTAAAAGAGATATTTATGTTTCTGTATTATTTTTACTTTTAGTGCATACTTATGATTTATGTTTGTTATGTATTTAATTTCTTTCATATTTACGATTTATGATTGAGTTTGTATTTTTCATGGCGAAATAAATATAATTGAAGTTATTGTGTCTTCAAGCTGATTCAATTTGGGGGGGGGGGGGGAATTGCTTTCTTTATTCTGACTTAAACTGCGATATTTTTTACATTTCGTTTTTTAAAGGGTTGGTAAAAACCGATGGTATGGGTGATGCTAATTTTCAATGAGTTTGTAAAATATTGGACGATAAGGATAGTCTAGCATTAACCTCATCTAGTATTATTTCCATCAACAATACAGTTGTAAATGACAATATTATTGCTTGGTAAATATGCTAAAACCTAATTTTTCAGTCCATTATGAATGTAGATTTTTCGCAGTAGTTTAGAAGGCCAAAGCAGGCATATATGACTCACAAACAAGAAACAAGTTATGTTGATGGTCCAACAGGATTTTTCTGTTCATCAAATAGATAGCAGCATAAATTTGAAACGGAACCATCTATCATAAAAGAATGAATGAACTTATGTATGGTGCAATGACCGACTTTGAATTGACAGCGTAATTACTCTTTCTAGCAACGTAGTTTGTGTCAATGAAGCGGCGAAATACAATGATAAGATGGATGTTATCATGCAACTTATCAATGACCAATCTTTTGCCCAGTTAGACAGGCCTGTTGATAAAAAAAACACAAGACTCGGATTTGGAGATTTTTGGGCCTTCCCATCCTGCACTGTCTTATTTTAAATCTTATAATCTTTTATAAAAAATCTTATAACCTTTGAAAAACCCTTGAAAAATCTTTTAAAACCTTATAAAATCTTATAAAACCTTGTAACTTGAGTTGACAAGAATTACATTAAGTAAGTAAATTTATTTTCCATTAAACTTTTACAAATAATAAGATATAAAGAATATTATGGAACTTCTAGCCATCTGAACCAGTAGTGATGGCTAGCACAATTTTAGAATCAAAATAAAAACATAAAACAGTCAAAATAAACTCATTAAATCAACTGCAGTAAATAAAGTTTAGAACTAAATAACATTTTCGTTGAATGATAGGCTTTCGAAAAACAATAATTTTCTTTTAAAATAAAGCCTAAGACGTAATTATAAACTCAGGCAATATTATCTTTGACTTGAGTAAGCTACCCAATCATAAGGTAGCAAAGAATAAATAATGGAAATTTCGGTTTGAATCTGTTCCTGTATTTCAAAGTGCTGACATTCTTTATGATTACAGTATTCCGCATTCTAATACTTAGCCTGGCAGACCTAAAGATTAAATAGAAATTAATGAATTCATACTTTTCCGGTAATGCTCACAACAATATGGTGATTAGTGGAGCAAAGGGGAATGTTTTTGAAATCTTTAAAGATTTGGTCCTAGGAAGAGGAAGCGGGTGTTCAAATTTCCAGCTGGAATAACCTTTGGTAATATAATATAATACTCTAGGCAATATATTTATAATAACGTGAAAGGAGAAAGATACCTCTGAAGATTATGTAGGCTGTGGTTAGCTTCTTTTAAAAGAGGGAGTTCGGGGTGCCCCCGAAAAGTTTTTTGAAAAATAATCTCTAAAACCAAATTTTAAGGGATTCTGGACATGAATTAATCCATTTCAACCCAAGTTATGTGGCAGAGTAAATTTTAAAGTTCGGGGACTTTTAGTTCTTGTGTCATTGTCAATGAGAGATCCAGATCTTCATTGTTTCAGTTGAAAACCTAAACCGGGCCTTTTTGAAACTATTTTTACTCTGCCTTTTTGGTTCCTATCCTTTCCTGATTGGGGTACCAATACAGTATGCCTACCGTACTTGAAAAGCGTTTCTTAAAGAGGGTTTGGGGCTAATCCCCCAGATATTTTTTGAAAAATAATCCTACCACATTTTAAGCGATTCTAGACATGAATAAATCAATTTCAACCCGTTTTATGTGTCAAGGTAAATTTTTACTTTACTTTTATATTTTTACTTTATTGTTACTTTACTATTTTTACTTTATTGTTCCATTAAAAATAGAAGGCCTTTACTATCTTCTCTTAGCTATTTTTGATCCCCACGTTTCCTGATACCAATACAGTACCATACTTGAAAAATTCATTTAAGGGTTTGGGGTAATTCCTCAGGAAAGGTTTTTGAAAAATGTAAACCGCATTTTGAGCGATTCTAGCCTTGAATTTATCCATTTTAACATTTCAACCCACGTTGTGTCAAAGTGAAATTCATCTACTTCTTCTTATGACTTGGTCAATACCCCTAATCCATCCCGTCATTGTTTTGATATCAAAAAATTGATGCAGGCCTACTTGAAAATATTTGCACCGCTATTTTTGATCTCCAACCTTCCTTAATTTATTGGACCTCACAGTACTGTATTGGCAAATTCTTTCAAAAAGGGTGTTAGTCCCCCAGAAACTTTTGAAAATACATTTTTAGCGATTCCAGACATCTTTTTTTACTAAATTATCAAAAATTTTCTCTGGAGGCTTGTTAAAATTCTATTTTTTTTGCATTTTTTGTCTCTGGGGGCATCTATTCTCCTGAACCTCCCCCCCCCCCCTAGTTACGCCACTGATTCAACTGAATTCACCTTATCAATAAGAAATAAATTTCCTGTACAGTAATTGATTTTTCAGTCACAGTTTGCTACATTTTTTTCAATCAATCATTTATTTACAAGTTCCAAATAAAGGTCCCGCTAAACCTTGTGGGTTTTCCAGCAGGTGCCAACATAACATAAATATTACAAGAGTTAGATTACAAAATGGAAATCAATTATATAATACAAATAGCGCGATTTTGTCCACACTTTAGAACTTCTGTACAATAACAGGCTGTAAGTGTAAATAGGTATTTTTTAAAAAAATCATTTGGTTAATAAGTAGTTTTTTCAATATAATTGATCCACGGTGATATGGCCGTACTCTACGCCTGATACGGCCGTCGTCTGTCAGTACAGTGATCTGCCTCGCCCTGCCCCTCCTCTATTCTTTGGCCATGGCAAGGTTGCAGTATTGAGATAACAGAGCACACTACCAGCTGTTGCCAGGAGCGCGACTCTTCTATTTCCATTTGGCCGTGTTTGGTAGTCGATTGCAGAATCAAGTCGCGACATGGCCATCTCCCTCGGTTCAGTGCTATAGTTGTGTGCTTTATGTGCAAATTGTCGTGCTGGTCAAATCAACTGACAATCAATTTGTGGTGTTGGCTAGACTGTGTGATTTAATAACAAAGTGGAAAGTTATATATACCGCGATAAATATTTTCTAGTAACGTACTGTTTATTAATAAAAATATTAGCGTTAATAAAAAATACTGTTTATTAGTGCCAACGAATTATTATTATTTTCTGTTATATTTGGATTGTTGGTAGATGATGATGTTGATGATTGTGTTACTAGTTGAACAGTGTGATTCTATTACTGACGACAAAAATTATGACGAGTACTGACCCATGTTACATTTTTTATCATAAATAATTATTTTTTAAAGAATAAACTAATAATTATTATCCTTGTTAATTCAAATATAAAATATAACGTATTCTACGCTGTTGCCAGGAAAATTTGTAAAATTATACAAAAATATTTATGTAATTTTAATGATACTTCTAATTATGTACCACCAATCTAATAATACCACTAATAATGAATGTGATACTAAAGGATTTCTACATGAGATACTACTTGCCCTTTAATTTCCTTATATTAGGGGTTTTTAAAGAATTTAGTAGCTATATTATTATTGCTTCTATGTAAGGGTGCTGGCCAATTTGATCACTAATTTACAGACATGTTTAATAAAGAATAATACATTTATTTGTTTTTTAAAAATGAATATCCTATTTATAAAATAATTTTTGCTGGGTCAAATAATTATTTTCTATTCTATTCTTCAACTTAATTTTTTTGTGTATGTCTAGTCTCAATTTACACCGTTATTTCAACATTGAAATTCACAATAAAATTATACAAAAATATTTAAACAGAAAAACTTAACATTAGAAAAGTAATAACTTTGAAAATTTAATTTATTTAAGTTTCATTAAAAGTCTCATAAGTCAAAACCAACTGTATTCTATGTTGAATCCATCTATGTACTCGTAGTACAACGATCTTGAACTATCTATCAACAGATATTTAAAAGGCATGCAATTTAAACTGCATAACGGACTACGATTAATATTTCATCATCTGTTTCAATGGACGAATCTGACAACTGTTTATTTTGTATTGACGTTGTATTAACTCAGTGCGCATCATCCTTTGCAACAAGCTAAAATAATTCAAATTTTTCTGCAAAAACGACTATTGAACTGTGATTGTGTGAAAATGTATGACTTTTGACTCTTGCTGTGCTTGATTGTGTTTTATCAATAGTGCTTTTTATTATGTGACACTGAAAAACGCTTACAATGGCTATTGTTTATCCGCTTTGCAGACTTCTCTTCGGTACTCTTTATCCGGCCTATGCGTCCTACAAAGCCGTACGAACGAAAAATGTGAAAGAATATGTAAGTATCATTGATTTCATTCACCAATTATTATAGTATTTTAGTAATTGTATTACTACTATTCTTCTATGAAAAATATCGCAAAAAGCAACAGTTACGGTTAGTGATAATTTGTTGATTTAGTGATGTGGATATGAAACTGGTAAAAGACTAGGGTGCAGTTCGATATCCCATCCACTGAAATAATCGCAGGAGTTTCGATACTTCATACCATAGATTTCAATTGTGTATCAAATGGTTTGCGTATCAAAGTGTCTGTATGAAACAGCAATTTTAACGCATCAATTGATGTGTGGAATCGTATCGTGAACAAAATGTAGTTTATTATTGTTAACTTTACAATATTATAAACAGAAAATAAAAATAAAAAATAATAGAGAATAAATAAATACTTACTCACATAGGCTGAAACAAAACTGTTTTTATTAACATTTAGCAATATTTTTGTGTGTTGTTGTACTTGTCCTCGAAGTTTAAATATGTCGTTAAAACGCAACATACCACGTTATCAGCTGTTTCGTATCATTCGGATGATACAGAACAGGTGTGTTGATAAGCAAGACAGTATCGATACTTCCATCCGTTATCGAAATCCCTGCGATTATTTCAGTGGATGGGGTATCAAACTGCAACCCTTTCTTGTTTTGTAAATTATTTAAAAATTTCAAATAGATGAGTCTTTGGGTGCAGTTCGATATCCCATCCACTGAAATAATGAAGCATGAGACAATGAAATACTTTTTTGGGAATTAGAATTTTGATCAACGCAAGGGACTTGGCATAAATTACTGTACAATTGTTTGAAAGCAACTACAAACAATGGAAATCCTGTATTTTACAATAATTGTGGTAATTGAACAGTTTGAGGTCAGTGAAAATTATTTCTAGAAAAATAGTTATCAATTCTTTTCAAATTCTTGAAAATCCTCTAGAAATGGATGGAAAAATAATACTAACTGTACATCCAACTTGAGAAGTCACTCTTCAAATCTCAACAGAATCGAATCACACAATTCAGAGTCGTGTATTATGTGGTAATTTAGAGTCTACATTTTATATCTAGAGGGAGGCTTCAAATAATGTACTAAACAAAGCAAATACTACTTAAAAACAAACTACTAATTTTCTATTTTTCAGACATTATTGTGTTAGATTCACCTCAGTGTAAATCATATTGAAATAGAAGACAATCTCTCCCTTTAATAACAAAATAGTAATAATAACACAAAATCGTTCTCAGTGCCGTTTCATTAAAGAAGAAGGCCTTGTACTGCATCTCCATAAAAGGATTGGTTTTCAGGCGATGGCAGGACATCTGTGATTAGGCTTTTTTCTTGACATTAGTGAATAGAATGCCACCGAGTTTTAATATTATTTTATCATTATTATTAGCTGATTACAATTTCGTCTCAATGGTTAGTATAAATCAAAAATATTTACTATGCAGTTGAATGCTCTCTATCGCATGAGGCAACAGCATCAGGGAAGTTGTACAAGGCTGTGTTGCACATTTGTGTCTGAAAGCTTGCTGACCTCTGGAGAAAGATAGATGAGTTGTAAATTAAATGTGTGGGTGGGAGATAGCCGACTTTGTAAAAGATGAATACAACTCTGGAATAATCAAGTAATTCGTCTTGACCTTGTCAATGAATGTGACACTGAACCCCTAACAGCTGTCTTCCATTCAACTCAAGCATTACTTTTTGTTGATGTTCAAGTACTTTCTAATCAGTCTTGCTTTTAAACTTGTGTTACTTATCTGCTCCGATTTACAAGACCCAAGGACACGTTTCTGGCTTCATGTGCTTATTTAGATATTTCTATTAGATCTTATGTTTCTCGTGAAAAACGAAAAAAATTAAGTTTTGGAACTTTGATTCATTGTTTGTTAATTTAAAATAACTGTTCTGAAAATGCAAATGTTGAGGTTTGCATCTACCATAATTATTCATAATTGGTAAAATTGGTTTCAACCACAAATATTGAAAAACTGATTAGTTAAGTATTGAATCTGGTTGTTGAATAGTTGATAATGTGAATCTTCATCTACATTTAGGCTACTAATATTATTTTCTTCATATTCTAATATTATGAAAGTACAGTTGCAACTTTCTCAGTGTGATGCCAGGTCCTATGTTAATGACTGTGCTAGTGACTTCCTGTGCTTTTCTGTAGTTGAACGAATAAATCTAGGAAAATATTAAAATTAGAATTATTGTTTAAGGTTGAAAATAAATCAACTCCATATAACACCAGACAAAATTACATTTTATACTTTGTAAGAGCTCTTGATTTAAAATGTGCTGATGCTAATAAAAAACAAAATTTCTGTAATTTGCTTTTGCATTGAACTCAGGTTGATGCAAAGTGGTATGAAGTTTAACTATTGGTTTTAATGAACTAATGCGAATTATTAGATCTAGAATCAGAAGACACAGAAATTGAATAGCCGTTACTATGGAGCTATTATATACATAAATTAATCACTGTGAGCAGAATAGCAGTGAATTTTTTAATTAATTGCTTTAAAATAATTTGAAAATATTTGCTCCAATGTGCCGCAATGTACGAATCTTAAAGCCGCAATTTTACAATTTATCCTGCTAATTCAGACCGTGATGACTTTTATACCAATCATATTGCAACTTCGGGCAATAGTACTGAAGTATCGTGGTAGTTGAGTAATGAAAATAATCTTGAACTGTTTCTCTAAATTTTCTGTGAACTCCTCATTTCTAATTTTCATATTATTTACAGGTAAAATGGATGATGTACTGGATCGTATTTGCACTCTTCACATGCGTCGAAACCTTCACTGATGTGTTTTTTAGTTTTTGGTAAGGTTAAATATTATTAGTCAGGCTTAATAAAACCAACCAGTTCATCACACTGTTCTAAAATTATTTTCATTAGAAAGATATTCGTAATTCAATAATGCTTACTTGCTCTGAACCATCTGGAGTGATGTAGAAAAAAATGCTTGCTTCAAGGAGACAGGATTTTTCATATAAAAGTCTTCTCATGTGAAATTTAACGACTTGCAGTCAAATATTCATTAAGATTAAGTATAACTCACTTAATCTGTAGGCCGAGCGCTTTCGAAACTGTGAGATCCATCTTCAGAGGCATGGGTTCCTAGATCATCATGTCAGTTTTTTGGTTAGAAGTGTTGTGGCTTTTGTAAAATCTGATCAAAAAGTTTGTGTGATTTAAAATTTAGTTGTTCATTGAGAATGTTTTGTTTATTGTGTGTGGTGTTTTTGTATATTTCAAATTGTTCCAAGGTGTTGAGTTCGTGTCCTTTAGATTTTATATGTAGAATGTGTAGGTTGGTACTGATGTCAGTAAAAGTGTGTCCAGTTTGAATGATATGGTCGGCGAAATTCGATTCAGCTTTTGATGTCAGGGCTTGAAAATGTTCCTTGTAACGTTGTTTGAATGTGCGGCCTGTTTGTCCTATGTAGAATTTGTTACAATCAGAGCAGTTCAGTTTGTAGATCCCTGGGAGATCGTATTTGTTTGTGTTCAGTGTGGTTTTGAGTGTAAGAGCATTTTTTATTTTGTTTTTTGTTCTGAATGAGATGGTGTGGCCGGCTTTTTTGAAGATTTTTGCTAGTCTGTTTGATTGTGGATTAATGTAAGTTATGTCATTGTGATGTATTTTTTGTCAGTGGTGTTGGTGTTTTGTTTTTTGTTTCTTATTTTATGATTGATTTTGTCAATTAGGTCGTATTTGTAGCCGTTTTCTTGTGCTAGGTATTTTATTGTATTTAGTTCGGTGTGGTAATTGTCGGTGGATAGCGGTGTGTTGTTGAGTCTGTGTAGCATTGACCTGAATGCTGAGTGTTTGTGTTGTGTTGGATGTTTGGAGGTGCTGTGTATTAGGGTATCTGTCATTGTTGGTTTTCTGTAGATGTTGAAGCTGTGTTGTTGGTTTGTGTTCTTTGTAATTGAGAGGTCTAGGAAGTTTATTGAATTGTTTTGCTCATTTTCAAGCCCTGACATCAAAAGCTGAATCGAATTTCGCCGACCATATCATTCAAACTGGACACACTTTTACTGACATCAGTACCAACCTACACATTCTACATATAAAATCTAAAGGACACGAACTCAACACCTTGGAACAATTTGAAATGTACAAACACTCCACACATAATAAACAAAACATTCTCAATGAACAACTAAATTTTAAATCACACAAACTTTTTGATCACATTTTACAAAAACCACAACACTTCTAACTAAACAACTGACATGATGATCTAGGAACCCATGCCTCTGAAGATGGATCTCACAGATTCGAAAGCGCTCGGCCTACAGATTAAGTGAGTTATACTTATTCCTAATGAATATTTGACTGCAAGTCGTTAAATTTCACATGAAAAGTTAATATTAACAGTGCAGTTCGTCATGGAACAAGAAATCCAGGAATTTAAAAGTCTTCTATAAAAAAATTACATAATTAATATAAAAGTGAATGTATTAATTTAAAACTGTTTGAAAAAAAAATCTATTCTACTTAAACAACAATTTCCCCATACAGTTATGTATAAGGCTTCATGAAGAATATACCCTATTATGAATTAGGTTCATTTTGTTCCTGATTTGTTTAAATTTTGTTCTTTAAATGAAGAGTCATACGATTGTCGTTCTTCTTTGAATAGTTTTTTTAATCAGATGATGGCCACATGAGTCTTGAGACTTGTGAGTGGGTAATGAGGTGAATGGGTGAATGATGAGAAACATCCATGGCTGAACGATATTCAACCCGTGACTTCAGGATTACGAATCCAGCCAGAGCCTTATTGAATCACAGACAAGCGCACCAACCAGCTGCGCTACTAGAGCCGTCATATTACATGTAAACTCCTGAAATGAATATGACTAGGACACAGAATTTAAATCAAGAAACTCATCAAAGCAACGTCAATTTGGTTTCACATTGAATATTATTTTGAATACCGTACTATTATTTTAACTATAATTTACTAATTATTTTGAATATAACTGTGAAGGTACACAACAGTTTTATTTTATTCCCATCATTTAAAAATAATGAGATTAACTTCATATTTTCTTTGGGGATGTAAAACATCCATTATGTGATAAATCGTAAGTTCTGTAGAATTCGACAACATTTCGTTTGATTTATCGCATAATAATGTGATTGATTGCTAATATTTGTGTGGTTCTGTTGCTGTGCAGGTTCCCGTTTTACTATGAGATAAAGATAGTGCTGGTGCTATGGCTGCTATCACCGGCTACAAAGGGCTCAAGCTTCCTCTACCGCAAGTTTGTGCATCCCATGCTTGCCAAACGAGAGCCGGTAAGCTATTGATTAGTGCTTCATGCATGTTTAACAAACACTCATGCACAAGGAATATGAATACAGTCTATCAATACGAACGAACTCTATTAATCTAAGATTCACGAACTCTGGGAGCTGTCTACGAATATTGAAAAAAGTTTTTTGTAAACATGGGTCCGGAAATGCTTCTTAAAGGGTTGAAAATGACGGAAATTAGTAACTACCCATATCAATTTACACATTTAAAAAAATCAGAACCGTCACTTTACTTGTACATTGGTTTTCATGTAAAATGAGCTGAACATTTTTGAGATATTCAACACCGTGTGCTCAAAAAACACCGTTTTTGAAGGTTGATGGAGATGAATTTGCTTTATTCTACAATAAACCTTTAATCTTTTCTCACAAAATTCGTAAAACATTTAATTTTGAAGAAAAAAATGTAAAGTAACCTAATAGCCAAAACACACCACAGCTCCATGCAATAAGGATTCCCCTTACCATTTAAAAAAATAGCAAGCTGAGGCAAACTACAAAATTTGTGTTTTGGATCAATTGAAGGCGATTTTATGAGGTCTGGGTGTGTTTGCTGTTATTGAGTCTCAAATTTTTTTTCAAAATTAAATTCATTCAAGCTTTGTCATAAAAAACTACAGGTTTATTGTATAAATGGCCAAACTCAACCACTTGAAACTTGAAGATACGTTTATATGAGCTATTTTCGCTTAATTTGTTGAATATTCAAAGAAATTACTGTAGTTGCCGACTTCTAACTTGTTCTGTTCTATACTTCAGCTCATTTTACATACAACATAACTGATTTACAAATGAAGTTGATGCATTAAAAATTTCTGAATAAATAAATTGATTGTAAAGTGATAGCTGCTGAATTCCACCATTTTATCTCTGTAACAAAGCTCTCCAAATCCGTGATTTATTGCACTTTTTTCAATATTTTTGCAAATAGAATGAGCTCTTAAGAGTTTCTGTGTTTCTTCGTGAATTATTATCTTTACTTCGCAATTTATTTACAGTTTGTAATTCGATTCATTATAATTTATTTACACAAAAATTTATTCCAAAAATTATTTTCTTACATAGTGCATGCATGTGGTTATTAAAATTTTGCAATAAAAGAATGTTTGCTGTGACGAAAGGTTTCAGTGACCACTGAAAAATAATGAAATTACTAATTCCTACGTGGAAATTTCTACCTGTGCGTGGGAATGAGTCTATATGATGGTAGATTTTGTGTTATTGATGCACTCATTCACTTCTGTGGATTTTATTCAATAAGAAAAACAAAATGAAAAATTCTCATTCACCGTTCAGTCTAAATTTAAAAAAAAATCAGTGACTCATTATAATACTGTATAAAACAATTAAAGTTTCTTGTTGGTAGCAATTTAACTGTGGGAAAATGGTTGCATTTTATCCAATTTAAAATGCTCTATGTTTATGTTTTTAAATTTCAAGCATTTTTATAATATACTAAATAGTTTGTTAAAACAGTATATAGTATTACTACAACAACTATATACTACAAAGGGCTTTTAGTATATACTACTAAGGTTTGTCCAAACGGTGAGAGCTAAAGCGACTCAGATTCCATAAATTGAGAGCTGTATAGACGAACTGCGAGATCATAATTTTATCATTCTTGTAGTGTCTAGCTGAAATCTGCTGGGTTCTAAGATTCAGATTCATGCAATTAGGGTCGCACTGGTTTTCGCAGTTTGAATGAGCATTTGTACTAAGAAATGGAGGTTATTTGGTGTTGGTGGACTTGTGAAACACAAAAATGAATTGGGCCTCACCCTCGATCCTGTTTGGGCAGTCTTAATTTATTCATGTGCTTGTCACCTATTGTCTGAATTTCTATTTGGGAGCATGAAAGGAATATTTTATGAAGTATTTTACAGAACATTAATTTAATTTAGAAATTTAGAATTAAGTAAATTATAAAAAAAGGAAGTAGAGAGACAAACTTAGGTAACGTTTACTGTAATTTGTAAATTTATCTGAATCTCATTTGCTAAAGAGTTATACTGTGTAATATATATTGTAATTTGAATTGAAATTCGCAGGAGATAGACGAATACATTGCCCGTGCCAAAGAGCAGGGATATACTACAATTTTGCAACTTGGATCTCAAGGCATGTCTTTTGCCACAAATGTGATAATGCAGACCGCTATAAAGGTAAGCTCCACGTTCACTTATAAATGTGTCTGCTGTTTAGTGAATTAATTGTGTTGTACCTGAACAATAATTAGGCATCCACTCATGTAGTCAAGTAGTTTGTTTGTGTTCAAAATCCTTTTCTTTTAGAAGAGATACAAGAATAATTAATGTTTAAGGAGGAAGCCTTGTAATAACTATTAGATAATGCAAATTACAAATGCTTGGATGTTGTAAGTTCACTGTCATGTTTGTTTATTGGCTTTGAAAGTAGTACTGTAGTTTTTTTTCATTTCCTAATATATTGGAATAGGGTGTATCAAAAAAGAGGATGAATGAATCATTGGAAAAGGGAATAAAATTAATCTCATTCAATTGAATATGCTACTAATATTTGAAGCAACTAGTTAACTCAATTAATAATTTGCTATTTAATATTTTTTAATTTGTATATTGAAATATCTGTCCTATTATTTAACTTAATTGATTAAGTGAACCTACTTTTTTAGAGCACTAGTAGGAATCTTACTTTTATGACTAAACTAACTTTACAAAAAATCAATAAGTTAGAATAGCATTCTGACTTATGTAATGAGATGAACGGGATATAATGATGACCATAGATTCATTTGTATTGAATAAAATAAAGTGTATAGCTGGTGCAAAACAGGATGTTTGAAGAATCAATGCCTGTCTATTTCAAAAATTTTCATTCAAAATCAGTGGAATAGATGTTTGCATGTTCGAAGCTTAAGCTTTCCCCCATATTTATTCACTCACTGTATTGACTCAATTTAATTTGTTCACTAATGCACAATTTCTACTAAATTTGCGTTTTTCTCCCAAAAAAATACCTATTAAATTTTGAACATTCCAATATAGTACTAAATATTTTAGTGTTTTAGCGGGCATTACTGTTTGTTTTCATCGTGGAATATACTAAAAATGTTTAAACAAATTAAATTTAAGCCAGCCAGCTTAAATACTAGTTAGCTTCATGAGAAATTTGTTGTGTAATTTCGGCTGTATTATTGAAATTCTCTTCTAATTTACTCATAGCTAATACTTAACTCACTTATTCCTAATCTTTATGGTTTTTTCTGATGCACTGTTGGCAAAATATTGGGTATGCCAGTAAAATAAACATACAAAATATTAATTCTGGGTGTTGACCATTAAACTTTTGATAACAAAAACTTCACAGAACTCAAATCAATATTTTTTACGAAAAACTATAAGTTCCTTGCATAATATTTTACTTTTGAGATTTAACAGTAACTTCTGTACCATTAATCCTGGTAATATAGTTTAGTAATTTATTCCTGGCAGTTTTATCATTACTCATGATAATTGAATGATGAAATAAAAACTCGCTCATTCTAAACTTATCTTGTTGGATATTGAATATGGAATGATTTTTGATGAATGAATATTCCCAAGCCGATATTATAATGAACAGTTCTATGCTTGTTTGTTTACAAACCATTTTTTAATGTGAACCAGTTTAAATGTTCAAGTACAGTGCAGTGAACTCTTGCAATGAAATACTGTACTTTAATGCATAGTTGTGTGGAGTAATTTCAATTTATAATTTTAATTTATTTTCATGTTATTTATTATTAACTTTAACTCTCATGTTATTTTGTTGAATAATTGTTGAGGATGAATTTCATATTATGTATCCTTGTACAGTTTCTGGCCGATGTTCTTAGTAGAGTTATGATCATCACTACTTATGTATCCTTTTTCATAGATGTTACCAGTAGAATTGTTCATTTGGTTCTTTACTTTTTAATTTGAACTAAAAATAAATTTCTGAGGTGGGAATAAAGTGTTTATTCCCACCTAAAAGTTTTCTTTTTAGTTTAATTTGTTTGGGGGGAAAAATGGAACCATTTCAATGGACTTTGTGTATTGTTTCACTAGAAAGTTTTGTAGATTTGTTATCAGCTCAGCTTCGTAACCAACTACACTTTATTATTTCTAATAATAATTTTATTTTGCATGTTTTTTTGATGACATTGAGTTGCACCTTGATTGACTACTAACACAGAGTTTTGTTGTTTCTATTTTGGTTTGCATTTTGCTGCGTGGCTTGGCTTGGTTTACCACTTGCTCCCCTTACCCTGTGCCCTGTGTGACAAAATGAGCAGAAAATGCCAATCGCTGCATTCGCCGGTGCTGGCGAGGAACTACATCTACGTCACGTCACCGATGGTGCAGGAGGCGAGAGTTCTGATTTTCCCCAAGAGGAGCTGATGGCGTTCAGTGATGATTCAAGTGTTGAGGACTGGGTGCCGCCAGCCAAAACGGCCGTAGCTGCAAAGAAGTCCGCTAGACCGCGCCGGGGACGCTCAGCCAACAACAAGGTTGCTTAGAGTATGCAAACGTATCTCCCCAAATTCCTAATGTGATCTCTCAGTTCCAATCGAACCATTATCCAAAATCATGGCCTATTATTCACACGAATACTCTAATGATTCAAGAAATTCCACGTGATCCTCGAAGTGTAGCATTTTTTTTAGAGAATTTTCAATAATTATCATGTTTTTTTTTTAAATCAACCTTGTAAGCCTAGTTACCTTGCTAGTTTCTTCAGGTTGTCTTTAATTAATTCTAGAACAATATTGTGTTAAAAATTGTTAATAAATTGAAATTTGCATTTTTCGTCAATACTTTTTGATTAAATTTAGATTAGCTGATGATAATGATCATTATGATGATGATAAATTAGTTGATGAGAAGTTAGAGTTGAGAAAAGGATCACGATCACTTGAGTTTGTTTTTACAACAGTATCCCACAATTATTGAGGGAATTGAAAGAAAAAGAAGAACGCATGTTGAAGAAAAGGAGGAAGAATGAGGGAAAATTGAAAGATAGAAAAAAAGAAAAGAATGAGTTTTATGCTGTTGATCATTTTAGAATGTTTGTATTTTTAATTTTCAACATTTAGGTTTTAAATTAATTGACCTGTTTTCTGCACTAGCGTGATAGTCAATCTGATGATTGAAATAAAAAGTCATGTGCTCTGATGTTTTTCTAATTAATCTTCAATTTAATTTTTTAATTTTATAAAAATATTCTTTTATATTTGATACATATCAGAAGCGAGAAGACTTAACACAATTTGAAATCTTCGCAATACAGACTGGGTCTTTCTTAGCTCTTTTTTCTTGACATTCTTTTGAATTTCAGTTTTTAAAATACAATCAATTGCATTGACGCTGTAGAATTGATTTATAATGATGTTAATGAGTACAATAACTATTTCTATGTTAATCTTTAACGCATGATTTTACATTGTTAGTACTTTTCCAATTAGACAATCAGTAACATATAATGTCTTAGTAAGAGTGTTTGTTTGCTAGGTTTGAGGTTTTGTGGGAAAAAGTTAATGGTGTTTCAAGTTTTAAGGTTGTGACTAGATAAATGCTGTATATTTGCTGTCAAATAGCTGTTTTAAATATTGCATATTGTATTATCTCAAGACAATATTCCATAGTATTATTGAATTTGATGAGAAGTCTTTCACTTAGGTATTACATTTTTTAAGTCAGTTTCCTAGTTATTGATGAATAATAAGATCCTTCTGTTACTACTGATGAGAAAATTGACTTGAAGTTGTTGTACTCTTGAGAATTTTGACTTTTCAATATGATTCGGCTTGACAAATGACAATAATTAATAACGCCCAATGAATTTGAACAATGTGGACACTATGTCCACATTATAGTCAATTTGTGTTCTATTATATTGATAACTCCTGTCAATGAATTATTCAAAAGAAGGTATGCGGTCAGAAATACTGGTCATTGGTTAGCAATAAGGTTAAATGAGAAATCAACCCCTTTTAACATTGAAAAAGGAGGTTGGTAGATTCATTACATTGAAAATTGAAATGTTGAAAATTATAGATTCATTTTTACGATATTTTAAAATCACAATGGGCTGCAAAACGCCGACTGACCCTAAGTCAATCAGGCAGACGTTATTACAAAATATTCATGTATTGATTGGAATCATTATTAATTTGAAGTAGGATGCAAATTTTTATTAGATTTTCTTTAATAATAATTTCAAACCTCCATTTTCATAGCCAACCACTCACTCAAAACTTACTTTGCTAGTAATCTATAGGAATCTATATATAGAGTTGATTAAATGTACTCATTATGAATTGAGAAATTAGGCTATAACTTGCTTTCAAATGAAGAATGAGAATATTTTGACAATACAAATAATTGAAATGATTTAGTCAAGCTTTTTGTTGTAAATAAATTTATTTAATGTTTTATAAATACTATGAATTTGTTTAGAAACTAGAACTGCACAATTTAAACGATTTACACTGCTCATTGTTTCCCTATTTAGATATTTGGCTTATTGTACAGTGTACAGCTCTCTATTTGTATGATATTCAGACGCTGATCTTTCTTTAAATACAATATTTTAGGGTTCATTCAAAATACTGTACTAATAATTGTAACAAAATTAATAGTGCATTGTTCTTCGTTCAAACTTTAAAAGAAAAATTTTGACCTTTTTACTAATTTAGAAAATTTTTCTTTGTCTAATGATGTATCTTGTATATTCTATAGTGAGCTAGAAACCGAATTGTCCGCTTTAAACTATTTGGAACTACTTTCTTCTTCCTAAAACTATATTTTAGCTTTAGATTGTTGGCATTGCTTTGTAGATAAATTACTGTTGAGAAGTTATAAGACTGGAAGTAGTGTAAATATGATGTGATATAGTTCTAAGCTCGAAAATTTTGATATTGAATACCATTGTTCTTTGAGAATAAGTCAAGAATCGTTTCAAATCACAGTCAATATAGCATTCACAATGCAATCATTATTCCTAATTCATATTGTATAAGAATGTTTTGTCAGTTGTATCAACAAAAAAGATGTTATTTTTTACATTTTGAAATGATTTTAAAGTTAATAAATTAAATATTTGTTATTCATTTTTTTTCAATAACCCATTATCTTTATTCATGATAAACAAAGTAATTTTGTAAAAGTTGGAAGCGAATTTTGAACATTGAAATCATTTTTTTCCGAATAGGTTAAAAGATTGATAACTTGACATCAGTGTTATTTTACACTTTTTACAGTACACATACACACTCTCACTCTCTCTCTCACTCTATTTTAGAAATATGTCAACATGGTCTATATTGTGTGGTGTACCACAAGAATCGGTCCTTGGGCCTTTACTTTTTTCAATATTCATTAATAACGCTCCACTGGTCTTTCAAAACTTCTTGTATAATTTTTTTTCTTTGGAGGATGGAGCCCACATAGGTCTGAGACCTGTGCATGGGTAATGAGGTGGATGATGGTGATTGATGAGTTGGACCTACAGTTTTAGGTGGGTTCCGAACCACCGGGAAGTGATTTTACAGCAGAGAACGTGTCTTTTTTGCTGTCCAATCTAATCGGTCACCGTTACAAACAGGACCAACGAGAACGAAGCTTCTCTCTATCTGATTGAACAGATACCTGCTACGGCTCGCGGCTATCACTTCCCTATTATTTTTTTATTTATTTGCAGATGATCTCGTAATTGACTCACGTTCTTCAGTAGATGATATTCCGGATTGCATAAAGAATATGGATATGAACATATCGTTTTTTTCAATGGGCCACTACTAATCAGATTACTAATCAATTTTTTAATCCTGTGAAGACCAAGAGTGCCATATTTGGGTTTTCAAGACTTGTCAACAGGATTTAGTTTGAGAGTCTTCCTGTAGTCATAACTGAGGGCAAGCAAATAGCCTACTCCATGTGCCTTTAAATTCTAGGAGTTTTTCTGGACCAAAATCTCAGCTGTAGAGAGCAGACTACCCATATATGTAATCGTGTGTTTGCAGGCATGTATCAATTTGATAGACTAAGGCCGTGGTCAGACTGCTTGCGACTGACGAGTAGATCGTTTTGCGAGCAGGTCGTCAGAGTAAGAGTGGTCACATTGCAAACTTCCTACTCCTGCGAGTTTATACCAGTTGTTGTTAGACAATCTGTTATTGCGCATTTTGTTTGTTAATGAAGAAAACGAAAGCTGGGTGAATGATATTGATTTAACAAGAGGAGAATTCCAGCTACTTTTTCCTGATCTACGAAGAACTGATAGAAAATGTTTCGATTATTTTCGGATGTCACTCACTAGGAACGTTTCATTATATTTTTAACAGAATCAGCATAAAGATTGAAAAACAAAGCAATTTTTGGACTTGTAATAAGCCTGTGGAAAGATTAGCGGTCACATTGAGATCTCTATTATGGTAATCCTTTGTAGATTGGTCCCACAATAGATTTTAGTCAAACACAATCGTAATCAACTCCTATCATTCAATTTTACACTGACGACCACGCAAAGAAAATCAAACAAACTTGCTTCCAGAATTGACTCGTACGTGTGCGCAAGTCCTCGTACGACCAACTCTTCTCTACTGTGACCAATCAAACCGGTTAATCAACGTTTGTTTTACTCTGACGTCCATATGCGAGCACGCACGTCCATTTACTCGTCGGAGTACGCATGCAGTCTGACCACGGCCTTAGAAGATTCCTGCCTAAAGCCGCATCTCCACCAACCGAACATGCTGGGTGGACAGTGTTCGCTGGAATTTTCTGATGTCGCCATTATCATCAAACATGATATTGCTTGTATCCTTGCTTGAAACTGAACAGTCTAAAAACTAATTATACTCTTAATTTCTCTAAACATATATGTTATAATATTGGTCAAGGAGAGTATTGGAATTAATTATTGCATGAATGTAGATAGGGAATTCGAATGTCTATGCAACTACTAATTTGTAAAAATATGCGATTTTACAAAATTTGTCTAGTATTATTTAGTTTTGCCTGATGATGTGTAGATGTATCTTATACGTGTGATTGGAATGCAAACTGATGTAGCATGCTGTATTTTTCTATTAACTTGACCCTATTAATTCATTTCTAGTGGTAAGTTATTTCTAAAACTAGCAATGTTTTACAAAACGTAGGCCGTAATAACCTCTGTGTGTAAATGTGGATGGGTTTATGCTATTACTGTATTACGTCCTGGGTTCTACGCTTTGCGTGACATATTTCCCTTGGAGAAAATTGTTAACGAATGCCTTCAACTAAGGTAAACGAACACCGTAGGTTTAACATGATACCAGAATAAATGCGGTATTTTAGAGAGGGAATTATTTGTGAATATGCACCTTGGTTGACAATAGCTTAATATTTGACAATTGCTTGAAATTTAAAATATTGAGACAGGGTTCATCCCTATTACTGTGTATTCATCATATTTAAGCGTAGTTGCAGAAAAGTGTATTATTTTTTGTTTGAATGCATTCAACATCAATACAGTACGGTTGACTATTCCTAGGAAATTATATTATGGTGACAAAAAAATCATTATTTGGTTATTCGGACTGGAGCAGCTAAAATCTAAAGTCAGGAAATAGCTGTGAATAGATATTTATTGTATAATTCATTAGCGGAAGTGTGTGTTGAATTGCATTTAGAAAAAATAAATATATTATGATCTGTTTCCAAAAACAATTGAACAAGATCCTTAGATAAGATGAAATTTGGATTACTGAGTCCCTCCTATTCATTTATCTTAGTTGCAGGAGAGTGTTTTCGATGTATTCGACATCAATAACTATTTTGAAAAAAAGCGAATACTCACTGAAGAAGCTTTTAATATTAAACTTCAATTTTCTGAATTGCAAAATTCAAATTAAGGCAGAATTTCTATGAAATTATCAAATGGGTATGGTATTTAGGCTTAGCAAATAATTTTGTGTTAAGATAAGCGAACTCTATAAAAAAATAAACATAAGCTAGAAAGAAAATAATGTATTTAGAATAATGCAAAAATGTTTCACTAAAAGCCAGTGCCGTATTTTATTTACTTGTTGATTTCATGACATCAAGAATAATTCATTATCTGTATAAAAATGAATACACAGACTACAGACGTATTAAAACAAGTGACAGTCTCAGCATCGACTCATTGGCCAAACGATTTGTTATGTCTTAGTAGAATAACAATAATTTGAAATAGGTATGGTAGAATATAGTATTTAAATTTTTATACCATACTTAAATACTCATAAATGGAATTTTTGTATTCGGTCAGTGTATTCCGTACGCTAAAAACGTAACACTATTGACTTTTTGCTCAAGCATACAGAGCACTTACCGTTCATGTTTAACTATCATAAGTGTTATGATCAAAGAGCCAATAATGGTATGATATTGTGACGGTATGCAGAAAATTTCCATTAAGCAGTATTAATGTTAACATATTTATGTAGAGCCCGGTACATAGATGATGCAGATAAAGTCAGTAGAGAAAAATCATACATAAATATAATCTTGCACAGTAAACTATTATTTATAAACATACAGAAATGGCTGATTGAAATTTGCAACAATGGACAGCATGTTGAGAAGAAGGTTCTTTAGAAGGTATAAACCACTAGCTATTTATTCAATATCAATTTATTCTAAACTTATTAATCTTAATAATCATATATCATTGAAAGTAGACAATAAATAAATAATTAGTTGAATGGATATGCTAAACATGTTTGATGTTGCAGGGTGGAGGTGGAATTGTTAACCATTTGAGAAAAAGTTACAGTCTCTGTGATCTCAGCAAAGAAATAGACTTAAGGGCAGATTTGAACCGCAACAGTATGGGGCTTGCGGAGGAGACTGTTGATGGATTACGAGGTAAGTTGAGCAATCTATTTAAATCCAATAAAATTCAAGTTGAACCAAATGAAAAAATACTGAATAATAAGACGAAATTGTCACAACCACATTTATTGAAAATATTGAGAAACTAGTTGATCTAATATTGAGAAACTAACCTGATCTCAGTTTGTTTGAGATTGATAATGGAATAACAACCGAAACTAGTTTCTCAATATTGTCAATAAATGTGGTTGTGACAATTTCGTCTTATTATTCATTATGGATACCTTCTACAATATCACCTTCGCCACTACCGTACAAAGAAAAAGAAAAATACTGATGACGCATAGGACATCTTTGTTTATTCTATTTAAATTTTGATTTTAATTTGTATCATGAGTTTTATTTGAGTTCAATTTCATGGTAGGCTATGTATCTTCAATGTTCATAAGAATGATATGAAATATAAGACTTATTTAGTCCAAAATTATTGTAAATGTGAACTGTATCAGGTTGGGTGGTCCGAGTGATCAGATTTTGTGCCCTTTATTAACGTTTTTTTTAATTATAATGTAATACCGGTAATTTATCTATTTCTGTATTATTACTCGTCGCTAACTTTAAATGAAATCTTCATTGCTGTTCTATTATAATTTTGAACTGTTTTAATACTTGAACAATGCTTGGCAACACCAACTATTGATCAATTTAAGAATATGCTTTCATTTCAGTGCTTCCTTGTGTTTCAAGTATTCAATTGTTTGAGTAATAACTCAAACAATGATTGGTAACTGTAATGAGAATAGAATGAATGCAAGAGAAACTTTCAACACCTTTAGAAAGGTTTTTAATAACTTGAACGATACTACATTGAACTAGAATGAGTTTGTTTATGAACATAACAAAACAGTAATAAAGAATTAAAAACACATGCTTGAACCAGTGGCGAAGCTGGAGGGGAATCTAAGAGTCTGAGACTCCCCAAAATAAATATAAATAATAATTTTTTATAAGCATGCATGTTCTGCTACAAATTTGAAAAAGAACCGAGAATCTAAGTACCCAACTGCCTCTCGTTAGGCTCTGAGTACCGAGTGAGGCTCTGGAACGCGAGACTCTGACTTCCTATGTGATGGGCGGAGCTATTAGGATAGTTGCTATGGAAACGTGACATCACTCCACGTAACCTGTTTCATTCAGTAGCGTGGTCAAGAGTCTAGACTCCAGGTTCTGGTTTCTAGTCTGTTGTGTTGCTTCTGCATACTGTGTTGCTTGTACTGTGCTGCTTTCTTCATGTATTGTTAGATACAGTTGCATATACAGTAACATTATAACAGCTTAGTATTTTTAAGCAATGAATGAATGTGATGATTTTGTCACATATTTGCTTCAAACTCTGTTTTCTTCTTTGTCTTTTGAAGAAAAATGTACTTTGAAAGGCAGTATTGGAAATTGAAAAAAAAATTATTGAATCATTTAAGGTAGACTAAGCTTGAAAATTTCTAGACTCCCCTAGTAGTTAGAGATAGCTTCGCCACTGGCTTGAACATATGATTTTTTTACTACAGTAACGCTAACTTTTGATCAATTGAAGAATATGTTAATTTCTTGATTGTTTTTTGACTAAGCAATAACTTGTCATGCAATTCAATGCAATCCAGTCTTGTAAATGGAACTATTTGAAATTGTCTTTCTTATAAATCTACATTGTACATTCACCTAAGTAAACTCAATACTTAATTTTATCCACTCATTGAATTCACTGGAAAATTTATGTACACTCTCTGAGGAAGTCATTGATTAAGACCATAAAAACCTAATTTATTTATTTTTAAATTTTATTTATTTAAAGACAATAACAATGAAGTGAAGATGCAAACAAGTAAAAAAATACTCTCCTCCCAATTTGTTTCTATGCTTTATTGTTCAAAACATTGAGGTTAATTTACACTAATCATTTACATTCACTAATAAACTTCTTTCCAACATAATAAAATGGATCTTTTTCACTTTGAGGTTATTAATATAAAAGTTCACTCGAAATGATCAATAAAAACAGTTGAAAAAAGTTTATAATATGCAATTTTGAGTCGGAAAAAACTGATCTCGTCGCAATAGGAAACAAATAACAATGCAATTATTAATTTAATGATTGTTTTTTTTGTAGTTTTTTTTATGATTGTTACTTTTTGATTGGTTTTTTTTGTAGTAAATACTGATTTTATTTTTCAGGGTGACTAGCGACCGGGAAAATCGGGAAAACCGGGAAAAGTCAGGGAATTTTTAAATTCTGTAAAAGTCAGGGAAAAGTCAGGGAATTTGAAAAAATATCGGGAAAACTTCGTAGTAATTATATGCCTGATGATAATTATACTAGTGAGCCCTACGGGCGCTTCCAAACAACTAATTTTGGAAAGGGAAACTCATTTGCGAAGCTTATCGTAGGAGAAGGAGGTAACGAAAAACGGCTGTTTTGAAGATACTGATTTAGTTAAAATTCACAAGACATATATCACTTAAAGTTCAAGTTTATCGTTGCTCTGATACACAGATTTATTTTCCACAAAAAAGACCTACCGTACACGTATGCTTATACAGGGTGTCCCATGTAAGGTGTAAAAACCGGTTACCAAGGATGACAAAAAATGTTCAGTGACGTTTTTGAAATGAGGCCTTTGATTTCGAGATAAATATTGATATTATGACTTTTTGAGATACGCTCACTTCCCGCCATTAAATGCTCAATAACTCAAAAACTATTGATCAGATTGGAATTATGATGACATTGTTGGAAAGAGCACAAAATTTCGCTGAAGATACACGTATTTACAATTTGTAACCCAATCATTTAGGGGGCGTTTTAGGGGTCAAAGTACAAAAAAGTGTTTTTTTCCAAATCTCGCTGAAATTTCAAAGCGATTTTTCTCGATTTGTTTTTAGGGTGACATAATGAAAATTTTACAAAAAGACTTCCTCATTACTCAAGCTTTAAAATGAGACTAAAATTTGATAAATTGGTGATTTGCAAATGCTTGAAAATTATAAAAAACTGTCACAAACCCACAAGAATTAGTGTGTAAGGGACAAGAGCTAAGAGAGTATAAATTTGATTTCAAAATCTTGTTGTAATCAGATTTTTTCCTAAAATGATTAATCTCTGTTGAATCACTGCTTCCCAATAAAGGTAGATCGGATGAGAGCACGTTCACAAGAAGTGGTGCTGTCAATTTTCATAATACACATACTTGGGCAACTGAAAATCCTTACGTAATGAGACAAAACCGGTTACAGCACAAATTTTTGGGTAATGTGTGGACTGGAATAATCGATAATCACATTCTTGGGTCATATTTATTCAACAAGCATTCGAATTGTGATGTTTTTAATTTTTTTAATGGATCTCAAATAAAAAATTTAATTGAAATTTTAGATAAATTTTTATCTAAAATGCTTTGAGGCAAGGAATGTGGATACACTGTTGTCCGGCGCATTTTGCTGGAAATGATTTTTATTTATACTAGCCTGATTCACGTTATGATGAATAATATTTGGTATCTGTTTATTCTTTTGTCAATGCTCTAAAAATTTAAAACTCTATTTTCAATCTATTGTGAAATAGATAAATAAATAAACTATACAGTAGGCAATTTCACCATAGCACACCACAGTCATCAGAAATGAATATGTTACACTCATTTTTCTTCAGTTGATCCTGATTTTCAATCTCATCCAATGGAGCAATCTTAGAAATATTCAACTTAATTAAGGAATTACTTCTTTTTGCAACGATGACTTCAGACCTGTGATTCAGTAAGAAGTTTCTGATAAGAGTACTGTAATACAGTACTTACTGTAGATCAGTATTTTTGCAGTTTGCCTTCAACGGCTTCCTGCGGTCACTCAAGGACCACAGTGATTGATAGTTTATTTTGAAAAAACATCTGTTTACAAAAATATTTTGAAAAAACATCTGTTTACAAAAATATTTTGAAAAAACATCTGTTAAAAAAATATTTTGAAATCAAATTTCTACTCTTTCAGCTCTTGTCCCTTAGACACTAATTCTTGTGGTTTTGTGACAGTTTTTTTTTACAATTTTCAAGCATTTGCAAATCACCAATTTATAAAATTTTAGTATAATTTTAAAGCTTAAGAAATGAGGAAGTTTTTAATGAAAATTTTTTATTATGTCACCCTAAAAACAAATCGAGAAAAATCGCTTTAAAATTTCAGCGAGATTTAGAAAAACCCCCTTTTTTGTACTTTGACCCCTAAAAAAACACCCTAAATGATTGGGTTACATATTGAAAATACGTGTATCTTTCCAACAATGCCATCATAATTCCAATCTGATCAGTAGTTTTTGAGTTATTGAGCATTTAATGGTGGGAAGTGAGCGTATCTCGAAAAAGTCATAATATCTAGATATCTCGAAAACAAAGGCCTCATTTCAAAAACGTCACTGAACATTTTTTGTCAGAAATTTGGTGTAGAATCCTTGGTGACCGGTTTTTACACCTTACATGGGACACTCTGTATATCGGGGCAATGGAATTAGTGTATCTATAGAGTAGGTGAGAGTGTTGTACCTTTGAGCACATTTTATATTTTGGCTTCTAATAACAAAACTATGCATTTTTCAACGGAAACAATATTTTTCTTGACAAGTGCATCAAGTTTTCTATCAAATATGATATAAATTAAACCTTATCCTTTTGTATCAAAAAAGAAAATAAATAAAATTTTTAATTCTTGCAAGTGCTCCAAAGTAGGCTACATCATATTGATTTATGTACCTTGGAACCCTACCTTTTGTACCTTGGAACCCTACCTTTTGTACCTTGGAACTCTCATGTTATTTGGAGAAATAATAATAGCCTACTTGTCAATACTCAACTCATTTATTAAAATTTTTAATTATTACAAATGTCACAAATAAATTTTTTCCATCCGCTTTTTCACATCCTGCACAAATTTCATGTGCCCATCTCTTGAAGACTGTGCTGTGCACCTGATCCAATTTTCTCCAGACTGATTCTGTGCATATATTGTTCATTACAAAATAGATATTCTTCTACAGCGCTGTCTTCATCATTTGTGTCAACTAATGGAGCCATATCATTGTCAGAATCATAAGATGAAGGAATAGGCCTACTATGCGTCCTTTTCACACGTTCCGAGGTACACTATGTGGTTGTGTTCCCTGTTACAAGAGGTCGCCATTTAAAAAATATCTATTAAAGCTTTTGTTTAAGAGCATTATGAATAATGGAGTTTCACTCACCAATAGTTGTAGAATCAGTTGTCACATGAAGTTGAAAATATACAGCCCTCACAACATAAGAATACCAAAAAAAAAAATAACTTTGAAAAATTTTTCTTTTGACTAGTTGAAATTTTGTTTGCCTAGCATACCTTTAATAATCATCTGATGCTGCTGAACCTCGAACTATACGAACATCTAGTGTTGAAAAACATAAAATTAACCACTAAATAGCCCCACTTGTTGAAAAACTGAAGTTTTCCAAGGTACATCATTCTCAAGGTACAACGCTCTCCCCTAGATATATTTACTTCATAAAAAAAGCTGTTTATATATTCATTTATCAGGGCAATGAAATTAGTTTATCAGCTGATAGAGATTCTATAAAAAGCCTGATCGCATTTATTCACCCACAGCTGATGATAACTCAATAAATAAATTAATATATTTTTAAATCTATTGCGAATTGCATATGGTGAAAACAACTATTTTCTATATACAGTAATATATAGATATATTAATGGAGGGCTGTGAACCTATCCTTTTGTTTCGCTTCAAAAAGGATGAAGGAGTGGGTCAATTTCATTTGCAAACGAACTTGATCTGAATTAAGGTTCCAAGAATGTGTGTTTAAAATTTGAAGTTGATTGGTCAAAGCGTTCGAAAGTTATTGTCGAACATACACACAAACCCAAAAACATATAGAAAAAGCCGCGAGCCTCCAGTCACGAATAACAATTCAAAACTAAGAACTCGCTACGCTCGTTCAATTATAGAAACCCTCACATGAAATGCTCCAATATCGAACTTGAAATGCGTTTTTAGATGGGCAACCAGATAAATAAGCTACATAGGTAGGTTAACAAACATAAAATTGTTTTGATTATTCGGTAAGGTCTTTTTGTTTTTCATCTATGTAAAAGCCAAATACCCCTGATTCACTTTTTTTTTTTTTTTTTTGAGGATGAAGCCCACATAGGTCTGAGACCTGTGCGTGGGTAATGAGTTGGATGATGGTGATTTATGAGTTGGACCTACAGTTTTAGGTGGGTTCCGAACCACCGGATGATGGCTGACTCACTGACTCATTCATCAGCGTTTCTCGAAAACCACATGGCTAATTAAGTTGAAATTTGTTACACATGTCCCGTTGGGGCTCTAGATGCATGCTAAGAAAGAATTCTGAAAAAATCCAGAAAATACGGTCAAGAGTGAAAATTTGAAAATTATACATAAGAAGTATGGAGTTGTGAAATGAATAACTGTGCCCGTATCCATGACAACAGATGATCAACAAACAAAAGTGCTTGTTCGAGTCACGATTTTGTACGAATTTTAAACCACCCCCTGGCTAGACGGTTAAGGCGAGCGAAGCGAGCCTGCCGGCTAGTACCTTATATTGGTGGTCAGGGAAAATTGTAGAAAAGGTCAGGGAAAGTCGGGGAAAAGTCAGGGAATTTTTGTAGCTTACTTTGCTAGTCACCCTGTTTTTGAATTTTGTGTTTCAGAGATGCAGTCTGAAATGCGAACGAGGAGTGCTCGTCAGAAAGCAGCCGCTGCAGGAACAGCGGTTGCCGGCAGTCACATGGATCTCTACTTTCCTGAAGTCGATGTCAACATTCGATCTCACACATCGCGAGAATCGTCCATTCCTCTCAGGTGATTTAGTCATTCATTAGTCATACATGTGACATCAAGTTATCCCTCCATATTCTAGCATTGCGTGTCAGCATCTAACAAGTTACACATTTAAAAAATTAAACTTGGAATAATAATTATAGTTTTCCTTCTCCCATCCATAACGGCAAGTGCTCAAATGGACGAATTTTTGTCCAAACTTCGCCGTTTCATGTAAATGCATCACTTGGAAATTTCATTTCATTAGCTCTACCCATTAGATCACTTTTAATATTTCCAATAACATGTAAATAGTATCAATCAGGTCTACTTTCTCTGTGATACTAAAATATTGTATGCAAGCACACAATTGAAATAAAAATTGTAAATTTATCGTGAGTAAAGTATAATCTAATCCAATACTTATTTAAATTAACCTCGAGTAATTTGGAAGATGTTAAAATTTTATTAAATTCTGAATTCTGTCAATTTCGGAATTACTTTTAATCAGTGGCGTAACGTACACCCCCGCAGACCCCGCGGCGCGGGGTGCCCGGGCTATAAGGGGGCCCGGAATGAAAATATATTTTTCCAAGAAATGGCCCGTGCCCAGACTGAAATATATATATTTTTTTCAAAAGAAATAAAACTGAAACACTGAAGGAAGAAAGAAAGAATGGGTTAAATATTGTCAGGTCAATGTTTATTGTTTACTTTATCAATTCGCAGATAGTTAGCAATGAATACAGATACTATAATAATACAGATAGTATCTGTATTCATTGTAGATAGTGAAGGAATTCAGAAGCAGGATGTTGTGACTTCAGGAATGGAGACATATCGAGGACAAAACACTCTTCAAACAAACTTATATAGACTGTTATAAATCATGACGACTATGTCTCCATAGTGCAAATATTAGAGGAAATTAATATTACTTTCCCATTGAATTCCTCGATGTTTATTAGCATATACGAAGTAATGGAAAGTGGTGGGTTGTGTAGAAATCAAAGTCAATATTATTTATCATACACATACAGTATTTTGAATTCAGTCTCTTTTGAAGCGTCCAGTTAGATGCATGTAGGCCTACACGTGTCCGGTAAATTGGCCTAGAGTAAACCGTATGTTTAATTAATTGAGTTCGGGATCGTGAGTTTTATAATTTGGAGTGCCATTTTTTCATTTCTATACTATTTTCAACATGCTGCGTTTATGGTATTTTGATGTTGTACGGTCATGTTTTAGTTATTTCTATTTTTTATCGACTAGTACATTTTTAAACAATGATCAGCAGGAATGTTTTTCCCTTGATATATCGGATAAATTACGCGTGATTATTGTATATACATAATAGTTTTAGTTCAATTGTGTCAGTTCTCCCAACGCAGTTGAAATTCTTTTTAAATAATAGATCAAGTACTGTTTACGTTTTCTCTCTTCTGCCTAAAAAGAATAAATGTCTTGAATTTTTTCTCTTTTCCTGACTTAGTAATTTCGCGGTAATTTAGATAAAATGCCTTTTTATTAAAAATTGAACCTGTGTCCGGGTCTGCAAACGAGGCGAATTCTGAAAGAACACATTTTCTGGGAAAAGGAGCGACGATGCTAACAAGGAGGATGTGAATGTGGATTCTATGGAAGACATCAGTTTCAAGGTTTCTAGGTTTCAAGATTAATTATTTATAATATAATCAACTCTCAACTATTTCCATCTTTCAGGAGCCCGTAGGCTACAGCCAAAATCATTAGACTAGCCCCCTTGAAACATGATTGAATTTTAAAATTTAATATAAGTTATAAAAAGGTGTTTAGTTCTTGCATAATTATAACTGCCCACAAAATAATTATGCAAGTTTTTCAGGGAGGGGTGGCAAGGGTGAGGGGGGATATTTATATGATTTTGAGGAGAGGGGCCCGGAAAATCGGTTGCGGGGGGCCCGATTGGAAAACATTACGCCACTGCTTTTAATGTTATAGATTATAATGAGGACATTGACAACTGCATTAAACTGCTAATGAAAATATGATGAACTTCTCTACAACAAAAAAATATTTAGTCGTCGCTAATAATTGAATTGAACCGTAGATCTCCCAAGACGCCTGACTGGCAAAACGTTATTCCTAATAAAACAATTCATCGACTTTTACTGACTTGTGGCTTCTGAGTATATTTTAAGAATTCAAAAGAATATGATTCAAATATGATCAATTATTACAGCATGAATTCAAATGAATATGATTCATTTAGTGAATAGAATTCAACTACTAAAAGATACTTGATATTATTGATTGGAAGAAAGTATCTGTACCAATAAAGTACCTGTACCTTTAAATCTGTATCTGATATCTGAATGTGAGAGGTAACTGTACCTCTGTAATGCTTTCCATGATGAAATACTCCATGAACAATCTAATATCACAACTGACACTGTATTTCAATTCAAAATCTGACGAAGCTTCTTTTCAGAGGTAAAATGCATCCCTCTAACATCTCCAATATGAGAGAGTAAAGCCAATATTTTAAATTGAAATACAGTATCAATTGTGATATTAGATTGTTAACTGTACCTCTTAGAACAAAAATGGCGTCCTGGTATTGCGTGTCCTAGCTTGACACGTTTGCTGACTGGACACTGTTTCGTTCTCAAAAAATGAGATACAATATTACTTTTGAAACAACTTATATAATCAACTAGCAGACATTAGATTCAAGTCAGGTTCTCCACTGTCGGTGTCTTCTCTACTGTTATTTCAGTAAAGTTTTTTCTACATACTTTCATAATTCTTCATTTTTTCCTTTTCATTTTTATCTTTACTTTTCTCTTTTTCTTACTTACTTACTCTTTTTCTTACTTTCTTTCTGTGAAAAATACATATTAATATAATTGTAGAGAATTTTGCTTAAATAAATGAAATAAGTTAATTAAATGAAACGTGATTTTACAGTCAAATTCGCTCGACTGACGACATAAGTTCTGGATTTGCTAGTTCTGATCCGGTGTATAGTGGTGAGGTAGGTGGCGAAGGCCTAGTGCGGTCTGGATCACTCCACACGGCGCGAGTGCGGAGACCCAGAGAGGATGTAGGACGGGGCCGAATCTCCAAACGGGGACTCACTACTGAGGTCAGTTTTTAATTCAACAATATCAATTTTAACTAGTAATTTCAATCATTATAATACACTATCTGTTGTTGATCATTGTGCTTTAGATGTCAATTTGACGCTATGATTGTATTGCAGGTGTTATTGATGCTGTATGGTAATTATAAAATAGTATTGAATGTCGATAATCAATTTATTTTATTTTCTAACATTCCAGTTATTTAACATGCCGAGTACTAATAGAGCATTTATCTATAGAAACAAAGACTTATTGATATCAGAAGCTGGTCTATTCATAGAAATTCAATGGATTTCAAATTAATCTGAAAATGGTTTATGAGAAGGTTATTCCAAAATTTATCTTATAACCGGGGCCAAAAAGACCCTGAATTTTATTATTACTTCCTCCGCAAAAATGGCTAATAAAGTGACTATACACTTCATAAAGACACAACAGTATATAAAAGAAGGTATCTCCTTACCATTTTCTACGTAGTACTATTCTTTACTACCTTCTCAAGAATCTCAAGTTCTCAGAAAATAAAAGTTCTAGGGCCAATAATTTTTTAAAACTATTCTTTTGAAACAATGTGTCTAATGTACAGGACATTATGGACTTAGGAATGATTTTATTATTGCACTTGGTGGTGTAAATATAAATATTTTATCGTAAAAATTATTCAATTAATATCCACCGAAGTGCACAGTTGGTATAATTTTCTTCTTCTATTTTAGCTTCATGATGTTTCTTGCAGCTTGAATGTATTAAAAGTTTGTAGTATCGGGTAAAAGTAATTTCCCATACGGTTCCTTTAGTTTTAGTAAAATTGTTAGAAAAATAATAACTCACCTCACTTTTATGTTATATTGACTAAATTCTGTATTTGTTGAGATGATGCACGGTTTCACCAATCTTTTTCAAATATTGCTCAATGGTCGTCAACTTAACAATTTGCTATTTTTTGGCAAATTTTTAAAATGAGATGTGTTTCACCAAATATGATGAAACACACTTTTATCTGCTCTAGATACAGTTAATGCTAAAGTATACTTACTTATAGTGGTGAATACTCAGTTGAGAAATGTAAGTAGCAGAAATCAACTAGCATGAGTTTCGAGCATCTTGTACTTTTCTACCATAAAACTGTCAATGCTATGTTATTTAAATTTTCTGCTACTTTTCGCTCAGTATTGCTGAAATATTCTAATTGATCAACATTTATTCGAGTCTATCTTGAGCTTGTTTTGCATACAAAGACGGAATATCTACTTCTCTTGAACTTTTTCATTTTATGTAACTCTAAATACAATCTAGCTCTAAATTGGGTGATTAGTGGCTTTTATGGCCTTGATTTAAAGAAAGCATTAAAAACATTTATTTATTTCCATATTTCTCTGTCATAGAAATTACAAATAATAAGCAATTATACTGGCAGCATTGGCTCAGCTAGGATGAGATCTCCCATTCCCTTTCATTATTTTAAATGTAATTTATTTAATAATAACACTTTTAAATTGGGTGATTAGTGACTTTTATGACCTTGATTCAAAGAAAGCATTAAAAACATTTATTTATTTCCATATTCTTCTGTCATAGAAATTACAAATAAGAATTAATTATACTGGCAGCATTGGATCAGCTAGGATGAGATCTCCCAATCCCTTTCATTATTTTAAATGTAATTTATTTAATAAAAACACTTTTAAGTGGAAATTAACTCACGCTATGGTGTGACGGCCGTTTCACTCTGTTGTTAAGAGCAAGAACTTATTGATTCAACTCTGTTGGTGCTCTTGACAACAGAGTGAAACGGCCGTCACGCCATAACGTGAGTTAATTTCCACTTAAAAGTGTTTTTAAGTTTCTATTAATTATTAGTGGAAACAAGGTGGATCTTCAACATCGTAATTTATTTAATGAAAACTTGATGGTTCTGATACTGATACTATTAATGTCAGGGTTTTATTTTTATATAATAAGTTTCTTGTAAATAAATAATAAAATGTCATGTTCAACATTATCTTGACTTGATCCTGTTTTCAAGGACAGTGACGAGTTTGATCTTGAGGATGCAGGTTTGGATCTGCCACCGACAATGAGGCAACTGCCACTTTCAACTTATTCCACTGTACCCTATTCCAGTCCCACCGATCAAATTCCATTTTTTGTAAACACTAACATGAATCAGCTTAACAACCAGCTGGCTTTTATCAATCTTCTTCAGGCAAATCAAGCATTTATGAATAGATTTCTTGCCCAGGGCAATGTTGTAGACTCAATGGTATTTGATAGAAACAGTTCTGGTGTGATTGTTGATGAAATAGTTTCTGAACCCGTTGTAGATGACTCACTGGTTGAGAATTCTAATACTCATAGAAATTCGTCTGAAACAGTGCCCAAAGAAAACATTAAATCTCAAATCACAGATGACAAATACTCTAATAATGCTGAGAAAGGAAACGTCCAGACTTTGGGTGAAATAAAAGAGGACAAATTAGATCAAGAAATTTCGTCTGAGTCACCGAAATTTGGCAAAACTAAACAAAACTTATCTTCTGACCAGCAAACAAACGAAAATAAACAAAATTTCTCATCAGAACAACAGACTACAAACAAAATTGAACAAAACTTCTCTCCTGAATTGCAGACTGTACAAAAAAATGAAACATCTTCAACTAATGATGAATCAGGAGATGCAAAGAAATCATGTGATGATATGACAAGTAGAAGTTTAGAAGATGGTAATTTGGGGGACAGCAAAGTCATATCTCACTTTCCTCGCAAAGGACGTTATGGAAAGAAGGCAGCCCCCAGGCCTCCATCTGTTTACGTTTCAAATGATGACCAGGAAATAGAAAACGAAGACTTCCAAGATGCTGAGTCTGAAGTGGAAGGAAATGAATTTCTGGGAAAAGCGCCCGATTTGATTTCCGAATTAGGAGTAGAGACAAACACTGAGAAATCATCAATTTCGTACAGGAATATGGAATCTCCTGATGTGAATGTATCACAAAACAAATACAACTACGAATCAAACGAAATTCCCATTAAACAATCAGATTCTTCTGCAAGCACACCTGAGCCGGTTGTGAAAACAAAAGAAAAACACTCAAAACTTTCAAAGTTACTCCCTAAATCTTCACATACGTTTCTCAATTTTTTCAACCTCAAGGAACCGTCACGATCTGAAACCAAATCCCTCAGAGGCAGTTGTGAGGAAATTCAAAGTATCAGTCGAAATTCCCCTGCTAGAGATGATTCAGATGGAATAGTCATACCCTTGACTGACGACGACTCGTCTGAATTTTTCGAAACTTATCAAGATCCAATAAAAGAGGATGAAAATAGAATTTCTAAAGAAACTAGAGAATTCGAGATCCGAGAAATGTCTCAATCACCAACGTCAAAGAAAAAACATTTGTAGGTTCAGTTTTAAAAAGTATAGTTGAATGATTTATGGTGATTAATCTGTAGTTCTGGGGGTCATAATTCATTAAACTATAATTCAACGACTAAAGAAATTTAATTTAAATAAGGAATTATTGTAGTTCAACAATACAATATTATTATAGTCAAAATTAAAGTGCCTTGCCTTATTAAACCCCCATCTCAAAATGCAAAGCTACATTATAAAAATAATTGTATTTAGTTTGAATTAATTAATTACAGTAATAAAATACCAAGATTTCAATAAACAATACTCAAATAATGTAAGAATAATAACTCATTGATAAAAGGTATCTTTATTATGTTGCTGCTATTTTATGAATGATTTTGTTTTGATGAATTGAGATGAATGGAATAGTCAAGAAATAATGTGATGACGTAGAATCGACAATACCCTTTCATGTATCATATTTCATAGAGAGTAGATTGCAATAGCTCTGGTAAAATTTCATGTTTCTTGAAGTTTTTATCAAAGAGCTAATTCCATATACTAACTGAACATAATACACTATACACAATAAAAATGTGTAATATTTACGCATTGCTTTGTGCACAATTATATTTAAAAATGTTGTTATTTAATCACCATATGTATTTTAATTTAAGGACATAGTTTATCTGTAAGTTTTAGTGCTACAAATAATAATCATCTTAGCATCCACCCCTGACAAAAGTGTCTGCTTATCTGCTAGATAAATATGATGTCTTTTGCTGTTGTCACAGGGCCAAACTCTCCAGTACTGTTCTCTTGTGAGTCCAGTTAAGATCACTATACTACTAATGAGGCCGTGGTCCAGTCATTTGGCTATAGGTGGTTCTTTATCGCAATTATTCTCAAATACAGTACTCCATTATCACAAAACGGTTGAAACATTTCCAATTTAAACATTTTGAGAACGACGAATAATTTACATACGATGCGAATACGATTTTGTTTATTCCAATGCTTTTCAGTATTCACTCGATTTCAATGAAGGTGTTGTGCCCATTAAGTGGATAGTAATTTACTCTTGGCTCCCTTCCTCAAAACTAATTATTCGGTTTTATTAGAGTTGATTTTCTTCAATTTTGTAATGCGTTGGGAAATAAAGTGAAGACATTTTTTTATGCTAGGAAACAAATTACAGAAATGTAGAAAAATGCTTGATAAGTTTTATTTGATTCGTAAGATATTGTACAAAATATAAAATTAGGTTTAAACTATGAAAAAATAACATTAATTCAATTCATGAATGATAGGTATTTTTGCCTTCTCCACTAACTTGGAATATATTTGTCATATTATATTTTGCCTTCTCCACTAACTTGGAATATATTTGTCACAACAGATTTGTTGTAGTAGTTAATATTTCAACCTTTAAACTACAAAAACCAAATTAATTAACAAAAACTAAGGATATAGTTCTGCTATTGATGTATAACCAATAATCAATTATCACACATACAGTAATAGTATGCAGTTGTAAAACAGTTTTGGCTTGAAATACCACTGGATAACTATAATGAAATTAGTCACTTTCACAAATTTTTCTTACCAAAAATTAGCTGAATTATTATTGTATTCCTTCCCTTGATCCGTCCTCCCACTCTTGTGTTCCTAAAGTCTTCCTTCTTATTGTTTTAATTGCCTTGTCTACAAGAATTTGGAATATTGATGACACGTAAGGGTTATTTATAATGGAGTTATACAGTGTGGCAATGAATTCTAATGCAATTGACACTTTGCCTTTGATTGATAATACAGTATATGGTATTTTGCAAACTGATTGGCTGAGTTCGTTAATGAGCGATTTGTATTACGAGATTTTCTGTTTGAAAATATTTTTCTTGTATGGAAATATTTAAGAGGAATGTATTACATTAATATTGAAGAATAACAAAACTTTTGTGTTGTGCTTTGCCTTAATTTGATCTATTTTTGCAGAAATTGTTAAATGTTATTTTGTAACATTCTGATACTGTGTAGCATAGATTAACGGCATGCTTATTGAACTTGTAGCTTATTTATTCTTCTTATAGAATGCATTTTTTAAATCCCCGGCTAGGGATGGATTTAGCAAAAAATCTGTTGCTTACTTGGTTTATTCCTAGGCATCCTAGTCTTTAATAAATTTTGATAATTGGTTGATTTGGCACCTTACTCCAGCGGTCTCATGTTCCCAATATTTGAAGTGTTTCGAGTATATTATACTTCTATAGCCTTTCACTTAGCACTACATTCACACTTACAATGGTACTGTATTCTGTATTAACTTCACATAAATTATTACTCCAGAATAAATTAGAAAATAATTCACTATTTATACATGATGCTATCCCATTCACCCATTCAATGAAGACAATCGTGGTTGTGAAATTTTGGTGTAGAAGACAATTTAATGAAAATTAAAGCTACTGAAGTATGCTAAGTTTTCCACACAAAACAACGTGTCGAGACCGACGTACTGCATACTGTCAGCTATTCGCTGGTTGAGTGCCACTACTCTTGACGCGTAATTTAAATAAATAAATGCTCTGTTCCTCGAAAATAACATGATAAAACCACTTCACATCTCAATTCATTGTACAATTTTTAAGAGTTCGCCACATGAAAAATGACTAAGAAATTAATAAATTATAAATCATAAATGATGTATAACTTGGAAAATAACAACACAAAATTAGAAATATAGATTTACGAAGTATTGCCGTTGATGAAAAAAAAAGAAATGCAAGTGAAGCCAACCAAGAAAAAAATGGTAGGAATATACACACTCAAAGAAGGTGATTTTGCAAGTCTACCTTATAACTTTGAATGTTCTCATTATAATATAGTTATTCATTATAATTACTCAGTATAGTTAATTCATGATTCAATTGTTAACCTAATAAGGACCGGACAGGGACTTATTGAAATCGTGCCATTGTACGTCCGTCAGTCTGTCCGTCAGTGCTCTAGCGCTTGAAAAGAAGTTTCTAGACTCTTGGAATTTGGTATATAGCTTCTTCACAGTCCAAATCAGATCGCTATTGATTTTGGAGTTTGGGGGTCGAATATAAAAATAATTACAGTATTATGATGTAAAACAGATTTCCTTTATAGGCTTTAAGTTAGTTTTGGCTAGTAAAATTCAAAACATTGGACAGCTGGTTCATTTCGAATATAAAAAAAAGAAAAATATTATAAAGCTTGATGCTTAGCCCAATTTTCCACTTTATTTTTACAGTGAACATTGACTTTTTGATTTTTAATTATGTTAAAATATTTTCTTAAAAATTATTTTTAATCGTCAAATTAAAAAAAAACAGAAAATGTAAATTCATGATATCAGATTTTTTTCTGAGGATAAAGCCCACATAGGTCTGAGACCTGTGCGTGGGTAATGAGTTGGATGATGGTGATTGATGAGTTGGACCTACAGTTTTAGGTTGGTTCCGAACCACCGGTAAGTGATTTTACAGCAGAGAAATGTGTATTTTTTGCTGGCCAATCTAATCGGTCACCGTTACAAACAGGACCTACAATTGTTGAACAAGAAGAAAAAGAAACAAGCGCTTTTTCAAGAACTGTCGATGTTCATTTTTTGTGAATAGAGAAGCATAATATGATGTTTATAGAAATCAAAGCACTTAAATGGTGCATATGCCTATCAGTACAACTGATAATAATTCCTGGATTTCTTGTTCCATGACGAACTGCGTTGTTAATATTAACTTTTCATGTGAAATTTAACGACATGCAGTCAAATATTTGTTAAGAATAAGTATAATAACTCACTTAAACTGGCCGAGTACTTTCGAATCTATGAGATCCATCATCAGAGGCTCCTAGATCATCATGTCAGTTTTTTGGTTAGAAGTGTTGTGGTTTTTGTAAAATATGATCAAAAAGTTTGTGAGATTTAAAATTTAGTTGTTCATTGAGAATGTTTTGTTTATTGTGTGTGGTGTGTTTGTATATTTCAAATTGTTCCAAGGTGTTGAGTTCGTGTCCTTTAGATTTTATGTGTAGAATGTGTAGGTTGGTATTGATGTCGGTAAAAGTGTGTCCAGTTTGAATGATATGGTCGGCAAAATTCGATTCAGCTTTGGATGTCAGGGCCTGAAAGTGTTCCTTGTAACGTTGTTTGAATGTGCGGCCTGTTTGTCCTATGTAGAATTTGTTACAATCAGAGCAGTTTAGTTTGTAGATCCCTGGGAGATCGTATTTGTTTGTGTTCAGTGTGGTTTTGAGTGTAAGTGCATTTTTTATTTTGTTTTTTGTTCTGAATGAGATGGTGTGGCCGGCTTTTTTGAAGATTTTTGCTAGTCTGTGTGATTGTGGATTAATGTATGTCATTGTGATGTATTTTTTGTCAGTGGTGTTGGTGTTTTGTTTTTTGTTTCTTATTTTATGATTGAGTTTGTCAATTAGGTCGTGTTTGTAGCCGTTTTCTTGTGCTAGGTATTTTATTGTATTTAGTTCAGTGTGGTAATTGTCGGTGGAAAGCGGTGTTGTTGAGTAAACTTAGAATAGAAACCTACAACACAATAAAAACAAACAGCTCACAACCACACCCACCCATAAATTCAGAAAACCACACCATAAAAGAATTGAAACACAAAGCTCTAACTCACAATCTCACCTATATCAAAGCAGACAAAGGCAACACTACAGTTATAATAAACAATGAAGAGCTCAACAAAAAAACACTTGACTACATAAACAAAAACAACATTAAACAACTACACACCGATCCTACAAATGTTTACCAAACAAAAATCAAACAAATAATCAACAAGACAAATCATATAATTAATAATTCACAAAAAAGAAAACTGAAACAAATACACCCTTCTGCACCATCACTTCAAACACTTCCCAAAATTCACAAACCCGACATACCTATTAGACCAATTGTAAACTACCAAGAAGCACCTGCCTATAAACTAGCAAAACACATAGATCAAACACTGAGAAAACTAATTAATATCAACAACAACACATACATAAAAAACAGTAGCGATCTTATCGCAAAAATAAAAGACACACAAATTCCTCACAACTCCACTCTTGCATCTTTCGATATAACAAACCTATACACCAACATACCTGTCAATGAAACAATAGAAATAATACAGAACATCCTTATTCACAACAACACAACTACAGAACATATAAATGAAATAATAGACATCCTAAAAATCATCACTCAACAAAATTACTTTACCTTCAACAACAAATTCTACTCACAACCTGATGGACTGCCAATGGGCTCACCAATCTCAAGCATATTTGCTGAAATCTATCTCCAACACTGCGAAAACACTCATATACTCTTTAATAACAAATTTTCACAGAACATAATATACTGGCACAGATACGTAGATGATGTTCTATTGCTATACAGAGGAAACAAAAGACAATGTGAACAACTTCGATCATACATAAACAAAATACATAAGAACATTCAATACACAGCTGAATATGAGAAAAACAATTCAATAAACTTCCTAGACCTCTCAATTACAAAGAACACAAACCAACAACACAGCTTCAACATCTACAGAAAACCAACAATGACAGATACCCTAATACACAGCACCTCCAATCATCCAACACAACACAAACACTCAGCATTCAGGTCAATGCTACACAGACTCAACAACACACCGCTTTCCACCGACAATTACCACACTGAACTAAATACAATAAAATACCTAGCACAAGAAAACGGCTACAAACACGACCTAATTGACAAACTCAATCATAAAATAAGAAACAAAAAACAAAACACCAACACCACTGACAAAAAATACATCACAATGACATACATTAATCCACAATCACACAGACTAGCAAAAATCTTCAAAAAAGCCGGCCACACCATCTCATTCAGAACAAAAAACAAAATAAAAAATGCACTTACACTCAAAACCACACTGAACACAAACAAATACGATCTCCCAGGGATCTACAAACTAAACTGCTCTGATTGTAACAAATTCTACATAGGACAAACAGGCCGCACATTCAAACAACGTTACAAGGAACACTTTCAGGCCCTGACATCCAAAGCTGAATCGAATTTTGCCGACCATATCATTCAAACTGGACACACTTTTACCGACATCAATACCAACCTACACATTCTACACATAAAATCTAAAGGACACGAACTCAACACCTTGGAACAATTTGAAATATACAAACACACCACACACAATAAACAAAACATTCTCAATGAACAACTAAATTTTAAATCTCACAAACTTTTTGATCATATTTTACAAAAACCACAACACTTCTAACCAAAAAACTGACATGATGATCTAGGAGCCTCTGATGATGGATCTCATAGATTCGAAAGTACTCGGCCAGTTTAAGTGAGTTATTATACTTATTCTTAACAAATATTTGACTGCATGTCGTTAAATTTCACATGAAAAGTTAATGATAATAATTATTATTTCTTGTAAATTCGTCGGGTCCTCCGTTACATTGATTTTTTGTTCTCCAGGCTACAAAATAATTTGGTGCTGGCACGTTATTAGTAAGACGGATTTATTTTTCAAAGAGTGAAATAATATTCTAAACTATATTACACATGATTTAAATACAGTAACCTTACTCTTCTGCATGTAGAAAAATATATTTTAATTTAAAAGAACTTTGATAGTGTGGCGTGACGTCTAATTCATTTTTGGAGGGAAATAGATTAATTGATAGATTATTAATTATGAATGCTTGAACTACTCATCAGACTTAAGACTTGATGGAAGATGTCAAAGGATTTAAAAAGTCTTTAGTGCTTTAATCTTTGGGGTTTTTTCTTGTTGAAATTTTTGGTTTTTAAATTGTTACTAATATTTCTATGTAAAATGATATTTATGATTCTTGGTATTCAGTATCTTGCGCATTTTAAAGAACCTATTTATTTTCAAAGTTATTAACATTCCTAATGATTTTAGCGAAATACTGTAGTTTAGAACAAATTTTTAAATTATCAAGTTATGAATAATGATTATTTTCAACAATGAAATCATTTTTTAACAAAAATAGGATTTTGAACCATATAGTTCAAATTTCCTATTACGGTAAATCTGTGCATGCTCAATGAAACCTACAAGCAGTATCTTCAACTACACATTAGATTATTTGCTCTAGTATTGATTTTGTGCTGAAAGGCTTACCACTATCTGAACTAATGTTTATAAATTAAAAAAATTATTTGCTCTATTTTGAGTTCTAGTTGACAACCACTTCTGGTCGAAAAATGTATGTTAATTCAAATTCAAGATCAAAGAAACTCGCACCAATCAGGCTTTCGAAATAAAATATTAATATTTCCTGCTGCAGCAGTCTAACCATGTCTGGCAGATCTAGCTATTTAATTGTATTGCTCATGACATTAATCAAGTTTTTAGTTGAATTGCATTTTCAGCTTTATTGTATGAAGTTTGTTTCTGAAACTAACCAAATTCCATTGCAGGATTGTACAATGGATGCTTGCATTGTTCAGTACTAGTAGGAAGACTTTTGAATGATGAGCTTTTCTGGTTTTAGCTCAAGCCTAGCACTGCAATGAAAACGCGAAAAATGACTTTAAAGGTTCTGAGTTAGCTTTTTAATAAAGTTCGCTTTCAGTGTAATAATATAATACTGTAATCAAATAGCTTCCATTCATAATTAATTGGTGGGGAGAACTTTTGTTATTACTCTATTTACGTTTTTTTTTTACTCTATTAGCTTTTTTACTCTTTTTTTATTACTCTATTAGCTTATATATAGACATTATTTTAGATTAGAGTGTGGAGTGTGGATATAGTAGATAGTAGATCGGAAAAATTATCATGTAAAAACTTTACCATAACATGGAAAGTGAAAAATTATCATAAATTTACCGGTGAATCAGTTTAGTACTGTTATAGTCGTTTTTATATACTTCTCTCCATTCACAATAATTCTCTTCTTTTTTTTCTTGTACTATTTTATACTTGCTACTCGCTACTAACTACTTGCCTTTTTTATTTTTAAACTAAATTTCATTTGATATAAACTGGTACCAGTCAAAATAAGTATGTGAGAAAATAATCAATATTGTACTGGAATAAGTTAACTTAAAATATTCATACAGGATGGCGGTTGGCGCACGAAATGATCCAACATTTATTTTGCTGGATTGCTTGTTCCATGACGAACTGCGTTGTTAATATTAACTTGTTATGTGAATTCAGCGACTTGCAGTCAAATTTTTATTAAGAATAAGTAGAATTCACTTACTCTGTAGGCCGAACGTTTTCGAATCTTAGAGATCCATTTTCAGAGGTGTCCTTCTTGATCAAAAACTGAAGTATCAAAACTGACATCGATGATCAAGAAGGACGCCTCTGAAAATAGATCTACAAGATTCGAAAACGTTCGGCCTACAGAGTAAGTAAATTCTACTATTCGTATAAAAATTTGACTGCAAGTCGTTGAATTCACTTAAAAAGGGTAATATTTATTTTGCTTATAATTTTTTAGGTTGGTAACTATTTAAGTGTTTCATGTTGACATACGTGACAGTACTTCATAGAAATGAGCTCCTCCATGAACGAATGATTCGTTCATTAAATTTCTTGTTACAAGATGATAGACAAAGGAAACTCTTCCGGTGATGTTTGTTGTCAATATTTGGAAAATACTGTAATTTTGATACAAATGCAAATCAGCCTTTGAAATCTACACAGATCGTCTGGAAATGTGCAGCTCTGCTACTGCTTTTCTTGGTCTTGGGCATGTCTTGTCTTGAGCTCCTCACTACATTTTTTGTTTCTTTAAAAGCATTGCAATTTTTAGTAACGGTTCAACGGTGGTTACCAACCTAAACAGTTATAAGCAAAATAAATGTTGGCTCATTTTGTGCGCCACTCTGGAGGTAACATATCTATATAGGCCTTTATAATTAAATGAAATTCTGTTGTGATAATAACACTCTTGAATGTGTTGAACGAATATTATAAAATAATTGAGAATAATTTTTATAATTAATCAATTATGTTGTATAATTAAGTACCAGACTAGTGTTCTGATTTCAAATGTAAATTTCTTTGGAGTATCTACGAAGTGTTTCAGAACTATATTTAAATTTCTTTAAGATGAAAAGTTTTTTTTTTGTTCAACTGATGTGCTTGAAGTGAATACTATCACCATTCTTAATAAATAATGAAAAATCCTTCAATGAGGCCATTGCTAACATTCCTTCAATGCTTCCAGTTAATTTACGAATATGAATGAATTGAAGCCTGAGTTGATTGATTCTTTACAGAAGGTTTATGAGTTCATGCGGCTCGGTATATCTATTACAAACTGCTTGGTAAAGTGAAATTAATTTAGTTCGTCATCGTCGAAATCTCCATTAGAATTATTAAAATAGAATGTCAATTGAAAAAGTGTTATTTATCTTGATCGACTTTTTTGCAGGTTCCAGTTGGCTATGCTACTTTACCACGAAGTACCAAGAAACCACCCCGCAAAAAGACTCAGTGAAATGAGACAGATTCTCAATCTTGATCCTAAGTTGATGTTCCAATGAATTTTCAAGCTGCTCGCTTACCATTTAGTTTGTAGATGAGTAAATTATTATTACTCTGCAATAATGTTTTAGTTCAGTTTTATAAATTTTGTATCGCTAAGAAGATTTTAATTTCAATAACCAGTAGAAAACCTTTGTTGAATTCTCTCTAGTAAGTATAGACTTTATGGTATTTGAATGCTTTATTTTTCCTATTTTAAGTCAAAGTAATTCACAGTTTATTTGATGTGTAACTTATTTATTTCGTGTGCTATCACAATTAATTTTAATATTATGCTTTATAACAAGATGATAAATGATAATGATTTGTTACTTTTATTTATAAGCTATGCACAATGTAATTATTATTATTTATGGATCGCTATTGTTTTTAAATTTTATTCCTAATTGATTTGGTTCTCAATATTGATGGAAACTAAATTATTTATAGTCTTTAAAAGATTTTAAACTTTTTCACACTAAATTAAATTACTGTATTGCAAGAAAATGTTGGAACTGTATTTGAACTACTAGTGTATTACATTTTGTTCTGCAGTAATTGTACTGTTGATAGAATATTCAAAGCATAATATATTAAAATCCAAGACTGTTATTCATGTTGGCGTGTAAATATTGTTGTTATTCAACAAAGAACTGTTAAGAAAATATATTATTATATAGTTATAAACGACATAGAGACTGTACTGACCCGACCATATGACAATGCTATGCATAGTAATACGTAGTAAAAAATTCTAGCTGGAAAGCTATAATGAGAAGAAAAGCTTTAACATTTTTACTTTTAATGAGACTCTAGTTGTAAACTGATGATACATCATTATAATTTATTGTTCATTTATGAATGAATATTCAGCTTTAAAAGCTATAGGCATACTCACACTCACACATATTATATCGTATCACTTAGAAAAGAACATTGTATTGTGATGGATAATGAGTTCTATCGTTTAAATCTATAGATTATGAAGGGATTGTTAGTATTAATTCAACTAGTATTTGGAAGGAATTGATCGGAATAGCTTAATTAGTATTTGCAGTACCTAGCTTTATTACTAAGTTATAAAGACATTTTATTAAGAACGATCAATTTTATTTCCGAGCCTAATGATTAAAATAATCTACTACCAATGTGGGGTTTATCTTAGCTTGATCCTAAAAAGTTTATGCCTAGCTTTAAGCACTTCAAGTCATAGTAAGTAACTACAATATGTATCGAGTTTGGATAGAATATTATGATAATAATTATTATTACAGAATAATTAATTTAAATTTGAAGAAATAAATTTGAATTACTAACAGATGAATTTTTTTTAAATTTATTCTATTGAAGGGTTTTGATTATTTCAGACGCACATGAGACACTATGAAGTGAATGTATCATTGTAGATAAGAACATTTGTGGAAATTGTTAAGTTTTTATAATAATATTATTATTTCTATAATTATAAAAATAATAATATTAATGGATTTTACAAGCCAATTGATGAGGATTTTATTCTGCACGTTTATAGAAAAGTAAGACCATTAAAGTTGTAATAATACTGAATAAAATTATTTTACGTTAGATTGGGTAAGAATAATGAAGTAATAATTGGAAATAATAGATTTTAACTCAAAAATTGATAGATCTAAACTACCTTGGGAACAGATTTTTTTCATTGATTCCATTTGATACTTACTGATCTAAGTTATTAAACCTATTTTCCACTTCCTATTAATCATTTAATGAGAAATATAATTCCCAGAAGTACATAGTGCAGGCTGTTTTCTAAAAATAAAGTATATTCAGTTTCTTTGCAACTGTAAATGTGAGATATGTAATGTAAGGTCTCATTTGAGATGAGGAATGTTCTAGTCGACACAAAGTGTATAAATTAATATAATACTGTATCTTGTAGGAAAGTATTGAAGTTCTCAGGACTCAAGATGAAACTAAATGTCTTTGATGGAAAGTAAACCTGTTGTATTTGTATTTGATGATTTGAACTGCTATTAATATATATATTGTTTACTAATTAATATTTTTGAAGAAACTATAGTGCTTACATGAATTGGATTGAATTGTGTAAATATAAGTGTAAACTGTTATTGCTAGAAATTAGAACTATTGATTTTCTAACAGTAAAATAAATCTATAAATATTGCTCAATAAACCTAAGATAAGAATATTAAGTTCACATGCATAAAATGTCGAATAAAGAAAGATGATCATAAATAAATACTATGTCTCACTGGTATTTTAATTGAACTTAATTTGATGAGGCTTACCATTTATTTCACATAATTTTGAAAGATTTTTATATTAGGTATTACTGTTCAAAATGTTATGCAACATTTTATATGACTAGCTTTATATTATGGGAAACAAAAGTTTTTGGCAACACAAAATAATTACTGTAGGCCTACATCTAAAAGAAATTCCGTCTTTTGTAATAAATATCCGCCCAAAAGTTTTTCTTTCGAATATATTTGTAACTATCGTTAAGTGAAGATGAAGGGAATATATATATATAGTCCTCTGGTAGGCATCTACTGTGAAATTTTTAAATTTCTAATACTTGTTTTATTTAAACATCAAGAAGAGTTGGTTCTTGTCCTAAATTTGTCCTTTTGACTACCATATAGATCTGCCTATGCCTTCTTGAACATTATGGTAGTCGATTAGTACATATCTTATTCTGTAAATGGCTGTGAACGAAAAAAAAATACTTTCAAGTTTTTAATGTTTATCATTAGTTGTTGAAAATTAGTACCTACCATAATTTATTTCATTATTACACTTTATTTCTCACGTTTTCTACTAATGTAGTGCAATACTGGAATAAACTAAAACCTATACTTCAACCTAGAAATATACTTTCCATCAATACAAGTATTTAAAAAATTGAAGTAACAGAAAAATAATTTTTTTATTTTTGGACATAAATATGAATTTTGAACAATTCTTACGGTGCTTGTAATTAAAATGAAATGAATCCATATGTATTATGACAGATTGTTAGTCTATTTTATAATATTTTGTCTATACTGTGATTTCAACCCATTATCAAGCAATAAATTAATTTCTAATTTCCTAAAACTGATTTCCATCATTTAGCAAAGGCAAACGAAATTATTTTCAATACCAAAATATCATAAAGAATTGAAGATATGGCGATATGTTAACCAATATACGTAACAATTTAAGTCTTTTCTGAAAATTAAGAGAAGTATAGAGTGAGAAAAAGCTGTTTAATTTCATATAAATAGCAAAATTTCAAGAAAAAGGGTAGCTTTATGTGTTTTGTAAATTGATGAGTAAAACTTTCATTTTGAAATATTTTATCCAAATATTGCTGTCATTTATAGTTTTATTATTTTTTGAAATGGGGACCTTCAATTTAATGTTCATTTTTTAGATATAGACTTATTTAAAAAAAGATAAGAAGTATGAAGTATTGAGGTGAATTATAAGGATAAGTATAAGGTGAATTGTCTGAATGTTATGAATTTGATGAATTATCAAATTTATGGAACTCATTATACACATCACAATAAAAACTAAAATTATAATTTAATCTCACGCCTCTTATAGTGCGTGGCAAAGCTGTTGCTCTAAGTCATAAATAAGTTATACAATAATATAGTTGGTAGTAAATTATGAATAGATCAATTGTTGAAGCCTTTGACCATATTTAGTAACTTTGCCAAGTTTTTCAGCAAAATTATGAATTCATTTGTTTAAGGGAAGTAATAATGAACCAACTATTAGATGACTTATTTGATATTTAATTTAAAAAATTGTATTAATTTGATTTTCTTGGAATATTTGTAAAGTTTATTCGCTAGTATGACAGTTTTCCTATTAAGATACACATTAGTTGGAATGTTTGTGTTCTTTCAAGATGATTGTTTTGTGTTCTATTAGTATTCTATTAGAGTTTTCTTTTATACCCAAGCAATTTTATATGAACTAATTAGTGAATTAATTCAATGTTCGTTTGTTTGTCCCTTTTGTATTGGTAATTACCGTTCATCCTTTGACAATAAAAAAGTATTATTGAGCCTTTTTCTTTATTTTCAACAAATTCATTGGTTGAAATTTTGTATCAGTGTTCTTCAAATACTATGAATGAACATGAAAGAGTTTCGGAGCTCTTACTTCTACATGGGATAACAGAGCAATGTAGTACATTGTTCGTCCAGATAGAGTCCAGTGAATGCAAATTCTCGAGAAAACAGCAGGGAACAATATTGTTTTTGCGGCGTTGTTTGCATAGCTCTTCACTCAGCGACTATTTTGAATGAGGATTATTGCACTTTGCCAGCCCCAAGTGTCTGCCGGTGCAGAGAACAGTCCCGTTCCAGGCTCGGCAATTTGATTTCGCCTATTTAAATATTCAGATAATTTAAATACTCGGCTTTAAATCTCCTACAATTCTGATTCTGAAGACGTCGAGCCTACGCTAACCTTTCTAGTCTGTGCGCTTTAACTAATAAATTATTCAGTCTCAGCTCTAATATTTTCTGAACCCACTTCTTTAGACTTGGAAAAGTTTGAGCAGTTGATGGCTCCCAAACATAATACGCTTTCAATTAAATTATAAAACAGTAAATAATATCAATTCTATCAATCTAATAATATTAATATCGATTAATATCAAACACAATATCAATTACTAAAAACTCAATTACTAATATAAATTATAAAAACTGTATAATATTTTTCATCGTACTTATCAAGTCCACATGAGTCTGAGACTTGTGCGTGAGTAGGCTAAAGAGGTGAATGATGCTTTGAAAATACATAATTAGAATTCTGTTATTTAGGAGCTTCAAGCGTCAGCCGGTTGATAAATATGGAACCTTTTTCTGCACTATTATTTTTTTTACTATTCTTAAACATTAATAAACACTATTTCTGCGAAACATGTCTCCAATCAGTTGTAAGGTGAATAAATACTTGAAGCATTGCGAATACCATAAATAGTTCAATGAGCTTCATAATTCAAATTATCATTATAAACTTTTAAAATATAACGACTCTTGGTGTTAACATGAAAATAATTCAACATTTTATAAAATCTGATACGCTTTCTTGTGATAAGTTGACTTTAATGTCATTTTCCATGTTGAATAAGTATTGTTTAATAAGATTGTTGATTAATTATTTCTTAATATAAACTTAATAAAACAACTTTTGAATGGAAATTAACTCACGTTATGGCGTGACTGCCGTTTCGCTCTGTTGTCTAGAGCATCGTCAGACGACCCACAGTCTCACATCTGACGATGCTCTAGACAACAGAGCGAAACGGCCGTCACGCCATAACGTGAGTTAATTTCCATTCAAAAGTTGTTTTATTAAGTTTATATTACATATTAGTGAAAACAAGATGGATCTTCAACATCATAATTATTTCTTTATGGAAATGTCACACATCAAGAATTAATTTGTCATAATACATTTTATTTAGCGTATTGTGACCTACTTCATCACCTTTGCAATGTCGTTCCATCTCCAGTGAGAACTTAATGTGTTGAAATTTGTCATATTTATATTTAAATGTAAAAGATGATTCTTAAGAATGTTCTGGTATAGGCCTATAGGTGTATTTTTAGTAAAAGATGATTGTAAAGAATTGCTGTTTTGATCTATATGGGTGAATTAGATTCGGTGCAACAGAATTTTAAAATTTTTATGCCAAAATTCCTTCACCTTTTTTGTTAACAAAGTGAAGTTATTTTTCTTTTCAATTTTGATCCAGATTTGGGGTGACTGCCGGTAATTTAAATAATTTCCCTTTCCTGTTGAAGAAGTCAGTAAATAGCATAATTATAATATAATATTATTATGAAAATTCTGCCAATTGTATTCCATTCGATTCAATCAATTACGGTACGGTAGTAAATTAAATAATTCAATCAAAGTGACACTACTATACACTGTTAATTTTGAAGAATGTAATTCATTCTTATTTAATATTTAATATCTTGCAAGTATTTTTTAAAACAGAGATTTAGAAGAGATGGAAAATTTACTCAATATATTTGAATATCTCAATACTTTATAGCTCGAGCGTGTAAGAGAATAATTTATCGTGGAAGTAATTAGTATTCCAAGAGGATGATTTATTTAAAAGATAGTAAATTCAAGTATTAAGGCTAAAAAATCGTGCAAATTATAAAATCTCTTGGAGTGTGATTGGAATTGGAAGGATGAAGAGATTGAAAAAAGAAGACAGAATATCATATATTTTGAATTATTTAAAGAAATAGATCCAGTGAACATTAGTGTGTAATGTGCAAGCAGTGAGCATTTACGGTAGTGCTTGGAATGCTCATACTGATGCACTTCCAATGCAATCTCAATTATTGTTCTGATTGCTTGACCTGGTTTTCGCAAACTGACTCTGTCAAACAGCAGAAATATTCAGTGTTTAGATTCTATTCCCAATTTCGTCCTCGCTACTCCATGTATTTATAGATAGGAAGTAAAAATGAAGGTATTTTGCATTCCTTTTGCAGTCTTCACAATGATTCTTTTAAAACGTTGAACACTGGTAGAATTTAGAAAGCTTCTAACCTGGATTGTATAGAACGCGTTTCAGGTGGGAAATTTCAAATGAATATTATTTCAATATGCATGCCTTGAAAAGTTACATGTTTCAGGAAGCAGCTTGCATGAAATTATTTCTCTCCCTAAAGGAGAATACTGCATTTCCTTTTTTTGTCTGATGATCGTTCGGTTACAAGTTGCTGTCAGTGTCATCTAGAAGAACTTTTTTTGGGGGTGGCTATAAGCCACTGGCTTTTATGGATAAAAGGGGTGTAGTAGGCTGCTATGTGCCTTGCCCCCAAAATATTGGAAGCTCAATTGCAAAACTGTATTTTTAAGTTTAGGGGCAAATTAGATGTTGAAAGACTATCAAATAAAAATGAGAATACTGACAGACATTCTTACAGTTTCGATTCTATTCAAATAATAATAACTTTTTCCTCAAGTGGTCGTAAAGAAGTTCTTTACACACTGAAAACTAATTGTAAAATACCTTTTTACTGCACGAGCAAGCAGTAAAGTACTTTACGCTCGACAGCTGTTTTCTTTACGCTTCTGTTTTGATTTTGATGTCTTCTCATTGGTGGATCACAGAATCCGTGAAATTATTATAATCTCAACAATGGCGCACACTAACCAAATCCGCATAAGGTCTATGATGTTACAAACTACAAGATATTATTGTGTTGGAATCCAGAACTGCAGTTGTAGGAAATATATTGTATGTAATTCGCGCATGAAGCTTCTTTATCGCTCTCGCAAAATTACTGCGCTCCGTTATGCGTCACGCAGTAAATGTTTTGGCTCGAGCAATAAAGTCGCGCTTCACGCTCTTAGTACATAAATAACTATTTATGATAAATTTAACGACTTTCAGTCAATTTTAATATATTCGAAAAAGTTTCAGCCTACGTGAGTAAATTTTTATTTATTCTCTAATAAAATTGACAATAAATTTATCATAAAAAGTTGATATCAACAAAGCAGATCGGTATGGATCAAGAAATTCAAGAATCAAATAACTCATTTTTCCTACAACTGCTCGTAAAGTAGTTCTCTATGTACTGAAAACTGAATGTAAAATACCTCTTTACTGCTCAGCGAGCGCTAAAACATTTTACGCTCGCCAGCTGTTTTCTGTATGCTTCAGTTGTGATTTTGATGTCTTCTCATTGGTGGATCACGAAATTCGTCAAATTATCATAACTTTAACAATGGCGCACGCTAACCAAATCCGCGCACGCCAATATCTGTGATGTTAGAAACTACAAGCTTTTATTGTGTAGGAATCCAGAACTGCAGTTGTAGTAAAAATGTTGTACAGTATGTAATTTGCGCGTAAAGCTTTTTTATCGCTCTCGCAAAATTACTGCGTTCTTCTACGCGTCGCGCAGTGACTGTTTTGGCTCGAGCGATGAAGTCGCACTTTACGCTCTTAATACATAAATAACTATTTTCATGTTATGACACAATTAAGAGTTTATCTTGAAGATTGTTGCTGCTAAATTTTATGAGTTACAATGCTTCTAAGTCAATTGAGATGGCCGTCCAAATTGCAAATTATGATCAAGAAGTTGAAAAAAAGGTGGTTCGGAACCCACCTAAAACTGTATGTCCAACTCATAAATCATCATTATCCAACTCATTACCCACGCACAAGTCTCAGACCTATGTGGGCTTCATCCTCAAAAAAAAATTGAATATTTGAGGCTAAAGCACTGATCCACCACTATTATTAAAATAATAAGAAGCTCATGCATAGTATCAATTTTTTGAGACCTGTAGTTTGATTTACGAGTTTCTCCTTTAGCAAGAAAAGCACTATCAGATTCTAGATTTTATTATTCCTAATTCTAACAATGTATGTATGAAATTTAAATATTTTAAACATGAATCATGTTGGACTAAACTTTTGAACTTTTGGAATTGATGATTGTAAAAATGTGCTTGATCGCTGTAGATCCACCTTATCAACGCACAGGTCTCAGACCTATGTCGGCTTCATCCGAAAAAATATAAAACATAATTTTAGAGAAAGCAAGCATTAAGTATTTAGCATAAGGAAAGCAAAATAATTATGCATGCATTTTTTACAAATACTGAAATTTTAGTTTTACTGTCACAGATTTTTTCGGAGGATGATGCCCACATAAGTCTGAGACCTGTGCGTGGGTAATGAATTGGATGATGTTGATTGATGAGTTGGACCAACAGTTTTAGGTGGGTTCCGAACCACCGGAAACCATTATATTCTATTTTTTAACATGGTGTCGTAACGATTGATATAAATATTGTTTTGACCTTGATAGGGCTAGCCTACATTCTCTTCTGAATGACCTTCAAAATATTGTCTAGAACTTTTCTAATAGCAATTATTTAACAAGCTGTATTTGGGTCCTAGGTACTCAAATGAGAAACCAGTTGCTTGTCGCCTGATTTTTTTCTATGGCATTTTGAAAGGATGAAAATACCTTCATCGCTTATTTGTATGGAAGCAATACAGTACAGTAAGTTACTTATAAAATATCTTTCTTGGTTTTCCTAAGACTTGATGTAAGTGCCCAAAGTTAATAGGTGCACTATATAAATAATTTGTTTGAAATCTACTTTCAAGTTTGTAGTTCCTTATGGCTGGCTTGTTTAGATCTAGTTGAAAGTCACTAATATTACTTCAATATTAATTCTAATTTTCTCAAATGATGAAACATGAATAATTTAATGAAGAAAGTGTTCTGCTTGAAATCTGCATGTGATAATGGTGTGAGATGCGAAGTTGGTTGGCCCATGCTATGGAGTTTGTAGCTTTGAACATGAAAGCCGTCGGCATAGCAGACGTTTCTGACAAGCTGGAAACAAATTTCTCACACATGAAGTATTTTCGTGTGCACATTTCAGGCGTGGGCCTATACAGTCTTTATTCGTAGTGACAGTCACTTTGTTCTCGCAAAAGAGTCTTTTTCATCTCACTTACACTCGTGAGTGATACTCAAAACGAGCAAATTCAACGAATGTTGAAGCGAAGTATGTTTGAGTGGTGAGTGCGAAGTTTATATCGGATGCTGGATGTTTCTTTCATGGATGATTCAGTTCGTTACAATATGAAGAAGAAAGATCTTCATGACATTAATATTGTCAGCAATGGATGGATGGAGTTGTATATCGACCGTTGATTTTAAATGAATGTATTCTAATGATTCCAAATGTTCCTATGAACTTTGTCAACACTACAACATTATCAGCGCAATTCCAGCATTTATGCTCTTTTGTTGCGGCGGGGGGGGGGGGGGGGGGGGAGTACTATAGTTGAATTGCAGGAGAATCATACAGAGGCGCACCCAAGGGTTGCTTTGGGTGCTCTAGCACCCTCCTTGAAGTCAATTCCTATACAAAGATTTAAATTCCTGGATTTCTTGTTCCATTACGAACTGCGTTGTTAATATTAACTTTTCAAGTGAATTAAACGACTTGCAGTCAAATTTTTATTAAAATAAGTAGTCTTGAAGATGGGGTTTAACAACTCGAAAACGTTCGGCCTACAGAAGTAAGTGAAATACTACTTATTTTAATAAAAATTTGACTGCAAGTCGTTTAATTCACTTGAAAAGTTAATACAAACATTTAAATAAAATACTTATCTGTGATGTTTTCCATGACGAAATACCCAGCGAGCACATTGGTCTCATATGTTCGCTGGAAATACTTAATGAACAATCTAATATCAAAACTGACACTGTATTTCAATTTAATATATTGTGAGTAAAAACTCCAATATATAAGTGAGTAAAGACAATATATTAAATTGAAATACAGTGTCAGTTTTGAATTAGATTGTTAAAATACTTACTTGAAAAACTGAAAGTTTTAAAGAAAATAGAATGTTGAGTGATTCTCAACTTTAATTAAAAATATATTACCTAATCTTATTCAAGAATTCAGTATTTATAAATTTCGAATTCCTTTAATTGCTATTACTTTATACTGAAGACTTCCGCAATGGCGGATATTGACAACAGCATTGAAAAGCTGATGGGAATCGATGAATGCTACTGTACAAAAATACTGGCAATTGAGAGGTCCGTGGCTCGATTCCCGGTGGTGACTGATATTCTTGTACAGTAGCATTCATCGATTCCCATCAGCTTTTCAATGCTGTTGTCAATATCCGCCATTGCGGAAGTCTTCAGTATAAAGTAATAGCAATTAAAGGAATTCGAAATTAATAAATTCTGTTTTTGTATATTTGTCAGTTTATTCAATTGTCAGTCACTTCAAACTAACAATTCAGTATTGTTCAAATGGAGGCTTGCTATCCTTATTAATCGCAAGGCAGTTGCCAATGACACCATCAAAGAAAACAGACTGAATGGAATAGCAAGTTTTAATATCCATAGAGAAATAGAAGTTGACCTGAAGCAAGTTATCAACGCAAAGGATCCAGAAAATTGGATTTCGTTTTGAACAAAGCTTCCACGACAATCTTCACAATGCTGCAATGGAAGTAATTCTTAGTACATGGATGCATGAAATTCATAATTCATATAATACAACAATTATTATTTATTCTGTTATTACTTGAACCTTGCCAAAGAACGCGAATAGCATCGTTTTGATGGAATTTTTTTTAAGGACTTTTGAGGAAGTAGGACTCAAGGGTACTATTTTATGATGAACTGCCTGACAAACTAACTGCAGCTACTTGTAGCACTATGTAGTATTAGAAAACTATTTCCAAAATCATTGTTTACTATAGATAAAACAATACATTTTTCAACGGTACCTAATCTGCAGATCAGAGTTTCACCCTGACATAATCAGAGGGTCAGCAGTGCGAATTTACTATAGCCTGATTTGACTTTTAACTAGTGAATTTTAGGTAAATGATTAGCTACTGTTACAAGAATAATAAATAATACTAAACCATTTAAAAAAATATGAAAGTTGAAAATATGAATATGAAAGTTGGAGAATATTCTATTGAATCATACTAGTTTTTTTAGCACAGATAAATAGAATATAATTTTATTCTTAATACTAAATATATTGTACTGCTAAAAAACTCATACATCAAAGGCGTTTAGAGTAGTCTAATAAACTTCTTCTAAATACCTCGGTTGACTGTAAGCTATTTAAGTCACTTCTGATATTGATACATTTAAAATCGGAACTGTTAATTCTGAGACGTTTTCCTTGAAAAAATACTTGAGGCTGATGAAGTTTCTCTTTAGAAGTGAAATGCATCCCTCCAGTATAAGTGAGTAAAAATCGTAGTTTAAATTTTATTTGGCGGACCGCTCAGCGCAGTTGGTTGGGGCGTCGCAACTTCAGCTTGCTGTCGTTTAAGCGGTCGTGGGTTTGAATCCCGCTCCTCCATCTGGCATCTATGTGTAATACCTCATGATTACTGATACTGATCATGGTACTGTTCCTATGTGTAATTCACCTCATTGCCCACGCACAAGTCTCGTACTCATGTGGGCATAACCAAAAAAAAAAAATAAAAAAAAAATAGAAATACAGTGCCAGTTTTGATATTAGATTGTTAATTATGCTTATAATATATCATATCCTGTTGTATTATATATTGCGTTACATATTTATACGCTCTGTTTAAAAATGAAGTGGATATAATTGAGAACTATCAATGTATTTATTCAATTAAAAATCAAATTCATGAATATGCTTCTCAAAGGCCTAAGGTAAGAGTTTGGTTTCATGGTATGCCATATCAATACAGATAAAGAAAACATAGCAGGCATGTAGCTATTTCCTAATCCAAGTTTCAATAAAAAAATATCACTAATCCAATAACTTACTTATCTCTATAGGTATTAGTGTTACTTATCTATATACGGTAATTTCTATAATCTATCTTGCCTATAAAATATCCATCGACTAAATATCTATACATTGAATTGTATCCTCTATAAAAGCAACAACAAATGTAGTATTTGCAAAAGTTTAAATCTCCCCAATGGCCCAACAATATAAACTAATAGTATAGTTTTGCTACTGTTTGAAGTAAGAGATTTGTCCGTCAGAGAAATTCCATTGACAAGTTTGTTAGTTGATAGAAACTTGACACAACTTTCAGTAGTTTAGTTTACAGGATTACTTGTGAAAGCACTGGTCAGCGTTGGCTTTCTTCTTTTAAACTCTTCGTATTCCCAGCGGTTGCCCGTTTACAACCGAGGATTAAGGACAAGTCAACTTATTACTTGTAATTTGTTCAGCTGAAGTTTGTCTCAAAGTAACATTACTGTGGTGTACTCTCGTCTCTCTCATTCCTCACTCTTCTCTTTCTCATCTCTATTCATCACCCTTTTCTCTTTCTCTTTTCTACACAAGTACAAGTTGTATAGTGACAATGCTCACAATTTCTGCAATAAATTTATTGTTGCACATTACATGGGATCATTCAATTTAAGATACGGTACCTACCTGCATTGTAAGAAGTAGAAGTGCTACGTTCGTAATTTCCTTTAAAATGGGAATGTATGTATGTATGCATGTGTGTATGTATGTATGCATGTATGCATGTTACACGATTATGGCCAAACGCCATGACCGATTGTCATGAAATTTTGCTAAAATGTTCCTTACTCGTAGGCCAAGCAATGTATTAATAAGTTTTTTTTTCGAAAATACTCCTAATCTTGTTTAAGGGACCTAATTCAAATCCAGGTTATTGGAGTGGCTGACTTGGTTGCGGGTGTTTTTAAATTAAAATCAAAACAATTTGAGAGGGGGATTCAAAATCTTAAAAATCTTCAATATTGAGAATTTCTCAAATTATTTCTTTGTTTTAGGAGAGCTTTTTGATGTAAGTGAAGTGATCTAAATTTTTATAAATTAAGCATTTTATAGGAATAGTAGGGAAGATAGGCTTTTTAAAAAAAACGAATTTTGTGGATAATTTCTGCTTTTTTTGATTGGAAGTGGAAAATAACTCTATAAGAAGAAGGTTGACACTGAACTACTCTTTTAATATGGGGGGGGGGGGGACTGAAAAACTCAAATATTGAGATAATAATTGGGAAATTATTCTTCTCATCAGGTAGGACTAGAGCATAAAATCTCTGAAGACTTCAATCTGAAAAATAATCCCCTTTGAAGGCCGGGGCTGAAATCTAAATTTCACTGGAAAATGGGAACAAATATTGCTTTTTACGATTAGAGGTAAATAATAAGAGCTGCTCAAAATGCATAGTAGCTCTTTATTAGGTAAAAGGGGGTCATTTCTAGGGGGCTTCAAAAATTTTGGACTTTTTAAATATTGATTTTTACAGTTTCTATTATCAATGAAAGATTAAGCAATGAAAACTGCGTCGAAAATGCTTTTGAACTTTTTTCAAAAATAATGGAGTCTACTGTTCATAGAACTACTAGTTATATCTATTATTTATCAATGTATTTGTTATATTCATGATTTTATCTGTTATTTATCTATTTACCACCTTCAAACTAGCTGTCAATTTTATAGCTTATCAGAAATTGAATCTGTGATATTAATTTTTGAAACGAACAATTTAAAACGCCTGGTACATACAATAGCTGCGGCGACATCGTTTGGTGTTTGGATTGGTGATGCGTTGGCATACGTCAATATTATTTTTGGCCGAGTGTCAAGAAAGCGCGGTCCATAAATTTTCATGGATGAAATAAAGGAGGCGCAGAAAAAGATAAATTGCGGATGCCATTGCAGGATGTCATATTACGTGTAGCCTATGTGTGCTGTTGCATTGGTTAGGCAGGACTATCTATCGATGGTGAGGTGAGCACGCTTCAACATGTTTGAAAGACTGTCATTAATCTCTTGAAAAACAGAAGAAAAACACTCGACCTGGCTGACAGGGGCTTCAAACAAAATACTGCTCAACATTGCCTATACAGCTTGGGCTGGAAAAAAGGTAGAGAAAGCGAAGAGAGAAATTAGAATTTGGTGGAAAGAGCAAAAACAAATTTGGGTAAATTACAATATTGATAACAGGGGCGGAGTGTTGATAAAGGACATATTTGCCATCCTGAAAATTCTATACAAAAATAACTGTATGTATGTCAGTTATGTGATTGAATTTTAAATTCTCATTTAAATTCTATTTGTTATAATTTTGCATATTTGCCTTTTGTAATAATTGTATAAAAAATGAAAACTACTTTATTGTTATTCATGAACCATTGTATTGATGACATGATGACATTATAATGTCCCATGCATAAGCAACCATCGATAGACAATTTTCATAGATTCATAGACAGGCTTTCTTAATCAAGAATGAAATGGAATAGGCATTCCAGTTTCATATCTTTTTATTACTGTACTTATTTTCCATAGACACACTATAGCCATAGGAAAGAGATCTAGATCCAGATCCGATCAAATAATGCAGAAGCAGGAAACCAACTCAGGAATCAAATTTTACATGTTTTTTTCTAGTTGGATGAGAGCGCTCTTGAGCAATTTCCCTCACCTGCTTTTTTATTACTTTTATTCGGTATTGCTCTATCTTTATCGTTATAAGCAATCTTCTCATACATCCACATGAGTATGGATGCTCTCTTTGTCATCAATTTCCTTCTACCTTCCTCTCTAGCACTCGCTTCCTCTTTTGCCTTACTCCAAATACTCATAACGCCAATTTGCATATTTATAGACTTTATATGAAATGATGCTCGTCATTGCACTCACCAGCAAGCTCAAGCTCACATCTCACTCATTTTCATCGATTGTCTCTCTTCCTCTTCTGCAGAAATTATGACAGTGTCCTCTTACTTGGACCCCACTAGAGAAAATATGAAGAAATAAAACCCATTCCTCTATACTTTGAAAATTTAAAAACAATATTGTCATGAAAAATAGATATACAATTCTGATGGCGCCCCCACTCAGTGGCCGATTAATGACATTTCATTTTGTGTCAAGCGGTTCTGATGGTGGTGATGGACCAGCACAAGGGGTCTGGGGTTACTCTACCCGGAAAATTTTGAAAAGATAGTCACCAAAAATAACGTTTTACACTATTCTAGCACTAAAACTTTAAACTGTAGTACGTTTTATTTATTAAAAAAATACATTCCTCACACTCACATAGCTCAACAACAAAACTCACAAAATAGCAGCATCATTCAGAAAACTCAGTGGTGGTCCCAGGATTTCATTTGGGGGGGGGGGGGTGACCACCGGGGGGTCTGGGCCCCCCCCCCCGGCAAAAAATGTGGAATTTAAAACCTAAAAACGTATTTTTATACGTATTTGAGCTCTAAAATATGCTCAATCTAATAGTATTTATGTTAGCTAATAAAATAGTTTTACATTTAAAGTTTATTGTTCCTGGGTGAAATAGGACCCAACCATAGTATGCGTTTTCCTTTGATTTCCTTTAGCTACACAAAGAAAAAAGATTAAAAGTCACTGTGATTATTTAATGAGCTAATGAGCATGATTACAAAGTTCAGTTAAATAAACGTATAATGAAATCAAAAATAAATCAAGTGTTCACTGCGAATTTTTCTTTATGGTTGGGCCCTATTTTTAAGATGTAAGTTACGAAGGAATAGCCAAAAAATACTCTGATTGTTACACAACAATGTAATGTACATTTATTAAGTTTACAAGAAAGATTATCATAAATAAAAAATTAAGAATAATACAAAAACTATTGTGATTTACTTCAAAATTAAACAGCTAACAAGTAACAATCACACAGATTAAAGTTATTCCTCGCAAAAACTATACATACATAATTATTTGATTACATACATACATACATACATAGATTAGATTCATGTAGGCCGTTGTTCAAGAGACTTGGTCTCCTAACTGTACCCTGCTTATATGTGTATGAAGCTACTTTATATGTAAAAACGAATGATATTAACCAAAATCTTGATGTACATGATTATAATACAAGAAGCCGAGGAGATTATCACTTGGTGAGTCACAATAGTAGCTTATTCCAACAAAAACCTAGTTATATTGGTAGGAAATTCTACAACAAGCTACCGCAGTTTTGGAAGAGTCTTGAAAATATAGAAATATTTAAAAAACAATTGAAGAAATATTTAGTTGATAAAGCTTTTTATAGTGTACAAGAGTTCCTTTCACATCAAAATTAAGCCTCACCTCAACTAATTTAAGTAATTATGGTATCTAGTGTATAATATTGTTGATCTGACTTGTCTTATACTCCTTAACTGGAGTCTCCAAGACGTAATCTACAAAAAAAAAAAAAAAAAAATTATGAATAAATTCTTTTTTACGGGAGGATTCATCTTGATATTTCGGGGGGGGGGGGATATATCTCTCCCCAGGGACCGCCACTGAGAAAACTCAAATATAAAATAGCTTGCAGAACAACTAAATCACTCAAAGAACACCTCAAAACAAATACAATAGATCTGGCATTTATAAATTAGAATGCAATGACTGCAACAAGTTCTATATAGGACAAACTGGCAGGACATTCACCATTAGATTCAAAGAACACACAAGAGCCATCACACACCAAAACACATTTTTACTGAACTCATCATTTCAACAGTCCACATTTATACATACATTGACACTAATTTAGACACACTACAATTCACTCACAAAAGCCATAAAATCAATATTTTAGTGCAGTATGAAATTTATAAACACACAGAGCAGCAACCTGACAACATTTTAAATTACCAACTTAACTTCTTCTCACACACCCTTTTTGACAAAACAATCCCAATTTCAAACCTCCCGCCTACTCATCTCCCCCTTCACTCTCTCAACATCCTCAAACTCATGTCTTAAATCAGTGTACTGTGGATCGCCTGACGATGCTCTTAACGACAGAACGAAACAGCTGTCACGCCATAACGTCAGCCGCACTTTCCACTTAGAAGTGTTTTCTAAGTTTTTATTATATACTAGTGGAAACAAGATGGATCTTCAACATCATACATCATTAAAAAAATAAAAATAATGGTTCGGAACCCACCTAAAACTGTAGGTCCAACTCATCAATCAACATCATCCAACTCATTACCCACGCACAGGTCTCAGACCTATGTGGGCTTCATCCTAGAAAAAAAAAATAATAATAAGCTTACACATAGGATTATCTGGGGCTCAACCTCGGGCAAAATTTCTAATTGAAATCCTTCAGAAAGTAGTTATAAGTTATTTTAGTAATGATTGGGCACCATACAATTACATGTCGCAACTCTTTAGAATGTTAGCTGTCTAATTGAAAAATCCAGAAATGTTTCAATCAAAGGGATGCACTAGTCAGAAACTTCTCCTGACCTTGCATACTATTACTACTGAGCCTGACTATACTGCAAAATTATACTCTTGACTTCAGGATTTAATATTCAGGATTTTCTTAGTAAACTAGAAGAAGTTTTAAATCATATTACTGAGAGATCCTTCTCTTTCATTGCGATTGCTGGAGACTTCAATCTTAACATTCTTGAACTGCATAGACCTGAGATCCAACAATTTTTAAATGTAATGAGATCTTTTAATTTATATAACGTGCACTCCCTACCAACAAGAGGAAGAGCAAGTCTGGACAATGTTTATACATGTGTTAAGTCAGAACGTATTGAGTGTAAGTTGTACGAACAGGACCTGATATCAGATCATGCAGGTGTATTTGTTGATCTCTCAGTAGATATTGCCGATGATTGTAAAAGTAATAAAAGTGAAGCGGAAGTCCACAAAAGGCGTCTCATTACGACTAATAGATTAAATAACTTCAATAAATGTCTCTCAAATCTTAACTGGTCATACATATGCAATCTCTGTGATACTAATTCTGTGATTTCTAGGTTTATGAATGTTTTAACATTTTACTTTGATATCCATTGTCCTGTAACTAATCATAAGTGGAGGTCTAAATCTAGTCAGAAATCTAATCAGAAGAATTGGTACACATCTGAATTAAAGCATATGAGGGAACACCTAATGTTGCTATATAATGTTTGGAAGATAACTGATTCTGAAAGTGCCAAAGTTATATTTAATAATTACAAAATACAGTATAATATGGCTATTGATAAAGCGAAAATTTCAGCAAATGATAATATTATCTGTAAATCTTCTAATAGATGTAGAGCAGCATGGAAAATTGTAAAGAAGGAAATAGGGCATGACTCAGCTCCTCAAAAAATTAATATTTCACCGGACACACTCAATGACTTCTTTGTTAATGTGCCGAATGCTGCAAACCAAGGACAAAACCAATCTTCGGTGACCTATGCCGAACTATTGCAGAATTTTAAGTTTACCGAGGACATTGATAGCAACACTCTTAAATTTTCATTTGAAATGGTTAAACCTGAAACTGTGAGATCCATTGTCAATAATTTAAGCTCCTCAAAAAGTGAAGACTGTTTTGGTATATCGAATTTCATTTTAAAAAATATTATTGATTCAATTTTGATACCATTAACTCTGTTGATAAATTTAGTCCTACTCACTGGTGAATTTCCGGACTGTTTGAAACTGTCATTGGTTAGTCCAATTTTCAAGAAAGGCAATCGAGACTTACCAGAAAACTACAGGCCAATAGCGATTGTACCTATCATTAGCAAAATAATAGAAACATGTATATTCTATCAAATGTATGAATACTTCTCAATCAACAAATTGCTGAATGTAAACCAATTTGGATTCAGGCCTAACTGTTCAACTTCAATGGCTGTTGAAAAAATTGTCAACTACATCCTTGATGAGTTCGAAAAAAAAATGGTTGTAGGGGGGAGAATGTTGGACTTGAGTAAGGCATTCGACACTATCCCACATAATATTCTCTGTAAGAAGCTTGAACATTATGGTATCAGAAACAAAGAGCTTAAATTGATTGAAGACTACCTTAGCAATAGATATCAAATGGTTAAACTTAATGATAAAAGATCTGAACCAAAGAAAATATTAGCTGGAGTTCCACAAGGTTCAGTCCTTGGGCCCTTTCTATTCTTAGTTTTTGTTAACGATTTTAATGATAATGTACCTTGTTTTTCTGTACTGTATGCTGACGATACTACCGTTTTGGATACTAATATTAATGTAGACAATGTGTTGGACAGGCTAGATACTTCAATTATCAGTTGTAAAGAATGGTACAGTGCAAATTGTATGACTCTCAATGAGGGTAAGACAGAAAGTATTATATTCACACTTAGAAATAACTTGAGCGATGTACACCAAATTTACCTAAAACCTGTCAAACTGTTGGGCATTGTATTGGATAGTAAATTAAGCTGGTGTAGTCACATAGAACATCTGTGTAAAAAGTTATCAAGAGTCATGTTTCTTCTTAGAAAACTAAAATGCTGCGTTAGTAGGGATACTCTGATTCTTACCTATTATGGTTTGTTCCACTCGCAACTAAATTATGGCCTTCGACTTTGGGGAAATAGTAGCGAGGTGAAAAAGGCTTTCATATGGCAGAAAAGGGCTATACGTTGTATTGTTGGGTTGAAGAGTCAGGAAACATGCAGAAACATCTTTATAGATTTGAATATAATGACTCTTCCATCCATGTATATCTATTTAAATCTGATCTATGTAAGAAAAAACCTAAATCTTTTTCATAGACATGACCATCAACATGAATATCAGACCAGAAACAGAGAAAACCTAGTAACTCCATATATCAGATTACACAAGTCATACAAAAGTCACAAGTATCAGCAATACATTTTGTTAAACAGGTTACCTCAGTCAATCAGAAACTTGCCATACAATAAATTCAAGCTTACTGTATCATATATTGGCTCAAAAAACAAGCGTTCTATTCAATTGAAGAGTTTCTTGACCATGACTTAAGAAGTTTGACGAATCGCTATCAGAGATAAAATATGCTGTGTTTTGCTTATATGTTATATTATATTATGTTTATTATACAAATTATACACTATGTTATGTTTTTACAAATATGTTGTCAGTAATTGTACTATGTTTCTTACGCACAGACTGAGTCTATATTAGCATATTGCATATGCTTACTCTAATTAATATAGTTTCCTTTGACTCGACTGTAATTCAAGTCTTAATAGTTTAGTGACTAAGTCCTATTGTACGCTAGTATAAGATATAATTGTACTGTACTTAATGGCGAATAAAAATCTTGAAATCTTGAAATCAGTTCACACCACCTCTCGAATTAAAAATTAAGCCTCATCTCAACTAATTGATGTAGTAATTATGGTAACCAGTGTATAAGATTGTATACAATTGCTGTGTACCAAATCTTGTTTGGATCTAAAGAATCTCGAGAATTTAAAAAAATGGCTACAGGCAAATATGTTATACTAAACACAAATAAAACAAATAATCTGCCTTTCAGAGCAGCGGATGGCTTTGGTGTCAAAATGCAAGATCACTTGATTGAATGTGTACATCAGATTAAAGTGCTTGGTATCAAGTTGGATGATAAGCTATCCTGGAAGCCTCACCTTCAGTATTTGAAAAAGAAAAGTGTTCGGTGGTGTTTGTTCTGAGGCGATTGAAACGTTTTCTTGATTTAGGTTCTCTCAGGGATGTTTATTTTATCTTTTCCACTCACCGTTGTCTTATGGAATAGTTTTCTGGCGGAGTTCGTGTGACTCTCTTGAAGTCTTTAGAGATAAAAAATGGGCAATTAGAGTGATGATGGGAGAGTCCATCAGTAATAGTTGCCGAGCTCATTTTAGGAGTTTCAAAATTTTGCCTCTCCCAAGTCTATATGTGCTTGAGACCAAGGGCGCCACCAGGAAATTTTTCAGGGGGTGCCAGTCCTTTCGGGGGGGTATAGAAAATTTCCCCCGGAACATTTTGAAAAATCAGAGTGAAATTGATGAGATTGGAGGCTTTTTTAATGACTTTTACACCTAATTTCCTGAAATAGAAAAAAAGATGTGGGCAACAGAAAATCCCAAATTTATAAGTCTGTAACAACTAGCTTTATTCATTAATATTTTTCTATTTACATCAAGCTTTATTTAAACAAAAACTGAACTCTTCTACTTTCAGTGGCACTGTCTTCTATTGTCTTCACAGTCTTCTACTTAGATTGAATTCGCCACAAATTCTTCTTTCAAAAATTATCTATGTACAGACATCAAGCAAAGCCCACTAAGGCTTTCGTAGCATGTTTTATTTCTAGCCCCTAGCCAACTCCTGAACTTCTCGCAAAATAATATTCAACGAAGTATGACTAATACAAGTCGTACAGAAATAAGAGTACAAGTAAAACACTTTTCAAACATTTTAAAAACTTTTCACTGAAACATTTTTTCTATGAAACTGCTACTTTGAAATACGTGATGAATGTTATGTTGTTTTTTATTATTACTTTTTCCCCTAGGGGCCAGGGGGGAGCCGCGGCCCCCCTTGCTCTTATGTGATGGCGCCCATGCTTGAGACACTCTGTTTTGTAAAGAAAAATGAGTCAATTTTTAAGCGTGATGATGACATAAATTTGTATAATACCAGGAATAGGCATTTACTGAGGGATGAGGTTTATCGCACTACATTCTATAAGCGAGGTGTCAGGAGTTATGGAGTCCGTTTATATAATGTTTTACCTGATTCCATAAAAAAATTAAGTGAAAGGGAGTTTAGAGCCAAATTGAAAAAGGATTTGATAAGTATGATAGTTTATTCCATAGAAGAGTACAGAGATTACTATTCAAAAGTTTAATTTAACAATACCCTGGTTTTGGGTGAACAATTTTAGCTTGAAGAGAATCTGAAGTTTGGTTTGCTTTGTCTTGCTCTTGAGCATTCTACTTTACTGTGCATTTTAATTTTTTTTACAAGCTCCAGACCCCCCCCCCCCTTGTATAGGAGGGCAGCGGACGCTAATAAATCGATCTATCTATCTATCTATCTATAATTGTTAATCTGACTTGTCTTATACTCCTTAACTGGAGTCTCCAAGAGGTAGTCTAAAAAAATTTGTCTGTTAATAAGTAAGTTCGGTTGAAAGTATTTGTCTTGAAATATACATATAAAAGTAACCCATACTGATTGCGACGGAACCTTGCAGGTCATTAGCCTACACTGGTGTATAGTATATAATAACCTAACCCTAACCTAACTATTGAAGAAGAGCCATTTAAAACGTGGAACTCGTAACTCTTGTACAGAATTAGAAGGGGTATCGGGGGCCTTTTCCGGGGGAACAATAGGAGAAAAGTAAACATCAATAATCACTGTATATCACTATAACTATTGGAACTTAGAGTTGCTAATTTTAATAATACTGTAATCAATCTAATACAATGTAAATTTGTACAAATAAAGTCAACTGAATCTGTTTACAAAAAACTTTCCAGAGAAAGGAAGAATAAAATAGTCATCTAGATTCATATTTAACACATGAGAGTGAGTGAAAGCGAGGAGACAAAGAGAGGAACAATGAACTTGGATTTGTTTGTTTTATGAACATTAGACCCTTGTACAAATAAAGCACTGTTATGCTTGTCCAAACTAAGTTATTCAAATTGTTGTTCATCACTATCTTCTGCTGGTCGTTACACTGTGCCCTACAGTATTATTAGATAATTTTTTTTGACACCTTTCCAAGGCTGGCATGTGGGTTGGTCCGCCCCCGATAATTTTTTTTGACACCTTTCCAAGGCTGGCATGTGGGTTGGTCCGCCCCCTTCCTACGTCACTAGTATAGTAGTATCTTATTTTAAAATATATGAATCATTTAGATGACAAAATATTGATTTTAATATTATTTTTGTAGATATTTTTTTTAAACTATCATTGTTATCAACATTTTTAAAACTATTAATAAATTGATAATTTTCTAATTTTTTAAATTTCCACTTTGTCTAGTGGGGGGGGGGGGGGGTCGTCACCCCCTCCGCCCCTCTTTAATCCGCTCATGTCGCCACTGAATATTCTAACTATTCAACCAGTATGTTTACGATTCAAAATCAACTGTACTTAACTTCAACTAGGGGATCTGAGAGTTGCTGATATTAATAATACTTTTATCATTCATATACATTGTAAATTTACACAAATAAAGTAATTTGAATCTGAATCTGAATATTGTGGCAGCGCTACTAAAACAAAACAAGGGATGCTTTTCAACCTTTCTCTCACGGATCTTTGTAAGAAAACTTCTGATAAGGATTCAGTGCCTCTAAAATACATCTAGATTTGAAGAAAACGCCCCTACCCCGAAGATTTGCATCAAATCATTTGCTTGAAGGCCTAGGTCCTTCCAGGCTATTATCAGGGCCCAGGCGCTTTGTAATTTTTGATAATAAATTGGGGTTTAGTTGGATAAAAGTGGAATTTTCCAGAAATAAGCTACTTCTCAGATCAGCTTGATTGTCTTGATCACAGTTCCAAACCTTGGGGGATGAAATTACATTAACCTCCTTTACTTCTAATTCGGCTATTAGACATATTTCTTGCTACATTTATTTGTACAAACTTTCGTTTAATTAAGCGTTTAATATTTCTGTAATAAAAACTTAAAAAACACTCAAGTGGAAATTATAACTTTTCAAGTTTTCATTATACATTGGTGGAAACAAGATGGATCTTCAACATCATAATTTTTCTGTGTAATTGAGCTAATGGTGATAAACATTAGTTGAGATTACGAAGCAATGTGGATACAATGACTATTTTTAGTGCATCATTATGGTACGTTTTAAACTTACTTGTCATCAAATACTTTTGGAGTTTGAGTTGTCTTTCTCATAGCAATTCATCATTCTTTCAACTGACTCTTCTTTTACTTCGCGCTGTTCGTACTTTCGTACTGTGGTAACTAATTTCCAAAGTTTTTGTTGTCTGACATAAAGTAGAACTTAAAACTAAGTAAAACAAAATTATTGTTCGACAATGCAACCATTTTTAAACGGTTGTTAGAAGGGATTAATCTTTGGAGGAAGGAGCCAATCTTCAATGAATTCTCCTATAATACCTTCACCCCCCACCACAAATATAATATCTAGCAAGAGTTTTTATAAGTGTCAATCATAGATTGCGCTCTATTGAATTTCGTTTTTTATTATGAGCCATAATTAACGTCGGGTGATTAGTTCTCTATAATATTTTCCATAGCCTTATAGTGATTTAAGTGTCTTTGAGTGTCCGATTGGACAGCACACTAGTCCAGGCTTGATTCATATATTGCACACTCAAAACTTATTTTACTGCAAGCTCGGACTAAAGGCATTAAACATAAACAATTTTGAAAAATTCGGGGAATGTTTGCAACAATTATCGTTAAAAGTGAAAGAAAAACTTCTCTAAAATAAAATTGAAATTAATCAGAGCATTTTTTATCTAGTTCCCAATGCAAACTTTGTAACGAATAACTTGAAATAGAAATCAGGAAAGGAAAGCGATTAGAATAGAAGCGGATGGCGTGTTTCTTTTCGAAGAGCGATTTTCAAATAATCGCCAACGAAGCTTAAGCAGTGGAGGAAATTGAATATTCCTGAACTAATTATTGGCTCCTAATGAAATTTGGGTGTCACCCTACTTCGGGGATTGTTTAGGGGTGAGAGGTGGATTGTCAAGCAATGGGTGAAGCGGGTGAACTTATCTGCAACGCACTTCTTCTACTCTAATATTAAATTTCCGTAGGAGAGTTGCTAGTGAATTAAGTTTGCAGCTGCATTGATTGGTTCACAGGCCTTTTTCAATTTTCTCTCCATTATTAAGCGGATAAATTTTTTCATAATATACGAAGTTAGTTTAGTATTGTAGATCAGTCACAGATTTGATAGCACGTCCTCTTCTTTTTTAATAATGAAACACAAGGGACCCAATATTTACTTTCAATATTCACTCTCAATTATTACTATTATTTTTTTATTGCTGATGATACCCACATGAGCCCGAGACTTGTGCGTGAGTAATGAGGTGAATGATTACACATAAATGCCTGACGGTGGAGTGGGATTCGAACCCACGACCACTTAAACGACAGCAAGCTGAAGTTGATAATACTTTTATTGATATTTAACTATTTAATTATACTTAAAAATACTTCAATTTAATGGTAATACTTCTGCTGTGCCTGTGCTATTATTATAGTGAGCAAAATATTTTTTGAGTAGGCTTCAGTGATGTGTTAGATATCCATAATGTATATAAGACTCGATGTGTAAAAAGAAGCCACACTTTTATAGCGAACTGATCCAAATGAATATTGGCTATAAAAACTAATTCAATAAATGTAATGTTCAAATTGAAATTTATCCATTCAACACACATATAAAACATTAAAAAAATATACAAATAGAAACAGAATTATAGAACAAAAGCAAATTACAAACGGGCTGCTCCGTGAGCTGGAAAGAGAAAAAGATAGAAAGTGAGGGGAAATCCTTATTAGAGTTTGGTTTCCCAAGTGTTAGAATAAATAGTGATGAGATGTAAGACAAAAAAAGAAAATAAAAGTTTAAAAAAATAAAAAAGATAAAGGGAAGATGGGAAATTAAAAAAAATAATGGAGAAAGCAAAGAAAGAGAAGAAAAAACAAGCAAGTCCACTGTTTACTCAACACGTTCAGATAAAAACTGTATGATGAACAACATCAGTCAGAAATGAAATACGGAGGAAACATCAAGATTAAAGAAGTAATTTATTGATATCCAGTTTTTATAACCAACATATTTATGTTAGTAATTTAAGTATTAATGAAAAAGTGTTCCGGAACTAGGTTCATGATTTTAACACTAATTGATATTAGATTATCATCTGTCCTCTAATACATTCAAGATTAATATTATAAGTGATAGCCACGAGCCGTAGCAGGTATCTGTTCAATCAGATAGATAAGCTGCGTTCTCGTAGGTCCTGTTTGTAACGGTGACCGATTAGATTGGCCAGCAAAAAAGACACTGTTCTCTGCTGAAAATCACTTCCCGGTGGTTCGGAACCCACCTAAAACTGTAGGTCCAACTCATAAATCACCATCATCCAACTCATTACCCACGCACAGGTCTCAGACCTATGTGGGCTTCATCCTAAAAAAAGTAATTATTTTTTTAAAACTTTAATATAGTAGACCATGTGAAGGAATACATAAATTTAATTACTTTTCGAATTCGGGTACTTATAACGTATAAATTTAGTAAAGGAAAATGCGATAAAAGAGCCTGTAGGAGTCAAGTCGAGTTTTTCATTTGATCAAGAAAAATTTCAATACAATTCAGTTTTTTCAATTTGTGTAAAACAATAATTATTGATTTCTTATGGGAATTAAACAAAAAATAAATAGAATTTAAAAAGAAATTGCAATTGCATCGAAATATGTTTCTCATATCAAATCAAAGCGTATAAATTCGACTGAGATAATTTTTAAAAGCCCTTGTGTGAAGTTAAGAAGTTTTTTGTCCCATTATAAATTGGGATCTCAGCGTCCGGCTACTGGCAGACTCAACTACTGCTGGCTCTTAATAAGATTCAGAAAATGAAAATGATTATGTGAAATCTACTCTTATATTCAATTATAATAACTTTTAATTATGTAAATTTATATTCAATTAACTTATGTAGCCAATAACATTTTTTATATACAATTGTCTTATTGTCATGACCTCAAAGTTAGTGAACACCAAATTGGTTGGATAATCTAGGCTTTTCTTAGAATGGTTTTAATTATCAATTTTTGCGTCAAACTGGCAACCAATTTGTAAGCTAAGATCTCATTAAGTCATTTTCACAATAATTACAATAGATTTTATAATTACAGCAATGAATTCATTCACATAATAGACACTAAAAAATAGCGTGAATAGTTGATGTTCAACTGATACGGTAACTGTCTGAAATCTGAGACTGCTAAGTCACAACTGTCATTAAATTAGGTACTTTATATTGTACAATAAAATAAAAATCAATTGGTAGTGAAGTATCAGAGTTAGCTTTCCACAAAAATAAAAATTGAACAAATATTTTGTATGAAAAATTTCATACATTTTTACCTGCAACAAATAAAGAAGCTTTAAGAGAAATCCAAGTGCATTATTATTCTCCAAATTCATAAATTCCCTCTGTATGAATAAATGTGATGGTGATATTAATACCTATTCGAGAAGAGAATGGGGAAAAACGCAGAAAATTCTACTTTTTAGAGATAAGTTCGTGGGAATCTAGTGATATGCAAATCAGACTGAAATAAATTGCCTGAAACAGTTTCCATATATCGTGCTCTCACGATGAAAATGTATTATTTGATAATTCTGCGCCAACATGGAAAATAAAATTGAAATTACTCATCCTTAAATCTACAGAGCAGCTGACCTATTTTTCAATTCGTGCATCGATGTTGATTTCAATTTTTTAAAAAATTGCTTGAGATACAGTGTTCCTAAATTATTAAAATTTGTAAACTTTACTTACTGTAGAATATTTGAGAAGATTCTTGGATTTCTTGTTCCATAACGATCTGCGTTGTTAATATTAACTTTTTATTGTAAATTTGAGAAGAATAACACTATATTATTTTGAGATTAGGAAAAATTGAAACTTCATTGAAGACAAAAAATGATCAATCAATAAATTACATTTAAAAAATCATCTGTTATTATAGTATCGAGAAAGTCATTTACAATACAATGTATTGAAATATTTATTTATATTTAAAATATTAATAATTCGAACCTCAACCCATTTTCAATATTGAAGCTTAAGAATGTTACATATTTGTACAGTTGTAGAATATAATTTAGCCCCACAGATAATACATGTTAATACGCAGGCCAGACAACAACAATATATTATATGATTTTTTTTTAAATACCAATGATATAAATATATAGAAAATATAAAACACCATTTTATTATAATATACAGGCTGGTCTAAAACAAACATTGAAATTACACAATACACAGAAGTCTCCTAATGTCCATCTCCTATCTATAAATTCCTCAATTGAATAGAAAGGATTATTCAGTACGAACAGATTGATAATATTCCTGAAATTTATGTAATTTAGCTGCTCTAGCTCTATAGGCAGCTTATTCATTAGTCTTGTGGATATATTCATATTGGCAGGACTTATCAGTACTGCATAACCTACTACGTGGATTATGTAGAGATTGACTAGATCTTGTTGAGTATGTATTAGTAATGTTAAAAATCTGAAATCTCATTCCTCAGTTCTATTTTATCTGGGTTGGATTTAAGATACAATTCGCATTGTAGGATATACAAGGAGAAAAAATGAGAATTTGGAGCGCTCCCAGGATTGCGCTCAAAGGCGGGGAGGTTGTAGTCCGGACCTCATCCTTGGAAATGTCTTAAGCACTATAGTTTTCACCCTACCAGATTAGGCGGCTCTGGAAAATTGCAGTGTTGCCATATTATGTGAGGCAATGGCAGCTCACATAGCTCAATGTACAAATTGCCAGAACTACTAAACTACTCGTAACATGTTGCCTAGTCTACAAGTCTGACGCTAGAAAGCTCATTTAAAACCTCTACTATTAACCGGTATGTTCTTATGCACCCACAACAATGCCAAGTGGTTAGTGTAGTTTCTGATAGCTCCTCAGGTAAGATTTAAAATTAAAAAACTACCGCTCAGCAGAATGGTACACGAAGTTACTGACAGAGACAGAGTTGCCAAAATTTGCAAAATTTGTTTACAGAGTGGTAAATGTTTTGTATATTACATGCTTGCAAAGCTTCTACTGCACTGATTTTTTGTTATTTAAAATATTGTACGTTGAATACAGATTGTGTTGTAATGCCTTATATTTATAAATTTGTGTAATAAAGTTTAATCAATTCTGAATTTTTCAATTCAATAAAGTAAATTTTGATTTCTGGATTTCTTGTTCCATGACGAACTGCGTTGTTAATATTAACTTTTTATGTGAATTCAACGACTTGCAGTCAAATATTCATTGAGAATAAATAGAATTTACTTCCTCTGTAGGCCGAGCGCTTTCGAATCTTTGAGATCCGTTTTAAGAGGCGTCCTCCTTGATCATCGATGCCAGTTTTTTGGTTAGAAGAATTGTGGTTTTTGTGAAATGTGATCAAAATGTTTGTGTGATTTAAAATTTAGTTGTTCTTTGAGGATGTTTTGTTTATTGTGTGTGGTGTGTTTGTATATTTCAACTACCAACCTACAAATTATACATATAAAATCTAAAGGACACGAACTCAACACCTTGGAACAATTTGAAATATACAAACACACCACACACTATAAACAAAACATCCTCAACGAACAACTAAATTTTAAATCACACAAAATTTTTGATCACATTTTACAAAAACCACAATTCTTCTAACCAAAAAACTGACATCGATGATCAAGGAGGACGCCTCTGAAAACGGATCTCAAACATTCGAAAGCGCTCGGCCTACAGAGTAAGTAAATTCTATTTATTCTTAATGAATATTTGACTGAAAGTCGTTGAATTCACATAAAAAGTTAAATTTTGATATCAGTAAATGTTTGCTATTTTTGGGGTGAACCACTTTTGGTCAGGTCTTATCCAAAAGAGTGCTAATAAAGTGAATTGAATGTTTAGGTCGATTTCTACTTTTGAAATTGTTTCAAAAAAGATTTGGTGCTGTCCATTGCCATATATTTGTAAACCCCCTTCAAGAGCATGCACTTCAAAGTGAGATCTTATTTATTCCCAAACTTTAATCTGTTTGTGCTTTTTTCGAATTAGGAACTCACAGCAGTAGATGGCTGCAAAAGTGGAGCAAAACCAGGCCTATAGCATTTTACTTTTTTATTGATAGGCAAAGTTCGGTTCTCGATGGAATAACAGATACTATGGCCTGCTTTGTGAAGCAGCTGCGTTTGATGAAAAGAAAAAATGACAGTAATTGAGTTAGTTTCAACTGTTGGCGTTGGCAATAGAGAGAAAGCTGAATCAGGAAAACTTTGTTGTTGGTTGCCTGACTCTATAGACTACTGTGGTGACTGAAGTGAAACCAAATTGTGTGATTTAAGTCTTTCTTTTTTGGGAATCAGATAGGCCTAATCATGAATTTAGGATAGGCCCACTACATCCTTAGAGGTGTTATTTGCATTAACTTTTCAAGTGAATTCAACGACTTGCAGTCAAATTTTCATAGAAATTAATGAAAATTTGACTGCAAGTCGTTGAATTCACTTGAAAGTTAATGTTAACAACGCAGTTCGTCATGGAACAAGAAATCCAGGAGTGTTATTTGTATTTGAATAGGTTGAATAGAAGTTATGTCTTGAATGACTAGTTATGTATTGAAGAATCTTATAATTTTATCGAATACAGAAATAAAACTTGACAAGCACTGAACAGTGCGCTTGATGAACTATTCTGATTTGTCATAAAAATAAGAACATGGTAAACATGGCTACCAAACTAATAACTGTTAACTTGTTCTATAGAGCAGATGCTTGTTGTTTGATGGATACAAGTTGAAACATGCAGAGATATATTTTGATAATTGAAGACAATTCACGTAATGTTGTTTTGTTGAAGTATTCTGTCGCATCTCAATCTCAGATGTTTTCACGTTGACAAAGTTCAACAGATTGAAAACTAGAATTATGAAACTTGAGGTTCGAATCTTGAATGGGAAATTGGATGTTAAACAGAAGAACTTACAAATTGAGCAAACTTATATCTGTTACACAGTAAGCTTTACTTTATTGTAAAACTTGAAAATTTATTGATTCTATTATTGCGAATAACTGAATCGCGCTCACAGTTGTCTTTCTCCCAATTTCTCTTCTATGAGAAATTAATTATGTATTCATTATATATATATTTTAAACTACCCTATCTGTTTCTCAATATAAATAGAAGCTTCTTCTCTCAATATTAAAAATTGTCGATTTTTTCCCCGACCAAACACCAAATTTATTAATACTGTACAGTATACTTCGTCAATCTTGAGTATAATATTCATTTCAGCCAATTATTTTCAAAGTACTTTTTGAAAATTATGTTTAATTTTTATTCTCGACGTTGTAGACGAGTCAATAGTTTCAAATTTTTTAATTATAGACACTGGCAGATTTTGTTTTTTTGTCGTCAATTCTGTAACACTGTTTCCTGTTTTAATGTGCTCAGTCGCTTCGCTGCCACTTCAATTGCTGGGATTTCATTCAATTGATCTTTCCAGTGATCAAACTGGATGTGACCAAAGATCGAGGCGGAAGATAGGTTGCAGTGAAGCTTAAACTTAATCCTGAGGTCTTTTAGAATCTTCTAAAATAACCAATAGTATTTATAACGATTTATTTGTATTTATATCAATAACCAACAATGCGTAGATCAATACGACAAAATTAAAAAAAAATCAATAAATTTGAAAATTAGTACCATCTGCGAGGCAATTGATTCTGGAATTTTAGAGAGAATAAAGGACTCAATATCTTTTTCATTCTTATAAAATAAAATGAAACGTTCTCTAATTAATTAATTGATTTATTGAATGAGACTTAAAGAATTCGTATTTTGTACAAAACGGAAAAGGTTGTTTCCATCAATCGGATGAGACTTCAACTTTTCAATTTCAATTGGAAAACATTGGAATCTCTTATCAAGCTATTCATCAAGGACAAAGTTTCAATTCCTATTTGCACTTCAAACAAGCTTCGTCATCCTCATTCTTTCTCTCATCACTTTCTTCCTCTTCTCTATAATTTTTTTTTAATTTGGTGCATTGAGCTCAAGACATTTCAATAAAATAAGATTGTATCCTTTGAAGTGGGATTCAGTCCTGAATTGAAAAATCAAAACCGAATATCACTTTGAGTTCGAATCAACTGGTGCTGCTTTGGGCTTTGAAGTCTTGTCAAAGAAAGGAAGGATATAGATTCCCCTGATATGAAATAATTTTTGTATTTGGTATCGGATATTGTGAGTAGCTGAGTCGGAATCTTCGAATTTATTTCAGTATAATAATATATGAGACGATATTTTCATTACATCTAGTAATTAAAAGTATGTGCATATTTCTTTCATTATAAAAAAATAATGTTCTCAACCTCCTATTGATCTCATTGTAGTTATAAAATAGAATTTAAACTATCATATAGGCCTAATCTAGATAATTTTATGTTTGTTCATAATTATCAGCCTTATTACGTAGGGGGAATAGCAACTCCTGCTATTTTGAGGTATGCGACCCTCCGGTCCCTGAGCTAGCCAGTGCATTACTACTCCTCTGTTCCTCTCCCTCCAGCACTGACTATCCTATCCTCCCCCCCCCTTTCTTTATCATCTCAACAACTCCTTCCACCCATCCTCTCCTGTCACTCCCCTTCTCATGGAAAACTCGCCATGGCGGACTGGCAACAACAACTGCCAAGGAGAACAAGATTACAGCCTAATATAAGGCTTTCTCCTCCTCATAAACCCCCAGGTTGGGTAATTGGTATTAGTGATTAGATTGGCAATGATGCATACAAAAAGATATCGACTTCTGCCTTGAATACGGTGCAATCTAGCTCGCGTCCGCAACTCTGTTGCACGTGCACTTTTGGGTAACTCTAAATGAGCTAAAACTGTCGGCGGCCAGACTTATCTCAGGATCTCCTGGCCTTAGAGACACATGGATAACACTCAAAATGCAAACGGTCCTTTTCAGGACCACCTGACAAAACACTTAGGGAATATTCTTCGGATTTGCCAGCTAAATATAGAAGGAATTAGCTATGCTAAATGCCAATGCCTATCAAAACTCCTGCGAGAGAACAAAATAGACGTGGCAGTCATTCAAGAAACCCATGCAGATAGTGAACAGCAGCTTGGAGCTAGAGGGAAGATTCCGGGATACGAGATCTTAGGTGCGACTTACCATAAGCACTATGGTTGTGCAACTTACATTCGAAACAACATAGAAAATGCCCGTTTGGTGACAGCCATAACCAACAGTCACATTGAAACTGTTACAGTGATGGTTGAGGACATCAGTATAGTTAATATATACAAGCCACCATCAGTAGATTGGCCACCCGAGGTATTGCTGACTGTACCACACCCTGCTGTTTACATAGGAGATTTCAACAGCCATCACACTCTGTGGAAGTATAATAAAAATGATGAAAATGGTGAAGCTCTGACAAGCTGGGCTGAAAAGAGTAATATGAGCCTTGTATTTAATGCAAAGGATAGAGGAACGTTCAGATCGGCAGCATGGAACAGGGAATACAATCCAGACTTGTGTTTTGTTACTCAAAACAAAAATCACCAACCCTTGCAAACGAGTCGACGAGTGCTAGCAGACTTTCCACATAGTCAGCACCGCCCAGTAGTGATTGAGGTTGGCATCCAGATCCCAATAATCCGATCCATTCCACGACCAAGGTGGAATTTTAAGAAGGCCAATTGGAAAGACTTCACACAAGAGCTTGATAAGATAGTAAGATGGATACCTCCTGTGAGCAACAATTATGACAGGTTTGTGAAAGCTGTCATAGCAACAGCCAAGAGAAACATTCCTAGAGGCTATCGAAAAGAATACATTCCTGGCTGGAGTAATGAATGTGAAGATCTATATCAAGCATTTATGGAGACTGGAGATTCAACAATAGCTGATGATTTGCTCCAAAATCTTGACAGCCAACGACAAGAAAAATGGATGGAAATGACTCAATCTCTGGATTTTAAAAAGTCGAGCAGAGAGGCTTGGAGCCTACTGAGAAAAATGGGTGGTGGTAGCCCTGTTGTCCATAAGGCTCCCCTGGTGACTGCAAATCAGATTGCAGGCAGAGTTGTTTCTTTATCCAGAGCCCCTCGTGATCGACAACATACTAAAGACATCAAGAAATCACTCACAAGTTTGAGGAAAAACTCACCACCCAGCTCTGAGTTTGCCAGAGAATTTACATTGGAGGAGCTCAAGGAGGCTGTGAAAGACATTAAAATAGGTAAAGCTCCTGGTTTTGATGGCATTCACCCAGAATTTCTTATTCATCTTGGAAGGAATGCCCTTCAATGGCTAACCAAGTTTTTTTCTGATATACTACAGACAGGCCAAATACCTAAAGCCTTCAAGAAAACCAAAATAATTGCTGTTTTGAAGCCCAATAAACCTCAAGATCAGACTGAAAGCTACCGCCCCATTGCATTATTGAGTTGCTGCTATAAGCTCCTTGAAAGACTTATTCTAAACAGGATTGGACCTAAAGTCTCAGAAGTAATACCTGTGGAGCAAGCAGGCTTTAGACAAACTAGAAGCTGCACTGATCAAGTTCTCAGTCTTACCTCACATATTGAAGCTGGGTTTCAAAGATGTTTGAGAACATCTGTAGCATTTATCGATTTGACAGCTGCATATGATACGGTATGGAAACAGGGGCTGCTATTTAAACTTATACAAATTGTCCCATGCCAAACCATCATAAAACTAATTGGTAACATGCTTTCTGATCGAAAATTCTGTGTTATACTGGGCAACAAAATTAGCAACCAGAAAAAACTTAATAATGGACTTCCACAGGGTTCAGTCCTTGCGCCCTTGCTGTTCAATCTGTACACATCAGATTTGCCAACCACAGAGGCCAAAAAGTTTACTTATGCTGATGATATAGCTCTTGCTGTCCAGCATAAGGTTTTAGAGACAACTGAAGAAATACTGTCTAAAGATCTGAGAGATATGGGGGAGTATTTTCTCAAATGGAGATTAATACCAAACCTGAAAAAGACGGAGGTTTGTTCATTTCATCTTAACAACAAGATGGCAAACAGGAGACTGAAGGTCCATTTCAAAGATACTTTGCTGCAGCATCAAGATTTCCCCAAATATCTAGGCATCACATTAGATAGAACACTTTCCTTCAAAAAGCACCTGGAGAATATATCAAAGAAGATTCAAACCCGCAATAACATTATTCATAAATTGTGTGGTTCCACGTGGGGTGCCTCAGCACATACATTGCGGTGTTCTACTCTTTCTCTTGTGTATTCTGCTGCAGAGTACTGCGCGCCTGTATGGATCAACAGCCCATACACTCAGAAAATTGATGCTCAGCTTAACACAGCTATGAGAATGGTTACCGGATGTATCAAATCAACTCCTGTATATTGGCTTCCATTGCTCAGTAACATTGCTCCACCTTCCACACGGAGAAAGAATGCTCTTGTAAAAGAGTTTAAAAAGATTACTGACAACTCTTTGTTGCCAATTCATGAAGACCTGCCTCACCTTGAAATGAACCGCCTCAGATCTAGAAATCCTCCATTAAAACTTGCTAAGGAATTGGTCAGAACCAACTTCAACTTAGGTTCTGAGTGGGTAGAAGCCTGGGATTCACAATCACCTGAGCACCTAACTCAGCTTATCCGACCAAATAAAGAGCCAAAAGGTTTCAGTCTCTCCCGTCACCTATGGAAGGGTCTAAATAGGGTGCGTACAGGATATGGCATATGTGGAGACAGTCTTCACAAATGGGGAGTTATACCCTCACCACAATGTGACTGTGGAGCTCCCAAACAAACTATTACGCATATTGTTGAAGGCTGCCCTAATAGATCGTATCCCTATGCAATTGAAGATTTCTTTAATGCTGCACCAGCAGCTCTTGAATGGCTGGCCGATTTAGACATGAACTTATAATATTCTAGATGTAAATTTTTATGTTATTGACTGTAACTACCATGTACATGTTCTCATGTATATATTTCTTCTTCATGGAGTTCCTAACTACTTTGTTCTGTTTTTTCTCTTTTAATTCTAGTGACTACATGTTTTATCATGATTTTGACTGCTATAGTTTTTATTTTATGTTTACTGTTGAAGAATTCCATGTGTGTCAATGCCATACGCTAGATAGATAGCCTTATTACTCCGTCTTTTTCCCATCTTTTACACAGAATCTTCATCATATTCACCTTTGCCTTACTGATTTTCTCACTCACTTATAACTTCCTCTTACATCATATCTTGCATTTATGTAATCTATTCTTTCCCATATTTTAAATGCGACTGGAAAGTTTATTAAGTTTATATTCACAATGCGAATTCTATTCATTAAAATAGATGAGCAGTCTCATTTCATCGAATTTATGAGACTGAATTCGAGAATCGTTTTCCTCTAAAGGTAGCTTTGCTTCGTGGCAGTTTTAAACCTTTATTCAAAATACTCCAAATAATCTGTTTATCTGTGCTTAAATAAAGCTAGTAGCTCATCTCAATGAAAACTCTCATTTCATGTATACTGTATATTGTCATAGATCGCGCTTTGATACATTTATTTTATTCACTAATCTATTATACAACTAGCCGGCAGACTCGCTTCGCTCGCCTTAACCGTCTAGCCAGGGGGCTCCGCCCCCTTGACCCCCGGGGGGTCCAACTAATTTCCATTGTGATTAGATAAATTTACAGAAATAGGTGATTTTGGGGAGAATTTTGATACCATTACTTAGTATGCATCTAGGGTCTTAATCAAACACTGGTATTTCGATTATATAGATATAGATTTCACTCCATGTGGCCTTGAGGTTCTTGAGAAATTTTGATAAACTAAATTCCAAAAATCCTAAATTTTGAGATGAATCATGTAACCCTATTTTTCACGTGTTTAGCATCCCAGCTGAAAATTTGAACTTTTTTGGCCTTGTAGTTCTTGAGAAATTATAATCACCTAAATTTTCAAAATCGTTAATCTATGGTAAATTAATTTCACAACTAATTTTTTGTTGATTTTCTGATCAATACCTATTTTCACAAAAATTCTCAGGCTCATGTACTGTTACAAATAGTATTTTATTAATTCCTTAATACTTCTTTGTAAACCTAACTGTTGATAGGTAAGAGTTCTTATAAGAACTGATATTTATTCGATTTGAGTGTTGGTTGAAATTCACAAATACTCGGAGAACGATGTTAGCAGTCTGATGTGCAACTGCAAACTGATATGATCGTGAAAGTGAGTGATCGTTTGAGGTAGTAGCAGCGAACACATAAGACCAAGTATTGGTCTTATGGGTTCGTTGGGTAGTAGGCTACGCAATTGAAGTGGGAAGGGGTCAGCCTACCAGCAGTACAGTCAGGTTCGGAACGGAATATGCAACTACAATGAGCATTCTTCATAGGAGAAAGAGACAGCATTCTTCTAGAAAGAGACAGCAACGTCGAGAATACGACTATACAGTATACACTATGTGATTAATCGGCTCCAGCAAAGTTGTACCGAGCAATATTGTACTAATATAAAAAAATATTGTACTTGACCTAACAGGCAGCTCGGCTACTTTTTTACTTTTCATAAACGTTGGCTTTCAGCTATTGAAATTATTTTGGTAGCTCGGGATAAGTTTGCTTTGTTTGAAACAAATTATTATTCATTAATAGACCTAACCTACTGAACTTGCCAGCCAAACAGCTTAAAGGAACAGCTGATAGAAGTCAACCGTTTTTAATCATATGGCAGACCCCTTAGCAGCGTTATTTACACTGTCTTTGAACAGCAAAAGACTTTGCACTTTGCATGTTGGCTACCATACAGTCGGAGCCTTGCAATATATGGGAAACATTTGACTGGGTATGATGAAATGTTATTATGCCAGGTTGATGACATATGTTAAGTGCAAATTTCAAAATATTTGGCTGTTTATCACCAAACTTTTCAAAAATCGTCGATTTTGGGCCCATTTTGGGGCTAATTTTGAAACTTTTTTCCAAGGTACATCTAAGGCCGATACTTAACATGAATACCAAATTTTATCTGATTTGACCATATGGTTCTCTAGAAATTGTTGTCACCTAAATTTTCAAAAATCTTCAATTTTGGGCCCATTTTGGGCCCATTTTGAAACCCTTTCTTAGCACGCGTCTAGTCCCCCTACTGAATACGTGTACCAAATTTTATCGTTTTTGGTCGAGTGGTTCCTGAGAAACTGTGATGAATGTGTCAGTCAGTGGTATTTCGATTATATATATATATATATAGATTTAATTTTGTTAACTGGTCAGAATGTTTGGAAACGTCGGTAAAACAGAAGAAATACACAACCACAACCATTAATGGAAAAATATTCAATCTACTGTAATATTGTAAAACAAAATAAAATATATTGGTATGGTAATAATGAATAAATATGGTATGGTAAATTAATGAATAATAAGACTTGTAGTTGTTAAATGTGGTTGTGACATGATGGATATCTTCCGCAATATCACCTTCACCACTAAAAAAAAGATAATAGAAATTGATAAGCAATTTGAATGAAAAACGTATACACTTAATTCATTCTTGACAATATCACCACACCCTTTCATTCAGAAATGCTCAAACTTAATTCTTCTCAAAGAATTGTGAGCATATTACCCTAAATTCTTTTTCATTCGTTGGGGGGTCAATTGTGACCGGATAAAACCGACCCGATTGGAGGCGTCGAAGGGTGATGCAGGGGTGCCTTTATCCGTTCTTGATCCGGTCCATTGTTGAAGGAAGAGGCTGCTGCGATGATCATTGGCCCAGAATTCACTTTTCCTGGTCATTCTTCCACCATCTTACCGTCCAATCTTTGCCTTTTGCAGCTCACTGCTGGAAAATTTAATTTAGCCCTGTGGCTAGCGTCATGCTCTTCAATTCAATTGGAAAATTATTTATATAATATAAAAAACAAATACCCAGTCCAAACAGATAATGATAATTTATGAAATCAGAATTCACGATATCAATGAGACTAAGGAAAAATAGAGTTAACCTATCAATCCATTAAATTTGTTATGAGGTATTCTATATGTAAAAAAGAGTGATATTAACCAACATCTTGACGTACATGATTATAATACAAGAAGCCGAGGAGATTATCACTTGGTGAGTCACAATAGTAGCTTATTCAAACAAAAACCAAGTTATATTGGTCTGAAACTCTACAACAAGCTACCGCAGTTTTTAAAGAGTCTTGAAAATATAGAAATATTTAAAAAACAATTGAAAAAATATTTAGCTGATAAAGCTTTTTACAATGTACAAGAGTTCCTTTCATATCAAAATTAAGCCTCACCTCAAATAATTGATATAGTAATTATGGTAACTAGTGTATAAGAAAGTATAATTGTTAATCTGACTTGTCTTATACCTTGTCCTTACCTTGAGTATCCAAGACGTAATCTACAAAAAAAATGAGGAGTGCATTTGGAAATGACAAAATTAGCATGAGTATTGCAGTATTGCTTCCGATACTTGAATAGCTTACATTGAAACATTTAAGCATTGTTTAATTATGCACATATGATATTAAGTAAAAGAAGCTTTACTCTCATGCACTTGAATTGCTGATCGGATAAAACATTTAATAATAACCATGAATAGTCGATGAACTGTTCATAGTTGAACGTTAAACGTTCTTAAATAATATGAACGTTGAACGTTCTTAAATTTGAACTTTCAACGTTCATAACTATGAGCGTTGGTGGGCTATTTGAAAGAGACAGACAAACTTGGATATCGACATCTGTATGTAGTGTGGAACTTCGTTTGGGGGGGTGTGCGTCTTTGAAATTATAAATCTTGAATTTAATTTGTCCGGAAGCCGCAGTCGGTAGCAACGCTACACCTCGCATGGACGCCCCTCTCCCACTCAAAGTCGCACAAGAATATCTGTCTTTGCCGGGCTGAACTGTGGGTCTTGAATGGGACAGCCACTATTATCGGCCACACAATCCAGTCCACCAAAGAAAGACTTTAAAAAATAAATAGAGAACAAGTGAAATTATTCTCAAAGAAACCGATCCACTCGAGAGCAAGACTCGGGTGCGGATCATGTAACTCTTGCTTGTTACACTCTCCCCCAAACTCCCACTACCGAGATGGATGGAACTAAAAATTTCCAGGACACACCAATATTATTTGCAAAAATGATTCCCTTTGCTGATGTAAGCGTTTGATCACCTGAAATGGATTATTCTTATAATTTCCAATCAGAGCTGAGGGAAATATGAAATTAGAACAACTGGTAATGACTGTATTGAATTTAATTGAATCTCGAGTTTGAGATTTTTCTTCAAAGTTATTATTAAATGAATAAATTGACAAAAACATGTATTTATAATTCTTGAATAATTAATTGGACTGGCTTTAAATATATTTAATAATTTCGACGAGTGTTTGAGGCTTCGCCTAAGGGTGTTATAGTAATGTGAGAGTTGTTGAAGGCAATTTACAATTGACACACCCGTAATAGACTTCAAAGCTCATAAATAAAATAAATAGCACATACCACTCGACTGGGCCCAATCTCACGCGCACAAGACTTCTTATTTTTTCACTTTTTTTCTTGGCTGCAGAAAGGAGTCATCAGGCGGACATCTTGAGTGAAACCTCGTGGTCGGTCGAATTTGAATAATTTGATTCCTGAGCTGTTGAACTTTTTTTTTGATACGGTGATCGACTTATTGCTTTCAACAAAATTTTTGGGGGATGCAGAAATTCATCACTTTAATAACACGGCTTGACATTTAACGTTAAAACATTAATACAAAAACAAATTGAGAGGGAGGTTTTTGCAACGGATCCTCTCCTCTGGGTTGCCAAAAATCGTCTCCTTTCTCCTCTGTCGGAAGGACAAAATTACTGAGGAGAAAGTCTAAGTCATGAGGTGATCCTCCAATTAGACGTGAGAAATAATTTTTCTACCAATAGAAAAAGGACACTCGTCTTTAAAGTCAGTGTGCCAAATGCCGTGACAAATTTTAACGGTGGAAAAGAAAATAGAATTAAATTAATAAATTAAATAATTAATAGGGTATGACATAAGCAGATTTTTCTAAGTTGACCAGAAGACAGAAAAGACAAAGATAATTTGACAATAAATTCAAAAGTGGAAACAGTACGAATAAACAGCTGACTGATAAGCCGGCAGTATCAAGAATTTTTCGGCAGCTAACCCTTTCGTTTTGTAAACAATTGCACTTCATCCCGTTCAAGTACATTCAATGAACATTTAAACAGGCAAATATTTATGTAAATTATCTTCTTCTTAACTAATAAGTATTGAACAATAAATACACGTAAGTACAGGAATTATATTTTATTTCATTCCACACCTCGTATTTTTATAAATTGTTGAGTGATTGGGCCAGGCGTATTTTGCACCGTGACAGTAGTCAAGTTGGACATATGATGTCCAAGGAAAACAAGGGACATTATGATGAAGAATGTTTTGTAGAAAGAATGGGCGTAGAAATAATTGCAAGAGAAACCCTTTGTTATTAGCGAGGAAATCAAGGGCAGGATTGGTTGATGGTGTGACAAAGTATGCATGAGACCTTCTGTGAGTGGTACGCTTGTACTGGAGTAAATTTAAACTTGGTATTCTAAGAATAGAAGAATAATAATATTAGTAATAGTTATTAATAATTAGTAATTAGTAGCTTTCGTTTGATGTTTATAAAATTCCTATCAGTAGCACAACTGAATTTATATATTCCAATTAGAGCAAATTTGGTACAAAAACAGTTCAACTTTTTGCCACCTTATTGTCTTATATTTGTAGATACATGAAAAAAGTAAAAAGGTGGCATCACTAAATAATAGTGTACAAGTATAGGACTTGCTTTATTGAAAAAACATTTGAAAAATATAATTTTAATATGTTTGCACAAACATGACACATAAAGATAGATTTTTCCAATAATCTAATATCAAACCTGACTCTGTATTTGTATTTAAATTACGATTTTCACTCACTTATATTGGAGGGATGCATTCCACTTCTCAATAGAAGCTTCATCAGCCCTAATGAAGCTTCTCTTTTGAAGTGAAATGCATCCCTCCAGTATAAGAGAGTAAAAATCATAATTTAAATAGAAGTAGAGAGTCAGTTTTGATATTAGATTGGTCAAGTATTCGTCATGGAAAACATCACAGATTTTTTTCCAATATCTGAAATATTTCATGATGAAGTTCAAATATTTTTTCTGTGCTCGCCATCTAAACTTTTTTATTCCTTCCCAAGTTTTATTCAGTTCAGTATTTCAGTTTATTTATTCAGTACAGTATTTCAGTTTATTTATTCAGTCTCCAATGCCATAATTAACTTGTGTGTCGCTTTAATCCAGGTTGGAAAACCCCAAACGTAGCCGCAGAAGAATGTAAAACATTTTACTTTTTAATATTTCACACTTTGTAATTTTTGTAATAATGTCATTTTGTCAACTTGAAAAATATAACCTTGTAAGTTGATCAAAAGATGTGGTTATTCATTAATGTATTTATTTATTATTCAACGATCAAGTATTTCTCTACCTGTCAAACTCATGAATATTGTGCAGTTTACTTAATATTGTAGCGAATATGAAATTGGAGAGAATAGAAAGAAAGAAGAAACAGTGGTTGTCAGTGTTATCTGCTATGTAAATGTTTACTTTTAAGCAATTAATTACTCTGCTTTTGACACTTTTATAGTGTTTACTTGGTAATTTGTAGAATGTTCTAGTTGTTTGATTAGACATTAATGGAATCTTTTCGAATATTGTAGAAAGTGCTAGTTTCTTTATTTACTTATTTAGAAGATGATAGAAAAATGTAGAAATAGCTCGATATTTGAAAAACCTATTTAAGGCGAACGCATTTGTGTAAATTAGTTCAGTTGTCTATGAAATTCGTCATGATAAGCAAGTGTGACTGTTTCGTATTTAGTGTAGTCTCAGTGGCGTAACTAGAGTCGACTTATGGGGGGGGTTTACCCCCCCCCCCGGGTCAACCACTCTTACTCTCATCAAAAAAATCTCAGAATATAGATATAATATATATTATACAATAATCATGTAGGGTAAAGGAACCAGAAGCTGACGACCCCCCCCCCCCCCCGCCCAGCTGACATATCTTCATATTTTTTCTTATTAAGGCCATAGTGGGTAGTTTTGAAATTCAAACCATTGAGAATTAAACTGGTATTTTGTGCATAAACTGGTACCATTGAATCATGTGCTAGGCATCATTTTTGACGGGGAAAAATACTTTGAGTATAAGCTGTCAGACAAGAATCCTTTATTTCTAGGTGGAATTCTTTAGGAAATATCGAAGTAAGAGTGTTTGAAAATCTCAAAGTACTGTCAAAATAATCATTATTTAAAATTAACTAATGCTTAGAATGCTAGAGCTTGAATATATGTTGATTATACCCTGAGTTCACCTATTAGGGGATGATTTTCATATTTTATGTTAATTGGGGGGATGTCAACGTATTAAGTATATTTTCAACACATACACAAGTAGCTGACATGGTATGTCAGCCACTAGGGACCATGTCTGAATTTTTTTTTAAATTATTGTTGATATCTTATGTTTTATATGTATGATTACCATTTGATATATATGAAATCAAATTAGCTCATTCCTTACCTGATACGTATATCAGCTACTGGAGGTGACAAAAATAGGGGTGTCAGCTATTGGTATAGATGTCAAGTGATTTTAAAATCAAATCAAAATTAAATTTGTATCGAAATTTATTCCAGTTGCAATTAGTCATGAAAATGACTTGAATGAATTTTTTTCAAATTCAAATACTTTATTCACTTGAATAAAAATATTAAAAACATATAATACCGTACAATTAAATTTTTAAGTGTATTCCTCATTAGGCTATAGCCTGTGTGGAGGAATGGTTTGTCTCTCAACATTAGAAATTATACAGTAAATAAGAAAAGACAATAACAATATATTATAAAATAGAACAAAAATACTGCTGCTATGAACTAATGACAGTTATATATACTATGCAAAAATATAATTATGAAGAAAAAAGGGATAAAAAAGATATATTCTGAAAATGTTTGTATTAATCCAGACAATAGTTCCAAAGTTAATATATAATATTCATGAATTTATTTAGTAAGGAGGTGTCAGCTACAGGTTCCTTTACATTAGCTTCAAATTAAATAAATAACCTTTCTAATTTTTACTTTTTCCAATTGTTTTTTAACATTTTTTTTTTAATTTCTTCCAAGCAATGGGGGGGGTTACGACCCCCAAAACCCCCCCCTCGTTACGCCTATGTGTAGTCTAAGTTAGTTTATGTTTTATCTCTGCTCAACAGAGCTTTCATTTTTGTGTTACCACCACAAACCATGTAGCTGTTACTTTTATTGCCATGGCAACCAGTTTTATTGGCCACTGCGCATGCTCGAGTTGTACTGGCAGTTTGAATGGTAACTCCCAATCCCATTCTTGTTGAAACCGCATCGCTATAAACAAATCGTCGTTCTAACCTCAATTAATAGTGTTCGTTACAACCGCAATAATTACTTATTAATTTATTATTTTGTAAAACCTCAATATTCGGTTTATTGAAGCCTCATTTGCTTATAACCGCAACTACCACTTTATTTTTCTTGTTCTTTAATTCAAAACCTCCAGTATCTTATATCGGCCGTGAAATTAGTTCCATCCTATTTATTCTAAAATAATTCTTCATTCATCCTCACCGACCTCACTCCTCAGTGCATACGAATACCTCGAGTGCTACGCATTATCATCAGTGACTCATCTCATCAACATGTGCACACGCATCGGCGTCTACAGAAACGACTTCTCATATGGTGATAGGAACATTAACAAGGTATTACTCAACTATTCTTTTTTATTTTATTACCGCAGGTCCTCCATTTATATCCTATGTCTTACAGCCTCATTTGATAATTCTATATTTTACACCTCATTGCTCAATCCCCAACAGTGACAGTTAAGTAGTTCAGTTATTGTTCTACATTGATAAGTGGCAGTAGTGACAGTTCGCGTTAATACAGACAGTGAAATCCCGTTGGCGCTATTACAAACCATGCAATGAACTTTCGTTGTCTGTAGTGATAATTCTCTTGGCAGTTCTATAGTGATAATTCTTTTATCTATTACTGGACATGTGCTACGTAAGTTAATTGTTCTTCCTCGACGTTTCTTTTTGAGTATTATTGGACAGTTTATTGTACAGTTATTGTTTTAATATTAGATCGGCCTTTTGACATCTAGTGATTGATTTATGTACAGTTTATTGAAAACTCATTATCAGTTGAACAATATCGTGTTATCTGTTTTTAATTGCTTATTTTTCTGTAAGACATTACTGAACAGTGAGTGTTGTGATTATTTGTGTAAATAAAGTGCGAGTGATAAATTTAAGTGTTGCCAGCGTTATTTTGGACATAGAACCCATAACAATATCTATTTCGTGCAGTTGAAGTTTTTTTATATATTTTTTAACATTGTACTTTATTTTCTAAGAAAGGACGCACTTGTTAGGTTTCAACTGTGCTTCCAATAATTTATAATAATAATACTAATAATAATAATAATAATAATAATAATAATAATAATAATAATAATAATAATAATAATAATAATAATAATAATAATAATAATAATAATAATAATAATAATAATAATAATAATAATAATAATAATAATAATAATAATAGAAATAGTAATAATAATAATAATAATAAAAATAATAATAACTCAGAATGAGATCAAGAACAAGCTCCATTGTTTGTTGTATTGTAAATTTTAATACCCCACACTGCTTTGATACCGTCCTCCACTGTTTAGCCTACAGAAGGATTTTATTAGCCCTGCCCGTCCAATCAGGCACCTGTCATTATCGAAATGTTGGATTACAAATGGAAAATGATAATTATCCGAGTCCCAGCTGTGGTGCTGTTTGTTCAAATCCTGATTTAGGAGTTCAGTAATGAACGTAACTTGAAAATATTCACGTTGCTTGTCTTTTAAAGTTGACATAATTTTTTTGTGGCAGTATTGATGGTGATGATGAGATGTTGAGTAATACAGAGATCTATAGTATCAATACTAAAGATCTAGAGGTCTATATTGATTGAATATATTCTTAGATCCAATGATAAAGTTCATAATAATTGACTGCTCCACGTTTCACAACCACAGAACCACACCATAGATGTAGGTGGGTAAGGCTATGTAGTTTCATTTGTTATGCTGCTGGAATTTTCAAACATTTGGAACCTAAATTTGAATAATAACCTAAGATTATGAAATAAATATGTCAATATAATCACAAAACTCAATATAGTCTTAGTAATCCTTCATGCTGCAATGGGAGTGGTACAAAGTGATTGGTTAAACGTTTAAGACGTGCATGATAAAACCCGATAACAATAATAATAACTATTCTGTCCTAGTCATTCCATGTCAAATCAATACACCTTTTTCGTTCACCAGCTAGGGGGCTGTAAGTGGTATCATCTTGCATAATTTATTTTGCTCTTTACAGTGATATGTAACACAGTTTGTTTTGTTTTTTTGATTTTCTCCAAAGGTTAATCTTTAAAATTTCTTTCATATATTCTTTGCAGCTCTGCTGAACAGAATATGAAAATGGATTCTTAGTTAAGAAAAATAATTTCTTATAATAAAAGTCTGTATTTGTCCAGTTTAAAGGTAGTCTCTAGAAAACAAAATTAAAAAAGTTGTTCTTTAAAGGTTCTATATGTATTTCAGGCCGCTGAATCCGAATTTTGAGTTTCTCGAGTCATGGGAGCACCAATTCACCCTCAAAATACGAAAAACACAAAAAAATGTTGCATTTTTTCAGTTTTTTGCTATTATCCTGATTGTGGTGGAATTTTTTAGGCAGCGCTAAAGGTATGCACTACAATTATGAAGATGCCAACATTTTCTACCAAATGAGTTGTCATATTTGATTCTCCAACCAGTGTGTTCATTTAACGTCACCCCCTAGTAGCCTGGCTGAAAATGAGAAAATGTAAAATTATACTTTGAAAAGTTGGAAATTATGATTATGATGATGATAGCGATTGACAAGACAAGCGATTGACGTTGAGTAGTTGAATTCATGGTGGCTTCTGAACTAATCTTAGCGGACTAATCTTCTCCAAATCCAATAGCCTACAGCCTACTTAATCATTGGATAAAAATCATATTATGTAAGAATCCTTGAATATAATCTTTAAACATGAGAATGATGCTAAAATTAAAGTTTCACTGCATATGTGCTGAAATTATGATTAGTTGTAAACTTTAATAAATTATGTTACAAATAGTAAAATTTTCTCTGTTTTTTTTTTTTGTAGGTGCAAGGAATACATTCAGGAGCACCAGTGAAACTTATAGTGTGCACTATAGTACTATTATGTAGTATTTAATTAACGCAATTATCCATCTCATGTATAATTTATAGTATAGTACATGATATCCAAATATTTGAACAAGTACTATAATTGGATTCATATTTTGTGTAAGTTACAGAAATGTATTAACCAGCTAGACCATCCTCTCTCGATGTTAACAATTATAAGCATTGTGGGGTCGCATTTTTATGAAATGCTATATGGGCACTAAAAGTTAAAAATTAACAAAAAAAAAGTAAAGATTTATGCTAGATGTAGCAGTCTAGTCATACGACTATTTTACCAAGAAATAAAAAGGAATAGATTAAAATAAATTTGAATAGATTATTAATAAAACAAATTGGATAAATAAATCATAATACAAACCTAATTTACTGTACAATAAGTATTTATTCAATCATCCATAGACTAGTAACAATTAACCAAAACTTTATTCGATTCATTGTTTACCTTACCGTCCTTATCAGTAATCTGTCAGCTGTAAATGAACCGGCTTTCGGACAAGTTTTTTCAACCAAATTATGTTCAAATTATTTTATTTTCTAAAAACTATATTGTAAACGCTAAGGACCGCTCATTATTTTCCCCATCCATAAAAAATGGTTTTGTTATAAATTTCTCATTGTTTTATTTGTTTAGCCGTGACATGCAGAATTCCAAAGAGGTTTCAACCCCTGTAATCGTGGATGTCACGTGACTTTTTCTATGTGAAAATTTTTATTCAGAGGCTTCAACAGTCCTTGCCATATTTGTCTAAAAGTAGTGGCCCAATAATTTGTGTGGCTAAATATTTGTTAAATTAAGTGTTAAATGTAAATTACTCTGGCAGGACCACAAGTACTTAATGTAGAGTTCCAAATGACGACTGATGTCTATTTTTTAAATTAATTTAAACATTGTGAAACTCCCAACTACGACTTACGTCCAGCTGAATTGTGAGGTACACGATGGCCACCAAATGAAGGGACAGCAATATTCCACATCGACCTCATGCATCAAAGTGGTGAATATAATTCATATAAATTAATGGAATTCCATTTGTGCGCGTAGTAAAAGTGTCGTCGAAAAGTATCCATACTGGACGACTCCTAATTTAAATTATCACTGTACAGGCACAAATCGTCATCCTCGTGGTCAAAAAACACCCTTAGTGAGGTGAAATCACGCAATCTTCATTAAATTTCAAACATCTCATTATGAACAATATTTCTTAAAAAACTTAATAACCATAGATTCATCTCAATTCACTTTTAATAAGTTTCATACTAATTTTAATTCTCTGTTCCATGCTTGGAACATATTCTCTTTTTTGTGCCAATAAATTTCTCAAGTATTATTTCTTACATTATTCTGTTTTACACCCTGTTTGACGATTGCTCTGGTCCAACTATATTACATCACTCATTTGTGAGTCAGGAGTTCAATTGTTGAATTCACCTGTTCAAGATTGAGCAAGGGTAGAGACAGTATTCGGTCCCTAGTGGATCTGAATGTGTATCACATAAAGTGGCGTTATCCAAATAATAGCGGCCACTTCACAGGTGATACTGAATTTATTGGTCACATTTTTTTTCTTTCTACTAGCATAAGATTTAGGTACGACCGGAAATCTGCAATTAATCAGTAATATGTCCTTCCAAGGCCTATGAGAAATAATTATAAGGATTACTTGAGGGGCATATTGCTTTTTTTGTAAGGTTTGATTCGAATCTGCCAAGCTTTTTCGCCTTGATCAAATCTGAAGCTCTACCGCATCTACAGCATTTCCAAGGAGGAAATACTTATTTCAAATATTATTTTTAATTATCGAGGGCAGAGGAGAAACCAGCCTGACAGTATATAAGTTTAATTTATACCAATTTTATCATAAAAATAAGCAAATAGTGATAATGATAGTCTATTCCTATTGTGCCAGTGTATTACTTCTTCATCTCATGAATTTGTAGTTTTTAGTTTAGAGAGAAGTTCAATCTCTAGCTTGGTTTATAATAGTTTCTTAACAGCAATGCATTTTAATTTGCATGTACTTTCTAAAAACTTTGTTCTATAGGTGTTGAAACAGGCCTATCCGGTGTCGATGAAAAAGCCAGAGGCTATCAATTTCTCAATTCGTGCAATAGAATTATTGGCTGCAAATTCCCTATATAAAAGAGGAGCGTCCCGGCACCAATTGAGATGTCTCTTTGGGATGTCAAATGAGAGTTTCATCATTGACATGGAAGAAAATTGGAAACCTCTTTGTTAGAAGATAATTTTGTCTTCCTATTTGAGATGTATTTGTGAAAGAGAGAGATATCCGTCGGGACTAAGGTTTGTTGTCAACGGGTTAAAAAGAGTGAGGGTGGATGGGGGGTCGTGGCAGCCTGAAATTAATTCTGCAAAGCATTGTTCTTTTCTGAGTTGAGTGGTAAAAGGCAAGAGCCAGAGTCCTTTTTGTGCGTAATGATAGGTACGGTGAAGCGTTTTCTCTGTGGCGTCATGAAAGGATATCGATCATTCGTGTTCTCTCTTACTCTCTCACAATCTTTTACACACATAGGCTACTCTCTCTCTTATTTTCTGTTGAAAGCAACATTAGTTTATCCTGCTTGTGACTTTTGCTCGATTATTCCTGCCAAAAGGTTTACACCTTTATTTGAGCATTTTTTGTAACTTGACACTAAGATTACCGTACAACATTTTTTTAATTCTTCAAATATTTTTTAAAGTATGGTGTTGATATCATTTCTGCAAATAGGTTTGCACTTTTATATTACTATTGGAGAATTTTTTTGTAACTTGTTTATAGGCTTACTACAGTCAAGGCTTATTTTCAATATCTATAAGTATTTTTTTAAAGCTTGGTGAAGGCATAGAGAAAGACAGTAATTTTTAAAGTATAAATATGCAGTCTGTAGTGAACTGTTGGCAATTAATATGAAATCTAGCATATACCTACCTCTTTTTTTGCAATACTATTTTGATCAACTCCCAAAAAACTAAAGAAGACGGTTACAAAACCATGACAAAAGTCGGACGCAGAAAACTATTTGTTGCTTCACATGACGTGTAATTTATTTTTTGCTGATATCACACCAAGGGAGTACTTTATGTACAAACCTATAGATTGCAGTAAATTCATTCATTTGATATTGGCAATAAAAAGTATTCCTCTGCAGGCCAGCAGCACAGGAAGTCCGTTTAGTTTAGACCATAGTGTTTTTATATTGCAGTGACCGCTTGAAGCTGTTGTCCCCTACTGCAAAGTGCTGCGGGCTGGCTTTATATTACAAGTTGAAAATACGAGAGATTTAATAAAATTGTATTGATTTATCAAATTCGATAGATCTGAGTACAATACTAATAACTATTATTTACCTTATGGGTAGAACTACATATTCACAATAGTTATAGATTTATTGAGAATAGAGGAAAATAAAAGTATAAATTCGACCACATAAAAAGTAGAGTGATTGACTCAGCTCATATTCCAGTTTTCATGTTTTCAAATTCAGTTTCCCTGGAATTCTGTTCTAATTTTGAGTCAATAGCCCTTGAATGAGCCAAGTGAACGGTGACAGCGCTTTTTGAAGGGAGCAGTGAAATTTACTGATTTTCACTTTGAAATGGAAACACTTGGACGATGGTCACAGCAATCGAATCCATTTGCATACATAGCTGATTTTTAAACAATTTTTCGCATATGACGTTCACTAATATTTTTCCATCGAGTATGAAATGGAATACAGATTGAAAAATCAAATCCAGTCTCACTCAACCCTCACCCAATCACAGTATGAAGTTTCAGTATGAGTATTCGTGATGGGAAATTCAACCTGTACAATGGATTTGTACTTTCAATTCCAGGTTTTCCGAACTGGAAATCACATTTTTGAAATAAAGAGTTACAGCGATATGGGAAAATAGACGACTTATAGCCTACATCTACAACCAATAATCAAATCAACTTGTGATCAGGAGATCAATTTTAAGGTGATTGATGTTTTTAATATAATCTAAATCATCAAAAACAATCAGAATTAATTTTGAAACAAGAATATTGTTCATCAATAACGATAGAAAAATGGTGATTAAGAGATTGATTGAATTTCCAGGCTATTGATATTTTTTATTAACAGTTTCTCTTTCTTTCATGGTCAGCTAGTTCTAATTCATTGTAGGTTCTCCTTATTTAAGTTTTTTCTGTAGATGTATAAATAGAAATATATGTTAAAAACAGCGATCACATAAGACAAATTTGGTCTTATGTGATCGCTGGTTAAAATATTATAGTTTGCTTTATTTTGAAAAGGAAATTATTTTCTATAGCTGCCATATTTTTACATTTTAATTGATTTTTTAAAATTAATTTAACTTTATTTTACCTTTTGATTCAATTAAATATTGTCTTTGTGTAGTTAAAAATAGTAATTTATAAGATTCGAATCATATGTCCTTATTTCTGTACCTAAATATAGATTTTTAAATCTAGTTTATTGTTTTAGAAGTTAATATTATATCGTTGTTCACGATCATTTGCAATTTGTTTAATTTTCACATAAATACTGTGTAGATAATTATTTATAGTTTTTATAACTTTCAGCCGAATACAGTTTGAACACAGAAAATTTTAAGGAGATTAAATTGTCCTACGTTGCTTTACATGTCATTCAAGAGCTCATTGAACATTTATTTACACCATGCATTGGAAATAGTGGAAAATTTATTTGTATCTATTTGAGTTAAATCCTTGTTTATTTGAGTTAAACAAACTAGCTTAATTTAAAACTATTCAACACTATTAAACTTTTCAAATCCAGCACAATAAAGTTCCAAAAGATTTTATTGTTAAACTGTCTGGAAGTAATCAAAGTCCCTGAAGTAAAATATCTCAAGTGGTCCATTTTAATCATTGTGAAGGCACTACGCTTTGTCTATCCTGAAACTTCATGATGATAATAATTGCTTTCCTGATGAAAGCATCTTCCGTTTCCACGTTTAACCAAGATAATTGTTTTCAAGTTGAAGACCGACTTTGCGACGACCGCTGGGATTATAAGATCCCATTATTGTCCGTTATATTTTCACAGGGAAGTGTTTCAGTTGCCAACGCGTTCGGTACGTCGTAAAAACGTCTTGGACGCCGCAGGAGAAAGCCACCTGAAAAATGCAATAATTCCCGTAGCATACTTTTATCTTTCCCCGATGACTTCCTCTCCGTATACGCTCTGTACAGAGATATGAGGCGACAAAATAGGTTTCACCTGAATAATTGATCAGTTCGTTCGAATTTATAACTTTCTTCTGTCCTTTTAATCCGACAGCTCTTGAAAAATATGAGTTGGTGCCAATTTTATCTTTGCCTTGTGTAAGTGGACTACTCTGTCATAAAATTGATGTCCTCGAGGGGATAACAACGTTTTTTAATAGTAATTTACTTGATGGAATCATGAATTCAAAATTGGTAAATAGAAATTTCTTAAGCTAATTACTCAAATGTAGATAATATTCTTGATGACAGTGAGGTCCTTGTACTACCAACATTCCATCTGTAGTACAACAATTTTAAAAATCATTAATAAAGAGAATCCGTAACATACATGTATTTTATTGTACACGATTCTTTTAAAAAGGTATGAAAATTAAAGGACTTAAATGAATAGAAACCATTATATTAACAGCATTTATTCATTTAACATGAAATATTTTCTCTCATCATACAATAAAACTCAATTCTTATGAGAACTTTCACCCTTAAATATTTTTTTTGCAAAATTTATATTTTCATTTATTTGTTCTAGGATGAAGGTGTTACAAAATACAAATATTCGCTTCATTTGAATTAGATCTCAGTTTACTATTCACATGTTTTTCTTCATGATTGTTTTGTGTAACATAAGAAAAAATTTATATTATTTTTAAATCTCTATAAATTGCTGGAGTTTTACTTTTTTTCGCTGTTTAATAAGAATTATTGAAAACAATATTATGAAATAATACAATACCAATAGTTTATAGAAAGAAATTAGCTCAATTAAACTGGTTGCATTCTCAAAATCTTAACTCGTAGAGGTTCCAAAAACTTCCCTAGAATAATTATGTACAAGATTATTTTGTTATACTCACTTGAAATTAAATTCCTTATTTTGTAATTGAAAAATAGAAAAATGCTCAATGAGAGTTAACAGACATTTTAACATAATTTTTTTAAATTTCAATTACTTTTTCTTATTGGGAGTAAATTGATCTTAATAGATTGTCAAAATTCAATGGATTAGTCTGATGCTCAAAGCTCAAGTGAAAATTCCAATGCATTTTATCCAACCTTTAGTTAGTTTCACAATAATGTATAAGTAAATTATATTTTTCCAGTAAGTACATTAAAATCATTATATTTCTCAGATTGAATGAAGCTTGATCAAAATAACTTGTATTACATCCTAAGTGAGAAATTTAATCTTTTCTCATCGCCAACAAACATTTAATGAAAAACCAATTGAAATTTTACAAAATTGAGTTTTTTACCAACTCAAATTGAAATCTGATATTTAACAGAAAAATCTATAACATTTATTCAAGTATGCATTCATTTTCTGTCTTCTTTTGTTCTGATACAAAAATGCAGTTTTACATCATTCTGATAATATAAAAATATTGGAAATAGACCGATCTTGTGTTAATAAAACGTGGAAATATAAGTTAACAGTTATAACATCCAAGGTTCTCAATTTATTCATTTGTAAAAAATAGCTACTAACCATTTACTTCTATTTCTATTTCCTACTACATTTACATACATTTATTCATTGTCACATTTAAATTCATACATTTTACTTGGGAAGCTGCACATTGTATTGGGTTGACGATCCAATAGATTGAATAACAAACATTTTCAAACAGAGGAATAAGGCTAATAACAAGGTGGTCCTGTTGAAACTAAGATTTGAAACGTTGATAAATGAAACCGAGTTTACACTGTGCTCTTCGCATTCCAGTTGAAATGAGGATGAAATCTAATGACATTTTTTAACTATCATCTATGATGTTGTAGTTCCATTTTACTTTTTCAGTTGATATTCAAACACAAATAATTAAATAATTGATTATAAACTTTACTAGTGAATTTTACACTTACTTATTCGTGTGATGGCCTTTTCGCATTATAGTAATGCTTCCTCAGACACGGCTGGAGGCCTGCTGAATCAGGCTTGAAAACTGTGGTTATAATATTGTAGGCGTGGTGAGGTGGTGAGTGGATGAGAAGGAGGGAGATTTAGAAATGGAATATTTTGAAATCAAACAGGGTGTGTAAGGTGAACTGGAGTTGATCTTTCAGAATTAATTAAGACAGGCTGTTGTTTTGTGTTTTTAAAATTTTCATACTGCTCTAAAAATTAGTTAGTTTTCGGCTTTCTCGAATGGAATGTATTACTGTATATCTAAACTAGTATTTGAGTGTGTGATGACTCTTGTATGTTCTTTTTAAATCTAGTGGTAATTGTCCTGCGCGTTTGTCCAAAGTAGAACTTGTTGCAGTCTTACATTACAATATATTCCTATATTTAATATCCAATATTAATTAATATATTTTATATTCCTGGTATATTTAGTTTTATGGTATGTGAGTGTGAAGACTCGGGTTGTCATATGTGAAAGAAAAGATTCGAGTTGTCATTCTCATTTATAGGCTATTTTTTAGGATAATTTTTAAAATTTTCTTTTTTCATCTCACCACACAATATTTCATTGTTACATAGTTTTAGAAAGAATGTTAGCACAGCTAGAAAAATAAAGTTGCGCTGAAGCTGCGAATTTATTGCTACAGAAAAGCAATAAAAAATTGGAATTCTGGAAATCTCTGTCAATATATTTTGTTTTCCTAGAATACTAAATTAAAAAAAAAAATTATAGGCTCAATGAAAGTCGATTGGTTTTCTTACATAAAAATACATTTGCCATAAAATGAGGAAAATATGATCTCGAATTATTAAAGTAATCTTATTAAATTTGTTAACAACCTATTTCTTTAGATATTCCTTTTGATGCTATAAATATATAAATTAAGCCGAAGACCTCCGCTACTGCTGACTGCATTAAATCGATGAATGCCACAACACAGAATATTTAGTCTGTGCCAAGAATCGAATTGCAGATCTTCCAATTGCCGGTAGAACGCCTTATAATTAACCTCTTAACCATGTAATTAACTATAACAATAATTAATATTAATTAACCTCTACTAGACCACATTGACAACTTAGTATTCATTTGAGGCTGTCATACCGGCCAGGACGATAAAACTAGAATTATTATATGTTGCAATTTTATTACATTTCTAAATGTTAACAAGATATTCATTTCAATATCCCTTGCTAAAAATTACGCCAAAGATCTCCGCTACTTATTGAGTTTGATTGTCCTGGCCGTTATGGTTAAGTCTCAAATGAATTTTACTTCACAGAGGTTGTCAATGTGGTCAAGGCGTCAACCAGCAATTGGAAGATCCGTGGTTCGATTCCCTGCATTGACTAAATATTTTGGTGTTGTGGCATTCATCGATTTCCATAAGCTATTCAATGCCCGCAGTAGCGGAGATCTTCGATCAGCATAAGTTATAGCATTAAAAGGAATACCGAAATTAGTATCATGTGACGGAATGTTCAAGACCACCTTATTAAATAACCAAAACTCAACATGCAATTAACTTGAGAAATAAAAATTTAATAGACTATTGCCCGGTTTCTGAGTTGTTCATTAAGTTTAATGAATCATTAACCCATTGCTCCAGCACTGAGTTAATGGTCTATTAAGTTAATGAACAACTCAGAAACCGGGCATATTTCGTTTGAATTTTAACGTTTCAGGTGGTAATACATGTTTCTTTTACATGTGGTAATATTTCTTTCAATTTTATAATCTCGTACAATCATCATAAAAGTTACTTAAAATATAATTCATATTTCGTAATACACAGACGTTGATCCCTCAACCCTCAAACCTACAACTAGTTGATATGGACCAGGTTCAAACTAATCATAATGATTGAAACTTGTTTTTTCATGCTGTACATACAATTCATTAAAAGTGCTTTAAACTGTTTAAATAGATACAAAATGGTTTTTAGGAATTCAGGATCTAGTTTTTACACTCATTAATAAGCGTAATCATCCCAAATAATGACATTTTAAGTCGCGTCTTAATGGTACTTGATTAGATACAAAAAATATGCAATTCTTGTAGGCTTTACATAAATTTGCTGGAAAGTTGACAACTTTGAAGTGTGATAATAATGCTTATTTGAAATTATTAGAATCTATGATTCTGCTTCATTATGTTTAGGAAATGCTATCATCAACATCATTTCAAATTTGTACTGTACAAATTTTTCAAAATAGATGAAGAAGTTTCAGGTCATTTTCATCTCAAACGTCGTTTCATCTTGGGATAAGATAGTATTATTTTAGAAGGAATTGGTAAATTGGTATGGAATGTTTTATATTTTTTAGTGAATCAGATTGTTCGTTTCCCTTTTTTTCTTAATTGTTGTGTATACTTTTTCTATGATGATGATACTATGTGACTAGAATTGGTCCAATTCATTTATATCAATTAATAAATTAATTTATATTGGCAATATTTCATAAAACTGACATGTTAATAAGAAGCACAGTGTTAAACACTACATATATCATGTAATTTTAATTTATTGCATTGCGATTCGGATAAAATTGTTAGAGACTCAACTCACAGAATTCAAAAAATTTTGTCTGTTGCAAACGCATAATATATTTGATTGAACTATAGAATTTGTTCTGGTGGACTTGAAATACTGATATAACTCTGTCAGCTTCATGAAGAACGCAATCGCAATCCACCTCATTAATCGTTTGTGTAGTTTGATCTGTCTTACTTGGCTCAAATTAAAAAAGTGGAATGTCAAGGGTCTAATAAACATTTTAGATGTTGTGTCTAGGCCTCCGAGAAACATCCTGAAATAATAAATTAGCCTTGCCTGGGTATGTAGGAGCTTGTCTGGACTAAACAAATATTTTCTTTGTCAGCAGCTTGTGAGCAGTCCGCTCGCCACATATAATGGTCACCTAGGAAATTGTTAAGCGGCACTTCAACCCCACTTAAACTGCCTAGGAAATGGAGAGTAGAATTTAGGCCGGGTTCACACGAGCTACAATCGCGCGATTGTACCCAGAGCAATTATCGAGAGTTGCACGATTCTAGTAGAGCACAGGATCAGATTGTGTAGTTCCCACGAGCTACACTTTGCTGCAGTGGCGCTCCCAGGGGGGGGGATGGGAGGGATATATCCCCCCCCCCCGAAATATTGAGATGGATCCCCCCTAAAAAAGAATTTATTCATAATTATGTATGTATAGTTTTTGCGAGAAATAAATTTAATCTGTGTCATTGCTACTTGTTAGCTAGAAGAATAAACAAGAAGGATGTGTACATCCTTACATCCATTACATTGTTGTGTAACAATCTGAGTAATTTTTGGCTATTCCTTCGGAACTTACATGTTAAAAATAGGGCCTGACCATAAAGAAAAAATTCGCAGTGAAACTTGATTTATTTTTGATTTTATTATACGTTTATTTAACTGAACTTTGTCATCATGCTCATTAGCTCATTAAATAATCGCATTGACTTTTAATCAATTTTCTTTGTGTAGCTAAAGGAAATCAAAGGAAAAACACATACTATGGTTGGGTCCTATTTCACCCAGGTACAATAAACTTTAAATGAAAAACTATTTTATTAGCTAACATAAATAAGCTTGAGCATATTTTAGAGCTCAAATACGTATAAAAATACATTTTAGCTTTAAATTCCACATTTTTTCCTGTGGGGGGGGGGGGGTTCCCAGACGCCCCCGAAATGAAATCCTGGGACCGCCACTGCTTCGCTGCGATGTAGTCGATTCTACTGGAATCACGCGCTTGTAGCCAATGTCATTACTGTTTTTAACTCAGATAGCAACAAAAAAACAATGAAATTTTGGATTTTTGAATTTTTTAAAATCCTAGCGTATTGCTTCTAAATGTCAGCTCACTGTCATAAATACGTAGGAACTTGAGATTTTTTTCTAGCATGAACAATAACATTTTTATAGAATATTTTTTTGAACTGCATAAGTTGCCGTTATAACAAGTGATCCATGAAGGTTGATCTATTTTATAGCATAAAAATGTTAATTTTAGTGATAGGAGAAAAATCAAAGTTGGTTTGGATAAAGGAGGATTACAGTAGCATGGGACTTTAAAAAATTTAAATATCTGGAATTTTTATATTTTTTGTATTTGTATTAGGAAAAAAGTCGGCAACAGGCCGACAGCTGTTCGATTCATAATTGCTTTGCTGTTGCCCGTCAGAATAATTGCTAAGGCTACAAGAGCGTGATTGTAGCACGTGTGAACCCGGCCTTTTAGAAACTCAGCGTCCTGTAAGACCAGCGATCCGTTATCATTAATTTATTGTTCATCTTTTGTCGTCAAACGACAGGTCTGAGTGATCAGAACCTGACAATCGAGAGGATAGAATAGGTGAAGCAATAAAAGATTAGGACAATACTTGTCCAACTGTAAATATTTATATGAATGTTAGTGCATGCAATCATGATTTTCTTGATTAAGTTATATGTTAATTTTAACGATAACAATGATTAGGTATCGACAAACTCCTATCAACCAGCAGCATCATACAACATAATTTCAATATTCTTACGGACAATTCTGTACAAAGTAATTTCAATAATGTTCCACAGTACAGTACCTCAATTATTCGTCACTTTCGAGACTGGGGCCATGACGGATAGCTGAACTGAGATGGATAATAATGAATGTGCTCAGTACGTACTCTGAATTTGATTGGGGAATTGAGACAGTATACTGTTTCTCGGGTATAGCATGAGCTATATGAGCTATAACATGACCTTGGGGTGCGTAGTGCTACCGATGGCAATAATTGCAGTGGAGGGAGAAACCTGGATCCAGCAGCCATCTTGTATGGATCGTGTTGTACATGCTGTTCTAAAAACATTTGCAACATTCCATCAAGTATTGTAAGTAGGATAAGTTTGTGAACGGCTAGTTTAAAGAGCGTGCTCCCTGCCCTGCCAGCTGACCAGGTCCCTCAACCCTCATCGACAGACAGTTGCTGCTCACCTCGCACAGCTCACAGATCATGACGAACTGTACGAAAGAATCAATAAATTTATAAATACAGTACATATCTATCTCATCACAAATATGCTATAGATGCTAATAAATCATAGCTCTTCACGTATCAATAATTATATCAAAACAATTATTATACCTCGAATGATAATTAATAAATTAATTTAGTGGTTGTGACAACATACGTTATATTCGTTATGGATAGCTACCACAATATCACCAATACTAATAAGAATAAAAAATTAGCTTTCTCACTATTACAATGACAGATAACAGAAAGTGGCGGTTTAAAAAGTGATGGATAATAGAGGTTCCCCTGTACTATACTTTATCCTTTTGGATGTAGGCTATAAAATGTGATATTGAACAATCGTTATTATTCTATGGTAACTCCCGTATCACACTTCAAAGTTGTTGTGGTTACAAACATAGCATTTTTCCACAGCTAATAATAAATTGATAAATGGTAGGCTCGTTTGGAGTGGCGTTTGTGTAGTTATGTCTGTGCGGGTCACATTCACAATCAGCACGCACTGCACGTACGCTTGCTACGTCACATGGCGTAAACGTCGTGTTGGCTGACCGTCGCGTACGTAACCGACGCCGGCGCTAGCACCATTGTCGACGCTCCAAAGTACTGAAAAAAGAGGACAAAAATATACAATATTACAGTTATTTTACATATTTTTGATATATATATCTATTAGGCTACTTTTTTCAATTAATTCAAGTTCGCTTATTTGTATAACTAGCAGGTTGCCCGATTTTCTTCTTGTTCTTCTTTTCTTTCTTCTCCTTTCACCACCTTCCCCAATCCCTCCTTCCATGCATCTAATCCATTTTTGTCACATGTAAAGCTAACCTTTCGTCGACAGAGGACATCATCAAGATTATTGTAATGAATGATTTTCGATCTTCTCATTTGTAGTCTATCTCATACTCTGTCCATACTCTTCTCTGTCTATCACATACTAGCGGCCGGTTGCACGAAAGCCAATTAAATAATGATTTTAATGTCAGTTAACTAACCGTCGTAAGTGTAACGGGTTTATTTCTGTTGCACAAAGATCCATCAGTTAATTTTCGTCAACCGAACGGGCACAATCTGGCTACAATGTAATTTGATCACAGCTGATTCTGAAGTTGAGAAAAAATATGAATTAGAATCATTTCATTGTGAATTATTTAAATCATTATTCAACTATCTCAATATTATTATATTCTTCATAGATTTTATTCATCTTGAAAGGTTTTTAACACCTAGGACCTAATTTGCTGTTCCGTGTTCTGGTACAATAAGCATAACCTATAAAATATAACTTAACGGGCATTAGTAAGATTTAATCATAATGAATAATAAGACGAAATTGTCACAACCACATTTATTAAAAATATTGAGAAACTAGTTTCGGTTGTTATACCATTATCAATCTCAATCAAACTAAGAGTTTGTTAGTTTGATAATGGTGTAACAATCGAAACTAGTTTCTCAATATTTTTAATAAATGTAGTTGTGACAATTTCGTCTTATTATTCATTATGGATACCTTCCACAATATCACCTTTGCCACTACAAAGGGAAATTTAATCGTCGGTGACCGGGCGGTTAAATATCTTTTACGCCGGTTAACTTAATCGGCGTTATAGCTTGTAATTATACTTTGTGCAACTAAATTCACTCCATTAAGTTTAATTTCCGTAGAATGACGTCATTCTATGTGGATTAAATTTAATTGGCTTTTGTGCAACCGGCCGTAGGACTTCGATTTCCAACTGGAACCAAAAGTGATAAAATTCCATGGAAGCCGAGGTCAGCATTCAATATTTTCATTTTCATTCCCTCACAATAGGGTTTTTGGGGATGCGTAGCTTACAAATTGATATTTTGATTGGGAATTGACAATAATTGTTCAGCATGCTTTGTATCGAGGTTTTGGAAAAGTATAGAAAGTTCAATAGCTCCAATAAACGATGTTGCAATCGTTTTTTGGGGAATTTCACTTAACTTTCTTACTCTCATCTCAATAGCATTCGTTATTTAAGTAGCCATTCTTCTTGATTAATTTTAATGATAAATCATGAATGTTTTTCGTATAAATAGCCTATAAAAATGAGTTTCTAGAATCTTAACTAAACTGCTCTTTATAAAAATGCTACTTGGATTTTACAACACCTCTAATCATAAGTATCAAAAAATTGGATTGAAAAAAAAAATGGGTTATTGCGGACAACAGGTAAGTACAACCAATTATTTATTATTAACATATCATGGTAAATTTAACGATTTGCAGACAAATGACTGCAAGTCGTTAAATTTACCATAAACCATGAATATTAACAACGCAGATCGTTATGGATAAATAAATTCAAGAATTATTTATTGGTTTATCAATAGAAATTTTGAAGGAATCTTTTATAATTTTATAAACCCAAATCATTACTGATTACAAAACTTATGAGTACTCTACTTATGAGAAAACTTACTTAAAAACTTTCCATCGATTTTGCAACTGACAATAATTTGAATATTGAGTGTAAAATTAGTGAGAAAATTCCATGGTAGTCGAGGTCAACATTCAGCTGCTTGTTAGAGAGGCCAATTTGTACTCAGCCATTGTTGGTTGCAGACAGCAAGCAACTAGGCTAACAGAAAAGCCATGAAAAATGTCGGGGAGTAACAATTATAGCATTGAGAGGAGAGTGGACGATGATGTGGAGTGGTGGGGTGGGGAAAGGTCGTGAGAAGAAGTAGAGGAAAAAGAATAAGGAGGGTTCATGGCTGAAGAAAATCAGTTTAGCTAGCAAACGACTTGCTATAATTACCTGACACCTTCTAGCTCGCATTTTCGCTCGTCTTCTTCGACGTATTTTTCTAGGACAGCAAACGCACAAAATTCGGGCGAACGCTCTGAAACAGAAAAAACCCAAAAATTATGAACTGAAATAATAATTATCAATTTTACAAAAAAATATTGACAATGATTATCCATTTTCTTTTGTTATGATTATTGAGCGAACACCTTGGATTTATCGGTGGCTACACTCGTTCGAATAATCCAACTTGTTAGGTTTAAAACAGCTCAATAAAACACTTAAGAATCTAGGAAGAATTTAGGTGGACTCGACATGTTTTTAAATAACGAGTAGGCTAATCCAAAAAAGAAGCAATTGGAGTTAAAAAACGATCCTAATGAAATAACTGGTTGGAGCAAGAAGGCTCTGTCGATTGAATGAGATTATTATTTTTTGATCCATTGTTGAATTTGGGGAGAATTACTGAATTAGCTTTTGGCTTACTCACATCTAATTCGATTCTTATTTCTCAAAATTATATTTCTACATTCGAATTATCAATAACCGTACTTGAGTTTAATTATGTTCTATGAGTTTATGATGAGTAGTTTTTGTTTCATACAATAGAAAAATTCTAAGGACGTAAACTTATGGAGTTTTATCATAATATCTATGAAATATTTGTTACCTACAAATACCAAAAGGTTCTGAAAACGGTTTCTTAGGTATGTTTGAACTTTCTGAGGTTTTGAGGTACCTGTTTAGCGGAAAAGACCTGTACAGGGAAAAAGATGAGCAATTCCAATTGAATATGAATATGATTAAGGTATGAAAAAGAAAGCAAACCAGCTTTAGATTTTAGAATAATGAAAATTGATGAAAGTTAAAGAAGTTAGGACAACGTTGGAGCAAAATTCATATTAATCTGATTATAATAATTTGCTATTCAAAACCTGTGGTGAATTTGACGCTAGTGATCCATGAGATTTTTCAGGGAAGATGGTTGTATTAGAGGGAGTACGTTGAAGGGGAAGCGGCGAAAAAGAAGATGAGGGGAAGGATAAAGAGAAGAGAGAAAAGTGATGGAAGTAGATGAGAGCGTGAGTGATATGTGGTGGTCGAGGAACGTTGTGTGAGGTAAAAGAAGGAAATTTCCCAATAAATCTTTAGGCGTTGGATATAACTCAATTTATCAACCCTTCTAGATAAGATCGCGTGCGCGCGGCATAGGGGGAATAAAGAAAAGGAAAAAAGAGAAAGAGAGGAAAATAGAACTAGGAAAAAGGGAAAGCGAGGGTTGGGAGAATGGGGAAGGAGAGTGTGAGTGTGGTAGAAGAAATAAGGTTGAAAAGTGAGAAGAGTAGAAGGAGGTTGGAAAATTGTAAAAGGATGAGAAAAAGAAGTTAGTGAGATGGAAGAAGTGTGAAGTGTAGTAGACGGACAGGAAACGAGATAGGTAAACATGAACCTACATGGCTCCAGTGACAGAACACAGGTAGAAGGGACAGAATGAGAGAGAGAGAATGAGTGAGTGAGAGTCTCCTCAAGGAAGAGGTGGAGGCGTTCCAGTAGGAGGCTGGCGTTTGAAAAGCCATAAATATGCAGATTAAGACGCCACCAGCTCACCAAGCAGGCGCACCAAGTCACCAAGATCTGCGTTTGACATGCCCAACATCACCAAATGAGAAAACGAACCATTCACTCCTGTCCTCTTAGCTGAATCCAATTCACTGGTGATATAACCTTCACTGCGACCCGATCCAATGGTCTTCCTTCATCGTCTATTCGTTGGCGTTGACAAATAATAATTTATTGATGACATTCGAAGGGATTGAAATGCCTGGTAAGGTCCATTTCGTAAACGAGATTTGAATAGCTGCCCGTTTATCAAAAAGACTTTCTCCTCAATTCTTAACTTGTTTTGTGGGTGTTTATAGAATTTGATTGCCATTGAAAATGACTCGGTAGTGTAAACTACAGTATCTCGTAGAGATAGATGGATCTCGTATAGATTTTATAAATTATTGTAACAACATCAGTATATTTTTTATAACGGTTTACTTTAAATAACGAACAAAATTATTTGAGGATATAACAGGTCAAGCATTATAAGCCCCACCAATAAAAGCCATTCGCTTATTATTATTAGACGTAAAACTCCCAAAGTGGAAGACGCTAAGTAAAGATGATTCATTTTTTGGACTTGTTCTTCTTGTTTTCCCACCAGCTTTTCATTATTTGTGTGAATTCAGCTTTTCTTTCTTCACTCTTTTGTTCCAACTCTTGGACGTTTTGTCTCTGGTATAACTTCCCATTTATAAAGTTTTATTCCCAAGTTTTTTCTATTATAAATTTCTTTGTTTGTTATTTTGGCTAGTACTAGATGTTTTTTATCATTTTTTATCCATTCTCCTCCATTGACAAGTGACGAGATATGCTCTGTTATTATTATTATGAAAAGTATACAGAATAGAATCTCAATCAAACTGCAAACCAAAAAAAGATCTTTTTGAGAGAATAACAGATTTAAATTGAAAAAAATATAGGTGGTCAGTGGTATTTGACCGTTATTCCTTCTTCCTAGTCTTGAGAATATCCTTGAGGCATGATGACATCTATGTCAATATAATCGTTAATATTTAAACTTTCTCTTTTTTTATACTTTGATATGCATAACAGTTTTAAATAAGTTGAATTTTTCTACTTGAGGCAGAACATGTTTTCGGGCCCATCAGTGCCTGGAAAATGGACTCCAGTCTGAAAAAATGTTTAGCCTCAAGTAAAACAAATCATCTTCTTATTAATTAAACACTGTTCTGCTTATTAGTCAAAGGGAAAACCCTTAAAATATTAACTATTATACTCGCAGATCATCATGGATCAACAAATTAATACTAGTTTTAATAAAAGACTATGAGATAGATATGATATATAGATATCATATACATATGCCTTTTATCATTCTCTGTTAGCCTTTTGGATACATCTAATACAGAATGCTCAACATAAAAATTATTATATTATAATTTAGAATATTCTGGTTATGAAGAAATACGTCATATTAGCGAAATGCCTTTTATTGAATAATGAGCCGCAGTCTAGTAGGGATGTCGTAATTAATGTTCTGTAATGCACTGACTCCGTAAAAGAGGTCAACAGATGTGATGACGTTACTCGTGATGAACACAATTCGAGGGCAGACAGTTTCATGGAGCCATATTGAGTTAATGACCTGTTCAACATATTGTTGGACCATATTAATCAAGTACGTTCATGGTTAACATAGTGTTCATTACAATTGCCAACAGCTTATACTGCGCACGAATTTCGTATCACTCTCAAGCAATGGTAATGAGTTTAATGTTTGACTGAGAACAAACATGTAGTTCAATTTTAGAATTAGAATAATAGAATTAACATTGTTCGGGACAATCCCGAGAAGTAAGGACAAAACATTACTTGCTCAGCTAAGTTTGTTTCTAAGTAAAATAACAGTGGTATGTTCCCTTTACTCCCCCCTTATTCTTCTCTCTTTATCGCACTTTTCCCTTTCTCTTTTCTACACGATTATAAGTTGTGTGCAATTTTCACAATTTTTTTAAAATTCTTTTCAATTGTTCCACATTACATGGAATCATAAGATACATGAAAAAAAGGAAGTTAAACTCACCGCCAACATGATTTACCACCGTCGACTCACTTTCTAAATAATCAAATTCATTTCTAATAATGTCCTTAATAATAACCATAAAGAAGAATCTTCAAGGGAAGTGATAACCGAGTGCCGTAGCAGGTATCTGTTCAATCAGAGATAAGCTACGAAACTCCTGGGTGCTCTTTGTAAGGGTGACCGATTGGATTGGCCAGCAGAAACGACTCTGTTCTCTGCTGTAAAAACACTTCCCGGTGGTTCGGAACCCACGTAAAACTGTAGGTCCAACTCATCAATCACCATCATCCAATTCGTTACCCACGCTCAGGTCTCAGACCTATGTGGGCTTCATCCTCCAAAAAAATGTCATTAATGTCCTCTGACGGCGAAACTCTAGCGCTCCATGCCAAAAAGGTGAACTTGATGCATGGGATTGAAGAGGTGGAAGATAGGAGGTGGTGGAGGAGGAGGAGTTGGAGAAAAAGGAAGAAGAAGAAAAAGAAGAAGAAGAAGAACCTTTTTCCTTTTCGCTCTAGTACAGCTTTCAAACACAAAAAAAAACTGATTAAAACATTATGGTACAACTGCATCGCATATGCTATATTAATCATGCGCAGGCTGTTCACCTAAGAAAACCACCTCCCACTAATTTACATCATAACTGTCACTTTATAATATGTTATTCTTTAACATGCTTCTTTTATTTTTGAAAGCGTGATTGTATCTTGAAAACCTTCCAGTGCATTGATCGTTTGACAGGTTCTACTCATCACTAATACATCCAATCACCGCTGAATGATGATAATTTTTAACGCTAATCATGTTTGGCCAACCTTTAAAAAGCACGGAGAAAAACTTGGCCGTTTTGAGTATCATAAGCCCTTCTAAAATAGGGCTCAAGTATTTCGTTATGATAATAATAATAATAATAACAACAATTTATTTCTGCACAAAAAATACAATAGAATACAGAAAAAATTTATTTCAACTCTTACTCCACTTCTCTTCTACATGTCTATATTGATTTTATTTCAAGTTTTATTATTATTTATTCCCTGAAATATTAGATAATTGAATTATATAGAATGTTTTACCTAAATAATGCTCTTCACTTTAATTCCATCTTGATAGAAACCCCTCAATGGCAGATCTAGATCTTTCTAACTGTCAAGCATCACTCTTTTTTTTTTTGGAGACTCCAGTTAAGGAGTATGAGACAAGTCAGATTAACAATTATACAATCTTATACACTAGTTACCATAATTACTATATGAATTAGTTGAGGTGAGGATTAAATTTGATGTGAAAGATACTCTTGTACACTATGAAAAGCTTTATCAACGAAATAATTTATTCATATAGACAATGTCCTAAAAGAAATGCGCCTTGGTTATTGATATAAGGAAAATCAAAGAATGATATACTTGTGCACTCTAATCACTAAGACCTTTCAAAAGTTGAACCTTTGATGGGCAAAAGTGATACAGGCCTTATGAATAGGTTCCTTTAAATTCAATCACATTATTGATGATATGACTCATCATTTTGTTTGAATTTCAGTGGCAAGCGATATGCTTTCAATAGTAGAGTTGACGAAATGAGTCAGTACACATTCATAGATGCGGCTTTGTCTGTTTGCTCTGACATTTTGATAACGTAGGCTAACCTGCGTTTGATAACAACGTATATAACGTTGGAGGTAAAGGATATTTGATGGAACTCCTTTGAAGCTTTCGTCTGCTAACGAAGCATGAGGTCAGGCGACTATCTTTTCCCTCACACACTCGCACACTCGCTCTCTCTCTTTCGTGTAAACCATGATCTAACTCGTAGTGGACAAGCAAATCAGAGAAAAGCCTCTTTAACTTTTAAGCTTTTCTCCTAAATCAAGGAAATGCATCTCAATATGTGAGTACGTGGTTTTCCCGGCTTGAAAGAACTTGGCAGTGAGAGATCATTATCGTTCTTCCTGCTTTTCTTTTTCTCTTTTTCCGGCCGTTTGGCTTATTGCGTTGGCTTATTCCGTTTTCCAGACGGATATTGACTTTTTTCTTTTTCCATGCAAATAAACTTAACCAGCAATCTGCAGAGTAAACTCATATCTCTAGAGCGGAAGCTCTAACAACTGTCGAATGGAGCGCAATGTCTTTCATGCCTCATGCTAAATCCTACCAACATGTATCACTCATGCAGAGAACGAGTTTTGGAACATGCGTGCTTTACTGTATGTATGGCGATTTCTTATAACTTTTACAGTTGATTAAGATCAATCTAATCTATTAATTAATCTATTATTAATAAATCAACAAACAGGCTCACACTTTCATTACTTTCCAAAATCATTTATTTTATGCCTTCAATAAATCAAGTTTATCAATAAACTAAGATAAACCTCATTGAGGTGGTAATAAATTGTTTATTCCCAAATTGAACCAAAACAGAACGATTTTAAAGTTGGATTAATTGTTTATTCCCACTTTTTTCTTTTTTTGGAGAATGAAGCCCACATAGGTCTGAGACCTGTGCGTGAGTAATGAATTGAATGATGGTGATTGATGAGTTGGAACTACAGTTTTAGGTGGGTTCCGAACCACCGGGAAGTGTTTTTACAGCAGAGAACAGAGTCTTTTTTGCTGGCCAATCCAATCGGTCACCTTTACAAAGAGCGCTCAGGAGTTTCGTAGCTTATCTCTGATTGAACAGATACCTGCTACGGCACTCGTCTATAGCTTCCCTTTAGAGTAGTTTAATGTTATTAGTGGGAAAAAGATGGAACCACACCAACAGCTACTGTTCATCTTTTTTCCTACCTAAAAATGAGTAAGAATGGACTTGACACTTCCTTAAACGTTGGAAAATATTTTTATTGTGAGACTACTAGAAAAGTACCTCGGTACAAGTAATGCTGTCAATTGGTGATTTTCTACAACCAGCTGCTGGCATGGTCCCATATCTGGCAACACCGCAATTTTTCAGAGCCACCTGATTTGGTGGCGTGAACTACAGTCATTTCCAGATAAAAAATTTTATAGAAGTTATGGAGCTGTACAAAACTAAGCTGCACAAGCTTTACTACAATGATAACTAAAAGTTATCAATAAGCTAATGAGAAAGGGCTTCATTAATGGAAAAATGTGTGATTGATTCTTGGTGTAGATTCGTGCCCACACTTTTTATATATTAGTGTCAGTGTAGCTATGTTGGTGGAATGCACCATGTATTAAACCTTTGCTAGGTGAGACTGATTTCTCCAGGGTGCATCTCCTGACCAATCGAACAGGCCAATTCCAGTTGCCTGGAAGTAGACCTATCTCCAGCATCAAACATCGGCAAAGCTACTGCGTGAAAGTGGGTGAGGTAGAGTGGAAACTTTTGATCGAGCCCAATTCCAACAATAACAGTAACAACCCTGCAGAGTTCGCTTGGTTCGCCTCGGTTTGATTTAGGACCAATGGACATTGGTAAGGTTCTGCTTCTCCACCGTTGAATGACTGTTGGGCATGCCTCCATATTTTTGCACTCTCCTTTTTTCAATAACTTTCTAATTTTATCTCCAAATTCTCCCGCAATCACGCATCAATTCAGCTATCCAGTGTACCGGTTTACAAAATAGAGCAATGAAAATGAAAAGAAAAAGAATTGATCCATCAAACTTTTTTATTTATGAGTGAAATAATAATAACACTCTTGAGGGTACAGTATACCTAAACCGTATTGTGGTATAGTAGCGGATGAATTGAATTGAATTGCTGCCTGTATTTCCTGGGTGAGGACTCTTCTGACCTCTTCCACTGAACCCTCTTTAGCTCATCAGCATAATAAATTCCCGAATGGGAAAAGAAGGAGAAGAATCCCGGTTTGAGTCCCAATTATATTGCACTTTCATCACTTTATTAGCTTCTTTCTCATATGAAGATTACGTTATAGGTTTTGCGCAATGAAAACATACCATAAACTAACGCTAATAAAAAATTATTCTATCGGTTACTTCTTCACATATGTACATTCGATTACTGTACATAATGAGAATCGATAAAAATATTTAGACAAATCTAAGTCTGTGTTTGTAAAAGAGTCTGTACAAACAGATTTCTCAAATTTAAGTTTATGAGCCTATTTCGCAACAAAACTACAAGGTGCTAGGACAAATTACAGGTAGATACTTCGGTAATATTTTTATGTTACAAATACAAGTATTTTAGTTTTTTTTCAAATTTTGCTGGGTTCAAATTGTTGTCAAGTTTCATATTCTATCACTTTGAACATAATATCACTTTGAAAATGTTCTATATAGTTTAGTATTATTAGTTTGTTTTTTATCCAGAAATAGGCGCTAATAGGGGAAAAACATTGTTCCATGAGCGACAATAAAGATCTAAATAGGTTATTACAATTTGTAGAATAAATAAACAAGAGAAATCTTCTGATGCAAGAGGCTATCTCCAACATCACTCCAAGAAAGGTAATTAATGAACAAAACTATCATCGTAAAAAAATAATCTAATATTAAAACTGACACTGTGTTTCACTTTTATATATTGTTTTTCTCACTTATATTGGAGATGCTAGAGGGGTGCATTTCACTTCTGAAAAGAAGCTTCGTCAGCCTTTTTTTTTCAGAAGTGAAATGCATCGCTCTTAGATTGTTAGATTGAATATTAGGTTGTTCATTAAGTATTTCGTCATGGAAAACATCACAGTAAAAAGTATTGGGGATAGTATCACATGCACATCAAGTGGTCCTCAAGGGAATTAATCATCAAGTGATCTAGTCAGTTAGTGTGTTGGGTGAACACAGATTGGACATCTCTGTGATGAACCACTGAACCATGAAGATAAAGCTATCGACCATTATGTAACACGTTGATTGCAAGTTCCAAGTAACCCACCCCCACCACAACCACCGACCCTCTTGCTTTGAGTAGGCCTAATACAGTATGATCAGTTACAATAACGTTGCCTTAATTCAAATATTAAGGGAATATGATTGTATTGATTGCAGTTATGTAATTGAAAATAATGTTGGAATTTCCAAGATTGGTATTATTATTCAAACGATAACAATAATAATAATTATTTTAATAAATTCTGTTCATGCATCCTATAACATGGATCAATTACTATAATTAATTACTGTAATTTTTAAATGTTCTTTAGTTCTACCACCAAGTCATACACTATCGGCCAGTTGCACGAAAGTCAATTAAATTTAATCCCCGTAGAATGACGTCATTCTACAGAAATTGAACTTGATGGAGAGAATTTAGTTCTACAAAGGACAATAATTACAGGCGATAACGCCGATTAGGTTAACCAGCGTAAAATATATTTAACCACCCGATCACCGATGATTAGATATCACTAATGCCCGTTAAGTTTCATTTTATAGGTTATGTTTATTGTACCATAACATGGAACTGAAAATTAGGTTAAAGGTGTTAAAAATCTTTCAAAATGAAAAAAATCTATTAAGAATAAAATAATATTGAAATAGTTGAATAATGATTAAAATAATTCACAATGAAATGATTCTAAACTTTTTTCTCAACTTCAGAATCAGCTGTTGATCAAATTATAGTGTAGCCAGATTGTGCCCGTTCAGTTAACGAAAATTAACAACCCGTTACACTTACGACGGTTAGTTAACTGACATTAAACACCTTATTTAATTGGCTTTCATGCAACCGGCTGTATGTCTAGTAGGCAGTGGATAATTATATTCAATATATTAGCAGTCGCCCTATAATCAAGAAATTATGAATCATGATATTCAATTTCCAATTTAACTCCTTGATATTTATTCATTCGACTGTAACAGTTCCTAGAAGTATAAACGTCTGAAGATTTTTCAAAAGCTCAATTTTTTTAGTAGAACTTTGATTAATAATTTCTTACGGTCACTTAATTAATAATAACAATACGCAACAGGCATTATAGAAACTTCAAAATACAATATGACGTTATATTATTTTTCTATTTATCGGGATCTCAATCAATTGATAACACAACCTCCCTTCTCTCTTAACTTATCCTCGTCATCATTTATAATTGGACTAATCTTTGAAATTTCAAGATATTTCGATGCAAAATCAATTTTAAAACAATTGGTAGAATTCTGTGAAGTGTATTTCGTCTGAAGTATCAAAAAACATTCATAATCCTCTTTGATTTCATCAGTAAATTTCATCGCGACTCATTAGTAGCTCTTCTCTTCTTATTCTTGGAACATTCATTATTTCTGTTCCTAATGATCGGATTTAATTATTCAAGTGAGCTTGTTCTTTCTCTGTCTTTTCTCTTTCCTTCTTTCGCCGTCAGTCGAGTATCATTTCCGGGATGCTCTAGGAAAGTTCATTTCTACTATTATTTCAGTCTTTTAGAAATCACGTGAAACAATGTCTGTGAAATTAGGTGTGCATGAAGAACTATTGTGAAATCATCCATAAATTCTAGATGCCTAGGTGTCTTTGCTCAACAATTTACAAATTACAACTAAAATCTACAAGTGAGCCCTTTTATAACTACAAATACAACTTCTAATGGAACTAGTTTACAAATTGTTGTGTAACATACCCCTGCTAACATATCATTAAGCACCCAAAAAGTTCATTTATGTGCAGTTTAATATCGTTTAATATTTTATTGTTCAGTTTAATATCGTTGTCAACTCGCGCAGTCAATTCAAAGTATGAATGTTTGTATCAATCAACCGAAAATTCTGATTTATTATTGTATATGCACAATACGAATTGCATCAAAATATTTTATGCAATAGTATAGAAAACTATTTATTTTTTTAATAAAAATTCTTCGAAAAACTGAAGACAGATAATTTACATAATATTAAATGTAATATATGTAATATTTATGTTATATATTTAATATAGAATAAAATAAATATATTACGAAAAATAAGCGATCGCGCCTGTTTACAGTCAGCATATTATACACAACTTATGTAGGATTCTATTCAATTACTTCTTAAAATATAATTTTCATGATAAAATACTGTCGAATACATTATTGAAAACAAGCATTCAGTCAACCTCTGCACGTTGTGTAAAAAATTTCAGATCACTTTTCTATTTCGCTTTTTAGGCCTTTATTATTCCAACTAGAGAGTGTGTGTGAGAGAGAGTGTATTAGAGAGAAAGAGATTCAGATTCAGATGACTTTATTTGCGTAAATTTACAATGTATATGAATGATAAAAGTATTATTAATATTAGCAACTCTCAGATCCCCTAGTTGAAGTTGAGTACAGTTGTTTTTGAAAAGTAAACATAATGGTTGAATAGTTTGAGTAGAAAAGATTATAAATACTAACTATTAACTATTTTAAGGTAAAGTACAGCAGAAATTATGGATGCCATTGTTTAAAAAATAAAAAGCATAACAAAAATAGAGCCTGGATCTGAGAGATGAATTACACAAAGAGGCGAAGTCTTGGCTATTGAGGCCTTGGCCATTGGCCGAGAGAGAGAAAGAGAGTAAGAAAGAAATATAGAGAACTAGCTAGACAGATTCAGATTCTGATCACTTTATTTGCAATGACTTGTAATTTACAATGTATGTTGTATATGAATGATTATAGTATTATTAAGATTAGTAACTCTCAGATCCAATAGTTATTGTCAGAAAGAGAAAGAGTAAGATAGCGAGAGAGACAGAGTGAGAAAAGTGTGAGAGAAAGAGACCGAGAGAGAGCGTGAGTGAGAGAGTCAAAGAGTGTGAGAGTGACGCTGTGCATGCCTATAATGGAAAAGGCCTATATGCCAATAATGACTGCACTGAAGCTGCGCGCCTCGCGCCCTGGAGTTTGATGGAGCGAAAAAGATTGAAACTGTCAATATCATGCCAATGCCAATGACCGTCTGCCATTGACATTTGCAAAATAGTTCAGTCCCCGATTGTTATTCAATGAGATTGAGCAGTCGATCCAGATACGTTAGATTTGTGGCCCATCATTTTCTATTATATTTGATAGCAAGCAAAGATAAAGTCAGTTATAGCTGCGTTATTATTGCTTATCACTTGCAGCTCGGCTCATGTCTTTGAGTTATGAACAAGAGACCAAGAGACAAGAGAAAGTTTGGAATTTTACCATACCGTGAAATAAATTTTTTATAAAAGAGTCAAATGTTAAAGATGTCTTGAAATTATGTTTTTGGAGGGATTCTTTTAAAAGAATTCTGGGGAGTACCCCCGAATCACTTTTTAAAAGTAATTTTAAAGTTCGGTTTTGTACGGTACCCCAATATAGATAAAAATCACTTTGTCAAATAATCCTAGGATGGATGAGTTTAGAATCGCTTAAAATATAGTTTTAGAGGAAATATTTTTCAAAAAACTGTCGGGGCAGTATCCCCGAACTCCCTCTTTTGAATGAAAAGCTATATATAGTCTCAAATTATTGATAGTGAACCCCTCCTTCTCATCCTATAGTGTACTACATAGTACCCTTGCTCCCAAAACCACATAACATCATTGGTCATCCAACCCTCTAGTTACAGCACTGTTGTCTGATAACTGAATTTATTGTTTTCCACAAAGCAACGCAAAGTATATCAACCAGTGGCGTACCGATAATGGAGCGAGTGGAGCAGTCGCTCCAGGGCGCAAGGCTCTGAGGGGCGCACCGTTCTTGAGAGAAAATTGCCTTTTACTTACAAAAAATGTATTACTATAATGAAGGCCAAAAGGGGAAAATGCAACACAATTTTAAAAAACCTTATGTAGTCAATACATCGTTGCGCATTACTAAAAGGAACATTCATGTCAAATGAATGAAATCGGTTCATTGAATGAATGAAATCGGTTCAATGAATGAAATAAATTGGTTCATGAGTTTAGCCGTAAATGCTTTAGTAACAGACAGAATGCAAAACGGTCGAATCAAAAGTAGTAAATATAGTCTAAGCCAAAACAATTTATATATATTGGGTGATAAAAGGTATAACAATTTCAAGTAATTGAATGAAGACTGAATTTATTCTGAAAAAATAAATCCACTAGAAGTTCAATGGTTTTTATATTAACAAGAACAGGACTGAAATACTTCACTTTTGAATCCTACTTCCAAAATAAAAGAAAATTTTTATAGGAATGACAAAATTCTAGAAAAATAACTGCAAATAAATTGATAGAAAAATGAAAAAAAAAATCAAAAACAAGATGTTTGGAAATTGATTAAAGTAGAATCTGGCCTGGCGAAAAATCCTTCATCGGAGATTCGCATCTCTGACAAATACGGCGTAGTTAGAGGCGGGATTCTTTAAATGATCACTATATTAAAAACAGTCCAATCGGGTGGTTGAGTGTGAGACCGATTTTTTTTGTTGGGGGGGGGGGGCATCGTAAGACACTTCCGCTCCAGGGCGCTTGAAACCTCGGTACGCCACTGATATCAACTGGAAACAGAAGAGAAAAGAATGAAGTCATGAGAGGGTTTCCTCCAGTACTCATCTAACGGGGAGTCATGGAACGCTCAACTTTTTCTAGACGTGACTTTTTCAGGATTGTTGACTCTCAGTGCGTTTCGAAAAAATCCACTCAATTGCTAGAACTCAATAGTCAATCTAGTCACGTTTGACTATTTGTCTCAAACAAATGGTCAGTTGCGGGCGATTATTATATCTTGCACAGAGTTACAGAGTTTGGGAAGCAGTTATTGAAAATTTCGACAATATTAGCGAGCAATATCAGTCAGAAGACAGCACATGGACCAAAGATCGAAGGTTTTGCTTCATGGGTCACATATACCTTAAAATTTACATGTAACAACTATTTTTTTCTTGAATTTCTTGATCTATAACGATCTAATATTAGATGTTAATTTTATGTTTTAATATTAAATGTTAATATTAAATTTCTATGATACTTTTATAAAACTATTAACTGTTGAAAATGAATCATCAAGATTTGAAAACGTTTCAGCCTACGTGAGTAAATATTTGATTTGTTCTCAATTAAAATTGACTGCAAGTCGTTAAATTTACCATAAAAAGTTAACTATTCGTGTTACACTATGTATCGCCTAGTAGATTCATCGCTATTGATAAGGGTTCAAATCGCACAATACAACTTCTAATTGTAGTATCAAAAGGGTTAATTCCACCATAACGACATTTCATGATATTTGATTTGTTTTCACCATACTTAATCGTAACAGATTCGATGTACTCGAAATTTAGGGAAGTGATAGCTGAGCGCCGTAGCAGGTATCTGTTCAATCAGAGATAAGCTACGAAACTCCTGGGTGCTCTTTGTAAGGGTGACCGATTGGATTGGCCAGCAAAAAAGACTTTGTTCTCTGCTGTAAAATCACTTCCCGGTGGTTCGAAACCCACCTAAAACTGTAGGTCCAACTCATCAATCATCATCATCGAATTCATTAAGAACGCACAGGTCTCAAACCTATGTGGGCTTCATCCTCCCGGAAAAAAAGAGAAAAATATCATTGGCTTTGAATAAAAAATGTTACTTCACAAACCGAAACAAATCGACCTGAATAGAATTTCCTGGTATTTATCGAAGTTTTCCGGCATTTATATTTTGGCCTTCTCCTCCTCCTCCTCCTCCACCTTCTACCCCCTCCATCCTCAATTCTGATCTTATTCAACTCCCTTCCTCTATTTTAAGTGGATCCCTGAAGGCACTTCCTGGTGGGAAACCCTTCTTCCCTTCCCGATTACACGCACTGTCCCAATATCTGCATCATTCCGGTGGTTATCAAAAGCCAGTTAGCCTACAGATCACATCACATCCTATGAGGTTGTTAGAATTCGCGATTTTGAATTTCTAATTATGAGTTGAATGAAATTTTCTCGCAATAAATTTGGGCTGGTTTTAGTTTGGCCGTGCAACGAGTATAATGTAGGATCCATGAATAATTTATCAGTAGATAACGGTGTCTACACTGAAAAGGTATTGAAGTAAGTGTGAAAGCGAGTCGGCGGAAGCATGGCATAGTAGTTGCCAGAATGAGATACAGAGAACACTAATGGTTCTTTTGTCGACGAAGAAGCAATGAAAGCCTTGCTCAATAGAATGCTCCCTGTGCCGAGTTTCGAGGTGCTATTTGTCGTCTCCTTGCATTCGCCATTTGGAATCCATGATCGTGCTTATGACATACAATTCAACTGCTTTGCAAGTACAATTTCTGCTCAAACCAAGATTTTCGAAATAATTTGAACAGATATGAACAATCTCCTTTCAAAGAAAATGTGTTATTCTCTTTTATTTCTTCTTCTTTTCCTTCATTTTCTCCCGCTTCCTATTCGTCTAATTCTTTCACTTTTCTCTAGATCCTTTTTTTCTAGATCTAGATGTAACCTAGTCCTATATCCTCTTCTTAGATCTTCATCGTTCTTCTTCATTTTCATCTTTCGTCCAACATACGATCAAGTTAAGCACGAGGCATTCCTTAATTGAACTTATAATTGTCTAATTGACTAGTTATCCTGAATTTAACCAGAACCTCTAGTAAGATGTCTTAGCTAACAGACAATAATATTCTAATAATAACTAATAATTATAATAGTAATAATAATAATAATAATAATAATAATAATAATAATAATAATAATAATAATAATAATAATAATAATAATAATATTAATAATAATAATAATAGTAATAATAATAATAATAATAATAATAAAAACAATAACAATAGCAATAACAATAATAATAGTAATAATAATAATAATAATAATTTCAATTCCACTTGGAATGATAAAAAATAAGATTATAATTCACCTGAATAAAGAATACGCAGAGTCCTCTAGAATCAAAACTCACTATCTCAATTTTTTGCGAAATTGATGTTATATAACATTCTAATAGTATTTTTCAAGGGGAATCCAAATATCAAGTCGATTGGAATCAAAACTCACAAGAAACCATTGAAAAACAAGCTTAAAAACTATCTTTAGAGTAAAAAGTAACAATCTCCAATTGATATTGAGAGTTTTGATTCTATCTGCTGTAGCAGCCAATGGGAGAGTAGTATTTCTCTAACTGTCATCGCGGCTCTGAATCTCAGTTGCATATATTATTTCAACTTGAATGTTTAGGTTTAAGCTTAACGTATTTCAATTGGAACTCTCCTGAAAATATTTTTGAAATTATTGTGAAAAATTTTGGTTAATTTTCTTGATATTTTCTATTCTGATGTAATTTTTATCAACTTTCACAATTAAGTTACTTTTGCTGCACATTCTGTTTTGCTGCAGAACATTGTCAGGTTCATTATCTGAAATTTTTTTATTGATATTCATTTCCAGTAAGTTAGTTTCATTTTCATTTTAAGTTTTCATTTTAATCATTTACTGATTTTTTAAAAATGTTGACCTAGTGAATATTTTTTTTTTGTTAAAACAGTGATCATTCATTTAAAATCAAACATCTGTTTTTTTCATATTCCTATTTTAAAATCAAAACTAACAATATCCAGTTATATTAGAATCAAAACTCACAATACCCAAGATTGAGAGTCAAAACTAACAATCTCCTCATTTTAATTGGTTGTCAAGGCAACAATAATTGCAGTATATTTTACTTTTTAATCTCAACAATGTTTTCAAGTATAAAAGAAACAGCATAAATCATTAAATCATGCCCATCAATTGAAATAACCAAGATAACAGTTTTTCCAATTATCTCAGGGTCAACTTTTTGGAGATTCTGAGTTTTGATTCTAGTGGACTCCCCATAAGCATAAATTTTAAAGTAATGAATAAAGTAATGAGGAGAAAACAACACGATGCAAAAAACATCGGAATGTAGTTCACTCTCATGGGAACAATACTTTCTAATCAGGAAAATCTATAAGTTAATGAAAATTTTACTCTACCTTTATCTTTTGTCTTCTCATCCTACTTGTTATTATTTTCCTCCTCCCTATTCCCCTTATGATGACTCTTCCTCTTACTGCGACTCATTTCCTATGTTTTCGGTAGTATTTTCTTTGTTAGAGTTGCATTAGAAGTCAAATCCACTTGATTATTCAGAAAAAACATCTATTGTTAAGAAATCACTATATTGAAAAATATGATTGTGATTGTATACGATGTGATATCGATACTATTTAATCAATATGTTTTAATACATGCTTCCAGAATATTCAATCCCAACATCAGATTTTGATATATTTTCAAGTTTGCTTTTCCAATTTCAGTTTCAACATCGGAGCTGCCTCATGATAAAAGTGATATATTAAGCTTTTCCTGCATTTTTCTACACTATTTCAAACAATAAACCATACTTCAGATGCGGGCGTAAGCCGGCATGAAAAGGCATGAAAAGGGTGCAGGAAAAGGCATAGGGCATGAAAAGGGTGCTCTCCAAAAAATTTTAAACACTAATTGTATTTGTGTCTTTTCCGGGAGGCGAGGACCTTATTTTAGGAAGTATCTCCCCGAAATATTTTCTCAATTGATATCCCCCTTCGAAAATAATTTCTGTGCTCGCCCCAGTCACAGAGTAGATACTAGAGTATACATACGTTTTATACATTTTACTGTAGATAGCCTACTAAAGTATCTTTTCTGTTTGATATCTATTCTATTCAGCTTGATACATTTAATTGCTGAAAGGCAATTTCTAGCTGATATCTTCGTGTGCTGCATTGTAATTTATTAAGTAGTTGATTGTTGAACGAGGAGTATTTGAGCGCATAATTGTTGTAATTCGGTGTGAAAGTACGCTCAACGCTGGACAAGTCATTTCACAGCCCAATTGATCGCGGCAGCATTATATATGAGTGTCAATAACGTTTTATTTTCGTTACACAAAAGAGCGTGTGGTCATTTTCACTCCACAGTCTGCTGCCGCCTTGCGAGACTGAACGTCAGATGATAAATTACCTCAGAGGTCCCACAGAAAGCAATGCGTCTGCCTCGGCATTTCGCTTTTGCCTAACTGGCCACCCCCGGTTTTGCTATACTAACCACTTTGTGTTTGCAACAAAACTCCTACCAGGGGCCTGTTGATAACGAATCACAAATCATTATTTACGTATAAACATCCATAAGACTTTACAGTGACTACAAATACAAGTAATAATAAAATGAGTAAACTGCCATGCAACAGAACAAACGTATCTGTGTATAAACAGCTAGATTTATTTTAAATGTGAATTTTGTGGTACGCTCGAAGCATAAAATTTCGATACAGTTTCAATTGGAAAATAGTTTCAATGTAGACTACAAATACACATGAGCTTCACAGTAATTAATATAAAATTAGATATGGTTCTAGCTGTGATTAGTTTTGTTAACAAAATGAGTCTCATTTTTTCGAATTAATTATTTGAAGTGTACTCTGTGAAAGTAAGCAAATCATTTGTTGTGCTGTTGAAAGAGTAGTCTCTTGTAGAATTTTAAATAAAATGAGCGGTTTATTTCTCAGGTTAGGTTCTCTCTGCTAACCTGGTTCATTTCTACTAACTATTTTCTATGTAAAACTCAAATTTACCATGTCTTAATAGTCACTAGATAATAATGGATAACATTGGAGCATCCAGTACTCGTTGACAAAAACCAAATTATAATCACAAAATCAAACATATGCTGTGGAATAAAGTAAGACAATTAGGAGCAGAGTGAATCATACAAGTATTTTATTTTTTCGATGGAGATTAACCTCGAGGATGCTTCACTGTGCAAGACCTTTTATACTGTAAAATAACATTGTACTTAATCAGTTATAAATTAATTCGCGTTTAAATACAATGTGATCTAGTACCCAATAATTATGGAAGCTTATCTCAAGAGAAAACAAATTACCCTAACCCAGCAGGCAAGCATGAAATGCAGAGTGGTTCCGTACTTCCAGTGTCTAGGATTGAAGAAGGATTAATTTGAAGCTGGAAAATGAAAAACAATATCCGTGCAAAATGGACAACTAACTACCCCTATAAACATGAAAGTGCAATTTTGACAAGATAACCAGCAAGTTTATACGACTAAACGGCAACCTGTTATTAGTGTGACCTCTCTCAGTAGTTGTACTCTCTCAGGCCTTGTTTTACAACTTGGTCAACTTGCATCTATAAATTCAGAGCGGGAAATTGGAGTGGAATGTTAACGGTCCTTAATCGGGCAAACTTCACCACCTTATCACACCAACTATTGAATCATTAACAAACTTATGCTTCCTCCCGTGATTTATCGCTCGATTCTATGCTACGAATTACAATGTCTGATTAGTTGAACGTCTTAACATGCGACAAGGGAAGCGAAGTAACTGGTTCGTTAGCATCACTAATTTACATCATTCTACCTCTCTTATTGTTTGTATTGAATGAGATAGTAGGCTGCCTAAACATTTTCAGGTTTGAATAATTCGACAAAGAAATTTCATAGGAAATTTCAAAAAATGAAATATTAAATCTTTATAAGGAGCTTCCTTTTTTTCTGATTTTTCTGACGAATTTTCTTCTGATTCCAATCCCTCACTGGTTTGATTTTTCTAGAAATCTCTCTGACTTCTAAAGACTCGTCAACGTCTCGATGTAATATGAAACATGTTACTGAAATTTCAGCTCTGTAATACAGGCTAATAGTCCAGAAAGTGCTGTCTGATATTCCATTTTAAAAATTAATACCTTTATTTATAACTCTTCGAAAGAATGGATACAAATAGAATAAAAATTAATAAGATATGAATAATTACAATTTTTGTTTATGCCACTTGTAAACAACTTACTTAATTAACTGAATTAATACAGATGGAAAAGTATGTGAGAATGGTTAATTAAGATAATTTGTTGTAAAACTGAGAATTTTGCAAACTTGAATGATATTAAATGAAAGCACATCAAAACTTTACAGCATCTCATACATAATTAATTAACTATAAGCAAAGGCTTCTTGTTTTTGTAAGTTTGAAAGCTTTGATTGTTGAAGAATGTTCACTAACGGTCTTCTTCAATTTCAATTTAAGTATTCACGATGCAACTGTATTTTCGTGGAAACAGAAACAACACAGAATATTTAAAAAAAATACAAGATATAACATTTTTATATTATGAACCTCCTGAGCCTTATGTTAGTTAGTTTTATTGGAAGTTGGGCCGCTCAGGGTTGAGCTTTTCAAAAATCCGAATGTGGACTGAAAACACGATTATGCAGCAATTCTAGGAGATTCCCGGCATTAATGAGCAGAGTTAATCAATGTGGAAAATTATTATCGGTTAAAAGTCAACAACAGCGGCTTGATGAGCTGAGCGCATTTAGTTATGAACTTGCGGCGCATTTCTTCAGCTACCTTCCTTTTCTTAACTCTTCCCTCATGTACTTTCCTCAGCTATCTTCCTCAGTTACCTTCCTCACCTCTTCTTTGGACGGATGCGGGTTTTAATTCCACAACTTTTCCAACAGGAGAAGCTATAGTGAGACGCACATCTTGGAAGTTATAATTTATTCTAGTAATTTCCTGTACGATTCATTGCGATTAAAAACTCTTAAAAACTCACTCATTCTGTCACTCGCTCTCACTCTCTCTCGCTTGTTCTCTCTCAATAATTTATAATTAAGCCGGCAGGCGTCAAGGCGTTGGTTCGTGGCCTTGATAGGGAGTCCCCGGCCCCCGTTATCCGGAGGCATCCGGTTAATTGAATTCTGCGTTGACGGATTGGTAACCTAATTAAAAAGGAGAAAATGAGGGGGAAATAATAAAAGTGAAGGGGTAGTGATATTACCAAGATCAAACATCAATTACATAAGACTCAAGTTACTGAGAAAGGAGGTGCTTATTTTCTTAGGGGCATGTTGGTCATATGAACGTGTTTCGAAAAAAAGTGTCAGAGAATATCTCCTTATTTCAAATTGGAAGACTTTCTGAGAACAATAAAGTTGTTTTGTGTTTTTATTGATAGCTGCAATTATATTTGGGGGCCTTGAAACTACTCTTTATTATGAAAAACGAGATTTCAGAAATGCAATTCTCAATTGCAGTGAAACAAAATAAGCCTGTATCCGCAACTGTATCGCCAAAAATTAGCTTGAAAATCTTTTCAAATCACTGGTAAAATCTCATTCTCTTAAGCGGTTAGAGCGGTTAGTATTTGATAATTTTTTTTTTTTTTTTTTTTTTTTTTGAGGATGAAGCACATAGGTCTTAGACCTGTGCGTGGGTAATGAGTTGGATGATGGTGATTTATGAGTTGGACCTACAGTTTTAGGTGGGTTCCGAACCACCGGGAAGTGATTTTCAGCAGAGAACAGTGTCTTTTTTGCTGGCCAATCTAATCGGTCACCGTTACAAACGGGACCTGCGAGAACGCAGCTTATCTATCTGATTGAACAGATACCTGCTACGGCTCGCGGCTATCACTTCACTAATGGAATATTTCCTCTATCTTCTATAATCTATACTAGCAGCTACCCGTCCTTCGTACGGATTATGTTTAGAAATACGACTAAATATGTTTCGGCTTTTTTGATAGCAACGATCATGAAGTTGTTAGCAGCTTAGTTAACAACTTAGGACGTAAACAATTCAGTGACAGTTATCAGAGAGAATATTTGAGAACAGCTGATTGATATATCATCATAAATTACGTGATTTGTTGTTGTTCTTAATGTTGTAATAATAGTGCTACCTGGCGAATTCCCAAGAGCCTAGCACAAACCGCACCTTCCTAAAATGTTAATTTTTGTTTTGATAAATTATTGAAATTAGAATTTTTTTTTTCAACAAAGAAATAATTGATAAAACTTAAGATGGGCTTTGATTCACCAGACATATGTTTCCTAAAATACTGCAATGCTCCGACTACACAAGTCTGCAGACAGCGTAAATAACGCCGCGAAGGGCCCACCATTTATATTCGAGAACAGCTGATTGATATATCATGATAAATTACGTGATTTGTTCTTATTCTTATGTGGTAATAAAGCTTGGAAGAAATGTCTCCAAAATCGCACAATACTTGGTTTTTAAACGTTTATTATTCTGTTAAAAAAAGTTAATTTAGTTTTTTATAGCTAAAGACATTGTCAATAATGTTTTCAATACTATTCAATAACTAAAATCCCGATCGATGCTCTCGTTTTTGAGGAGAAGGCCGCGTAAAATGTATCCAAAATCGCACAGTACTTGGTTTTTAAACGTTTATTACTCTGTTAAAAAAAAAGTTAATTTAGTTTTTTATAGCTAAAGACATTGTCAATAAAGTGTTCAATACTGTTCAATAACTTTAATCCCGATCGATGCTCTCGTTTTTGAGGAGAAGGCCGCGTAGAATGCCTTTGGGGCCGTGACAGACAGACAGACAGACAGACAGACAGACAGAGAGACAGACAGACAGACAGACAGAAAGTGAGATTAGACTATTTTCGGCTTATTTGATGTATAAAACGTAAAAATAACCAAAAAATATACAATTCTGATAAATGTACAGACAAAACTCTAATTTTATTTATATAGATAAGAGAGAGTAGGTGTGTGTCTTAGCTTCGTTTTAAATCAATTCAGTGCACGTTGAAGCCCGATTTCTTATTTTGCTTTAAAATTTTTCAAAATTTACCTATGGACACTTTTATTGTTTTAAAATGTTTTTAGGTGCCAGAAGCTCATAGAACATCTGATAAATGATATGTCACTATGATGCAAATAAGCTTTCAAGTCACAAATCAAAGCAAAACATTATTTGTTCCGTATCAATATTGCAGCTCCTAATTTCTGTTTCGGGATTGTATTGGCATCGGCGGTTGAAATCGATACATCACATGTCTAATTTAAAAAATCCACCTTAAATTCCGTTGCAAAGCACTGGTGAAACATTAGCATTTACTGGTGAAACATTTAATATGCATATACTAGATATTAAATACTTAATAGACTATTGTGAAATAGTTGTTGCCCAGATAAAATGGTATTTAATAAAAAAAGAAGACAAATACTTTTTTATTTTGCAAGTTTCCTATCAGACTTATTGAGTCACTTCTCTCTCCCTATTTAAACTTTGTTCTTCTGATGTTTTCAGGCCTGCACCATACTACTTGGAACTACAGTTAGTAGTCAATTTCCCCTTTTTTTCTAATGAAGGAAAAATAATTATCTGTAATAGACATATATCATCCTTTCCACTAAGAAAATAATGTTTATGTTGAATTTAATTCAAGTCTATTCAGTATAGTGGCGTAACTAGAGGGTCAGTCTGGAGGGGGGGGGATGATGAATAATGTATGAGGGGGGACGCTCCAGACTATATAGATAGTACACCATAAGAGGAGAAAGAGGGGATCTTCAACAATAATTCAAGACTATAAGGAATAGTTTATTAAAGAGGGGGAATCGGGGATGCTCCCGCATGAAATTTTTGAAAAATAATCCCTTTTTTTTGAGGATGAAGCCCACATAGGTCTGAGACCTGTGCGTGGGTAATGAGTTGGATGATGGTGATTGATGAGTTGGATCTACAGTTTTAGGTGGGTTCCGAACCACCGGGAAGTGATTTTACAGCAGAGAACAGTGTCTTTTTTGCTGGTCAATCTAATCGGTCACCGTTACAAACAGGTCCTACGAAAACCACATTTTAAGCAATTCATCCATTCTGGCATTATTCTCACTCAAATTGTGTGTTAAAGATGGCGATTTTCATCTAGTTTTTGCACCATTGTTAGTGTGAGATCCAAACTCTCGTGCTAAACCGTTATTGTTTAAGTAGTCAAACTTTAAAGCAGGCCTACTTAAAACTATTTTCACTCTCCTATTTTTGATCCCCCACCTAACCAGATTGGGGTACAGTACAGTACCTTAGTTTAAAATAGTTAATAATGATTTCTAACAGTCATTTAAGACTTAATGTGGCTTTTTCAAATTCCATTCAACTCTTGTTCTTCTTGTACTCCCCCGAAAATGTTTTTGAAAATAATCTCTCTGAAACCACATTTCCAGTGATTCAAGACGTCTTTTTGACTCTTTTGTCAAAAATTATTGTCTCGCTGGGCTTGCTAAAGATACAAAATGTTTTTTGTCTCTGGGGGGATCTACCCTCCCTCATAGTTACGCCATTGATTCAGTCCCTTGGGAGATAACAATTATGTCGGGAAAGAAACTGTAATATTTGTATGTTAGTATACTCGTTATCTAGTGAGGGGAAAGTTTTTTTCATCATAGTCTTCCTTCTTATTCAAACCCTTGCCATATAATTGTAAGCAAATAGTGAATAATTCAGTTCAAATGCGGATAGAAAGTATCTTACCTTTTTTATTTCAGGAATACTTTGCAATACTTTCAGGAATCCTCTGAGGAGTTATACTATAGCACTGCATTCGATCATATTGAATTCACTCGCCTCGAAATAAAGTACCACACATTTGTCTTGTTCTCGCCGTTTGCAGGTCGAAAGTCGAGAAATGTCAACCTGTTTCGGTGACTAATGCTCTGTTTGACTTGTGCTGTGATACGGAAAAGAGATGAACACTGCGAACAGGAAGACAATGGAAGGAAGAAAGATGGGATGAGAAATAGGAAAAAACAGAAGTTATTCATGGTTCAGGTCGCTTCGAATTTGCAGTACGCGTATTTTGTAGATTGACAACTCAGGGGAAATTCGCAAGTAGCTGAACAATGCTGCAAATTGTTGAGTCGTTGCATGAAATATCTGCGAGCTGATTCGTGCATGACAAAAGATATAAAATTCAGGGCTGTAAATGGTAGAGTGCGACACACTTTTTGATATAATGCGAGGAATTGGACAGATCTCACCGGTTAAAACTGAACAGACAGATCTTATAAACTGAAGAGACAGATCTTATATTGTCTACATCTATTGAGCTTACATGCTTTATAAGCCATCTGACATCTAAGCTTTTTGACTGGAGTATTTAAAAAATTGTTTGAAAAATATCAGTATTCCTTACTTGTATTATACAGCTAAAATAACTCAAGCTTAATTTCACAGTCATAGAAGCATATTTTATACATACAATAGCTTCCCGATGTTTCAAGAGCAAATTCCAGGCTCTGGGAATTTCCATAAACAAAACATTAACATTAACATTAAAATTTACAAAAGGATTTTATTAGTCAGATAATTCTACAAAATCTTATGGAAATTTTTACTTGTCAATTATAATACTGTATTGTAAATTTTTATGCAATGGTACCAGGCCCCTGGTATTATTATTAACCAATTACGTTTTTCAATCCGGGATGATTGCTTATTATAATTCACACTCAAAAACAATATTATTTTATTTATTTATGAATAAATTAAAATGGCCACACTACTGGTAAAACTGGTTCATTTTTTCTTCCTAAACATGTAAAATGATGTTTGCTGTATTTTTTGCCCGAAGGAAATAAAAATTATATTATTAATATTTTATGTTAGTGAATTTGATAAGTGAATGTGAATCTGGACAAATCACTGAACAATATTTAATATCCAGTTGAAAGCTACAACAATATATGATAGCTGTATACGCTTGCCATTTTAAAGGATTTTTATTAGATTTATTTATCTATTTTTTCATATTCCAACGGTACACACCAAGTATACAAAACTCACAAAAATAGTATATCATGCAAAATAACAAAATAATAATCCAAATAATTATAGACTAAAACAACTATATTAAAAACAAGGCAAAACAGCTATAAATAGATAAGAACAAACACGGTTAACAGGAGTAGATTATGAAATATCAAAGAATACAAAAAAAAAACAAGCAAGAAAGTAACAGGTAAAAACAAAACAACAGAGGCACAAAATGTCTAAATCAGAAAGACAAGTAAACAGGAGGACCCAGGCAAGGAAGATAAACAAACAAAACAATACCCAGAAAATGTAGTAGGACAGTCACAAACCATTCTTTATCGATCCATAGACCAGTCACAGATTCTTCCAGGTTACGGCCGAAAGATTCACATGAATCTCGATAGACATCTTTTCACTTGAAAAGCTGTGCTTATTAGCTCAGTGCCAATATTTGACGGATATTTTTCAACATTATTGAATTTCAATTTCTATGAAATCACAGAAGTAGTTGTGCTTATTAGGCAATGTTATTTAGAAAATAATTTTCAAAATAAATTCCCATTCGAGCTAATCATGATGTGAATTGTATATTTAATAATACTATTGGAATTCAAAATTCGATTTATTTAGCTATTTAATACATACATTAAAAAGCTCACATACATAAACAGTAAGTCCATTTTGAGCCTTATTGACATTTAACAAAAACACTATTCAAAGAAAATAAAAAAAAATAAATAAATACATTACTTAATAAAATCATTAGATTGAGATAATAATAATAAATAATATCGTGTGACCTGGCTGGCTCAGGTCTGGTGTCAGAGTTATCAGGTCGCACCTGAATAAGTTCAGTGCCTCTGACGTGACTTAACGACTGTTTTTTAGGCAGCCGGGACCGACAGCTTAACGTGAGATAATGTTGTTGCAGAACCGTGACACGCTCAATCACAGCCAACTTATTATAGTTCAAAAGTCTTTCAAAATCCTTCTCCTGTACTTTCATTCTATCAGAATTGAGAGAAAAGTGCACTAAAAATTCATTCGTGAATTTGTCCTTTGTTCCGAGATTTAGAAGCACATTTCTCGCACCCTCTGCTTGCAATCATTCCCGCAATGCAATATTGAATTTACAGCTTTAGAGATGTGGCAGTAGCGTTCCTCCTGATTTATTGAACTTATACTTTAGTTGACATTTCATCTGCAGACTACATAAATTGATTTTTGTAAACTCAAAGCCCTGAGATTTAGATTTTCATTGTGGTGGAGGAGCCTCCAGTTGATGGAGCTCACACACGAAAAATCGCAAGATGAAATTCGGGGGCTGGGTGAGAAGATTTTTCGCTTGCAGCTAGGCTTATCTATCAGTGGGTGGGCGAACTGCTTACGTAGGAAGAAGAGAGTGAACTCAAACAGAATTTGAGTTGCAATCTAGATCAGGAGGCGCGGGCGACAAAGAAGAAGAAGAAGCAGAAATGGGCTGGCAAAAAGTGAGCAAACCAAATTACGATGATGCGGTTGACTTTTTTGAATATATGAACGGGAGATTGAACACTGGCGCTATTAAGTAGGTTGGCATTGGGGGGGGGGGGGGGGAGGAGAAGTAGATATAGTGGGGACTCTGTGCTCTTTTCGTGAACTACTCAACCTTGTCAGTGTACTCACGCCTCGATCAACACCAAATATATGAAATCTTCTTACTCAGTGGGCTTGGCATCCTATTGAATAGATAAAGGGTTTATGGAGCGAATTTATTTCAATCCATTGTTCATTCACAATGTAGAGTTTTTAGAGTATGAGAAGTAGAGTTCGAACTGAACATGTCTCCTCTAATTGATTATTTATTAATTAATTAACACATTAACAGTAACAAATGAAGTGAGAAATGACCTATCCAACTATGGTTACATGTACTAGGATAGGTCAAGTTGGGGAATTGGTAAAGATAAGGATGGAATCAGAAAGGTAGATTATTACATTTATATTTTAAAATATGGCAAACCGAACTATTTAAAAAATGATTTTAAATTTGTTTCCGAAGGTAGAAGGATAGATGTTTCACATACTAGAACCGGAAAAAATACTCTTAGGATACCGAATCACTGAACAACCATTTATGCTAAATCTTTCCTTGTTAGCGCCTGTCGAGCTTCGAATGCACTCCCCAATTGAGAAAATGAGAGAGTCTGTCCAACCCTAGAGCAACTGCATGACAACTTTAATCATTCGCTCCATCATTCATCCACTTCATAAGTAATTTATTCACCATTCATATCTTAGGTATCTTGATTATTATAATCCATAAAATATTAACTTATGTTTAAAAACTTTTCGTTTTACTTTAATGACTAGTTTAATATCAACCACTATTACCCACTATTATTCCTTCTGAATCATGATTTTTTTACTCACTTTCATATTAATGTTGAACGTAAATTATCTCATTTCAAAATAATCTCTTTTTCTGTCTCATTGTTTTACTCTCAATCAGAAAATAACAATCCATAACTTTTATTATTATTGTAAATTAACTCTATTTATCACTTTTTTCTAATCATTCATATCCTTTAAATAATTTATTCATATTATCTCAGTTTTTAACTTTCATACCGTTTTTAGTTTATTGTAGCCTACGGTCAAGTGTTGATGAGGAGGATTTTCTTGAATCTTGAATATCCTCTTCCAAGAATGGGCATTTATGTGTTCAAACTTCGCCGTTTCATGTAGATAAATCACAATCATATTATCGGTATCAAATTGCATTGTATATTCATATCAAAGAATAATTCTTCACTTTAGATTTGTAAAATTCATAGAACAATAATTACAGTAGTTATATATTTTCAACTATCATAATCTAGAATATAAGACTGTTAATTTTGTAATCTATATGAATAAAGCAAATAATCTAATCTAATTGAATCGATCGAAAAGGGATTCTCAGTTGTAAAAACCCCGTTCGGATTACACCAAGAACATTATTTAAAATAAACACATTACTCATAACATGACTCAAACGGCGTGATGGAGTTACCGGCTAGGATCACTCTTACCCCATCGATAAAGATATTAGCTTGAGCGTAATCTTCACGGACGATATGCATTCTGCGCTTGTGCAGGTCAGATCTGTAGAGCAAGGGGAGAGATATAGAATGGTCTATGTTGATAAAGAGTTAAAAAACGTGAAAAATAGCTGAACGCTAATTATTTCTCTTGAAAGTCCCAAATTTCTACGGTTTTCATGTACAGTCAATCACATCGAGAAACTACCATGAACCATGAACCATGGTTTACCACGACTTTTAATTCTTGTAAGAGATCTGACAACTACTCCTGTGATTTTTCCCAACAAAAAAGTTACATCCTCTAGAATAATGATCGATTTGAATAAAATTTTGATTAATGAATATTAATAATACATTTAAAAATATTGATTGTATTAAATAATGTTAGAACTATCACTAAATTTTATGCTCTCTAAAGCTCTCAACCAAACACTGGATTATTGTTTTTAATTTCTGCGATATACAGCTTCAAAATTCCCAGCTATGCGTGGCAGATATAATCGGAGATAACAGTGGATACGAAACAACGTGCTATCACGTAGTGAACTGTGTGCGGGGTCGGTCCAACTTTTTCAACCCTGAGTGCGGAATATGAGGAATGGCAGAGATAATGTCGCTGTTACGGCTGAATATCCTTCAGTCCTTGATTTATAGCTGACAACTACCATAAAATTGTCACTCATTATTGCTGACTGTGCAATAATGACGTCGTAGTCGCACACACAATAATTCAAGTCCGAGCTAGCACTGCCCTAACGACTAGCGTTTTTCGGGCGCGATTTTGGCGTTGTTCGTTTTTGTAGAACCGATTACGAAAATGTGCAGCAATCTGTAAATCTACGCGCGCTATTAGATCCATGGAACATGCAAGTTTGTTCTCTAATGATGGGTTCTGCTTTTTCATTCGTTTTTATTTCAAATTAAATCGAAAAATATATTAATTTTGAAAAACCATATTTCGGTTGGGAAATACTGCGGATTGCTGAGAAATTTCATGATTGGATAGCGAGCGCGCATAATACGACCATTACTACACTTACATACCTGCTAAAACATTTTTTCAATTCTTGAACGAAACTTACACTAGTTTGTATTTGTATTTGTATTTATTATTCGTCACAAACATTTGAAATCAGGAGCTATGCTCCACAAACAGTGGCACGTCGAAATGTTACAAAACTTTACTTACTACTAAAATTAAAATGTATAGTTTAGTTAACCTATTATAACAATTACACAAATTAATTCAATCTCCAAGATATGTTATAATGATAAAACTATTTAAATATCCACAACACATAAATTTTTGTGGGCTTCTATTTACAAAAAAAAAACTTGAAAAATAACCAATTTGTTTTGATTCACTCGCAATCTATTTAGCGTTCAACAAATACAGCGTTCTACTCTATTACATTATATCATTTGCAATTAGCAATAAGGTGGGAAATTAACTTTTTCTTAAAGACCCTCTCATGACTACACTGTTTCAAGTCAAGGGGGAGAGCATTGAACAACCTCTATTATTAATAGCTTATTAATAGTTTATTAATAGCATAATTTTTTATGATTTGTAAAAATTAAAAACATAATATGGGTGAAATGAGCCGGTGACCTACAGTAGTTACAAAAGGGGGACTTTGGTGCATCCTTGACCTTTGACCTTGACCTTGACCCTGACCTTGACCCTGACCCTGACCTTGACCCTGACCTTGACCCTGACCTTGACCCTGACAAAAAAAATAAAAAAAAAAAAAATAAAAAAAAAAAAAAAAAAATAAAAAAAAAAAAAAATAAAATAAAAAAAATTAAAAAAAAAAAAAAAAAATTGAAAAAAAAAAAAAAAATTGAAAAAAAAAAATAAAAAAATAAAAAAAAAAAAAAAAAAATAAAAAAAAAAAAAAAATTAAAAAAAAAAAAAAAAAAAATAAAAAAAAAAAAAAAAATGAAAAAAAAAAAATTAAAAAAAAAAAAAAAAAAAATTAAAAAAAAAAAAAAAAAAAAAAAAATAAAAAAAAAATTAAAAAAAAAAAAAAAATAAAAAAAAAAAAAAAAAAAATTAAAGAAAAAAAAAAATTAAAAAAAAAAAAAAAAAAAAGGTGGGAAGCTGTCACCTGTTCAGGCTATGGGTGGGGGTGGGGGGTGGGGGTTGGGGGTGGGGGTCGAGGGTGGGAGGTAGTGGCTAGAGTATATAAGCTGGGTGTTCTGTTGGAGTTATCATACACTGCTCTCTCACACCAGACAGCCAACTACTGTGCTCCAGCTTCTTGTGCTCCAGTCTTGTGCTCCTTGTGCTCCTTGTGCTCCAGTCTTGTGCTTCAGTCTTGATCAACTTTCAAAGTAAGTACTCTTTGCAATTAATGCATCCTAATGCTTGCACTTATAAATGCTTTTCCACTTACCAACTGCTAATGCATAGTGTTTGGGCAACTTGGAATTTGTTAATGCATATTGTTAAAGGAACTATCTTCTAATTGTTTCATTCCAGGAAACCTGCAACTATCTTTCAATTTTATTTGTCAATGTCTAATGCATATTGTTTCATTCCAGCTTACCATGTCCCTTAACAAGAGAAGACGCTGCCAGCAGACTCAGGAAAAGTGTGACGACTTCGTTTTGCTGGAGGATGCGTTCAACAACAATCTTCGAACCCTGTTCTTCAACAACCAGTGTTCTACAAGCCCTCAAAAGGATTTCCAGTCCTTCCTTGACAACTTGGAGGAGAAGATCAACAGTGTCCTGACAGCAGAAATCCAGGAGCATGGTGCAATCAAATTCAATTTGGTGCTGGAGGCAACTTATCACAAGTGCTACCTTGATCCGAACAACGAAGAGGTGGAGGAGGTGCAGGACATCGCTTTCAAAACACCGAACTATGCAGCATTCACCGTTCTCACGCTGCCTCATCAAGTGGAGATGGCTTGCCAGAAGATGCTGGAAGAGGAGGCTATGTTCGAAGGGAAATCCAGCGGATGGACACTGCTACAGATTGATGGACTACTCATAAGGATCAGCAAACATATTCCCCTTAGAGGCTCTTCATACATCATTACCCCGCCCAAGCTAGCTGCAAGGAGAGCCATCATCAATCCGAGGAATGAGGACCAACAATGTTTCATGTGGGCGATCCTCGCTAAGCATGTCCAAGGAAAAAATTTGGAGCGAGTCAACCACCGATACTTCAATCTTCGGGAGAAATACAACTTTAAAGGCATCACTTTCCCGACAACTATAAACCAGATCGATAGGTTCGAGAAGGATAACCCTACAGTCTCTGTCAATGTGTATGCAGTCGACTCCGATAATAACATCTTCCCCAGACGAGTCACCGATACCATGAAGACTGAGCACTTTGATCTTCTGCTACTGGGTGAGGCTGTTGAAGATGATGGTGCACAGACTAACGATTTGCTGCAGGATGCTGAAGATGCAAACAAGGATCCACAAATCAACACCCACTACTGCTTGATCAAAGATTTTGAGAGACTCCTGAGATCACAGCTGACAAAACATAAAAGTAGTATAATTATCTGCAGACGATGCTTCACCCACTACACTCTCAGTAGAGATGGTGAGCAAAGGATGGTAGAACATGAGAAGTATTGTGCCAACAACAAGACAGCTAGGATGATCATGCCACAGCTGAAAGATGGAAAACCGCCAACATTGAAGTTTGAGAAGCACTTGAGGAAGTTCAGACTGCCACTTGTAGTGTATGCAGACTTTGAGTGTCTGCTGGAGACACCCGCCCTAGAAGAGGGTGATGTGGAGGGGGAAGCTCCAGAGAGATGGATTGGGAAGCAGACAAAAGTGATACAATACCACAATGCAATGAGCTATTGCATGTACTTTGTGAGAGATGAGACACAATTTCCTTCATGGCTGACACTGAGCCATTACATACCTCAAGAACCGATTGTCTACAGAGGTCCCAATGCAGCCGAACACTTCATGAGTCAGCTCAGCCACTATGCAAAACTTATTGCTGATACCATGGACCAGTTGAGTATTATAATGTTGCCACTCACTGATCAACAACAAGCTGCACATGATGCTGCTACACACTGCGAAGCTTGTGGTAAAAAGTTTGGAAGAGACAAAGTGTATGATCATTGTCATATGACTGGCTTCTATAGAAATGCACTGTGCAATCCATGCAATCTGGAAAGACAGCGCCAGACCTTCATTCCAGTTTTTCTACACAATTCATCCAACTATGATACACATCTGCTCATTCCTGAACTCGGTGCCGACAAGAATAGGATCAAAGTCATTCCAAACACATCTGAAAAGTACATCAGCTTCACTAAACACGTTTCCAATCGACTCCACCTGAGATTCATAGATACATTCAGATTCACACCGGACAGTTTGGATACATTGGTATCAAATTTGCGCAAGTCTGCACATAATGACACGGACATTCCAAATGTGCTGAAACATACTGCTAAACATTTCAAGACAAGACTCGATCTTGTGACACGTAAAGGAGTATTCCCTTATGATTATTGCGATTCATGGGAGAAACTTGGAGAAACTTCCCTACCACCAAAGGAAGCATTCTTCAGCAAGCTGACAGATCGTGGAATCAGTGATGAGGACTACGCCCATGCACAACTGGTCTGGCAACATTTTGGATGTAGAACACTAGGGGACTACAGTGACCTTTACCTAAAGACGGATGTTCTACTCTTGGCTGATGTGTTTGAAAGTTTCAGGGACATGTGCATAAAAAACTACAATCTTGACTGTGCCAACTACTTCACTGCACCAGGATTCTCATTTGATGCCATGCTGAAATACACCCAGGTGGAATTGGAACTTCTCAGCGATTACGATATGTACATGTTTGTTGAAAGAGGTATCCGAGGAGGAATAACCACATGTGTCCACCGCCATTCGATTGCCAACAACAAATACACAGGTGCACCACTGGATCCAGAGAAACCGATATCCTACTTGCTGTACACCGATGCCAACAATCTTTATGGATGGGCTATGAGCAACCCACTACCTTGCCGAAAATTTCAATGGATGTGTCAAGAAGAACTGGAGGAGGTGGCTGCTCATATAGATAGAATCCCAGACAATCAGCGAATGGGATACATCCTAGAAGTCGACGTCGAGTATCCTCAAGAGCTACAGGATGATCACAACGACTTCCCTTTTCTTCCAGAGAGCCAGAAGACTCCCAAGTCAGGATATGTGAGGCTAATGACAACGCTGCAGAACCGCAAGGAGTATGTATGTCATTATAGACTCCTGAAACAGGCTGTGAATCATGGACTGAAAATTGTCAAAGTTCACCGTGGAATTTCATTCCAGCAAGAAGACTTTTTGGCACCATACATTCAACTCAACACACAACTACGTCAGAAATCAGCGAACAAATTTGAAAAGAATTTCTTCAAGCTGATGAATAATGCGGTCTTTGGAAAAACAATGGAGAATGTTAAGAACCGGATGAACATGGAGCTGGTCAATTGTGAGAGGAGGTTGAAGAGACTGGTGGCACGTCCAACATTCAAAGATCGCATCATATTTGGTGACAACATATGCGCTGTAACACTCCATCAAGACAAGGTTGTATTGAACAAACCGATATATATTGGACTGACTGTACTTGATGTGAGCAAAATTCTAATGTACGAGTTTCACTACGATGTGATGAAACCTATTTATGGAAACCGACTCAAACTGTTATACCAGGACACTGACAGCTTGTTCTACAATGTCCAAACTGAAGATATGTATATGGATATCATGAATATAGACAAGTTGAGAAACGTATTCGATACATCAGAGTACCCGGCCAACCACCCATGCTACTCTGAGACAAACAAGATGGTACTGGGGAAATTCAAGGATGAGTATGCAGCTCGAGCCCCCTATGAGTATGTCGGCCTGCGCTCCAAGCTGTATGCTTGCAGATGCTATGTTACAGATGAGACACAGCTGAAGAGTGGCCTTATCAAGAAAGCAAAGGGAGTGAGACGGCCAATTCTTGGACAGGAGCTCCCAAAAAGTCATCCTGATGCAGAACGGTACATAGTCTTTCAGGACTACATTGACTGTCTCTATGGTGAGAAGGACATCTATAGAGATCAGGTGATGTTCTGTACCAGGAAACATAGAATCATGACCACCATTCAGAAGAAGAAAGCACTCAGCAAGGCTGATGAAAAACGGTTCATTCTTGAAGATGGAATCACTACTCTTGCATATGGACATCGCAACATTGTCAATGAAGCTCCAGTATTCAGTGATGATGGGTTTGAGGATGAGGTGGTGGTGGAGGAGGAGGAGGCGGAGGAGTACAACACTGAGAATGATCAAGAAAATGAAGCAGCATCAAGGGCAGCATTGATAGCAGCAGATACAGCAATAGAAGAAAACATATCAGCTATGGAGGCATCTAGAACATTGTTGTCAATGACAGCAAAAGCATCAACTTCATCAACAGTACCGTTTGTACCAACAGATGTTCTTAAGATAGAACAAGGTAGTTGCAAACGTTCGGCAGCAGATAGCAGTACTAGTCAAGTGATCCACATATCTGATGATGATGAGCCGGCGGCAGCAGATAGCAGTCGAGTGATCCACATATCCGATGATGATGAGCCACCAGCTAAACAATCACGTGTTGTTGATTTCAATGTTGATGATTACAAGGAATATGATGACTTTACAAATGGCGGGATATCACAGCACAGTATACTCAGAGCATTGTTGGAAAAGGAGTAGAAGACATGAGTCACACATCCGCTGATAAGAAATTGCTGAGTCTGCATAAACTTTAGTATAAATATGGGAGGAAGAGCAAGCATTTGGCATAAGCAATCATGATTCGAGCTGTGCTGTATCTCGTGCTGGCTACAAGCGTCTACACTAGCCAACTGGATCCAAAGTATAGGACTCAGACTTTCCTGTGGCAACGAGATCATGGCCTTGATCAAGCAAACAAGTTTCACATGCGTCAGTGCCTGATGTCAAGAATGGTGCTACATCGGAATACAACTCAGGATGCTATTGATGCAATGGGCCGTGACGTCAACGAGTGGTATATGAAGTTGGCTGGAGGGAAAAACTTGGACAAAGAGCTGTGCCAAAGATTCCACTGCACACAAAATCTGCGCACCTGCATCCACTCATCATTTTCATCACTAGACTTCCTTGAGACCATCATCAGCAGATCAGTAGAGGTTTGTGAGCTGTACTGTGAGGACGTGTCAACTGCAGCACCAGCAACAACAACAGCTGTAGCACCTGCCGGGCTGAAGGATACTTGTGACACCTATTGCAGAGAAATCTACAGACAACCGCCACCAATCAGCAATGGAGCAAACTCACGAATTTAAGCCATACTGCAAATGTGGTACTTGTTCTCTAACCTCATGCAACAAATGGATTGTGCAGCCTATATTCACTGTTGGAGGACAAGAGCCTGAACCATTCTTGACAATCAAAAATTTTCTGCAAGTAATGAAGAGAACCTTCCATTTTGCTTCATCAGTGATGTTGTGTACCAATAGAACAACAGTATATGTGGAGTTCCCATATGGTCACACTTATCGTGAGATGCAGAATGACTTGGGAATGCTCAGAAAGTGGGTGGTGCTTGATATACTCGATTGACATCAGCCACTGCGCATTTGCACACATGTATTCGCCCATCATCATCATCATCCGATCAGAAGAGGTTTGTGAGCCGTACTGAGAGGACGTGTCAACTGCAGCAGCATCAACTGTAGCACGAGCTGAAGGATACCCTGTGACTGCCACCAATGGATTCATACTGCCTATACTGCAGATGTGATACTTGTTCATCACCAGTGAGCAGCAAATGGATTGTGCTGCCAGTATTCGCCATTGGAGGACAATACTATGAACCATTTCGAACAACTGACTATTTCCTGCAGACAATGGAGAATGCCTTCTACGATGCTTCGGAAGTACGCCTCTGCATCAATGGGAGAACAGTATATGTGGAGTTCCCATCTAGTACATCATATTGTGATATGTTGCAATACTTGAGAAATTTCCGCAAGTGGGTGGTGATTGATAGACTTGATTGACATTAACTCTGTTTTGAATGAAATTGTTTCGTTTTGTTTTGAAATTAACTAGTTTTGAATGACATCAGCCTCTAACAGTATTTCTTGATAATAATAAAGAATTGTATTCAATAACCATGCTCATTTTTAAAAAAACCAAGATTACTCTATAAGACGAGTCCATGTGGGGGCTGTGTCTGTTGCAAATAGATCTTGCATTCAACTTGTCTGTATGACATCATGCAGGACATGTCTGTGAGTGTACCATTGCACAACATTATGCAAGATCTTAAAGTCCATGTGTGTGATGTTACAAAGACAAATAGAAAATCAGCTTGCATTCAACTTGCCTGTATGACAACATGCAGGAAAAAACCTGTCTATGTGCAAGTCGATTTTATATTTGTCTGTTGCACAACATTATGCAAGATCGTCCATGTGGGCTGTTGCAAATAGAAGATCATCTTGCATTCAACTTGTCTGTATGACGTCACAGCTATGCAGGACATGTCTATATGCAAGACGATTTTCTATTTGCATCAGTCCATGTGAGGCTGAGAAAAGCTGCACACCAGTGTAGGAGGTAGAAAATGAAAAGATGAAAGATTATCAGAAACATGTTTATTTTAGAATATACAATTTTTTTCAGCCAATTCGAAGTTCATATAGAACTTGCTCAATATCACACCTTGGGGCGCAAAGTGCAGTTATATTTTCCCTGCGTAATAATAAGACAGCTGTTTCTTCATCGATAACCCTTTTGTTTTTGATGACATTTTCCAACTTTCTCGGTCCAATAACTGAGTATCTCAACTCTATTGGGCTAAGTTCAGGGTTGGTAATTTCTAGTGAAGCAGCCGCCTTCAGCAGACCGATCGATTTCATAATTACCCCCCAAGCAATGGCCAGCTGCTTGTTTATCGCCTCATAACTGTAGGCCGCCAGCTCCAATTTCAGCAGCCCATGCAGCGTCCTGAAGTGGCGATGCCTCATTAACCGTGCCACAATTTCATCAGCCCCAACATAATTGGAGCCGTATGCTGGCAGCGGGGCATACATATCCATCGCACTGATTAAAACTCTACGCTGGAGTTCCAGCTCACGATGCGATGGACGGCCAATGCTGCCCCGCCATGCCATGCTCGGAATTTGTGGGGCCCGATGTGGAGGTATAATGGGCTGCTGAGGATGCTGCTGCCACTGACCTGATGCTGGGGGCGACTGCCTTGATGCTGGTGGGGGTAACTGCCTTGATGCTGGGGGCGACTGCCTTGATGCTGGGGGCGACTGCCTTGATGCTGGTGGTGGTGGTGGGGGAAACTGCCTTGATGCTGGAGGCGACTGCCTTGATGCTGGGGGCGACTGCCTTGATGCTGGTGGTGGTGGGGGAAACTGCCTTGATGCTGGTGGGGGAAACTGCCTTGATGCTGGTGGTGGTGGGGGAAACTGCCTTGATGCCGGTGGTGAGGGTAACTGCCTTGATGCCGGTGGTGAGGGTAACTGCCTTGATGCCGGTGGCGACTGCCTTGATGCTGGTGGTGAGGGTAACTGCCTTGTCGCTTGGGGCGACTGCCTTGATGCCGGTGGCGACTGCCTTGATGCTGGTGGTGAGGGTAACTGCCTTGATGCTTGCGGTGGGGGCGACTGCATTGATGCAGGTGGTGGTCGCCTTGCTGCTGACGGTGGGGGTGACTGCCTCAATGCTTGCGGTGGTCGCCTTGATGCCGACGATGACTGCCTTGATGCAGGTGGTGCTCGCCTTGATGCTGGCTGCAGATATTGTCGTTTCGCCGGTGGCGATGACTGTCGTTCAACTGTTGGAGTGCTTTCCAAGTTAGGAATGGATTCCCAGGCGGAAAGCATCTCCTCAATTATCGCCTGCATACCACTGCTGGGAAGTGATACTGCTGTGGTGGAGGAGCCGGCAGCACTGACAACTTGAGCAGCAGCAGTGACATCTTGAGCAGCTACATCTTGAGCAGCAACATCTTGAGCAGCAACATCTTGAGCAGCAACATCTTGAGCAGCAACATCTTGAGCAGCAACATCTTGAGCAGCAGCATCTTGAGCAGCAACAGTGGCAGTGCTGGTATTGGCAGTCCTAGGCGTAGTTTGCAACTGCCTGAGGAGCTCCTCTTTGAACACAGCTAATGCTTTGTCCACTATGGAAGATAACTGCTGGGTTGGATCCATTCCGTCTGGTTGAACACTAAGAGAACACTGAGATCACTCTCTCTATAACTCTGATGTGAAGACTGAATTTGATTGAATTTTTGGGCAGTATATATACTAAAGCGAGATATCAAAAACATCATGTCTTAGTAAACAAGTTCAAAAAGGTTAAGGTGATAGCAACTGACAAACAATGCAGGCTGAATGATAAAGTGATCTTTCTAGGAAAGCATGAGAGAAAGGTTAGCTGACGCAAATGTCAAAAGTGTTGCACAATGGGAATGATAGCATGGAAGGTCATGATGACGCACATCCTTTTCAATGACAATTGGGTCGATTGTGTTAGCAATCAGCTTCAAAAAAGATTATGCTGACGCATATCATTTTAAATGCCAATTAACTCGAATGTGTTAGCAATCAGGTTCAAAAAGGTCATGCTTCAATGTCAAAAGTGTTGGAATGATAACAGAGTATGACGCACATCATGTGCTGTGTAAAAACAACTATATATAAAGGCACGTGTTCACTTGATGGGCATCAGTATGGAGAAGAGTGTGATAGCACGTGAACTGCACATGCCAGCTCGTCGGAATTTTCCGATGAGGATGGTTACAGTGAAAGGTCTTGACGACCTCTATCAAGCTGACCTTGTTGAAATGATACCATACTCAAAGCAGAACAAAGGTTACAAATACATCATCACTATTATAAACTGTCTCAGCAAGTATGCATATGCGTTACCGATAAAGACAAAGACATCCGAGGAAGTGGTCAAGGCAATGCGTCCTATATTCGAACGGCATCCAATGGAAAACCTTCAAACGGATGACGGCAAAGAGTGGTTCAATGCAAAGTTTTCAAGACTTGTGAAACAATATGACGTCAATCACTATTCGACGTATTCAGATAAGAAGGCATCGATAGTGGAACGCTTCAACAGGACTCTGAAACGTTTAATGTGGATCAAGTTCACTGAGAGAGGATCCTACAAGTGGACAGACATCCTTGACATGCTGGTGAAGGAATACAATGAGAGGATACATTGTACAATAGGCATGTGTCCAGCCGATGTTAAGAAGAAGCATGAAACTATACTCTTGAGCAGACTGAGAGAACAGCGTGAGGAATATCGTAAGAGTTTGCAGAACAAGGTGCGAAACAGGTTTTATCCTGGGCCTGGTCAATCAATTGAACCGGGTGATAAGGTGCGCATAAGCAAGTATAAAACCGTGTTCAACAAGGGTTACCTACCCAATTGGACAAATGAACTGTTCACTGTCACACGTGTGAGACCTACTGTACCTGTGACGTATGAGCTGGAAGACAGTGGAGGACAACCTGTGCAAGGGGGATTCTATGCAGAAGAGATTGTCAAAACTAAAGTGCCAGACGTGTTTGAAATTGTAAAAGTGTTGAAGAGGAGAGGTAATAAACTGTTGGTGCGCTGGAAAGGATACGATAGCAGTCACGACTCTTGGATTGATAGAGCAGATTTGGTGTAATGAAACAGGTAGTGCAACGTCGACACAAGTTCAATATAATCGACTTTGATCGTGTGGCAAGTGGTTGTGGACTTGGACCGGAAATGAACATCAAGAAGCGGCATGGACCTTTGTTCCCTCACCACCTGAGATGTATCATATGCGGACCATCGGGTTGTGGTAAAACTAATGTAATGTTCAACATGCTTTTTGATCCAAATGGTATACGCTTCTCAAACATCTATCTGTTCTCCAAGACAACATTCCAACCAAAATACGAGTTCTTGCGCACTGTGATGGAAGGACTAGGACCTAAAATGAACTACATCGAGTGTGACACCTGTGAAGAGATACCTGCACCACACGAATTGCCCGCCAATTCAATAATCATTTTTGATGATGTTATCTGTGAGCAGCAGGAAGCCATCAGACACTACTTCACCACTGGACGGCACAGCAACGTTGATGTGTTTTATTTGGCACAGACCTACAGTCGCATACCAAAACAATTGATACGTGACAATGCCAATTTTCTGATTGTATTCAAACAGGATGAACTCAATATGAAACATTTGTACAGAGATCATGTGGGAGCCGACATGACATTTGATGCATTCAAAAGTATGTGCGATGATGTGTGGTCTTCGTCTGCACATGCATTCCTTGTTATCGATAGTGCCTCAGGCAAGAATAGCGGACGTTACAGAAACGGTCTTGACACTTTTTTAGCTGAAGCATAAGCTGAAAAGGCTCATTCAGTCAGTGAACACCGATCGAGATGGACGTGAAGCAGCAGCGGAAAAGAAAGCAGACTGTGGAGGACATTGCTCCAACCATCATGGAGATTGCTCAGCTACGACGCAACATCAAGAGGAAGCATAAGGAAATCACTTTGGGCAGATCATTGACTGAGGAGAAGCATATCAAAAGTTTGAAACCAATTATTGAGCCACTCCAGAATATTTCAGATGTTATCATGGAGCGGGGTGTCCCAGCAGCAGCAGCACCAGCACCACCACCAACACCTTCACCAGCAGCAGTGACACGCCCATTCGCACGTACACTATCAACTCATATGGTACCTCCTACACCACCAATTACACCCGGCTCACCATACCCATTCAAGTTAGGTGCAGTGAAAGGACGTAAGCCACAATGGGAGAGGCCTACCGCATCACCTATTGTAGAAGAAGAAGAAGAGCAAACCTTGGAGACAGTTGGAACAGCTGAAATACCTGCAGCAAGCACATCAGGAGTGGGACGGAAATTGTGGAAAGGTAGAAGTCAATTGGAGGAGGAGGAGGACTCATCCATCGATGAGGAGGAGGAGGAGGAGGAGGAGGATGTGTTGATGAATACTACCCAGGAGGAAATTGATGAAAGCTTTGCCCAATCTGAACTGGCTGGAACAGCTGTAGGAGAATATGTTAAAGCATCGATGGACAACAGAGATGGTAACAGTGATAGAAAGTTTGGACCAAGAGTGGAGAATAATAGCCTATTTCTCGGTAACAAGCTGCTAACCTTTGGACCAAATGGGGACAAGATTATACTGAGCAATCCAAACAATGAAAATGAAGAGAAAACGTTCAATGTCACACCGGGAATATGCGAGCTGATTTTCAAGAAACATCCCGACTTCAGAAAGGTGAAAAAAAGTGATGAGAAGGTCTACAAGAGTGTGTTGAGCCTAACCAATGTGTACAGGGCAGGCTATCGCGCATATGGAAAAATTGTGAACTATAACAATCCCAAATACAAGAATGTAATCAAAAAGCTTCGAGAAGTGAAACATGGCGATGCATCATCATCTTCAGATACTTCGGTTGCTGGACGAGGACTCAAGGCACCATTCAATTTGGTAGCCGATAGTCGGATTGAGTACATCTACTATGATGATCCCAATGAGTTGGTGGACAGATTGAGACTGTTGGATCAGTCCAAAGCAGTTGGCAACACTGGACATGAGAATGAAATTAATTCAATTCTAGAAGAGTTGGTGGAAGGTGGTTACATAGTTGGCAGCACTGCACTCTAGCCCGATAAAACGTGTAAACTTGAGCATGTGCATACCATTCAAGTAATGTCATCAAACGGCGATAGAAGAATAATGGACGTCCTCGGTAATATCAACGTCCGAGGAAGAAGAGTGATCAATGTTGGCAGCCCACGCAATGAAAAGGATGCTGTTAACCTAAAAGTGTGCCAGAATATGCTATGGGATTGGCTGCCAAAGACTCAGGACACTGAAACATCGCAGATTTTTGTAAGCTTGAACAATGCAGTCCTCATGGATGTTAATGATCCAATCCAAGATGGTGATGGAGTCAACAAAAAGTATTTGGAAAAAAGGTTAGATGAGCATTCAAGGGTTGTAGTTAAAAAGTGTTTCACTACCATCATGAACATTATTTGGTCACCTGAAAACCACACTTTGAGTAGAGAGCAGTTGAGAGATAAAGTGTTACAGGCTTTGGGAATCCATGAGGGTATAAAACCGGATGACCAAGCTGCTGATCAACATTAGATGGCTGCTGCCCTTCGAGAGAGGAAGAGCTACAAAGGAAGAGGAGTACTTTCCGCAATCACAGACGCTGCAGGTGCAATAGTCAACAAGGCAATAGACGTACTGCCCATAGAACTTCATCTGCCCGGCTACCAGTACTGTGGACCAGGTACAAAGCTTGAGAAGCGATTGGCAAGAGGCGATCCAGGTGTCAACAGACTTGACCAAGCTTGTAAGCAGCACGACATTGCATACTCAAGGAATAGTGATACTGCTAGCAGAGCAGCGGCAGACCGGATCTTGGCTGAACGAGCTTGGAGTCGAGTGAAATCATCAGACGCAGGTGTTTTGGAAAAGGCCGCAGCACTAGCAGTGACCAACATTATGAAAGCCAAGGCAAAGTTTGGTGGAGGAGCTAAAAGGAGAACTGGACCCAAGAGGAAGAGGAGGAGGACTGGAACCAAGAGGAGGAGAACAGCGGTATCAACCAAGGGTCGAGGCCTGTACCTGAGACGTCAAAAGACGGGAAACGGGGCTCGTCGCCGTCGATGCGGCGGCAGAAGATGATTGCTCTACCAGACCGAGCACTGACCGATGCAGACCTCTACAAGTATGCATGCCGTTTGAAGCTAAAGAAATTTCGAGGAGTGTTTATGCGAGATGCTCTACCTGCTGAAGGACCGCTGAGGAGGGAGTGTGGCATCATCAACCTGGATGACAGCAAAGGACCTGGCACACATTGGGTGTGCTATGTTAAGAAGGATGGCAACGTTCACTACTTTGACGGCTTTGGCAACCTGAGACCACCACAAGAATTTATTGACTACATGCATCGAGGATCAACACCCGCGACGAGGATTGAGTACAACTATGATCGGAAGCAGGAGGATCTCTACTCTCACATATGTGGACATTTATGTTTGAAATTTTTAGTTGATTGTTAAATAAATTATGAATCTAAACACAACTGTTTTTTCATTATTAGTATAAAACCTCTCAATTATTGTGGTAAGCAGTCATTAGGTTGAAGTACACTGAGCAATCAAGATGATGCTCTGCTTTGGAGGAACCAAGTCAACGCTGAGTAGTGAATTCTACCCGCCTATTGATACAGGCAATGGTGTATGGGAAGTGGGACTTATCAGCTTCACAAGCTGTAACTCTATTCCAAATGTTGAGGTCGGCTACAACAATACATTACGCTTCCTAGCTCCACCACCGGGTGAGTCGCATGACGAGGATCATTCAGTGACACATGGAGAGCTTAATAACAGCAACATGACAATCGTTGATTGGTTTAGATGGGGTCTTACTGGTAAAACAGAACCGAAAAGTAGAGAAACCAGGAGCATAGGATTGACCTTCAACGATGGAAAGAAGAAAGTGTTTCCCATTGTGGGCGGTGATACCAGCGCTGCAAACAAAGTGTCTCCCAGTGTGAGCACAGATGCAAGTGTGAGCACAGATGGAAGTGAAGAAGGAAAGGTTTGGCAAACTGTTTCATTGCCTGAAGGTAGTTTTGAGTTTAACATGATCAAGGAACTGTTGGAGGCAAGATTGAATAAGCGTGGAGTTAACCTACAAATGGCTATGGACACGTCAACATTGAAATGTATAGTGCTGTGCAATACTAAGCTGGACTTTACCCCGCCTGACTCAATAGGCAAATTGCTGGGCTTCAACAGGATCCTGGAAGCTGACAAGGAGGCTAGAGGTGACTCAACCATGATGATTAACCGCCCCAATGTGGTGCGTGTGAAATGTAACATAGTGAGCGGCTCCTACTCGAATGGAATCAAGGATCATGTTATCTATGAGTTCTACCCGTTAGTGGACCCGGGCTATAAAATGGCTGTGTCTGTGCGCAATGTTGTCTATTTACCCGTGGATGCCGAGCAGATCAGCAACATTACGTTGGAGATTGTTGATGAGAACGGACGTCTGGTGAACTTTAGAGAGGAGCCGATAAACATAACCTTACATTTACGAAGAAGAGAGTGATATGGTGCTACTATTTGAAAAGAGGGGTTGGAGTGGAGCTGAGCAGTCTGAGACAGAGACAGAAAGAAATAAAAGGGGTGCAGGCGCTTTAAACGTCATTCAACGATCGACCGCCATTGAGTTAACATCAAGGAGCATCGATTATCTAGAGCAAAGAGGTTGTATTGTTATCAGACGACATCCACGACAGCGACAATGAGACTTTTGGATGTGACAAAGAGTGGTCCATCTTCGGATGATCGCATCACAGGTTTTGAGTATCATTCACATTCGCCATACAACACAACCTTCAATGCCAACGATGAGATCAGGATACCAATTCAGCAGCAGGACATCTACACACTACCATCAGAGAGCTATCTACACCTTGAGTACACAGTAACCAGTGCAGCTGGTGCTGCACTGGCCGGCACACCATGTGTCTCTGGATTTTTTGCCAACCTGTTTTCGGAGATACGCTATGAGATCAATGGAGTTGAGGTGGACAGCACACGCAACCCAGGCATTGCCAGCCTGATGAAGAATGCAATGACCTTTGAACGAGAAGAACTAGCCAAGATGGAAGGAGCCGGCTACAAGTATAATGCTACAACAGGTCTAACTACATTTGCCGCCAATGCAGCCAACACTACTGTCATGGATGTACCACTTAGATATCTGCTGGGATTCGCCGAAGACTACAGACGTGTGCTGCTCAATGTGAAACAGGAGCTGGTGCTAAGACGCAGTGCTGACAACGTAAACTGCTTGAATACAATAGGCCTTGTCAACATTCGGAAGCTTGTGTGGAAGATGCCCTATGTGGAGGTGGCCGATGAAGCAAGATTGCGTCTGCTACGATTGGTGCAGAATGACTCGCCTGTATCAATACCATTCCGACATTGGGAGCTGTATGAGTACCCGGCCATGCCCGAAGCTACAAAACATACATGGACTGTCAAGTCGACTGCACAACATGAGAAGCCGAGATACATTGTGATTGGACTGCAGACTGGAAGAAGAGGAAGAGCAGATGCAAATGGATCATTGTTTGACAAGTGCAATGTGAAAGACATTCGAGTGTTTCTGAACAACAAGTACTATCCGTATGAAAGCATTGATGGTGATGACAACCGTGTCTACAATATGTATACAGCTTTCAATGGAGTCTACAACCATGGAGATTTTCGAGCAAGCAACCCACTGTTTGAGAAGTCTGCTCTGGCAGATGGAAGAATGATGCTGTTTCCAATTGACTGTTCACGTCAAAATGAAACACTCAAGACTGGCAGCATTGATGTCAGAGTGGAATTTGAAATGACTGATAACATTCCTGCAAATACACGTGCCTACTGTCTGATGATACATGAAGTGGTCAAAGAGTATCGACCAATGACAGGCACAGTTCAAATTGCCTGATAACTCGACTATAAAAAGGCTGTGGATGAGGTGCAGAGACATCACAACTGTGTGAACATCGCAGCATGAATCTTGAGGACAGCATCGACAACATCATGAAACTTATCAGCTTTGAAGAGGAGAAGGATAGCAGCAGCAGCAGCAGCAGCAGCAGCAGCAGCAGCAGCAGCAATGAGACATGGCATGACTCTGTGGAAGGTTTTGGACCATACTTTGTGATAGACTTTCAAGGATTCACTGGACGAAATGGCGAATTTGTTGTCAAGGAAATGGCGTATCTTGAACATGCTATAGAATCACACATTGTACGCAAGCACTCTCTCTTCAGTTCTCCCTACTCTGAATCTGTACTGGCTACTAGTATACGTAAGGAGAATGATTCACATAGTGCTAAACATGGCTTGAGATGGACGGACAATAACGATATGGGGGAATACTACTCCAACCTAAGACCAATTGTGAGAAGTGCACTGGAAAGATGGCGGAAGATTGTAGGACCAGCTCACACAATCTATGTCTATGGATATGACAAACTGAGCATGCTTCACAAACTGATGGAGCCCCAATACGAAGACGAGGAGAATCTGGCTGACAACTTTACTGTGATTGATCTATCATCTCCATTCGAGCAACAAGATCTCCCCAACCTGGAGAAACAAGTGATGACTTCCTACAACAACTACAACTGTGAACAACATTGCTATCTCATCATGACAGAAGACTACAGAGCAAATCTGATCACTGACGGATCAAGGAAATATTACTATTGTGCACTCAATGTTGTAAATTTGCTATATAATCATATTTTGCAAACCATGTCTAAAGATAAAAAACGTGTTTGTCAATGCATGTTAATAAATGAATAATTCAATAGATTGCGTAATCATTGACTTACCCCCACCACCACTATGTTAGCTATATAAAGGATGCTGTTGGCTTGAGAGCACAGTGCAAGATGGATATCAATAAGTATAGGAATGAGTTACGTTTGAAAGCAGCCGTTATGGAGCTGGAAGCCGAGCTGGAGCAGCGGGGCATCATGTCATTGGATGACTTTCAACTTGAGTGTGGACATGCAGTTTCGTGCACTGGTGCCAGTCTACGTGATGCGTGTGATTGCATCCATCTTAGAAGGCTACGATATGCAATTATTGATGCAGTACATGGTCGTGGTACTGTGAAATACTTGAGAGATCTACAAGAATGTACTAGTGGATTGGAACCAGCAATACCTGTCAACAGTTATAATGTTAACAGGTTCTTGAAGAACATCTTCATAGGAATCATGTGGAAAAATGGGATGGGCAAGAGTGTCCCGCAGCAGCCAGCACAACTTCCATTCAAAATCTGGACGATGTTTGACAATGAAAAGGTGTCACTAACTTCAGTGTACAGGCTAAAGCATAGCATGGCAGCTGTACTGGATCTCGGGCAAGTGGAAGACTGGCGATACAAGGATGTCAAGATTGTCATCAATCTTCCCGATACTCTTCAAAAGTACTGGTGTCAATTTGAGTATGGCAGCAAGGCGCTAAGTGCAATTGGCAGTAATGAAATCGTATTTGCCGGCTTCTCTCACAGTATGGAAGATCAACGTGTAAGGAGGTTCCGCATTGCAGATGGCTGCTCAGAAGCTTTTCTCATCTCCATCTTTACAACAGTTCAACGTCATCACTCTAGAGGCTTGGATACAGTTGATGGTGTATGCAGTGCGATTGAAGAGACTCCAACCACAGACTATTGTCAGGGTGAACTGCTCACTCATCTTTATATTTTATTTCATAATGCTTAGAATAAACTTGTAATGCTATACAACTGGTTCTCATTCACCTACTCTCTCCTTAGTATACTCATAGAGAGAGAGCGTTCCACTTCTACCACAGACATGTTTTTTCCTGCATAGATAGCATTGGAATGCAGCAGTGACATACTAGTTAAAACTGGTATATCAAGGCCAGTGGGCTGAGTCAGTGATGGAAGTGGAACTCTCTCTCTCTCTCTCTACCCTCTCTTTTTCGTTGAAACTGTCTTTGTTGAAAGCAATGTAAGACAATTTCTTACCTATATGAATACATGCACTAGTACACTATTGAGTGCACTAGTGAGCGCACTAGTGCACCAGTGAGTGCACTAGTGAGTGCACTAGTGAGTTATCTAGTGAGTGCACTAGTGCAAGTGTTCACCTCATGTGCATCATCTTATAGACTATAGGTATTGGGAGATGAAAGAAAAACTCACAATTGCAGAATAAAAAAGAAGCGTTTATTAGTCAATAAACATGTTCATTATAAATGTGTTGCCTGCAGGAGTAACACTCATTTTGAATTTGCTCAGATCTAAAGGTCCATTTTCCACATGTTTCAATGTGAGCCGACTATATGCGTCTGGTAGTATAATGTTGGCAGTCTGGTTGTCCACTATGATGTTGATGCTGACTTTTGTCCCGTATTTAGTCAATGATGGCTGCGCTGACAGCATTTGATACTTAATTTCAGGCTTCAGATCCTTCATCGATAGATAGTTGGGGCCGGCAGGCTTATGGCTTGAAATTGAACTGTAGAATTCCAGCACGGCATTGTTGAGAGCTCCTTGCGGCTTGATGGTTTCTGCAGTGTTTGGAGCTTGAGCTGCGGTGGTGCTGGTATTGATCATTTCTTGTGCAGAGGTGTTCATCTGCAATAAAGCAATAGCATAGATTATTCCCAACACTCCAAGAGAGCTGCCAGTGTTGAGGGTCCACAGTTTGATTCCTCCTCCTCCTCCTCCTCCTTCTCAGTGTAAGGTGGTGGTGGTGTGGATGGTTGAATGCAGTACGCATCTCCTATGTCAATGAGAAGATCATTGATATCCTGACCTTTGTCCAATGGTAGCAGCCCTGTCCACCATTTATGATCTCTGAAAACTTGAGGTTCGCTGGGCCAACTATTCGCAATGAAATTGTCCAAATGCATCAATCTAAATGTTAGTAATACACATTTACAGTTCCACACCTCACCCTGCTTAACTGGATTGTATGTATATGTACATGGGGGAATATGTAAACTTCTGACGGGTAGATAGAAACCGTGACCGCGGTTTGGTCCATGCCCAATTTTTCTAGCATTATGCAATGCTCGACGGTATGAGCTGACTGGTAATGACATGGTTTTCAAGAGGTTGCAGACATACTCCAAGTCCTCTCTGATTGTGACAGCATCAGCACGCTGTTGACCGTTCATTCTGCAAAACAAGACATGAATTAATCTTCGAACATCTCACTTGTAACATTATAGCAGACCTCAACTGCATATCTCTTAAGGGCAGACTCAATCGTTTCCCACCTCATGGAATCAGAAAGTCCAATATGCATCTGAAGGTAACAATCTTCTGCCATTCCCAACCGCATCATGTGACCTATCATATCGTATATCTCCAAACACCTGCAATCAGGCTTTACATTCAATGGTGCTTGTGCCCGCCTTTTTAAACATGAGGGTGAATGAAACTTCTTGTAATCATCACTGATGTAACCATGATCTGGCCACCATGTGAGTATGTGTAAGATCACTTCGCCAATGTCATCACCAGTGAGTTTTTCAGCTTTGAACAGTGAGATTATATCAGTGAAATCCATGCGCTTGCAAACAATGTACAATGTCCTCCTAAAAAGTCTTGGAGTAGTCTCCATGAACAGCTCCTTACAGTGTATGATATCATGACGTATAGGATGTGGCAGTGTGTTGATATCAGCACCAAGGTATAGAGCTTCTACTGAAGCTTTCCTTGCAAGCTCATAGAGTGATCTGGGATTCCTGTAAAAAAGAGTGAACAGATTAATAATCTTCTTCTTCTTCTAAGAATTCATCACTGCTGGTAGTGATATAGCTGACACTTTCATCCTCTGAATATATGTCAATTTCTTCACAGGCTCCTATTTTTCTCATTAATCTACCTAGCCCTACAATATGCTCATCATCCTCATCAGGTTCTTGCAGTCCTAGAGTATGAAGAATATATCCGTCCTGCACATAAGCTAAACGCCACATGTGTGCTACTATATCATATATCTCACTGCATCGACATTCCACTATATCATTTAATGCTGCCCGTGCTCGCCTATCAAGACATGTTGACACATGCTGTTTCTTGTAGAGATTGTGAGTTACAGTGAAAAGTGGTAGACTATCTCCAAATACATAGCTCACGACTTCACCAAAGTCACTCCTGCTAAACTTTTCAGCTTTAATTATTGCAATTAGATCAATGAGGTCCATGCGTTTGCAAAATGCTAAAAATTTCATGGCTTTGGTTAGTATTGGATGCATATCAAAACGATTGAAAAGGTGTAGGAATTCTTCGCGTAGAGTCTGTGGTAGAATGCTGAAATCTGCACCCCGATATACAGCATCAATGCTAGCTGACATTGCGATCTTGCGGAGAGGGCTAGGGCTGCTACTCATCTGGAAAAAAGATGCAACAAATTAGATATGTTAAATTAGAGCGACTTCTTCGCAAGGGTGGAGGTGGCGACTTCTTCGCAGGGGTGGAGGTGGCGACTTCTTCACAAGAATGGAGGTAGCAACTTCTTTGCTGCATGGATGAGTTAGCGACTTATAGATTTGTGCGAATAACCCATTGTATGGGTTCATCGCAGCTATCACAAGTGATGGCCGTTTCTGTGCATCTATCGCACATCATGTGGAAGCATGGGAGGAGCACCCTATTCACATGATAGTTTGCACACCTCCCACAGCTTGCAAACGACATGTCGGCATCAGCATCCCAACGCTCATCCTCCATTCTCCATCCCACCCGGTGCACCTGCAAGCGAGCCTGCACCAAACGCAGAATATCCATCTCCTCCTCCGATGCACAGCTCAATAAGTTGGCTGGAGGGGCCGGTTCTGGAGCTGGTTCTGGTGCTGGGGCTGGTGCTGGGGCTGGTGCTGGGGCTGGTGCTGGGGTTGGAGCTGGTGCTGCCTCCTGGCGCACCGCTTCCTGCAGCGATGCCTCCAGCTCAGGAATGTAGGCTTCCAGCGGAGGATTTGTCAAGTAGTCGTCAAAGTGGGGACGACGTCGCCTGGCTGGTTGTCTTCTTGAGCGTCGGCCTGACGTCGTCTGCCCACTGACTTGCCGAGCAATTTGCCACTGCTGAGCTGCACGCCACTGCTGCTGCCCGGACTGTAGAGTCAAAATGATGTTGAGTGCATCATTCAGCCCCTGCAGTGAGTTGACATTTGCTCGGCGACCTCCGCGGCTACCACGCCTCCTGCTGCTGCTGCCTCCATGGGAAATCATCTTTGGAACAGAAAAAGAATAACATGTTATGCATATGTGTGTAACAGCAGGAATATTAGTGTTGAATAAATGTATATATTTTCTTTGAACTCACATTGAATTGCTGCGGGTGGAGACTGAAGTTGGCTGACCTGGAAAAAATATGCATTGTTAGTTACAAGTAAATTTGTCAATCATTAGTTTTACAAATGACCAATCATTAGAATGAGCAAAGTGACCTGGAATAAAACAATATGCATTAGACAAAATAGAATTTTAGGTTAGTTTCCTGGAATGAAACAATTTACATTGTAAGAAAGTTTTCTGAAACAATCATTAGTTTTACAAGTGCAAGCGATCATGCATTAATAGGTTAGTTTTCAATACTCACTTTGAAAGAGGGTTGGAGTAACAGGTCTGTTATCTTCAATTGAACAGGCAAAGTAACCTGGAATGGAACAATATGCATTAGACATTGCCAAATGTAAGAAAGTTTCCTGAAATGGAACAGTATGCATTAGACATTGACAGTTTCCTGAACAAAATACATTGTAAGATAGTTTGCTGAAAAGAAACGATATGCATTAGATAGTGGAAACTAATTGCAAAGAGTACTTACTTTGAAAGTTGATCAAGACTGAAGCACAAGACTGGAGCACAAGGAGCACAAGGAGCACAAGACTGGAGCACAAGAAGCTGGAGCACAGTAGTTGGCTGTCTGGTGTGAGAGAGCAGTGTATGATAACTCCAACAGAACACCCAGCTTATATACTCTAGCCACTACCTCCCACCCTCGACCCCCACCCCCAACCCCCACCCCCCACCCCCACCCATAGCCTGAACAGGTGACAGCTTCCCACCTTTTTTTTTTTTTTTTTTTTTTTTAATTTTTTTTTTTTAATTTTTTTTTTTTTCATTTTTTTTTTTTTTTATTTTTTTATTTTTTTTCAATTTTTTTTTTTTTTGTCAGGGTCAAGGTCAGGGTCAAGGTCAGGGTCAAGGTCAGGGTCAAGGTCAGGGTCAGGGTCAAGGTCAGGGTCAAGGTCAAGGTCAAAGGTCAAGGATGCACCAAAGTCCCCCTTTTGTAACTACTACCTACGAATTTATAAAACTGACATTGTTAGAGACGAACCCAGAAGTATTTTTTTCGGGGGATATATAAACTAAAAAAATAATGTATCGAAAAAAGGAAGACAGAAAAAAGGTGTCATCTTCTTAACTTTTCATGTGAAATTTAACGACTTGCAGTCAAATATTTGTTAAGAATCTTCCCTAAATACTCAAGTAAAACTTTTTTAGGGTTGCTTATAAATTTCAGAGGGATACATCCCTTTCATTTCCCATTGGTTCGCGCCTGGACAGTGTATTCTTATTAATTTACTGACCTCAACTCATATGAATTTAGAAATAATTTTCGACTTTATCAACTAGATTCATAACTATTGCATTCCATATCTATTCAAAATTGTTAAATCATATTATTAGAGCTACAGTATCAGGTTTGTTGAATATTCCTTGATTAACTATCACCGAAGAGTAAAGGAATCTCAAATTGAAAGATAAGGGGAATCAAGAAAAATTTGCAGAGAAGGATAATAAATGGAATTTTCTGTCATTTTTTCAAGGTTATCGGTCTTTTTGGTTGGCCATGACACCATCGGGTCTAACATTTGAGAGAATAAGTAAGAACTTGTGCTTCTTTGAGGTGGAAGAGACAAGGCTAAGTCGAATGTTCAGTTTAATATCCAGATAGGAGGAAGTATTTCCAGAAAGCTTGAAGGAAAAAATGATGACTGCAGACAAAAGTATAAAATTCCAAATCCACGATCCTCTCGATGTCAGATTCCAGAGATACTAAGTTTTTCATAATGTAGTAGGTTATTACCATTTTCCCTATTTAATAACGTACCTACAGAGATGAGACTAAGCACAAACTTGTAAAAAGGAGTGAAGTACGAGGCTACACACTTTTAAACATTGTAGGATTTCAATTTGTAATATCCAGTTGAGAAATGTTGGAGATGGGAGCTTAAGATCAAAACAGTGTTAAAACAGTACTGTACTTGTCAAGTTCTTGAATTAATGAACTTCTTACTGCAAATCTAGTGCGATTCTTTCTTTCTTTTTCTATTTTAAAAGTAATTAGTTAATTTCGTTATATTATGTAGTTTAGTACAGTAGTTTATATTCAATTTATGTTCGTAGTTTCGTTATGTTTGTACATATTTCTTCATATTAAAGCTGCACATTTATGCCATTGAAAGTCTAATATGACACTAAACTGACACTGTATTTCAATTAAATATATGATTTACACTCACTTTAACTGGAGATACTGGAGGAATGCATTTCACTTCTGAATAAAATTCTTTTCATTTATTTTCAGAAGTGAAATGCATTCCTCCAGTATCTCCAGTTAAAGTGAATGCAAATCATATATTTAATTGAAATACAGTGTCAGTTTTGATATTAGATTGTTCAAGTACAGTCAAACCTCTATATAACAAACCTCCAAATAACAAAATCCTCTACATAACGAATTTTTACCTTGTCCCATGACATTTTAAAAAAATTACTGTTTATTTACCTCTATGTAACGAATTTTGGACCTCTCAACAACGAAGTTTTCTTTTCACTTCAACTTATGAAATGTAGTATGTATGGAAAGCCCACAACGTCATTTCCAAGGAATTGCTTACTTTCAGCAGGAAGGTCAATAAAACAAAAAATAATGAGAGATTCAGGTAGGTATAGAAGATAGGGTAGAGGTTGAAACACATGTCGGATATTGAATGCAGGTTACTAATAATGGAATTTTAAGAACTCGTCCTTCATAGACTCGTAATTGTTTAGGCTCCTATAAAAAGTTCCTATACGAAGTTATTTACAGAATTATGCTGTGTTTAATCTGATAGTTTCGTGTGTAAAAAGTATTGAAATAAATTTAGTAAAGGCAGTAGAAAAATTTTGCTACTGAGTATATTTCGATTAAATTCCACTACGTTCAAGTCATGCTCCCTGAAATGAATTGGTGAGTGTAGTTACTTATTCATTCTATACACATTCAAAAAACATGTTTTTCATTATTTTCAACAGCATGAATTTACAAATTTCTATATTAACGTTGGCCTATTACCCTACCTACGTTTGGGATATTTCACTGTATAGTGTATTCATTTAATTACCGGCCGCAATATATTATAAGACCTGTGAGATAGGGTGGCTGTTTTCTAGACACAACAACCTCTCAATAACGAATACCTCTCTACAGCGAATTTTTTCTCAGGATAATCGATTTTGTTGTACAGAGTTTCAACTGTATTTCGTCATGGAAAATATCACACCATTGAAAGTCATCTAAAAGAAATAATTAGATTGCACCCGTGCATTACATCTTTATTCTGGAAATTTGGAAGCAGAACTTACTTCATTATGAATTCTTTACAACTTTACGAGAACCATCTAAATTGATTGTGAAATTTCAGTTCAGATTCCTTCCCTTGACATAAATGTTGCTTCAATTTATTGCAGAGCATTGTTCCTTTAGCTTTAGGACAACTCTTGCACAACTTTTAACTTTGTTGTAAGCGATTGCTATTTGCTGAATTTACAATTCAAAACAAGCTGGTCATTGGGAATTCCACTTTGACATTAGTTTATTGAGAATTTCAAAGTCAAAAATTTTGAGTGGGTTTATTTGCCAGCATAATTTCAAGAAAAGCGAAGCCTCCTAATTGAATATCGATGAGCATCCACTTGTACTACATTGCGCTTGATCACCACTTCTTGCTATCATTGAAGGCCTACTGAAGAAGAAAACGGTCTCTGCTTGTAGTTTTTGCTTTTCCCTCATATTTTCCCCGTTTATTCTCTTTTTTTTTGTTTCTTTTCTACTCAAATCCTCTTCCTCCTGCACAATCTTCGCCTATTCAATCAGTACATTCCTTATTCAATCAGTTTGGAATACTCCAATTTCTGGCGATATAATTTTTTTTACATACAATTTATTTAGAGCCGGCTCAAATGGATTATCGCCTGTCCAAGTCATGTGTGGTGAGAGGAAAGTTTTGAAGAATTATTTGTAACTTAGTCAATTTTTGTAGTTTTATTTCAAAATTTTAGAACAAATTTTTTACAACTCTTCCTTTCCTGTCAAATGCTTAATATAACACATTCACTCATTGTTTTTATTAATTTTCATTCAAGTTTTGGTTCTAACAAAATTAAGAACTTGTTCACCTGTTGGTAAAATGAATAATGCCATAGGTGTCAGTAAATTAGTCCTACAGAGTTTTAAAACTTGTTTATTTGAAAAAATCCGAAGCAAAGATACACACACGTTGAAAAATTGAAAAGAGCGCTCGTGTCTTATCTTAATGAACAAATATTGACACGACTCATGGTCTATGGGTGATAATAAAGTCACCGCATCCCCAAGCCCTTCTTCAAGTGTAGCTACAGCCAAATTTAATAGGCTTACAGTCTCACAAGTGACAAAGCTCAAGAATAGTTCTGAAACTATGTCTGATGACACTTGCATCCTGTTGAGAGGGTATTAGTGATGAGTGGCGTTACATTTTAAAGAGTAAATTTTTAAGGTTGGTGGACTCAGGTAGCAGACCCAAAAACCGTACCAAACACTACTTCAATAATATGCTCACTGAAGCATACAGTCCTGTCATTCGAATCATTACTTTTTTCTTAGAATTTTACCTCTATACGAGCATATTATGTAATGGAATTTTCTGAATATTGGATATAGATTCTTCGAAAAATTGAAAAGAGACATTCTTCCATGGGTGGAGATGGATATTTTCCAAATAGCTGTTATATTAAATTTTAATATCAGCCTTGGGCTGAATACTTTGTAGCCTAAATGCAACCTAAAATACGGTTAGATCTCCATCTATTTAATAAGAATGAGTAGGGGTGTGTGTGTGTGTGTGCGTGTGTCATTGTTGCGGATATCAGAAACGCGGTAACGATTAGAAACACTAAATTTGACGCAAAGCTTCCTCTAAACTCAATTCAGTGCACCTCGAAGCACTCACTTATTAGGGGGTGGGGGTTTACCTCCCCACTATTCAACCTCTCTTACATATTACTCCCTTCAAAAAAGTTTCTCAGAATATATTATACAATATTCATGTCGGGCAAAGGAACCAGAAGCATCATATTTTTCCTTATTATTAAGGCCATAGTGGGTAGTTTTGAAATTCAAACCATTGAGAATTAAACTCTGGTATTTTGCGCATAAACTGGTACCATTGAACCATTTGCTGGACATCATTTTTGACGGGTAAAAATGCTTTGAGGATAAGCTGTCAGACAGTCTACAAGAATCCTTTATTTCTAGGTGGAATTTTTTAGGAAATATCAAAGTATAAGTGTTTGAAAATCTCCAAGTACTGTCAAAATAATCATTATTAAGCTCACTTATTGTGTGTTTTTTTTCCTGTATGCCTACTACATTAATTTTAAATAACTAAACATAAAACTAGGCTGGTGGTTAGAGCTGCAAAGTTGCTAAAAAGGTAATTTAATTTAAATACTAAGAATACTTTAAAAAATAAAAACACTAAAAATTCACGTCATCAGTAAAAAAAACATTCCATTTGTCAACTTCTCTTTTAAAACAGGTGAGCTGTATGGTATAAGCACTGTATGGTATTCTTTCATCCTTCCCAATTTCATAATTTTGTGACCGCTACCATACGTTATCTACTAAAAAAGAAAAAACTCCAAACTGGATTCCCGGGCAAGACCGGGTAAAATGCTAGTATGCAATAATCTGTCAGTACCATACAATGCACATGCATGCACAAATTCCAGTCTTGTCTTGGCAGTCCGAGAGTCTAGTCAGTAATCAGGGAATCTTATTTTAGCCATAACAATGGCAGACGTTCATTACACATATATGTAATGGGTTTTGAATTAGATTCGAGTCTAGCTACAAAGTCGTTTAAGCGGTTTTGGGTTCGAATTCACCTCATTACCCACGCACAAGTTTCGGACTCCTGTGGGCATCATCAGCAATAAAAAAAGCTTTGCTGAGCTAGGCACGCACTTATGTCCATGCAATTCTTGGCTGTGACCTATAGTTGCAGTCTAAGTAACGTATATCCTGTTTAAATAGCATAATATAGTAGTTGCATGTCCTATAGATATGTATCTACAGTCTGTAGATAGCTTGCACTGTTCTGACCAAGCTATTGCCTGCTAACGTTTGAGCTAATCCTTTGCTGGCAACGCATTGCTTAGCCTGTCAGCAAATAGAAATCGAATTTCGACTACAGGCTACCACAACGAATTTGTGACCTGGCTAGGCTAAGGCCTTTCATTCGCTTGCAATTGCTGATCACCTAGTTTCTGAATCATCTTTTGGTTATCTGCTTCAGAAGCCTAGTTTAATCTACTTTGAATGAGATTATATTATTTTTAATAATTGCAAATTGCAAAGTATAAAATTAGCCCTCACAAATTTTTTACAGAAAATATGCTTTTCAATAGCATCGTTGGAAACAGACGCTGAAGTAGAAGCATATCTCTTACGGGTTGACGTAGACATAGCAAGTCTACAGGCTACAGTCTACAGTGTGAACAGACTGCCGCCAAAATCTCACATACACGAATACACGAATACTCGCTGACCAAATTGCTTTCAACAGTCTAGAAAAATATCAAGTGACACTATGCGGGGGCGCACCCAGACTTTTGGTTTGGGGGGGGGGCTTACCCGTCCTACCAGGGAAAATTTTGGTGAGGAGGGGGGGGGATTTTTGGGATTTTTCAGACGACGTTTTGCAAGATTGTTGGCCGATAAAGTTTATTGAGGGGGCGGGGATTCATTACTTGACTTTTTAAAGAGTATTAGTATTAGAGTAGCTATGGGGAAACAAAATATGTCCATCATGAGTATTTTTTGTACAGTGTTTCAGGAGTTCAAAATGATTCTGCCAGACTGCTTAATCAACTTCTCATGAGGGTAAAAAAATTAGAATCAATGTAGGTACGGAACGCTTTGTTACAGAAATAAAGAGGGCGAAAGATTACAGCTATTCCAGCATCCATTCAGAAATGGTCTTCATATAGATGGTGTGAATTAAATTGAATCAATGTAAAATTATCTGAAACGTGCTACATCTACTATTATAAATTTTTATGTCTACACCATTCTGAGACTTTTGCGTTGGTAATAAAAAGAACGAAAAATTCCAGTCCTAAAGCGAATCGAGATGACGAAATCTTTAAATTGTTGGGATATTTTACAAAAACTCACAAAATGATCATAAAAACACGTTATTTTACGTCGTTCTAATGGTTAACCAATTCAATTGCCAACGAACCAAAAATTTTGTTCAATTTCTCCTTCAAAACTTGCCAAATCATTTTTTGAAATGAAATATGAATGTACTCAATAGTCAAGAACGGTCCCAAAGTTTATAGAGTTTCATTGAATCAAAGCATACTGATTTTGCACATATGCTTTCCACTTGTTATTCTTCTGTCTTTTTATCAAATTTAAATTATGGTTTTGTAAGTTCCGGGTGCTTTATTCACAATTAATAGCCAAACTCAAACATTTCAATATTAAAAATGCCTTCTTTTGGCCTTTTTTTTTGCGTATTTCATAGGATTACTCAATAATCACAGTAGTTATATTTTCATTTGGGTTTTCAGTTCATTTCTCATCAAATGTAATCAATTTACCACCTAAATGAGCACTCTAGAAGCCTAGAGTTTTCGGAATGAGTACTAATTTATTGATCTCTTATTGAAAAAGATAGCTTCACTCTTCTGCTATATTTATTTTTTGTATTGAAGCGTTTTCGAAGGAATAAAGAATAAGAATAAGGAATATGCAATCATATTGAAATTTTTTCGCAACAACCTGTAAACCTTTTTTAGGAAATTGTTAGCCGCGAGCCGTAACAGGTACCGTACCTGTTCAGTCACATAAGGCAAGCTGCAAATTCCTAAGGTAAGGGTGACCGAATGGATCAGCCACCAAAAAAAGGGTTCTTAGTTATAAAATCACTTGCCGATGATTCGGAACTCACCAAAAACTGTGGGCCCACGCACAGGTCTCAGAATTATCTCGGCTCCACCTTCCGAAAGGAATTACATTAATACCGTTAAATGTATTACTGGTTTAGGATGTTCTAGAGGCTAGAGGTCCTGTACTTATTGGTTAAATGAATGCCATATTGATATGAGTGAAACGAATTATTTTTATTATCTTTACCCAGCCACCTAGTCAAATTTAATTCTGCAAGACTACAAACTCTATTTCCACCTATGGTAGTCACTAATAGTATTCCTGTTAATAGTATAACGATATTGTTATTTGTCATCCGATTTAAACAAGTTTTAAATGTACAGCCTAGAGTCCATATTACACAGTCAATTCGCTTGAAAATTATCAACATTTTGATAAGGATTTCAGGACCTGAGGGCAAGGCTTGAGCCCAAAACCCCCCTTGTCAAGCCACTTATTATGAACATTATTCTACTTAAAAAGTGTGAATAAATGACATGTACCAACACTAATCAGCCTGCAGCACATACTCTATAGTAAATTTTCTTGAAAATTATTAACAATTTTTTAAGGAGCTCGGGTTCTTGGGGGGGGGGCTTAAGCCCCCTAAGCCCCCCCCTGGGTGCGCCACTGACACTATGAGTAACACTAATAACACTATTATTTACTGAATGAGCATAGGGAGTTCTTAGTTTTGACTCGAGGCTCGCGGCAGGTGGCATTGTCTGTGGGTATGTATGTTCGACGATAACTTTTGCATGCTTCAGTCAATAAACTTCAAATTTTGAACACATATTCTTCCAAACTTTATTCGGATCGAGTTCGTTAGCCAATACAATTAGCCTAATCTTTATTAATGCGGAAGGAAAAGGATAGGTTCTCAGGCCGTCATTACTATAGGGACGATTATGCTTGTAGGTAGGAGTTTTCATCATATTTATGGATTTTGCATTAGATTCCAAATAGTATTCCTATAGACCTTTTATTCGTCTGATCGATCGAGATGTCATCAGCTGAAAAGAAAATTGGATTTTTTCAATTGTTAAAGATAATAAACCGATACAACGGAGTATCCTAGGATCCGACGAATTGCATAATTATTATTATTATTATTATCATCGATTGTGCTTTAGGAATAAATGCATTTACTTTTTTACTTTACTTAGTAGTCTTCACCAGCAGTCCATGGCTGCGGGAATCGTCCGTTTTTCTTCCCCTCACCAGGGGGCACTCGATCATTATTTGTTCCCTCTTTTGGTCCTGTACGTATGCTCCTCCACAAACTCACATAGATTGTAGTACGGTCTCAAGTGTAGATAATGTTTCAGGCTTTTGATGAAAGTATTTGTATTTGGTATAGTTTTCAGGTCTTTAGGCAGAAGGTTGTAAAGGTATGATCCTACATACTTTGGGGATTTACTGTATTTTTTTAATCTGTGTTGTGGTAGGTCGATGTCATTTCCATTTCTTATATTATAACTGTGTTTATTTGACCTGAGTATCTGAGTCGATTTTTTAACTTGAACAATAGATTCCAGGATGAACAGTGATATCACGGTAAGGATTTTGCACTTTATGAAAAGAGCCTGACAGTGTTCAATCCTGTCTACTCTCAGTATGGTTCGCATGGCTCTCTTTTGTATACGCAATATCCTTTCCAGGTTTGTTTGAGATGAAGACCCCCAAGCGACTATGCCATATCGAAGATGTTAGGCAAAAAGTGAATGATAGGCAACAAATGCGGTAATTTCGCCTGATATATTTCGAATTCTCTTGATAACATAAACTGTAGATGATAATTTTTCACATAAATGATCTATGTGAGTCTGCCAGTTCAAATTTTTGTCTATCAGTATGCCTAGGAATTTAGTGTGCTTGACTGTAGTAATGTTTTCGTTTGTCTGTTCGTTTTCTGTGTTATTTGATGGCGTGAAATCCATGCATACTGTTTCCTTTTTATTTATGGTGAGCCTGAGATTGTTGCATATGGTGGCGGCTTCATCCAGGGTAGAATCTATTAGATTAATCTAGTTTCACTTGTTGTGTTTTTTTTTAGTAGGTATCAGTATCGCTGTGTCATCAGCAAATAGAATACAACTTTTTTCATTTCCTAGTTCTTCAGGAAGGTCGTTTATATACACTAAGAAAAGCAGCGGTCCAAGTATTGATCCTTGCGGTACACCCTTTGTCACAGTTCGTAATGATGATTTATATGCTATGATGTTGTTCTCTTTGTAGTATTCTATTTCAACATATTGCTTTCGGTTTGTTAGGTAGTTGTCTATCCATTGTAGCGCTTTCCCTTCTATTTTCAATTTCCTTAGTTTAATTTATAGGGTTTTCCAGTCAATGGCATCGAATGCTTTTTGGAGGTCTATAAATAGCCCAGAGGCTGTTTTATGTTCTTCCCATATTTTATTGATATCATTGCATAGCTCCAAAATCGCTGTTTGTGTGCCAAAGGACTTCCTGAATCCATGCTGTATCTTTGGTTAGCAGGTTGTTGCTTTCTAGGTGTAACATTAGTTGGTCATATATAGCACGTTCTATTATTTTTGATGGTGTAGGTAGATTTGCTATCGGTCTGAAGTTCTTTGGGTCGGCTCTGTCACCTGTACTTTGTACTTTGGGTATATTTTAGCTATTTTAAGATTTTGTGGAAATATTGCTTGTTTGATGGATGAATTTACAATATGAAGAAGAAGTGGTGCTTTCAACTCATCCTCACAATATTTGATTATTTTCCCTGAGATATCATCATACCCAGCCGAATTATTTGCTTTGAGTTTCCTTAGGAGGTTGTGCAATACCTTGTTTGAGATAGCTTTAAAATGACTAAATGTTGGAGCTTCATTCGAATCTTCCATAGTTCTGCGAGCATAGACCGTGCTTGTTTCAGTTGCCGGTTGTGCAAATGACGCATTTAGGATATTGCTGACATGGTATGGATCAGTAATTTTCTTGTTTTCTTTGTTTAGATAAATATTTTCCTGTTTATCAGATTTGTTTTTGTTTCTTTCATTATTAACTCTATCATTATTGATCATCCTCCAAAGTATTTTAGATTTGTTGTCTGCCTGGTTTACTATGTTTCTGGTTTGTATCTTTTTCTTATTATTTACATCCAAGTCATACTCCCTCTTTGATTTGATAAATTCTTCCTTGTCTTTTTCTGCACCTGTGAGCATGTATTTTTCGTGGGCGTGTTGCACATTGTTTTTCAGTTTCATCACTGTCCCAGAATATACATTTCTTCATTGTTGAAATTTTTTTCGGTTCTCTTGGCATTATTTCATCAATTTTTTGACAGATTACTTTCAAGATATTGTATTTCTCATTTACATGGGGTGACTAGTACTGGTTTCCAGTTTACATGTCATAGCTGTATTTTCAATTTATTCAAGTTTTTCTTTGAGTAGTTTTGTGTAAACTTGTACACTTGTACAGTTTCACGTTCTGCTCTATATTTTATTTTACACAGTACTGCGTGGTGGTCAGAGATCTGGTTTGGATAAGCCTTGGCATTTATGTTATTTGTTTCAATATTGTGATAGCACCCATCTATGCTTGTGGCTGATCTTTGTGTGATCCTTGTTGCAGGCAGGTTATAGATATAGCAGCCATTCATTGTCAACATGTTGTTCAGGTCTTTGTAGCTTTGTTCGTCAGTTTTTAGGATATTTATATTAGTGTCTCCGAGTACAACTATTCTGTAATGCTTTGCGGAGAATTTTTGTAGTATGCTTCCAATTCTTGTTATATAGTCTTTTTCTGTTCTGTAATCAGGGGATCTGTATGTTCCAATTATTATCAGGTTGAGTTGCCTCAACTTCACATTTACTGCTATTGTCTCAAAATCTTTCTCCATTGGTTTGTATAGTTATGTGAGAGTAATTTCTTCTATAGTTGACACAATGTCATTTCTTTTGTAGAGTGCTATTCCACCCCATAAATGATGTGTGCGACAGTATTTTGCAGCCAATGTGTAGCCGATGATGTTAGTACTCATAAGCTCCTCCTGTCTCAGTCTTGTAAATAAATACTGAAAATAAGTATTAGCTTGTCATTTGTGAATCTGTTTTTCTTTATTAATTGAATTTGCAATTAGTGTGTGTAGACTAAGTTGTGTAAATAAAGTGCAAGTGTGAACTTTAGTGTTGCCAGCCTTATTTTAGCCATTAGAACCCGTAACAATAACTATTTTTATATTCCCCCCCCCTCCAACTCCAAAATCAATAGTGCTCTCACTTGGACTACAAGGAAGCTATATACCAAGTTTCAAGAGTCTAGAATCTTTCTTTCAAGCGCTAGGGCACAAACAGATAACGGCACGATTTCAATAAGGCCCTATCGGGTCCTTAATAACATTGTTGTATATCAATCAGCGTCCAGAGTTATCAGCTCTAATCTGACTCAAGCTATCAATTATTATTCTAATCATCTCCAAAACCGCCGTTTTTTATCAACACCACCTCCTCTTTGTGTAAGCTATAAATAAGTTGCCCTTTCCAAAATTATTTGTTTGCAAGCGAGTTCTCCAGCCCGAGGGGTCTAAGAATCTAGTACTCTATTTATTCGACTATATATTTTCCTATAATTCTGCCAATGCTTTCTATTATAGGAAAACGAGTAATGAGCTGTGAGATATAACGACCTATTTCACAGTTACCATTCAGGAGTTTACTTGCAATATATGCACTTTAATTCTCATAAACTTGGATCTAATTCAGGGCATAAATTTGATTCCCGTAGATACAAAAAAATAGGCTCCTTCAGATGAAGTGCTCAGAATTCTTAGTATGTCATAGGAGTTGAGATATTTTATGGGTTGATGAAATAAGCGATGGTTTTCAAGCTACAAATTTTATTGCCAAATAAATACAGTGATACAAATAAAATGATCCCTGTAAATTTTCCCGATAAATTAAGAGGTCACATCTATGAAATTGATTCATAAAAAAAGTATTGAACAACTGCTGGAACAAATTCTATTCTGGACTGCAAAAATATTTTGTGTGTGTAGGGATATCAATTTAAATGAATTATGATAGTTTTAGTATTTTTATCATAATGTTTGTGCTTCCTATGACCGAGTACGATTTTCTATTTCTATCCCTATTTTTCTTTATTTTATATATTTCTATATTTATTTATTACTTTATTTCTATATTTTCTTTTCTATCCCGATTTCGTGAAGCAATCTAGTCTATTTAGCACACGTTTGTATTCAATCACTTTTATCTCTACGTACAAGAGATAACTTGAGATAACAAGAGATAAACTTCACTTTTTGTAAAGTTTAACACAATGTCATTATGTCCAAGGTATAAGCGAAGTCTTTCTACAGAGTGCAAAATTCTATACACTCTACCTAATATTCAGATTACCATTGAATGAGTGGCACTGCCTCTCAAAACAGCTTTCGATAACCGTATTTACCGTAGAGTGTTTTCGTTTTTCCATGGAGATTATCTCAAATTAATATCGATTAAAGGAGTAATCGATAAATTAATTTGCTCCATCGCGTGCACTCAACGATGATAGCGATCTGAAATTGGACAATTTGGTATTGAACTGGACTTTCTGCTAGTAGATTATGTATGTATTTGTACATGTGAATTACAAGCACCATAAAATGGATTTAAAATGACTGATTAGTGAAATGTTCCTGCTGGCTTGGTATAAAATGGAGCTTAGCATTCGTAGAGCTCTCACATAGATTACATGATTCCACAATGTGGCATTCATTTGTGAGTAATTACTGTAGGAAAAAACACAATGTGAATAGGTTGATAAATTCTGGTAAAGGGCCCAGTAGGAGATTAGTGGGCGATTGTAAAAGATGTACACACAAGCTTTATTAGTATCGTACTTGCATGTAGTTTACTTTGAGTCATATGGAATGTTTTACTTGCGAAAAATACTTGTAATTTCAAAACTATTGTGCAGTAGGTGCTGGGCTTAGAACCCACAAACAACTGATAATAGTCCATTGATACAATAATGCCCGGTTTCTGAGTTGTTATTAAGCTTAATGGATCATTAACCCATTGCTCCAGCATTGAGTTAATGGTCCATTAAGTTAATGAACAACTCAGAAACCGGGCATAAGTGTCTTTTATTGGAAAATGGTCACGTCTATTCAGCAGAGGCGGATCCATACTGATTTTCGGGGGGGGGGTGTATGGAATACCCCCAGCAAGAGGGGGGGAATAAGATACAGTAATTCCATGTAATACTCAATCACAAGTAAAACACACAAAGAAAAAAAAAGAGAAAAAATACTGTCTGATATAGGCGAAGCTTTATAACAAGACCACTCAACAAACTACAGACTAGAAATCATCAGAAGTGGGTACACGTAAATACTCCTTTACATGATAAAAAGGATTAAAAGTAAGACATTTGGAGATTTCGCTTTTAAAGTCATTCATGTTGAGATCCCTTAAATGATTTGGCAATCTGTTGAATAAACTTATTCCCATTATAATATGACTGGACCGCAGTTTTTCCATCCTAACAAAAGGAACCTCAAGATCATGACTATGTTATGTGTTAAAATCATGGACATCCAATATACACTCTTAACCCTGCAGAGACTTCAAGGTGAAAATCAAAATATTATAAAGCCTGTAGAGCCTTATGATAGGTATCTATTTTATTCTATCTGTTACACCATTCAAAATATTATAGGTCATACGAATGCTAAAATATAATAATGATATCGTGTGACCTGGCTAGCTCAGGTTTGGTATCAGAGTTATCAGGTCATCCCTTAATAGTTTTAGAGCCTACTTTCAGCAGCTTGGTATAACAGTGGAACAGATAATGAACCATTATCATGATAGGACGCTTGTGCAACCGGGGTTCATAAGATTAATTCTATAACCTGTAGCATACAAGGAAATATAAATTTTGGTTTACGCTGAATGTAGAAGGCCTATTTGAAAATAATATGAAATATTACTAAATACGTTCGGCCTACAGAAGTAAGTGAAATACTACTTATTTTAATAAAAATTTGACTGCAAGTCATTGAATTCACTTGAAAAGTTAATATTAACAACGCAGTTCGTCATGGAACAAGAAATCCAGGAATATGAAATATTATATTATAAAGAGTGTTCCCTTTAAGATCCGTTAACCAAAGGGTTTACATAAAAATTCGATCAAAAATGTTTTTTAATCATTTAATCCATCGACATAGGTTTCGAGAAATATTGTTACACCGACGTTCTCAAAATATGCCTACCTCCTGTCATTAAATGCTTAATAATTTGAAAACAAATTATGGCATTAGTACTTTGAATCTATGTTCAGAAAGAGAAGAAAAATTTACAAATGTTGAACATTTTAATTTTAAATTTAAAACTCTTGAGTCAATGTAAAAAAATTAAAAATCAAATTTGTAAAATGTTTTTATCTCCACAACGATAACATTAAAATTTAAATCCAATAGTTAATTTTAGAGTCTTGTGCATTTAATGACAGGGAGAAGGCATATTTTGAAAAATTATTTTTTCGATATTTCTCAAAAAAAAATGGTATCATTAGTGGTCATTTCCTGCCCGAAATTTTCTGTTTATCACGTGACAGACAGTTCGTAGAAAGACCTATGGACCATTCCGTTTCACCATAATTTTATAACAGTAGACCCTATCTAAATTATAATATCTTCAGATGTTAATTTGATGCTATTTTTTTGTATAGGCCTACTAAGGACCGCATTTATTTACCATTCAATTCATGTTGGCCTCTATTGATACTATTATAATGTAGAAATTACTGTTTTTTATTTGGATGAGGATGCAATAAAAATCAAATCACCAGGAATCACCCTACAGTCCTGGGTTCGATCCCAGTTGAGTACAAGATATTTTTCTCGAGCCACTCCCGTGTTTCGGAGGACACGTTAAGCCGTCGGTCCCGGTTGCATATAAAAAAAAAGCAGTCGTTAAAAAAGCGGCGAGGTGGAACTACCCGTAAGGGTCTCCCCACCACGAAAAGCCATACGAATTTATTTTTACCCTACAGTTTTTCGATAGGTACAAGATGAGCTGAAGATTCCAGTAGCTAAAAATAGGTTTCGCATGGCAAAAGGCAGTTAGGGACTTTGAGGGGAAACCGTTATTTCAGCAATGTTCTGATTTAACGATATTGGGAGTGAGTCTGGCTCTCCTGATAAAATCTAATATGTGAATAGTTCGTAACATGAATCATCCAGCCTAAATTGGACTGTGTTTTATAGCTTATCTATCGAACAGTTCTCAATAGCGGTGGTATAGGCTGGTAATTTACTATCTCAATTCCAACCCAGAGCTACTGTACCATCATTTTAGTAATCTATGCAAATATATTTTAGCAGTGTCAGCTATCACCGGTTAGAAATGAATTGAGCTACTGATAATGACACTGAAGCTTTGTATTTGCACCTCTATTGGCGCTGACAGTGATTCAAAATCTATCCCATTAAAATTTTCATAGTCTATCGGAATATCATAGTCTGATCTTTGTCAGTGCTATTCACAGTGATACCAAATATATAAATAGAAAATCCTTTTAACATTATATCCATTGCCCATTTTGCTGAATGAGTCTTGGATGGTTTACCTATCTTGCTACTCTACTATCTTGTTACTATACTATCTTGATATTTCACTATATTTATTCTAATTTATTTATGCTCACTTTACCAACCAGTGGCGGATCTACGGGGAAGCCCCAAAACCTCTAAAAAGTTTTTTGTAAGAATGGAAATTTTTCACCATTATAATCAGTTTGAAGCTCGTGAAATATTCATTAGTAAGAATTATCTACTACAAAGTCTTCAATTGCATGAAATCCCAATAATATTTCCCAATAATATGAATAGTTATAGTTTGGGTATGATTGATTATGAAAAATTCAAAAGCTTTCACAATACTTGTTTTCAGTACACCTCTACCCCCCTCCTCCCAATATAATTAGTACCTACCAGCCACCCCCAAAAAAATTTCTCGATCCGCCACTGTTCCCAACCAGAAACGTGCTGGAGATAAGGAGCAGAGGCAGACCCCGCCTCACATGGATGGCTCTCGTTCATAGAGCTTGTAATGATTTGCGGTTCATCACATAGATAAAAAAAAGAATTATATATTTTTCCTTTTTTCGATACTTTTTGGGTTCAAGATAGGTGAATCACCTTTTTCAGGGGGGGGGGGGGGGTTAGACTGCCGATTTTGGAGTTGTCTCTTCTATGCACAGGCTTTAGGAATTTAATAAATTTTGCGAAATACCTTTTTTAAGTTGCGTGGACTTCCGAGTTCACACACATCAGCACCTCCAGGTCCACGTTTCCACACGAACAGGATTTCAGTGGTCGGTCGATGCCGCAGGTACGCGCACTTAGGCCTAATTGAAGATTCGCTTTCGAATTATTTACGAATTTGTATTTTTGCACACTATTCACTATTCATTGACGACGCCACTTATTCACAATTTAACGAATTCCATCGGTCTAAATCAAATTGTACATTTACCGGAAGTGATACACAGAGAACACGAAAACATTCAACACGCAGTGTGCCCGGGCTGCAAGAATTTGACTGAGAGTGAGACGCTTGCTGCGTCTCATTTTATAGGCATGGCTACTACATTGTTCAACTGATTGATTTTAAAGTTGTAAAAAACTGCTTAAAAATCGGATTTCACTCTCAAAAGTCCTAAAATATTATAAAATTCTCACCACCGAATTTTCAGTGGATATAGTAATTTATTTCCAAAGTAGGAAGTATTGAGTTACACTTTTTACATGTGTTTGGCATTTGGACAAAGTTTTACAACCGCACCTTTTTGGCGATTTGACCAGTGAAATTTGGAACTTAAGTTAATGAGGAATCGCCCTTTCATGAGTGCTACTTTGTTTTTGTTATAATTGTCTAATTTCCATGAAAATGGACTTGGAAAATTAGAGGTAACACGTGCTATGCTTCACAGTTCAAGTGCTCAAATTTGATGCAAAGTGGTGTAAATTTCACAAATTCATTATTCAGTGATTCCAGTGATGAGAATTACTTAATCTGGATTGATAATTTTTTATAGAAAATTGATAATAGGTGAGTTGATGATTTTGCTTCTAAATTCTAGGTTATAACTGTTTATCTGGTGGTCTATATTTTTACAGTAAATAGTTTCAAATATTACTCTATTTGAATTGATTTTGCCTGTTTTAATCTCGTTTCATGGCCCAGGCGTTACAAGCTATAAAGCAATCAGAGCTTTTGCCCGAAACGACCCAGGTTCGTGAAAACTGGCGACTATGATCTAGGAGAGCCGACCCCAAATTATGGGAAAAAGGCATGGGAGAAGAAGAAGAAGATTCTAATTTATTTAGTGCGCATAACGGTAAAACATTGTGATATAAATCAGCAATATCAACTTGATAGACTACCCGCCTGTACATTAGTATTAACAAAATAATTATTAACACCTATAATAATATTAGAAAATTTATCAAAATGTTAAAATTTATCAAATTAAATTTAAAAATTCATCAAAATTTGAAAATTTATCAAATTAATCGCCTTTAAGTGAACATGAATAATTTCATTATTTTTTGAATGGAGTATTTTGGTAAATCTAAATTTTCAGCACTAAAATTAACCTCAATGTTTTGGACATTATAATATATTCAAAATTAGTGAAGAGTGCAGTTTTGGACTTGAGTCTGTTGCGTCTTCACATTAATTGTAATATTGTCACAATAAAAATAAACAAATAAATATGGGATATATTCACCATAAACATCTTAAAATTCCCACATCATATCAGAAGTTATCGGCTAAAGTTTCCTAGTTTTGTTTTGAGATAAGTGTAGAATAGGGAATTTGCAACACCCTTTGAAAGCCTGGGATGTTTTATCCTCTTGACATTCCTCCTCACCTTACATCACGTGCTCTCGAATGCAGAGCGTTAAGTTCTCTCTCTGGGCGTTAAGTTCGGGTATAAGAGGTGAGTTCTCCAGGGCTCTATCCATATAGATGTACCTTGTAACTTGTTCTCTTACTTCTACTTTTGTTCCATTCTCTATAATACTCCCTGAGTTTCAAGAAATCTCCTGATTATTTTCTATACCATATATCATTATTGAAATCAAACAAAAATAAATTTTCAACCTTATATTTATTTTTGATTCTGACTATTGATTGAATAAATATCTGGTATTTATTTATGGAGGAAATATTTTGAATTGATTTCAGAAAAGTTGAAAATGTTATCAAATAGCTATTACTGTGTAATCAATCAAGACTCAATTTACATCAATTAAGACTCTGAATAGGACCTGATAAATAGCATGGACTAAACACAATCCAAAGTTTGATGTTTTTTATTAATGATGATGCCCACATGAGTCCGAGACTTGTGCATGGGTAATGAGGTGAATGATGACACATATAGATGCCAGACAGAGAAGTGGGATTCGAACCCACGACCGCTCAAACGACAGCAAGCTGAAATTCGACGCTCCAACCAACTGCGCTAAGCGGCCATCATTGTCTATGAAGACTCTGAAGTTACATTGTCTATGAAAGTCCTATGTATTGTACTTTGAACTTTATTCTTTGGACTTTAGGCTTTGACCTTAGGACTATGGGCATTGGACTTTGACCATCAGACGTCCTACTTTGACATTCAGACTTTGGATTTCAACTTCCACATTTGCAATGGTTTCACAGTAATCACCTAGAATAATGATATCACATCCTGACAATATTGGGATAAAATATTCCGATCTAGGAAAATTGCAATTACGTAGTTTAATTCGGTATTGTAAGTCAGTATTGTTATTTGTAACTGATGCAAAATATTGATTGCTGGTATAAATTCTAAGTTGAATAATGATTATGTCAAGAACTAGAAACTAATTTACTCTGTTGCGCTGCAGGCAGTATTTGTACTATATTATGCTGGCTAGACTTAAACACTATTTTTGTATAAGTTAAGTTCTAATGTTAGCTGCGCACTGACCACATGTTCTGGAAGTAGTGGCCAGTTAATTTCCTCGATATGTTTTTCAAAATTTGTATTATTTGTTTTTCATGGTTGGAAATAAGATTCATTATTCATTATTTTTTATTCATTATTCATAAGGCAGAATGTATATAGTCCACATATTTCGCTATTATGCATGAAAATAATAAGCAAGCATCCACTTTAGAGGTAGTTTATCTTATTCATGCGTACTTTGCCTAGACATTTTTGTTATAAAGGATTTCCTATATGTGAAGTCTAATTCCTAAGCTTCCCACGAAGGAAACTTCCCGGAATCCTGCAAATGTGGGGGTGAATAATTTCAGACTCACGTTTCTGGTTGGGAAAGTGAGCATACAAGACTTCCTCTCTGCAGCTCAATTCCGCATTACAGTGGCCAAGTGTGCGGTGATGAAATTTTAAAACGACAAGAAGACGCAATTGTTGTGAAGAAAGTAAGTTGTGACGGTCGCCGACGGAGAAGAACGGACGACTTGTATGGTCTTCCGCTGAGTAAAGTAAGAGAAAGTAGAGGACTATTATTCGGCTCAGTGCTGATGAGATGGGTGGTGGGGGTTGGGGGGAGCATTTCCTCCAGAGACAAATGTGGCGGACGACAAATTAAAAACGGCAAGTCGCAAGAGAAACGGCCAGAAGAGAAAGACAAAGTCATAGGTCAGTACGCGACCGGAAAAAGGAATTAAAAGAGACGTTGACACCAGATCTCTTGTTCTCACATATTTCTTACCCACGTTCATCTGTTCTCTGGTCACCACTCGCTTTTCTTCTTTTTCTTCTACTTCTTAATCCCTAATCTCCGCTCCTACCTTCCACAGCATTCGCTCGCAATTCGCCAAGACAAGACCGAGTAGAGTAGCGACGTGTCTTGTTAATTGGATTGGTACCGTACTGGGTGCTACTGGTCTATGTTTGGTTGACAGTGTTCCTGCCTCGAACGAACAAACAGCTGAACTAACCATAATGCAATTTGTCTCGGCCGTGTTTTATTATCATTGTTGATTAGGATTTAGCTCAATACGTGGGCTAACGAGTAAAAAGATTTTTCTTTGGTAGAAGGATGAGCAAACAGCTTAACTAAGCACATACTGGTACAATTTGTTAATTACAATAAGTTCAATAGCAAATAACTGTACCCTTTTTTATTTTTAACGGTTTTTGATTTTAAAGCATGTTGCAATCCTGTTAAATAATTGGGTGACAAGAGATTACTACATTTTACATAGCGATTTTACATTTTACACACTACAGAGTTAGAGTGTTATCTCTGGTAAGAGATTCTGACTGTCTGCAACTCTTGCGTTTATAGGTTCGATTCCCAATTAGGTCTTGGGCTAATTTATTTAGACATCATCATATTTTTTTGTATTCAATAGTGCATTACTACAAAACATTAGTTTTGCAAACATCTTTAATTTAAATCGAAGAATTCCAAAACCGTTGCATATTTTTATACTTTCTTGACATTATTGAGTAAATGAAGAGTCTAATATTAAAACTGACACTGTATTTCACTTTTAAATAATGTTTTACTCACATATATTGGAGATGCTTGAGGAATGCATTTCACTTCTGAAAAGAAGCTTCGTCAGCCTGCCGCCAGGGGTCATGCTTTGTTGCTTTGCTGCCAGGGGTCAGCTTCTTTTCAGAAGTGAAATGCATTCCTCAAGCATCTCCAATATATGTGAGTAAAACATTATTTAAAAGTGAAATACAGTGTCAGTTTTAATATTAGATTGTTCATTAAGTATTTCGTCATGGAAAACATCACAGAAATGAAGAGTATTTAAGACCTGAATTTTGAAATAAGTAATAAAGATATATAGTTTTTGCAAACATTTTTAACATTAGTTTTGCAAACATCTTCAATTTAAATCGAAGAATTTCAAAATCGCAGCATATTTAAATACTTTCTTGACATTATTGAGTAAATTAAGAGTATTTAAGACCTGAATCTTGGAATAAGTAATAATGATATCTAGAGATTAGTAAGGAATTATGTGAAATATCTAATACTAATTCTCCTTATATATAATATATATTCAGAGCCAGACTTATTTACATCTCTTCTTTTCAAATTATCGTCTTTTATTTTTGGAAGAGATTATTCAATTCAATTCAATTACTCTTTCTTGTCACAGCAGCGCACACAACATTAACACTTGTTCAGCATAATAGCATAATTATGTACATAATCATATTGATCGTCTCAGACTATAAAAACAACTAACAAAAGTTAGTTATCAACAAAACATTATAACTCAGAAAATACATATTATAAATACAATCATCAGTGACAACTCAATACAATCATATAAATAACCTGCCTAACACTGTATATTATCAAAGTGCGCCGAGAGCAACAAAGGGATAGTCGCATATGAGTCATAGACTTGTGTGTGGGACGAGTACCACTCTTACAAATTAATTATTGTTATTGACTGTAAATGTCAAGAGATAAGAACATCAGAATAATGATTAAAAAAATAAAAGAAAAATATACTACTCAATTTAGTTAAGTAATCATAAAGACATGACACGCTTTTAAGAGATGATAAACATAAAATTGTAGTGGGATTATGTGAGAACACATTAATTGTGGAAGTATAAATTAAATTGAATGAAGCAAGTATAGGTATGAGGTTCACTTGAAATTACATATTAGAGGTTATGAGAGTATCTCACTTTTTACTGCACAACTTTGACATAAAGACGGAATTATAGCGTTTGTTCATGAAGAATAAATAAAAATAATAATTCTACCAACATGACATTTATCTCATCCACTACAGATCCATGTTCAACATTCGTTATCCAAATAATTAGATATTCAAACTTTTAATTAGTTATAATTGATGCATCCTAATAAACCATTCACAAGGATATCGCTTCTTGAAACACTAAACTTTGTATAGTAATTTGAAAACTTGATAGCCAATCAACAAAATCCTAGATAACATTACATTAGATGACGAATAAACAACACTTTCAACGATAAAGTAAGCGAGGATCAAAACATGTTTCAACTACAATGAAATGTCGGGTGACAGATTCATGAATGGAAAATGCAGAGGTAGCATTGATTCAGATAGGCAATGTCAGGTGGGTGATCAGTGGACAAAAACAGTAGTCATGTCAACAGTAGCTGGGAATTTTGTTAGGACAGAAATTGGAACCGTTGAGCGAACAGTGATAAATACACGACGTCGATAAATCAAACCGACTGACTGATATGAAGACAGAATCTGCGCAGATGATGTGACTGGACCACCTGTGGCCCTCATGGTCTATCTCTCTCACTCACTCACTCACTCACTAATTTACTCATGTGCGATGGGATGGGACGCGAGAATATGGAAAAAAATTGATGAGGCGATTAAGTGGAACAATCCAGGCTAATCACATTGATTAGTGTTAGCAATTTTTCCTGATTTTGGCTGGAAAACTAGAAGGTGGCTCAGTGTTTTTGGAATTGCACTTGCAATCTGTTTTAAAGGATTCTTCTCATTTCCACTTTTATTTCATTGAAATTCCAGTCCAGATAACAGTTGCATTCTAATCATGCACGTTATTGATGATAGAATAATCATTTTTTAATTTCATTGCATTTCTGCAGATATTTATGCAAATGTTTATCAGTTACACAAATCAGAGGACCTGGACTTATTCATTTGAAAAATCTGACATTAGATTTGAACCGGCTTCTCCCAATTTTTTTTGTAATATTCTTGTTACAATAATAATTACAATTATTGTAATGATTTCTTCATAAATATCTGTAGATATGCAATGAAATTAAAAAATGATTATTCTTTCATCAATAATGTGCATGATTAGATCATGTAAAGCTGTAATGCATTAAATTTGAAAAACAATATTTTCATCATCAATAAATTCTAATCTGCAGAACATTCAATATAATTGAACATCAACCTATTTTATAATTAATATAACATAACATTCAATGAATGAATTCATCATTATTTTTCCTAACAACCAGTCTAATATCCTCCCGATTGAACTCTTTAAACTTTTATTTTTTCATTATTCTCTGACAATTTCATGTTTATGAAATTAAAATCGATTATTGATTGTGAAAGATTTCATTGACTTTTTTAATGTAATTTAAGTTCGAATAGAAGTTTAAAATATAAATTCTAATTGATGTTTAGTATTCTGTTTGAGGGAACAAGAATAACGTGTTTCATATTACATTTTCGTTTTCACAAGCCCTGGACCATCTCTAGCTAGTGATGGATGATGTTGCATCAAATCAAATCTACATCTTTTGAACAAGATGTTGTCAAATCGTAATTTTCTATCCAAAAACCGTGAAAGTATTAAAAAAACGCAAATTAATTTTTAATGTGTTTAAAAAAAATTACAAGAAATAAATAATTACAATTTTATCCAAAAGACTGATTTAATAGGAGATTTTCAATTATGCAAAATACTGATTTTAAAATGAATTTAGAATTTAAAATGAAGATAGACATATAGAAATTGAAAACGAGACATTGACCAGACAGACTACCTATATCGATGAAGATTAGTAGCTTTGCTATACGAGTGTTGATCAGAAATGGAGTGCTCTAATTCAAATCCAATCAATTGTTTGGATATTATTCAAATACTGAATGGTGGAACTGTTTGAAATTATGATTCAGGACAAAAAAGGGAGTTTGTATGCGAAAGTTTGATTGGACATAAGCTTCAAATCTGCCACTATGTAGTCTGCAACTGCATAAAATTTATGTGTGTTTAAATGTTATCGTAAGCTGTGGTAACTTTTGTACAGCACATTTCTCATTTGAAGATCTCTTATAAATGACATATCAGCCAAAATATATGATTTAATTTGAATACCTACACCCCTAGTGATAATTTAATCAATATAAACTATAGTTTTAAAAAATACCTTTGTATAGTTATTTTCTAATGAGGAGTTAAAGCTTTACTTGCTAGTATAGTAGCTCGCTTCGCTAACTTGGTGACGGGTGGATGCGGGTGCCTGGTTAATCGAAAAATTCGGCTTATTGATCAGTGAGTGGGAATTTATGCAAAATTGCAACTTGTTTTTTATGGATACAGGCACGCGTCCAATCAATCCAAATCAATCTATGGTTCTTATCGGATCTACCAATGTTCAAAAACGTTATGGATACAGGCACGCGTCCAATCAATCCAAATCAATCTATGGTTCTTATCGGATCTACCAATGTTCAAAAACGTTTAACTTTGAAAAATATAACGCGGCCAGAGTTACAACTGAACGTGTATAAGCAATATTTTGACCACTTGGTTTGTGTGAAATGATGATCAAGAACCAGTCAGTCAGATCAGTGAGAGAGTCAGTGGTGTTTGGATTACTTATAAGTAGATAATATAACAAATCTACATGAAAAATGTAAACTAACATTTATCATAATAGTTGAATAATGTCCAGACGGAATTTATCTTGTTAATATCAGGATATAGTTGATACAGTATCTTAATATCAGGTATTGACTTTTTCTCAAGTTTCTTAAGGAGAAACTTCTCTGTCACAAAGTTACGCCAATCATTAGGATAACGTTGGGACAAAGATGAAGGCTAATTATGAATACAATATTGATTCAAATGAGAAAATTATAACACCTTATCAATTATGAAGAGTATAACAACATAGTATACCAACATAAGGTGCTCCTTCAGCAAGCTCATATTGGTACGGTACCTCATTGGAAAAATAAGAGAAAAAATAATATCTCAATGATCATAATCAATCATATCAATTAAGTACTCTGCATTACGTTGAGTTATCCTGACATGTAAGTTATCATTAATGTTCTGCTCATGTATATCAAGGGTTTAACATGCTCAGAATGTCGGGTGTATGATAATGTGCCAGTTTGCATAAATTTCCCAATATCTACTAGCCTAATGCTAAAAAAATACTATTCTGATTGCTAAGCCACAAAACTGTCCGCCCAATCAATATAATAATAAATTTTGATACATGTTTACTGTATCTTTGTTTAAATATCAAGTGAAAGAGTTGCATGGGACTACAACATCAAAAATAAAAATGCATTAGCATTAATAATTATGAATTCCTAATAATCATAGTTTTCATCCTATGATCATAAGAATCGTACCTAAGATCTGAAGAATGGCTCTACTGACTCCAAATTTTGATTCCATTCTCATGATATGGCCATATAGGTCGATAAACATAGAGTAAATCTTATCAACATTGACACGTGATTGATATGAATAGGAAAAATCAAATTTGAAGATTATGCCATCATTCTAGCAAATAAGCAATTTACAAAGCAATTTACAATTACTATCAGCAATTTACAAAGTTTCCCGCATCTCTTGCTAAAAAAATAGCACTCGACACAGTAATATACGAAATGAATATTTTCATGCTTTTCCTAGAGTAAGTTCTCCTAAGCTCTCCTCTGGATTAGTAAGAGCTCTTCAAGTTTTTTTAGTATCAATAAATGGAGTAAACTAAGCGAAACTACTTTTTTATAATGTTTTGGAATTACTTGGAGTCCTTATTCCTTTTTCTCTCCCTAGAAATGATAGTTATTTGTACACTTTTGTACTTAAAATCTAGTCGAGATAATTATGAATTTGAATGCTGTAGGGAGCACAACCGCAGCAGCGACAGTAATAAGCACCACCAATTAGAGCACGTAGCCTTGATTGCTCCTGCTTAGTGCTCCTCTATTTCTGCACCACTCCTCAGTTTATATCAATTTCAGCTGCTGTCGCTGAGAAAACTGTTACTGATATTTGCCCTTAAATCGGAATAGATATCTCGCTTGATTTTATTCCAGCTAGAAATTTGGCTCATTGTTCTGGTTGCAGATGTTTAAAAGTTTCAGTAGCTTTTTCAAGATAAATTATACTGTTACGGGTTCTTCCACTAAAATAATGTTGGCAGGACTTGAAAGTGATACTCAAACTTTCTTTGCACAATCAATTCACAGCAAACACTAATAAGTACCAAATTAACACACAAGAAAACACAAGAAAATCAAAAAAAGAAACAAACAGTTCAATAATTTTCAACTAACAATAAATAATACAATAACAAAATTAATTACTGTGCAAAATTAGTTAATAACTGTCAATAAGCCGATGGCCGATCAATAATTAAATAATAAGTGTCCAATAAACTGTTCAATAACTCAATGAGAAATGTCTGTTGAACTGTTCAATAACTCAATAAAAAATGTATAATAAATTGTTTAATAACTCAATAAAAAATGTATAATAAATTGTTTAATAACTCAATAAAAAACTAAACATTTACTGAAATAGCCCAAAAGAAGTTTGATAATCACTGACTTTCTTATCACTATTATTTTCACAGTTATTATCACACTTGAAATGCTGGATCACAATAATTTTTACTGTGTATAGCACTGCGTTGTACTGCAACGGAAAGAATTGTCACATACAAACTTCTCATCGAGATATGAATAAATACTGAATGACTGCTGACAAACACAGTCCTTTTTGTAGGTTTGTATTGTTCAAGAGAGTTCTATTTCAGACTATTGTCAATACAATATCTGTCATCTTGGATACCCTCGAAAATTCTAGAAGCACATTTGGCAAATAAGAGTAAAAGAGAGCGTCGAGACAAGAAGATAGAAACAAGCGCCTCAACTATTTACATAAGCAAGACGCTGCTTGCCATCTAAAGCCGCGTCTCCACCAACCGAACATGTCTGTCGAACATTGTTGGCGAATAAAAAAAAAAACGGACAAACATTAAACATATGGGTCACCGAACATGTTCGTGAGTTCAAATGAAATGTTCGGTCTGTGAGCGAACAGTGACGACCAACAACAGGTTCCCGCCACACCGATCATATGTTCGAGAAGGCGTCCACACCAAACCAACTCCAAAACATGTTCGGTGACATCAGCTGATTCCAGCGAACACTGTTCGCCGATCATGTTCGGTTGGTGGAGACGCGTCTGTTAACGGCGCTTGAAAGACGTTTCCTCTTCGTTTGAGTTCTCCGACAATACTATGCCTTATTACGAATCATTTAAAAATAAATATCTTAATGTGAAATTAATACTCATGTGTCTTGAAAATCGATAATATATTATAGTTTAATTGAGAATGAATTATCCGATTCTCTATAGATTTTCATCAATCCATTCACATTTAACTCAGAATGCCTCTCTCTATTATCATGTCTTACAAGTCCTGTACCTTAAGACTTTCAATATAGTCGTATTCATATAGTATATTATCAATAATTGGTGCAGATTTGATTCGCTTGTAATAGTTTTGAACAATTTTTCAAAGACATTAAATGTGTTTTCTATTAGATTCCAATTGTCTACTGTAAATTATGTACATGTAGCGTATTAAATGTGTAGATAACCCATATTATATGTATTGTGGCAATAAAGAAAACGGACTAATCCTTTATTGAAAGAATTTGGAGAGTTTTTATATTGTCCCCATCAATGTAGTTCCCTTCCCGATCATTACAGCGTACTCTACAACTTTTCACTGTTGGAAGCAGTGCTGCAGGTCTTCTTGTTTCATGCTGTTCTACAATTTCGTCGTTTTATCTTTTCTTCATTAAGGGGGATTGTGAGCTCTTTTAATGCATAAATTTTCGCTTAGTCTCCAGATCATATTGGAAATGGTCTAAATTTCATTTCATATTATCACGTTTTGAAGGAGGTTAGGATTAATTCAAATTCAAATTCAAATTCAAATTTCTTTATTCCGATTCACAAGTTCAAAAGATCAATACAACAATGCAAATATATCACAAAATGGTCAGAGATCAACATATAAGATAAACAAAAAAAAAATACTGAATAATATATTAAATGAGTTAGTAGAACCCCTATGAATTCATTTGTATGATATATCACTAATTAATACCTATACCTAGTAGTGTGAATCAGAATAATGTAGACTACTTGCTGTAAGCATAATGCTTAACGTCTGCAAATAGGAATGCATATTAATATCAAATATAATTTATAATTGAAAGAGCTGGAGAAAAAAAAGGAAAAAAAAATATTGTAATGAAACACACACACACACACACACATTCACTCATCTTCCACACTTTTCCAATTTCAGCTTGATTTCTTGAGTTAATGATTGCCACCATTATGATGAAGTTATATCAGAAACTAAGAAATAACAGTAAATAGAATCTCTAAACAATCAGGCATAAGATTTCGGAGCCATCTAAGAATGTGAATCTTAAAAATGTTTCTGTTTTTTATCCTCTTTGCCTCAAATGGTACATTATTAAAAAACTTAGGACCAAGAAATACAAAAGATTTCTGGAAACAAGTGGTATACGACTTGGGAAGCCTCAGTAGATCAGATGTCACTCTCCTGGTATGATAACTGTGAGCATCCCTGAACAGTGCATGACCACAGCTTCCAGACATAACATAAAACATATACAAAACTTTAAAAACAAATATATATCTCAAAGGCAAACATTTAAGATCCTGAAAGATAGGATAGGAATGCTCGTATCTACCCGACTTTTTAACAGCTCTAACTATAGATTTTTGTAGGGTTATCAGTGGTCTCAAGTGGGTAATATACGTGGAGCCCCAACAACTTATTCCATAACTCAACTTTGGATCAACCAGAGCAAAGTATAACTGTCTAAGAACGGGTATGGGAAGAGTTTTGTTGAGAAAATAAAATTTTCTTAGGATGCATAGTACATAAGTTTTAACATTGCGTATGTGTTGAGACCAGGTGAGCTTCTCATCAACTGTAACACCTAGGTATTTGATGGAGTCAATTTGACTGACAACTTCACAGTCACAGTTGTTATGCTCACAGACACCATGAAACCTCAGTGCAGATGGTAATCTCCAGGATGTTGACAGCGTAAACAATATATATTTGGTCTTGGACAGGTTAAGAGTTAACTTATTGTATTTAAACCAAAGTAATAATTTATCTAAATCAGTCTGCATCATCTCCTCCACATTAAAACCATCCAAACCACAATATGCAAATGCAGTGTCATCTGCAAATGACACAGGCACACCATAGAAGTCACATGAAAAAATATCATTAATGAACACAAGAAATAAGATTGGTCCAAGGACTGATCCCTGTGGCACACCACAGTCCACACCTCGAACCTCACTTTTTGTATCTCCAATGGCAACATATTGCATTCTATCCTTCAAGTAGGATGAGAACCAGTCATGAGCTACACCTCTGATACCAGCATTGTATAGTTTATCTAGCAGAATTGAATGGTTTACAGTGTCAAATGCCTTCTTGATATCCAGGAATAGTCCTGCAACACAGCGTGCTGGTCTGGAGTTGATGCCAGAATATATAGCTGTCATAAAAGTATGAAGAGCCATTTCTGTATTCATACCCTCACGAAATCCAAACTGATTCTTATAGAAAAAATCATATGAGTTGAGGAAATCAAGAAGCCTTTTTTTCATTACCTTTTCTAACAGCTTAGAGAAAATTGAGAGCAAGGATATAGGTCGATAGTTATTCAACTTTGATCTAGAGCCAGATTTAAAGATTGGAACTACCCTTGCCAACTTCATCTTGGATGGAAATATACCCGTAAAGAGACTGCAATTGAAAATATCCACTAGAATGGGAACTATAGCCAAAGCAACGGTCTTCAATAGCCCAGAAGACATACCATCATCCCCTGGAGCTTTGGCAGTTTTTAATTGTCTAATGTACATTAGCAGCTCATCGTAAGTGACAGGCTCAAGAAATATAGACATTTGATGAGTGGTTTCATTAAAAGTCTCATGATAGTTCTCCATGCCACTGTCAGCTACAGTATCAGATGAAGCTACAATCTCTCTGGCAATATTTACAAAAAAATCATTAAATAGGTTTGACAAAGTATTCTGGTCAGTTACAATCTCATTCCCATGCTCAATTTTTAGTTCATCAAGCCTTTTAACTTTTTTTTGATTCCCACACAACTTATTTAAAACTGACCATTTTTGTCGTGGAGCCAACATATCTAATGAAGCATAATACTTCTGCTTTTCAATCCTGATCCAATTCTTGATTTTTTTCAACGTTTTCAAGATCATCAGCAAAGCAATTCACACGACGTTCTTTTTAGTCTAGTGTAAGAAACAAACCCTTTTTCCATGTCCAGATCACTATGTAAATCTGTCTGTCAGATTCTATTGATGTTAGTAAGTTGAGAGGTAGCTCGGATGTTAAGGCTCTCTCTACCGATTTTCTCCACATTCTTTTTAGTTTTCGTAGTGGAAGGAACCCCGATTTTGGATCGATCGTCCCTGACGTCTCCCCTACACTTTTAATAGTTATTTATGTATTAAGAGCGTGAAGCGTGACTTTATCTCTCGATCCAAAACATTTACTGCGCGACGCATAGCGGAGCGCAGTAATTTTGCGAAAGCTATAAAGAAGCTTCACGCGCGAAATGCATACAATATTTTTCCTACAACTACAGTTCTGGATTCCAACACAATAAAAGCTTGTAGTTTGTAACATCACAGACCGTGCGCGGATTTGGTCAGCGTTCGCCATTGTTGAGGTTATGAGAATTTTACGGATTCCATGATCCACCAATGAGAAGACATCAAAATCAAATCAGAAGCGTAAAGAAAACAGCTGGCGAGTGTAAAGTACTTTACAGCTTGCGGAGCAGTGAAGAGGTATTTTACAACTAGTTTTCAGTATGTAAAGAACTACTTTACGAGCAGTTGTAGGAAAAATTATTTAATCACTTTAAAATTGTTATGCAAGATAGACAGCGCTCACCATAGACTAGCTGTCAACTACTGTGGTGGATCGTTCAAGGAATTTGATGTTAGGACGTTGTTTTACATTAGCACACAACATGATGGAGCTCAGATAAGAGACCTGCTATACAAAGGTCCCGACCAAACTAACCTGTGCATGTTTGAATTTTTATGGAGTAGAGAACAGTTGACAAATCAATGCCCCTTCACCAATTCATCATCAATATGGCCGGAAATTAGGAAACAAATTAGTCCGGTTTCTTATTTACCACACCTCGTATAGGATATATGAACATTCCATAAGATTACCAATTCAGAAAATTCTGATTATTAGAATCATATTTATTCATCCATTTAAGTTACATGTACATCTGAATGTAAAGTTACAACAGGCATTCAGCCTAAAACTGCCTTTATTACTGAATTAATGTTGAAAGTGAATATCGTTCCATTAGTGATTCTTAAAAAAATGTATAGAATAATATGGAATAATATCCAGTAAAAAAGTATATTCCTGGATTTCTTGTTCCATGACGAACTGCGTTGTTAATATTAACTTTTTAAGTGAATTCAATGACTTGATAATCAATATTTGACTGCAAGTCGTTGAATTCACTAAAAAAGTATACCTGAGTGCTAAATATAAGTAAAAAAAGGAACAGAAGAGATGGATGCCCCAGGTTTAAGAAACGACATTTTTCTTCTTATGCATGATACAAAAACATAAATAATGCTGAATTATATATTCATTTTAATTATAATATCTATGAAAATGTTAATGGTCCCAAGCGTGTGATCACTGCTGAAGATAAATAAAATTAGAGCTGCTACCAAACCACCTGTTTATGCATTTTTTAAAATGAATTTCTACGACTCTCACCCCAGTAAAAACATTATTTTAAATTGCTGTACTATAATCACAGCTAGAAATATTCTTCTTAATAATAATCCTTTAAAAGATCCACAAATGACTAAACCGGTAAAATTTTGTTTATATTGTTGTAATAATTGATATGGATGTATTTGACATGTGGCATGTTGTTTGGGCTCCGCTCAGGTGTGCAACTTAACGCCATAAATAATAATAATAATAATAATAATAATAATAATAATAATAATAATAATAATAATAATAATAATAATAATAATAATAATAATAATAATAATAATAATAATAATAATAATAATAATGATAATAATAATAATAAGAGATGCGAGAGTGTAATGAGGAAATGAATAGGATGGCAAGAAGGAGTAACTTATAAAATATTTAAAGAAAAAAAAATGAAAAAGAAAGTAGTAAAAAAAAGTAAAGATAGTAAAATTTTGAATATTGGAGCATGTCAGGTTTAGAGAACAAAAATTTATTTGAAATATAGTAAATTCATACTTGGTCAATGACCCGTATGAATTACTTACTACCAGTCAATTAGGTTGTGATATCGGCTACATAGTCCTAAATAATAATAATAATAATAAATAATAATAATATCGTGTGACCTGGCTGGCTCAGGTCTGGTGTCAGAGTTATCAGGTCGCACCTGAATAAGTTCAGGGCCTCTGACGTGACTTAACGACTGTTTTTTAGGCAGCCGGGACTGAAAGCTTAACGTGTCCTCCGAAACACGGGAGTGGCCCGAGGTAAAATCTTTCGGTCAGAACTGGGATCGAACCCGGGACCTTTGGGCTAGCAAACCAGCACTTAACCCACTCGGCTACGGCCACTCCATATAATAATAATAATAATGAGGATATCGTTATTCATAGCGCATAACGAGGTAAGCATGAAACAGAAACGAGTTTGGAGTAAAATGTATGAGGCTGCATGCTGCAGACTGCAGACAGAGCCAGCCAGCTATTGCCATTTCCGGCAGGCTCGGGACGACCGTCGTCATCTTTCTTGCCGATAATTTCTGCCTGCTGTGTGGGACAGCTCTGATGGCTACCCCCTCTTTATTCCCTTCTTACTCTTTCTTTACCACTCTTCACCCCTCTTTAACACCCTTTTTAACCTCACCCATACCGGGACCCTCGTTTTGAAACCCGCCACCAAAGCATTCCAGCTAGTTTTCCCTCAAAAGAGAATTAACGCTTAGAGAATCACCGGAAGAGCCACCCCAAACACTAGCGAATTAGACAATGTTTATGCTTTAAATTACTGTAATAATTGTAACATTGTAAAATAATGCTACTCTTCTTTGTTTGACAGGTCCTAATAAAATGCTATTATATTTCAATTAAAATAGAATTCAATAGTAGATTTCAATTATTGAAATGCTACTAGATTTCAATATTGGCGATACTTAGGAGCTGCATTCGCCATTCAAAATATAATAAATTAACAATGCTCTTCATTGTTGTAAAACAGAAAGTTATTATTTCCTAATATGAATATAAATATCTTTCCTAATATCTAGGAATCTAGAAAATCAATTTCAAAGTCGTTGAAAAAGTTAAAAAAATAATGGCTTTTCTTCCATTTCAAAAATAATTCTATAATAATTGCATTATTGAAAACAACAAAACAATTATTGTTTTGTAATGATATTGCGATATGATATCGGACCCTGCAATTGGAAGAAAATATTGGCGATCTATAGGAGCTGCATTCGCCATTCAAAAAATAAATCAACAAAATGTAAAAAATGTAACCAAATTGAAATACAGGATTCATTGAAAGGATCAGAAGGAAAAAATGGTGAGACGATCGAATTGAAAAACATCACTATAATATAATATTTGTATTTCAGTGTTACTTATATTATAGCTCTTATTCATGGTGGAATGATAAATCTATGTATTCCATGGCTCTTATTACTCTTACTATTAGTCTCTAATATACTACTTCTTGAAGTTACATCCTATTTAGACACTTTTTTGAAATGCTCTTCTTCTGCTGCAGCCCTATTCTATGTAATTTCTATGAAATAATTATGGTGACATACTTGTGAAATGACATTGTGGTATATATCATTGTGTAATGAATTGGTGAGATGTAGACTCAATATTATATAACAGACAAACGAGTGAAATACTATATGCAATTTAGGTCTTGGCACGTGACTCACCTATCAAAGAAAACAATAATTCAGAACTTTCAAGGTTGCTGTTGAATCACCGAATTGATAATCGTTGCACTTTTTGTATTTCCTCTACAAACATCCATATTTTAAAATAGGCCTAATCACTGTCATTGAACTATCTGTAATAATAAAATAATGCGGTGATCAACCAGATGACTGCTAGCGCCAGATTAGGCAACAACACGGTACGAGTGGTGTTGTCAATTTGTGCATTTAGATTGGTGATTCTTTACTATCAGCTGCTGGCATGATCCCATCTGGCAACATCGCAATTTTTCAGAGATTTGTTGGCGTTAACAACTATGGACAATGCTTATGCTTCCATTTTCCATTAATGTGAAGCAAAATGCTATTAGGCCTACTCTTGTTTGTTTGTTAGGCTCTAATGAGATGATACAAAAATAAATATGCTCTTCGTTATTGTGAAGCAGAATATTGTGACCGTTACTCGTTCCAGATTAAGGATCTAAAACTTTTTTAAAAATTGACACAAAATTTCCAACTCATTGGTAATAGTTATTTGTGACAAGAGAAGGGGCATAGAGAAGGAATGGTGAGAGCGTAGTGTCGGTAAAGCATCATCACTTGGGAATTTTTCATCCACCAAAACTCGTACTCCGATATTTCACAGCTTTGAAAATATGAGCACAGTGTGTCTGTGTATCCCATAATCGCATCACAGATTACCTTAACATTCTTTCTATTCTATTCATGTGTTAGCTAAGACGATATAGTCAGTGCTGTTTTGGCTTGGTAGAGAGATAAATCTTGAAAGTGTATTGAAGGCTGTAGAAACAGACGTGTGAGCTATGCTCACAGGAGAAAATCACCTTTTGTCAGTGAGAAAGGATGGGGGTGAGTAGTGGTACTCAGAAAAGAGCAGAAAAGGCGATTGCTTGTGAGGGTTGGCGTTGTGAAAGCTGTGCATCCTTCCATATTCGATGATGAATCAATTCCTTTGAGGCGAGCGAGCTCGTGCCACAGGCAAGGGCCAATAAGGAGAAACATTTGGGACACAGAGTCGTTTATCACGTTTGTTCTCTTCGCGTTTGTGGTGGCGCGAGCGTATATATTTTGTTCTTCTGCTCTTTATGTTCTGCGTTTTTTCGCTTTGTTCAACCCGCGGTGCAAAAGAGATTTAGTTACAATGCATGGTGGTGACGACAATCCACACACCATCCTTTTTCATAGCTCGAGAATGAATAATAATAGTGTCATCAATTTCGGAAACATCACCACTTTTCACGATAATGCTAACACGTTTAACTGGCGACACAGGGATTTGCTGGTATACCGTTCGTATAAACGAGACAAAAACAATTCATTACTTTTCCTGTATAGCTGAAATTTTAGAAAATATTTTTTCCATATTGTTTCATGTTTGAAACACACAGTTCGAGGCAGGAAAATACGTCATTTTAAAATGGTTTGCAATGTTCAACATAATTGTTTCGTGACTTTCTTTGTCAGAATTTTGTTGGAGAGTGAGAAGCTTCCGCTTGATGGTACCAGCCCAATCTTAGAACAATTAATTTTTTCTTGACCATCGATCATCGAATATTTTCTCGACAATCTCGATCTGTATTTTCTCAATCCTTATTGTGCAGTGCGATTCTAGTTGCGGTCGCGTGCCACAATTTTTAGGCTAATTTATACCATCCGGATAAATTTGATTAAAAATCAGCTGATGGCTCTAAAAATCTGAGTGTCCTCGTGTACTTTGACATTGTTGAGCTCGGTCCCTCGCTCAGCTGGTGTAACGCGCGACCGCGACTAATAAAGCTCTGTCTAATAAAGCTCTCATGTGGGAGTGGGGCACTCACAACTAATGTTGAAATGAAACAGTCTTTATAAAGTAGTAATCTATAATCTCTAACCCTCGGCTTAATAAATCATTCATAAATCAGGCTTTTATCGTAATGACTTATTACTTCTCTCATTAAAACTAATGGTTACACATGCATGGTACACATACATGCACTCTTCATAAGTTATGCACAACGATAGAATAATTATCCTGTTGCAGGAGTAAATGTTTGTAACATTCAACTCGACTTCACATTTTTTTCTGATATTTTTAACTTCGAATTCACTTCTTTTTTAAAATCATTACTTTAGGGAAAATACTCTAATCCACAATTCCAAGCAGTGGCGTACCGATAATGGAGCGAGTGGAGCAGTCGCTCCAGGGCGCAAGGCTCTGAGGGGCGCACCGTTCTTGAGAGAAAATTACCTTTTACTTACAAAAAAATGTATTATTATAATGAAGGCCAAAAGGGTGAAATGCAACACAATTTTAAAAAACCGTATGTAAACATCGCTGCGCATGACTAAAAGGAAAATTCATGTCAAATTTAAAATAAATCGGTTCATGCGTTCAGCCGTAAATGCGTTACAACCAGACAGAATGCAAAACGGTCAAGTCAAAAGTAGCAAATAGTCGAAAGTAGCAAAGCCAAAACAATTTAAATTGGGTGGCAAAAGGTATAACAAATTCAAGTAATTGAATGAAGACTTTGAATTTATTTTGAAAAAATAAATCCACAAGAAGTTCAATGGTTTTTATATTAAGAACAGGACTGAAATATTTCACTTTTGAATCCTATTTCCAAAATATAAAAAAAATTTCATAAGGATGACTTGCAAAATGCGAAAAAATAACTGCAAATAAATTTATAGAAAAGTGAAAAAATCCAAAACAAGCTGTTTGGAAATAGATAAAAGCAGAATCTGGCCTGGCGAAAAATCATTCCTTGGAGATTCGCATCTCTAAATACGGCATAGTTGGAGGCGAAAAAAAAAGCCGCTGGTTCATTAAATGACCACTTTATTAATATCAGCCCAATCGGGACTTTTTTTGGGGGGGGGGGGGGGGGCATCGTTAGACACTTCCGCTCCAGGGCGCTTAAAACCTCGGTACGCCACTGATTCCAAGCACAGAGTATTTAATTAATTGAATAATATTTCAGCAGTTTATGGGTGATATACTTTGAAGCGTTTAATTTATAATTCTAGGGGATGGTTGATGGTTCTATTGAAAATGAAATTTAACCACACACCTCAAATAATTTTGCAATAAAGGGAAATATATTTGATTGATGAGAATGTCATCCATACCTGTTTTCTATTATCTATCAATCGTTGAATATTCGACACTCTTTATTACTAACTTGCACCATTATAAGGCAATTCAATGAAAATATATATTATTGGTATTGAGTTCACAACATAGCTAGATAATGACTAATTCTTCTATGCATCATTCATAGTTTTCAATTTAAGTTTACAATATCGGTTAGCAATGACTCATTTTTCTGTGTATTGAACATACAGTTTTCAATTTTTCTTTTTGTTGTAATAAACCAATAAATAACTATTGAAAATCTCTATAATCTCTATTCCTCGGCTTAATAGATCATTCATACAAGAATTAATCAGACTTTTATCATAATGACTGATTACATTTCTCAAAATTTATTTATGTTCTTGTTCTTCTTCCTATTTATCTCTTGTTCACACAGGATGAGACAAAAACGTCTATTCTGGTTTCAAACGGACAAAAACCAATCTACTCTTGGAAACGGGAAGTGATAGCCGAGTGCCGTAGCAGGTATATGTTCAATCAAAGATAAGCTACGAAACTCCTGGGCGCTCATTGTAAGGGTGACCGATTGGATTGGCCAGCAAAAAGGCTCTGATCTCTGCTGTGAAATCACTTCCCGGTACTTCAGAACCCACTTAAAACTGTAGGTCCAACTCATCAATCGCCATCATCCAATTCATCACCCACGGCACACGTCTCAGACCTATGTGGGCTTCATCCTCCGAAAAAAAAATGTTCAAACTTCTTCTAATATACCTTTTCCTGATAATGCTAATAATAAACCGTGAACAAGTGGACTTCCATCAGTTTAACAAGCTGAAAGTCACATAGATTGCATTGAAGAAACTCAACAAATAAACATCAGTAATGCCCAGCCAAATGTGATGTTTAGGATCAGTTCGTAAATGTGTGTGTGCGGTTGATCAAATCAGTCCGGAACCAATATACTGTAGCAACGGTGAATCAGCAAAGGGGATAGTTCACTTCCGATTTCCGGTTTACTTTCGAAGGGGAAGGGGAAAACTGGGTAGCTCGAGTACTACGCTCCAGTTGTCCAGGAATGTAGAGTAATCTGAAGGAGGGAGGGGGAATGTAGGGATAAAGCTGAGGAAGGAGGAATGGGGAAGCATAGGTGGAAATCGATGCAAGTGAATGAATAGGGAAGACAGGAAACAAGAGAGTGCGTCATCAGAGTTTCCCTTCTGTGACCGATATGGCTGGTTGCACCCAATAGCTTTCCTCACGCTTTCATCCAGGTGTGTGCTTTGCGAGAGAGAGAGAGAGAGTGAAAGAGAGAGAATGTTTGTGTGTGTGTGTGTAAGAGAGAGAGTGCTTGGCAGAGAGAGAAAGAGTGTGAGAGAAAGAAAGAGTGTGAGGGGAAGAGATAAAAGAAGAAAATATGAATGAAATTGAAAGAAGTGTTAACAATGTTGGGGGAAGGAGCGATATCTAGAAAAGTAAAGAAAAAGAAAGGAGGAATGAATAAAAAGGAGAGTAGAAGAGATGAAGGAAGAGAAACACCGACTGAATAAGAAGGACAGAAGAGGAATGAATGAAAAGAGTTGAAAGGGAGAGATTTTCCGGATAAAGCAAATGTTTTGCGGTGTGCTGTATCTGTGACTAATTTGTCAATAGAGCTTCTTGGAGTCTCTTCAGGTTTTTCAATTCAATTGCTTTATGTCTACTTATTTACATTTAGGACTATGTGCATCTGGCTTAATAATGCTTATGTGCTTATTAGAGTTCAATGAGAATGATCCGTCAGGTAGGTTCTCTATAGCTCTTAAGTGCATGCTCATATTATGCGGCCAGGGTGAGGGATAATTAAGACGAGGAAGCAAGATCAAAAATCAAACCAATTCAGTACTCAATTTTATTTCTTAGGCCAATTGTGTTTCTAAAGAATTGGGGTGTGATGATAGGTTATAAGCAACATACATGTGATTGCTCCAGAACTAGAACAGGCATCTTGTGCTCTGATTGGTGTAAACGAGATTCCAGGGCGTATTGTTGTGATCATCTTGAAGTAAGTTCTCTTTGATTGTAATTAGTCTAATTCCAATTCGAGTCCTTGCACTGGCTGAGAGCAATAGTTATGTGGTTAGTTATAATCCGGTACCAGTATCTGGTACTTTTTTAGTCGGATAATGTTCACATGAGTCTGGGACTCGTGCTTGAGTAATGAGGTGAATGATGACTCAAAATGACTAAAACTGAACGAGATTCGAACTCATGACTGTAGGACATTGAACCAGTCCGGAGATAACGCCCTAACTAATGTGCAACTAAGACTGTTACTACTCTGATTTGATGATTAGAACGGAGGTGCCTGTATACATTATTTTAAAGTACTATAGAAATTGATTGCCTTTCCTTCATAATTGCTGCTTGATTTAGGAACGATTTGTTACCTTGCCATTGGGAAATGTATTATGATTGGATAAAGCCATTGAATAAACAACAATCTGTGTCCTTCCAGAGGGATACAAATTTGCAATGCTCATCAAGGGAAAAATAGATGGCATTCGCCACATATGCTTGTACAATTTTGTTCAAAAACGACTGAACATAATATATATTGTTATAAATGTAAGAAAAGCAAGAGTCGACACTACTTGTTTTATGAACATCGCTGCCATTCATTGATGGCATGTGCTGCTAAGAGGTTGTAATTAGACACTTGTTTCTTCTCTCTCCTTGAAAGTCTCTCTCACTCCTATTACTCAGGTTTAGTTCCAGTGTTTTGAACAATTTGCCAGAATCTTCCAGATTATGTCACTAGCTTCCAGAATTTCCTGCAATACTTTCAAACACTATATAAGGAGTAGTCCTTATAAACAAGAGTTGAGTAGTCATTTGCTTTTCACAATATTCATATCCAGTGACAGTTTACAGTGACAGTATAGACATTTATCACCCTTATCAGGTGCTCGTGATCAGTTTATGTGGTAAATTCTTTGACAGTAGACTTCCTTTTTGTTGGCAGAATACCCAGTGCTATTATTGTAATTATCAAATACAGTAACAGACAGTGCATCGTAATTGGTCAGTTATTTATTGAATTATTGATTGGCCTATTGGCAGTTAGTTATTAGTTTTCTTGTGTGACATAACTGATTTCTGCGTGTTGTAAGTATTTGGGTGAATAGAGTTCAAGTGTTGCCAGCATTATTTTAGTGATAGATCCCGTAACAATATTTTAATTTGGACATTATGACTCGATCAAAGTTGATAAACCAATGTTTGAATGTTTGGTTTTTAATTGCTTACAAAGCAAACCACAATTTTTTTAACAAGTTCTCTTCAAATGTTACTTTCAAGATAGAGATCCTCAAATTTAAATCATATTTATGATGTTACATGACCTTGCTACCAATTAGAAGTGTAACAATTCTATTGATGCAGTAACAAATATTACAATTTTCAAAAATAAATCTTCAGGTAGCTGAGTAATAAGCAATTAATACGGTAATTTCTTAACCTCAACTCCAATTAAAATCCGTTTATCTTTTGTCTTTTTCTAGCTCCTCCATGCCAACCCCATTATAATCTGTATTCTGCTAAATTAATGCTAATTAATGCTCATTTGCAAGCATTTAGCTTTATGTTGTAGCAATTGAGAACATCGTAGCACACAATAGAGGCAAGTGAATGTCATTGTTTAATATTCGTATTACATTAACGCATTAATTCATGTACGGTATTCACAATTGTATTCATGTTCTGTTGCATGGCCACCCTTGTTATGTTGCAGTCATAACTATGCAGTACTGCTGTGTTCACATTGTGCTCATACGACTTAGTACCTTGGTATGATATAATCTATCAAAGTACAGTATCTGCTAGGTCTAGAAAAATATATTTTCTGTATAGAAAAATATATCTGCTGTCAATGCTATTGTTTCAGTATTGTATTGTATTCAGTATTGACAGATGGCGCAACTTAAGAGAAGGGGAATAAGAGGTTCAGTACGCTTGCTTTTCCAATACCATCGCCTACCACTGTACTCAGCGTCTTTTCATCAGCGTCTTTAACTATATTTACGGCTACTGTATTGCAGGAGCGTGCTCCATGTTTATGTTACAAAACAATAAACACAATATAAGAATAATAGTAGTATATTTTTACCAATTCTGGAGCAACCTTGACCTTTGACCTTTACCCCCCCCCTCCGGCTCACCGCAACCTTCCGGACCCATTCCCCTCTTCACCCTCTCTCTTGCCCTCTCTCTTGCCCTCTCTCTTGCCCTCTCTCTTGCCCTCTCTCTTCCGCTCATAATCATAATAATTATTGCAAGCTAACTTTAAAAGCTAAATTGAATACGGTATTAAGTTTTTGTTAAAAAATGTTGGATATAGTCTTTATTTATTTATCGTATGGCTTCTAATGGTGGGGAGGCCCACCTCGCCTATTCAGTCATGTTACAGGTTAACATGTAAAGATTTGTTACATGGCAAAATGTTATAGCCTATTGAAAAATGTTATCTTTATTATTGCATGATATAGTCTGTTAATTCTTAAGACTCATCTCAGAATTAGGCGATACTTTGTTCAGAGTGCTAAGCTGCTAAGCTATTTATTCTCTGACAAAACGAATTTTTAATTTGTTGGGGGGATATAAGAGGACATAAGTAATCGACTTATGAATGTTTTTTATCCGATTTAAACTAATCTAGAGCACTATCATTCTGCTCTACCCTCCAAAGGCTCCACATTTCAATCATCCCTTTGATTTGGCTAATTGTGTTCATTCTCCAATAGTCAAGGTTCAACTACTTGATAAAATCCAGTTGTTATTATTAATAATTCACCAATTTTATAAACTTGGCCGATTTCAATGAAATTTTAATGCAATAATACATTTTTTGTGGGGATTTAGAATATGAAACAATTATTTAAGGATCTTTAAACCATCAATAATTTTTTAATTTGAGAAGAGAAGGAGATAATAACAAACTCACTTCATAGAATCAATTTTTAATGTTGCACTATTATGATGATGCGTAATGAAAAAAAAAACTGGTATGTGTGTGGGTGGAGAAACAGAGAGCTTACAGCTATCTCTCGATCTCCTTGCGACTCTACTACAATCGATGTTTTTATCCCTACTTTAGCAGCAAGCTTCCACGCGCACAGATATTTTGCGCCTGGAGTGCAATTATATGTATTACCTATTTTAAGTCAATACATAAAATTTGTTGTGATAGCAAAAATAATAAATAAAATAATTGAGCATCATAAGGCAATTGAATAGGCAGTTAAACTTGTGCAGCAAGCAAGAAATTTAATTGGTAATACTATTTATTGATCTAAACTTAATAATATAGATATTATAGTATTTGCTAAAAGTAAGCTGTAATTTATTTTTGTGTTGCAGGTACTCGAGCCATAAAATTTGAAAATCTAAAATAAAAGTTAATTTTTCATGAAAATTTGAATGTTTGTCAGAAATAGGAGCTTCCATTATTTGATAAACATAACGGAAAACGTTCATCGGGGTCACAAGTATTGAATGCTCTGAATCCAAATTCTGATAAAACGCTGCCATTTTCTCCTAGTGATTTTTGAGAAGTTTTAAATTATGATTTTTGGTATAGACATCATAAAGAAGAAAACTTTTATGTAAACCTACATTGAATCTATAATACGTATATTTTTTATTTTGCAACTACCTGATACCATGTGAATAACCCATACTACGATTAGCTCCAAAGAGCTACGAGATGAGAAACTCCAATACATAGAAAGTCACCGTAATTTTAACCTTGAAGGTTATCTAATAATAATTGTGATGCGAGACATAATCTGGCAAATGCTCATTTGAAAACATTCAGCGATATATTGCCACTAATGTTTCTTTCTCATTAACACAATGTACAACGTTGACCGATTTAGTGACATCACAACGGATTCCCATGTCACTCATCTAGGAGTGTATAAATGAAATAACCATTTGTATTTGAATATAGCTTATCCAGGAAGTAGTATTGACTATTGATGTGAATAAAGAGGTTAATTCTTGGGGATCGGTCAATAAAAATTTAATTGCTATCGCCAACGTTTGGTATAGTATTTATACATCTTCAGAGCCATAGATAAGAGCAATAAATTCATGAGCCACACAGCCAAGCAACATCATCAAATATGGTAAATGAATGATGTTGCTTGACTAAGGTTAAAAAATCTATTGCTCTTATCAATACAGGCAATACAAAACAGGTCCTGAATATTTATGAAAATTATATGAAACGTTGGCGATGATAAATTGATTTTTTATTAACCGAATTTCAATAATTCACCTCTGTACTAATTCATATTTTTATCCATGATAACTTTGTTTACTCCAATCATGTAATTAATCTCAATGCAAGATTTTGTACTCATTAAGTCTATTTACTATTTATTTTCATGTTTTCTATTGCTCTATCCGATGAAGTTTATGGTGTTTTACTACTCCATTATCTATATTGTTCCATTGTAATAAAAATGCCTCTTTTCAAATAAATGGAATTTAATTTCATTCAATTGGAGATTAGGGACATAATAATATGATAATACGTCTCCTTGATCTCAAATACATTGTTAAGGACACTCACCTTATAAAAAGCTATCATCAATTTTTTCGGATGTGACAGAAAATGACAAAATCATTTCGATCCCAGTGATTTCTGTCTAATAGCCCCTCATCTAGAAGCAGAACACTAGCATTGATGTCATTCATTTTCCCAGATTCTCACAAAAGGGACAACGGTGTTCTAAAGATGGGAGGAAGATTTGAGGACAAATCAAGAGGAAACACAGGAGAGGGAGAGGGGCGGAGTATAGATCGGAATGAGGCACGGGACAATCCTTAGACGTTCAGAAGATTGTGTAATCCATTTATCATTGAGGCCTTGGTGATAAAATATGTCCCGTAGAGTACTTCTCAACCCCCACCATCAAACCCAGCCCGATAACTTTTCGTGAAGTAGCGCGCTCTTTCTCACACACTTACTCTCTCACCATTCTGGTTCGCCCCAACATCCTTCCTTTCTGTGTACAACGTCGAAGTAATTGATTGCCCGTCTTTATGACAAACTTGAATACAGTTGAAATCTGCTCTTCTTTTCAGATCAACCGGGTTTCTGTTTCAGAATTTAATTAATAACAACCAACTCTCTCACCGTCTGTCTTCATCGTCCGCTAGTCATAATCCCCTTTACTTACAATGGAGCCTCTGTTTTGCAAAGTATTTCTTCTGTTTGATTTTATCATCCCCCTTGCTTCTCTCTCACACTCTCTCTCCCCCTCACTCACACTTCTTTCTACAGAAGCTCTTCCATCATTAACCTTTGTTTCGGCCCCAAATTCACAAAGAAATCAGTGAATTCTGGTTTCTCTCAAACATTACCCTCACCACCCTCACATTGTTGTCATTTTCTTCTCTTCCAATCTTAGTTGATGAGGAATTTCTGAGGTGCGTTGATATAACTTGGGAGTTTCTTTGACTATGCATGAAGAATTGAAGAGATCTACCTTAGCCATATTTTGAATAGGTTTTGGTAATAAAGTACTGTACTATCAAATAATAAATGGAGAAGTATCAATCAGTAATCTAGAAACTCGAATATAATAACCATGATAGATGATTATATTTATGATAAATATAATATTTATGATTATCATCTTAATGATTAAATAGTGCCTATTATCACATTTATTCCTTTCTATACAATTAAATAACTTCTATTTTTCACGTCATTTTCAATATTTTGACAATTTCAATCTGTTTAAAGGCCTGTATGTACAAGCCTATGTGGTGAAAGATTCTCAATCACATTTACTTTTACTTAGTGTAACATGTACTTTTTAATTTCCTTTTTCTATTCATGTTTATGTGACTTCAAATTGTATTTGATTTAGTTATTTAGATGCATTGTTGATGTTATGATATCGTGGACTGTGTTAATAAATTATTTTGAGTTTAAATTCTTATACCAATGATTAATCGACTGTCTTTCAACTAGCTCCCGTATTACCTAGTTCCTTAGTTCCCACTCCATGCACTCCAATATAGCAAACACTAGAGCTAAAGTAGACTTACTTGGAGTAGAAAAGCTTTTCTGAGACCATGTGAATAACCCAGTAAATTAAGTTGTTTTAGTCTCTGTGACGGTTTAGAATGGGGTAGTTTTAGTTCGTGTTTTCTCTAAGAAATTCTCTCGTTCTCCAGTTTCTTGAAGGATGCAAAGTTTAGAAGAGGTTAAGAGCAGCAGATGATTTTGATCCTTTTTAGTTATGCAGGCAAGCACTGAGGATGAGGCTGAAAGATGTAGGCGCTTGCCACGGCCTAAGGCAAAGAAGCGCCACACTTTATGCGGTTACAGAGTGGCGCTTCTTCAGTGGCGCTTCTCCAGGTGCACTGCGCCTGACTGGAATAATATCTTAAGCAACTAGCTGGTGCGACTCGGTCCGAAAAAACGACCGCAAATTCTTTCAAGAGCTGTAAAGACGGATTATAAGAGTTCTCGAAAACGAAGTGGCGAATTGTATTCCCATCACGTTGCACGGGGGTTTCTACTGCAATCATTACCTTTGCCCCTCCCCCCTCTCCAACACTGGTCATGCACATCCCCAGTCAGTATCCTGGAATTCCCGTGTTCCCTGCGGCAGCTCTGAATTCATCACGCGCTTTTTGCGGTAAGGAAAATGAAAATGTAGGTTTTCAGCGGTATGCAGTTCGGACAGTCTTTTTGTTCATTCAAGGAATAGGAAGTGCTTGATAAGAAAATTGTGGAAATAGATTTTTGAGCCAATGAGTTTGACATATTTTTCTTTGTGAGAAAGTTTGAGTAACTACCTCCCAAGAGCGGTCCTAGGGGCGGGGAGACATAACAGTCATGAGCCCCTCAAAGTAGGAGCTTTACTGATAAAGTCCATTTTTCATTTACATAGTACCATTGGTTTTCTATAGAAGCATTACAAAAGTATTAAAAAATCTCATGACGTTCATTAGTTCGTCTCGCTCCCCTCTCCTATCTCCCAACAGAAATAAGGTGAATAACAATATAAATCAACGACGAAATAATAATAGGATGTGGGTCCTGTTTCATAATTAAATAGAAATTACAATTGAAATCTGCAAGCAGAAACTTATATTTATTAGATCTTGCAGTAACCAGAATAATAATACATAATTTAATTTGATACTGAATATGCCTTCAAATAATTTTAAGTTAGAAAGTTCAATAAATAGAATAAAAATAAATTAAGAAACTAACAACTGAGAACTGCAATGGATATACATATTTATTGAAACTACACAAAATGAATAATTCTAAACTCGACCAATGAAAATAATACCTCCAATATAAAATAAGCTCGTATTCAATTATTGTACTATAACATATATTTTTTAGTCGGGTGTGAATTCCACGGTACAGAATTTATAATTTTTTTCTATTGATATTTTGTAATTTTCTTATAGCTCTAACTTGGAAAATAATGTAGCCTATGTTATTGTATTGATTACGTTTAGGTCATAGAAAGTGCTCTAACAATAAATTCTAACCGGAATAAAATAAGTTTGAGCCATTATAAGCTGCAGTAGATTATTAAAATAAATCAAACTAGAAAGAAATCACAAATCGTGGGGTATATGTCGCTCACCTCCAATCAATCCGAGTATTTTATACCAAGAATAAAAATTAACTTCGAATAGACGTTCTAAAAGTACAACGCATTGGAAAAATTTAGGTTATTTTCTATTTATTTGCTCTGTAAAACCATATGAATTTTCCTGTTTTCCACCCCCTTAAACCTGTTATATTCTATATATTCTATTATATTTTATTATATTCTATATATTTTATTATATTCTATATATTCTATTATATTTTATTATATTCTATATATTCTATTATATTTTATTATATTCTATACATTCTAGTATTTTCTAGATTGGACTAACGGCCTGATTATTGTTAATTATCTTGGTGAGAAAATGTTATTGCCAATGAAAATTGTTTTTCAAGAGAGGGAGAGAGCGAGAGAGACCAAAAGAATGTTTTGCAGAGCCACAATTACCTCAAAGAATGAAGCTGTCCACATCAAGCCTTTAAACGGTGAACCGGAGTTTTGAAAGGTTATTAATCATTATAATTTATTGTCTTGCCAGTTGAGACTACTTAATTATAACCGCACTCTAGTCGCCAAGTGGAGAGAATCTACCCTCCTCTTCGTGAGCTTCCTTCCTCCATCCACCATCCGCCATCATCCCTTTTCTATAGTCAAGAGTGTAAACAGACAGGGCAGCGTAATAATATTCTCCAAGAGAACAAAGCTCGCTTGAGATCTGACTGCTTCTGAGATGAAGTTTTTGTTTTCTTCCAGCTATCATAGCAGGATGATGAATAATAGATTTTTATCAATTGAGGCACACACTTTTATAACATTTCTTGAAATGAATTTAAATGAATTCAACCTCGAATTATTGAGGGAAAATTCTTTGATCTTACTCATTCTATGAACAATTTCGCCTGCCCTCTCACAGCGTTGTTTTTTTTCTTCATGGGCGGAGCGAATGCGGAACTTGAAAAATCTAAGCAGCATATAGATTGGTTGTTAGGGGAATCATGAAGTCGATCCTTTAAAATAATACTTTCAATCATACAATAAATGAATAAGCGCATGGCTTTTATTGGTGGGGAGCCTCTCAAGGATTGTTCAACCTCGCAGTTACAACCGTGTTTTTGAATACATAGGATAGAACTATGAGTCTATTTTATGAGTCTGTTAGAACTATAGATGAGTCTATTTTTCAAATCCTGTAGTATTCTTCATCATCTTTGGACATCCCTTTTTTCATTATACTCTTCCCATCTATTGTATATATTACATTCTCATAATATCTATATCTCTAATCTTCTGCTTATTCTTATTGTTTCCGAAAAAGAAACTAGTTGAAACTGTAGATAGAGTGAAACTGGACTACAAAAAAAAAAAAAATTAAAATAGAGAAGACTAAACTTTGACTAAACATCTCATACATTTAAACAAGATTGCAATATCAGTTTTAGCAACCGACGTCCATACAAATCTTTTTCAAAAAATATTCAATGCATTTTCTAAAGAAAATCATTCAGAGCTCACATCTACAGACTGGAAATAACGGCCTAATCTTGGGCTTTATTTGCTTGGCACGACCCGAAGTAAGTGTGTTGAAGTTGAAGTTGAAGACGGCCTAACCTCCCCTCTCGGACCTTCTCTCTCAAACACTCTCTTTCTTTCTCAATCTCTCTCACTTCCTCTCACAGGACACGTTGCTGTCTGAGCTTATTGAATGTTATTTATTGGAAATCGATCTTGGCCCTAAGTCCTCTCAAGCCAGCCGTCTCCCTCGCCGACTGGCTTACACACTGACATACTCTATTATTCTGGCTTTCTCTCTATCACTTTTTCTCCTTTCTTTTGCTCGATTCCAATCACACTATCTAATTTTCTTGCTCTTTTCCATTTCTTTTTATCATACACACAACCCTTGTCAATGTTTACCCTCACATCATCCTCCTCTCCCACCCGTAACACTCACTTTCAACTTCTGTTTCTCTTTGTCCTCTCTGCGATTCTCGCTCGTTTTCTCTCTCTATATATCTTTGTGTCACTCTTGTCTTCTCTCTCCCACTCTTGTCTTCTCTCTCCCACTCACACGCCCTTTCTATCACTCCTTTTGTTATTCTCCACTATCTATACCATCTCTTACTTTGTCAACGTTCACTCTCTCGCTCCGCAGTGTCCTTCGTCTTGGAAGAGCTCTCTACTCGGACTGCATTGACATGGTAAGGAAAGCAGGAAGGGTTCGCCTGATCATCCATCTTCCCATTCCACTCTCATTGTCAATCTTCGTCCTTCCCAAGCATCGGCGATAGCCTGTCATCATCAACGGCTTCCCTCTCTCACCATCCTCACCTCATTTCCTTCTACACTTCTCTCCCTCCCCTTTCTACATCTCACCTTATTCCTTTCCCAGCCAATATGCGACACCTCTTCATGAACTCGCAAACTCGAATGTGTCGAAAAAAACTTGAGTGACAGAGACAGAAGGAGAAGAGAGAAAAAATTGATGAAAGATACAGAGAGGTAGAATGAGAGAATGTTAAGAGGCATGGAAAGAGCCTGCAATCATCACTGGTTGACACTTGATCCATCATACTTCAATAGCGTGCTACTAGTTTGATTAAAACGTGACTGTCATAATTATAATCTTCATCTAATTACTTCACTTGATAGATTTTTTTTGTGGGTGCCGCTTGTGTTGAAACCTGCAAAAACTATGCTTCATGATATCTATCTTTGTTCACTAACTAAAGTGCTCACTACCACTAAATGCTGCTATCACTACTATAATTACTATCTAATGCCTGATTTTGTCTCAAACACCCAGTTAAGATTCAGTTAAGATACATGAATTTTGTTTTTGAAATCTTTATAACTTTTATGTAGAAGCGTTAAGGCGAGAAATATTCAAGAACTCTTTCTTCTTAAATCAGCCTTTATCAGTTTATCTCCATGTTTAATTTCATTTTGTAATTCCGGAGATTAAAAAGGAAAAATAATTATTTCTATTTTGTATTACTGCTTTTAATCGGCAATAAAGTTTTATTTTTTGATTTGAAATGATGTATAAGGTATTCAAATATTAGGGTTCAAATATTATAACATATATACAACACGTCTTCTTAGTATTGGTGATGGTGACATTGTGCTATATATCCATAATGACGTATATAGGTACTATATACTTATTTAGCAACAAAAGATAATAGTTTGGACGTTTTGAATGTCACATCATTTTCAATCTCTATCAAAGTTCATCAAAGATATTTTAGTAGCTGTATCAGTATCAAAATCTGTATTATTCATTATTAAAGTGAATGTCAAAAGATCTGAAGATCTCGAACTTTGCTGTATTGCTGTATTTCCTATTAGCATAGGTTGTATGCCATCCAAAAATAAGTGAGTAGGCTAATAATAAATTAAAATTTTGACGAGAAATAAAAAGTTATGCTATGAGGAACGAAAAATGAGTCGTGTGTCCCACCGTATTTGATGAACAAAATGAAGATCTGGTTTAGGAGGACGATTGCCGAAAAATTTTTTATCGAATGGTCAAACTACTAAAACTGTTTAAAACACTTAGAAGATAGGGGTGATTTGATGGCATGAAAAGGGAGAAGAAAAAGAAATAGAAGAGCGATATCGTTTAAAACATTCCAATTTTCATCGAGATCAGCTCATCCAGATGAAATCATTAAGATATTTGGAAGGGGAAGGGTGATGTGGGCTTAGCGAATGAGGCGGGCCAGCTTTGAAGCAACAAGTAAAAGGGCCAAGAGGCTCTACGGCAAAAAAACTTTGAAAAAACTGTCTGACTTTTGGATAAAAGCGGCTCAAGCAAAATTGTTTCCAATACCCGTCGCTAGGTTGAAAGCAGCTTGCGCAGTTTCTCATTTATATTATTACTGCCGAGGCCGGGGCAGAATAGGGTGGAGGTCTTAGCTTTGTAGATTTTTCAATAGAAAATGCAAAACGCCCGGAATATGAATAAGTGGTGGGGGAGTGACCCGATCCCGATATATTTTCAATTAAAAATAGCTAGCAAAGCCGTTTCTACAGTGTACCGTATCTCTTCTCACTTCTTACGGCTGTGTGATATTCAAGAAACAAAACGCTAAAAAATCTCTTCCAAGATAAAACTTTGTATGAATAAACATCAGGTATACGGTTTCGCAAATCCGGAATGAATGAACTCTGTACAGCGAGCACACATAAACAACTACTGTACTAAATTACATCCATTCTTTTGCTACATTATTACATTTGAGTCAATAATACTCAATAGCACATTAATATTTTACAATACTGACATTTTTTTATTATTTTCCGTTTTTCCTTTTATTCTTTTTTCTTCTTTCTCTTTTTTTCACACGACCCCCCTCTCCACCAATCATTCTTTTTTCCTCTACCGCTTCATTACATATTATGTTATAGTTTTCCCACGGGAACTAAACAGAAAGGTACCGCACTGAAAATACAGTGCTAATGGACCAAATTTGCTGAAATATAACTTTTCCCATTTGGAGAGTTGAATAGTTTCAGAACAGTATCTCGGGACTATGATTTTTCTGCTGATGTTGCCAACATGAGTCCCATACTTGTGTGTGAATGAGGTGAATTATGTGCCAGGCTCAACAGCTAGAACTCGGAACTATCTGATCATGACTATCAAATCTTAGAGGTGGGGTTGCAAGGTTATAAATCAATTAAAAAGAGTAGAGTAATGAAAGAAATTCAACAATGTGAACAGGGGAATATCGATTGTTTGAAGCAGAATCTGCTACAAGAAAACTGGAGTAGGGTTTACAATAGCAATAGTTTGAATAACAAATATGATAGTTTCATTAATATTTTAAGGTTTCATATTACTATGAGCTGTCCAGTTATAAAAGTCCCTGTAAAAAACAAATTAGACAAAATTGAAGAGTGGATAACTGATGATATCCTTGCAGAAAGAAATAGGGTTAAAGATGCATATGATGAATTCAAACTATCTAGAAATATGTTAAGTGAAGATAATTACAAAGCTCTAAAGAAAAACTATATGAAAGAAGTGAAAAGAGCGAAATGTAAGAAAACAGCTGAAATTTTGAATAATAGTGTGTACTTTAACACAGCAGTGTGGGATGTAATAAACAAAAATAGGCAAGTAGCTCATGTAGATGCTTATACTAGTGTCCCCAGAATAATTAACGAAAATGACAAATATATTGATGATAGTGTAGACATTTGTAATTTCTTTAACAGATATTATCAACTGGTTGCTAAGAATCTTCAAAAATCTTTTAATACAGGTATTAGCAGTGGCGTAACGTTTTCCAGTTGGGCCCCCCCGCAACCGATTTTCCGGGCCCCTCAAAATCATATAAATATCCCCCCTTACCCTTGCCACCCCCACCCCTCCCTGAAAAACTTGCATAATTATTTTGTGGGCAGTTATAATTATGTAAGAACTGAACACCTTTTTATAAATTAAATTTTAAAATTCAATCATGTTTCAAGGGCGGCAAGTCTAATGATTTGGGCTGTAGCGTGCGGGCTTCTGAAAGATGGAAATAGTTGATAGTTGATTATATTATAAATAATTAATCTTGAAACCTAGAAACCTTGAAATTGATGTCTTCCATAGGATCCACATTCACATCCTCCTTGTTAGCACCTTCGCTCCTTTTCCCAGAAAATGTGTTCTCTCAGAATTCGCCTCATTTGCAGACACGGACACAGGTTCAATTTTTAATAAAAAGGCATTTTATCTAAATTACCGCGAAATTACTAAGTCAGGAAAAGAGAAAAAAATTAAGAAATTTATTGTTAAGAGACAGAAGATAGAAAACGTAAACAACTTTATACAGTACTTGATCCTATTATAAGAAAAAAATTCAACTGCGTTGGGAGAACTGACAATTGTTCCAAAACTATTATTTATATACTTATACAATAATCACGTAATTTATCCGATATATCAAGGGTATAAATATTCCTTCTGAGCATATTGTTTAAAAATGTACTAGTCGATAAAAAATAGAAATAACTAAAGCATGACCGTACAACATCACAATACCATAAACGCAGTATGTTAAAAAATAGAATAGAAATGAAAAAAAAAATGGCACTCCAAATAATAAAATTCACGATCACGAACTCAATAATGAATAAACATACGGTTTACTCTAGGCCAATTTACCGGACACGTGTATCCAACAGGACGATTCAAAAGAGACTGTATGAAGAAAAATATTGACTTTAATTTCTACACAACCCCCCACTTTCCATTACTTCGTATATGCTAATATACATTGAGGAATTCGATGGGAAAATAATATTAATTTCCTCTAATATTTGCACTGTGGAGACATAGCCGTCATGATTTATAACAGTCTAGATAAGTTTGTTTGAAGAGTGTTTTGTCCTCGGTATGTCTCCATTCCCGAAGTCGAAATATCCTGCTTCTGAATTCCTTCACTATCTGCGAATTATCTGCTATCTGGGAATTAATTGATAAAGTAAACAATAAACATTGGCCGGACAATATTTAGCCAATTCATTCTTTCTTTCTTCCTTCAGTGTTTCAGTTTTATTTCTTTTGGAAAAATTTTTTTATTTCAGTCTGGGCACGGGCCATTTCTTAAAAAAATATATTTTTATTCCGGGCCCCCTTATAGCCCGGGCCCCCCCGCGCCGCGGGGTCTGCGGGGGTGTACGTTACGCCACTGGGTATTAGTGACATGAGGAATACTGAGAGGATTCAGAACGAATTAAAATTCCACCCAGTATCCCAAGACGAGTTGTCAAATATCATTGATAGTTTAAATAATAAAAAAACTGTAGGAATGGATGGGGTATCCAGTAAAATTCTGAAAGAATGTAAAGATCAATTGTTAGACCCTTTGACTCATCTGATCAATCATTCATTAGAACAAGGTGTTTTCCAGATAATTTAAAAGAGGGGAAGATCTTGCCAATCTTCAAAAGTGGTGATAGAGAAAAGGTAGAAAACTATAGGCCCATTAGTATTTTAAATGTAATAAGTAAAATTTTTGAAAGAGTAGTTCTAAATAGGTTACTTCTGCACCTTCAAGAAGCTAACTTTATCTGTGATGAACAGCATGGCTTCCAGAAAGGGAGATCAACAAAGACAGCCACAGTTTCTCTAGTTGAAAAACTAATAGATATAATAGATTCAGGTGATAAAGCTACTGCAATCTTCTTAGATCTGTCAAAGGCATTTGATTGTGTTAATCATAGAACTTTATTGGAAATACTGCAAAATGTAGGTGTAAATGGGGTTGAACTGAAATGGTTTGAATCATATCTTATTGGTAGAAAACAATGTGTAGAACTAACTACAGTAGTTGGTAATAGTATAGTAAAGAATAAATCTAATAAATTAGAGGTGCAAGCTGGAGTGCCTCAGGGGTCAATACTAGGTCCATTGCTTTTTTTGTTATATGTCAACCGTTTACCTAATGAATTAATTAGTGGTAGAGCCCTCTTATTTGCTGACGATACATCACTCATTTTCAGCAATTCCATTCTAGAAAATTTAGAAATAAGTGCCCATATAGGTGTGCAGTCCATTGTCCAATTTTTAAATCAGTTGAAATTAACTATAAATAGTAAAAAATGCCAATACCTTCAATTCAAAAACAAACATAATTTAAATGAAGATAGGGCTATAAACGTGTTTATAAACGATAATCAATTAGACCGGGAAGAAAAAATCGCATTTCTAGGAGTTATGTTGGATAGACGATTGACCTGGACTCCATACATTGAGAAAATATGTAGTAAAATTTCATCTGGGGTATTTGTCCTGCGACAGCTCGCTAGATTGAATGACAAAAAGTTACTTTTTACAGCTTACCATGGGCTCTTACTGTCACATATTAGGTATGCTATCTTAGTATGGGATAATTCATTAAAACAAATCTTGATAGGGTGTTTAAGATCCAAAAGAAAGCGGTTAGGTGTATAGAAAGAGTAAATAGATTAGATTCATGTAGGCCGTTGTTCAAGAGACTTGGTCTCCCAACTGTACCCTGCTTATATGTGTATGAAGCTACTCTATATGTAAAAACGAATGATATTAACCAAAATCTTGATGTACATGATTATAATACAAGAAGCCGAGGAGATTATCACTTGGCGAGTCACAATAGTAGCTTATTCAAACAAAAACCTAGTTATATTGGTAGGAAATTCTACAAAAAGCTACCGCAGTTTTTGAAGAGTCTTGAAAATATAGAAATATTTAAAAAACAATTGAAGAAATATTTAGTTGATAAAGCTTTTTATAGTGTACAAGAGTTCCTTTCACATCAAAATTAAGCCTCATTTCAACTAACTGATATAGTAATTATGGTATCTAGTGGTCCCCAGTGGGTGGGGGTAGTAGAATTGCACCCACAGTATCCCTGCTTGTCGTAAGAGGCGACTAAAAGGGCAACTGTCCGTTGACCTCATTATCCTGGAAACCTATCCTTTATCCTGCTCTTCATCCCAGCCCCTTCCTCCACCCTTTCCTCTTTCTCTGTTATAGGCCAACCCAAGGTGTGATGTGAACCATGCTGATGGGTGGATGACACTGGGCCTTTTGTACAGTGTCTCAAACGGTGCCTGCAGGACACCAGGCGCCCTCCTGCAGTATGTAGCCTTGCCCGGGCATGCGGGGCTCTGTCTGGGTTGACTCCACTTCCCTAGCTGCTCGTGGGAACCACATGAATCTCCAAAATTCAAAACAACCAGAACCAAACCCCAAGGTAACTCCAGAAGTTGCCTTGCCCTCAAACCCATCAGGATCCGCCCCATCAGGGCAGGTTCCTCAATCTGAAATGGGTGCATCAGGAACACAGGAGGTTCCGTTGCATTCTCATGTAGAGGCTATCAACATTGAGAAGGCTTCTATGGATATCAACATGGACGACATGAGCTCAATCGCATCAGCCCCACTGGAGGGGGAGGATGAGCTTCTCAGAAGTCCAGAAACACCAAAATCCGCCGGTATGCTTGAAGATGCCATAGAGCAACTGAGCAGCTTGCGGGTAAAGAAACCAAACCTCACCACTGCCCAAAGAAGGGCGGCCATTCAGGCAAAACTTCTTGAGAGAGGTGAAGCTTTTGACCCAGCAAAGTTTCGGAGGGGTAAAAAGAAAAAACCTAAGAGACCAGAGATGGGTGAAACTCCAGGCACAAATGTGGGTCTAGAGGCTGGGTCAAGGGTGGCCAAGCGCCCTAGAGGCAACATGGCCACCCCTCCCTCAGCGGAAGGACCTACAAAAAAGGCCAGGAGTGGAACTCATAGAGGTCATGATGTCCAACCCCTTAATCTAGGGACTTCTAGTAAAGGAGTCTCTTACAGGGACATTTCTGCCACCAAAATGGCCATTGTCTTGGAAAGCTATCCTGAGGCTAAGCTTTCAGCAGAGCAAGGAGAAGTCATTGAAGACGCCATTATGGATGAGCTCCTGGAGGACGGCTGCACTCCATCATTTGCAGGCACCTACATGGAAAAAGGTGTCTTGATTATATCCTGCATTAACGATGCTACTAAGCGTTGGCCGTTTTCACACACACCGACACGGCGCCGGCACGACACCGGCAAGATGTCGTCCCGGTGTCGTGGGGGTTGAGATACAATGCTGCCAAATGGAACAGCTTTCACATTCACCGACCCGGCACCGGCAGCCGGCTGCCGGCGCCGGCATGTCGTTGGCAGCATTGCTCCCGCCGGTGCCGGCGCCGACACTTGTGTGTCGTCCATAGTTTTGAACAGAATTTGGTCATTTTGTCAACAGTTTGAGGTTAGGTACTGAAAAAAAAACGTCTGGTACAGTACGATGGCTGATAGGTATGATGTTGTCACCCTAATTGAATTAGTCAAATCCGAGCCCTGTTTATGGGACAAAACTATAGAAGAAAATAAGAACAAGATCTTAGTCTTGTTTTTTGATTTCATCACTTAAATTCACTAATATATAGTCGAAAGTTTCCTTACAGTACTCATACGAAAAAAATTAAAAAATTTTGTTGGGTTTGTCACTAGCTTATCAAATAAGGTGTAGTAATACAAGCCATCCAAATAGCGAACTTTTATTATTGGGTCAATTCAAAGTTGTCTATTACGACTGTGCCTTTTATGTCATAGATATAATAAATATAACAAATACAACCTCCTGTTGTAATCAGAGAGAATAGAAGTATACTATACTCTCTGGTTGTTATCAGCCATTGTACCGTTTTGAACTGTGCCGCCCACTGCAAAATAAGGTTAGTTCTTCACCGACAGCCAGATGCCGTGTCGGTAAGTGTGAAATGCTTCAACGATGTCATGACGATATCGGCGCCCGGTGCCGGTGTCGTGCCGGCGCCGTGTCGGTGTGTGTGAAAACGCCCATTGGCTGGAGGTACTCATCCCCAGACTCAAACCACTTGGGGAGAAGAAACTCATTGTCGGTCTGAGGAAAGACATTATGAAGTCAATGAGGGTATTCTTTAGAGCTCATCCAAAGCTTCTGAAAAAGACTCCAGAAAAGGTCCTTGAGATGCTTGACAAGCAAAACCCACCTTGAAGGTGAAGGAGTGGAAGGTCCTGCCAGCCAAGCCAGACCCAAAAGGTTATGGATTTGTCTGTTTCCTGGATGAGGCCTGCTTCAATGCTGTTAGGTCGGCCAACTCTAGAGCCAACCTAGGACTCTGGCAAGTCTCAATTGTCTCAACAACAGTCAAGGACAATGCCCAGGGTCCTCCAGATCAATCTACATCACAGTAAAGCAACCTCAGCTGCTTTCTGCCAGTTCTTCCTCAGAGAGGGATTTGACCTGGCACTGATCCAGGAACCATGGCTTCACCAAGGAAGGGTTGCAGGCCTGGGTGATACCAAGGGTAGGTTAATTTACTGTACCTCTCTCAAAAATGTCAGAACCTGCATACTTGTGAAGAGAGGTATGGACTGCCTAACACTCACTGAATTCTGTTCTAGAGATCTCACTGCGGTGTCTATAACCTGGAGCAATGAAGGCAAGGAATGGAGCACAATTGCAGGCTCGGTTTACTTGCCTTACGACTCCGGGGACCTTCCTCCATCAAGAGAACTCGAACTTCTGGTGGAGTCATCTTGTGCTGGCGGACAACAACTCCTTTTAGGTTGTGACGCCAATGCTCATCACACAATTGGATGGGGAAGCTCTGACACTAATCCAAGAGGTGAGGCTCTCCTTCAGTTTCTCATATCTAATAATCTTTATGTCTGTAATGCTGGAAACCGTCCGACGTTCGTTACACGAAATCGAAGTGAGGTTATTGACATTACACTTTGCTCAGAAGGACTCCTTAGTGCCATCGACAATTGGCACGTAAGTCATGAGGCCTCTTTGTCTGACCACAGGTTCATCTGTTTTAACCTGCAAAGTGAAGGCAGCTCATCCTGCTATCGAGATCCAAGGAGAACAGAATGGTCACTCTATAAGTCTGACCTCCTGTCTCAACTTGGATCATTAGGCAAGAGGGTCACCTGCTTTGCAGACATTGATCAGATTGCTTCCGATCTTCAGAATGCAATCATAAGCTGCTTTCAGGACAATTGTCCATTGCGGCGGGGAAAGAGTCATAATAATACTAAATGGTGGACTGCTGACCTTGACCGCAGAAGGGCGGTTGTCAGGAAGCTTCATAACCATTGCAAACGGAGCCGTAACTGGGAACCATACCATAGGGCACTCACAGAATACAGCCTTGCAATCAAGAAAGCCAAAGAGAACTCTTGGAGACTGTTTACACAGGAGGTAAATAGTCTTAGGGCAGCAGCAAGACTGCAGCGTGTCTTAGCTTCAAGCCCGATTGGCCTCCTGGGAACTCTGAGGTTACCAGGGGGACAATATACCACTGGAACTGGTGGAAGTCTCAAACTTCTCCTTGAGACTCACTTTCCAGACTGTGTTTTTGAGGGTGCTTGCTCAGGCATGTCCGGCAACAGCGAAATGGGCTCACGGCCAAGAGCTGATCGTGGAAGCTGGACTTTAGCCAGACGTATTGTCACACTTTCCAAAGTTAAATGGGCAATCTCCAAGTTTGGCCCATTCAAATCTCCTGGGGGGGACGGTATCATACCGGCTATGTTGCAGCAAGGACCAGAAGCTCTCTTGGTCCTCCTGTGCGAACTCTTCAGAGCAAGTCTGGCTTATGGGTACATCCCTCAAGCTTGGCGCCTCAGTAGGGTGGTCTTCATTCCCAAGAGAGGAAGAGCAGACTACTCAACTGCAAAATCATTTCGCCCCATCAATCTTACATCGTTTCTCTTGAAGACACTGGAGAGACTGGTGGAGAGACATCTAAGAAAGGGAGTGCTTTCAGGTACTCCTCTTCATCGGAATCAGCATGCCTATCAGCCTGGTAAGTCCTGTGAAACAGCCCTGCATCAACTTGTGAGCAGGGTGGAGGACAGCCTTGCTGCCAAGGAGATTGCTCTATGCACCTTCATGGACATTGAGGGTGCTTTTGACAATGTTACTTACACGGCCATGGTCCGGGCAGTGCATGGGCGTGGTCTTGAGTCTGCTATATGTAGGTGGATTGAGGCCATGCTCCACTCCAGGCGGATCAGGGCTGATCTTCAAGACAAATCGATGGTGATCATACCTGCAAAAGGTTGTCCGCAGGGAGGTGTGCTTTCTCCTCTTCTGTGGAACCTTGTGGTGGATGGTCTCCTCTGTGAACTCACTAGTAGAGGTGTCTTTGTCCAGGGCTATGCAGATGACATAGTCCTCATGGTACAGGGAAGGTTCACAAATATTGTTGCTGATGTCATGAACGTCAACCTTCAATTTGTTAATGACTGGTGTCTTGGAGAGGGACTAAGTATAAATCCCTCAAAGACTGTAGTTGTTCCATTTACAAGGAAAAAGAACCTGGAGTCTCTCTCCCGGTTGAAACTTGGACCAACACAGCTCAAAGTATCAGGTATAGTCAAATACCTAGGGCTGACTATCGACTCCAAGCTGACTTGGAACAATCATTTGAATAATATACTGCACAAAGCAAAATGGGCGCTTATGACGTCCAGGAGATTTGCAGGCTCCATGTGGGGGATCAAGCCTCACATAGCGCTGTGGCTGTACAAGGCAGTAATAAGGCCTCAAGTCACATATGGATCACTAGTCTGGTGGACAAAGGTGAACCAGATTACAGCTACAGCCAAACTCACAAGTTTACAAAGGATGGGCACACTCCTAGTCACTGGAGCTTTCAGGAGCAGCCCATCAGCAACTCTTGAAGTTGCTCTTGGCTTGCTGCCCTTGGATATTTTTATCAAGGCAGAAGCACGAAAATCAGCCTATCGATTGAAAGTCACAGGCCAATGGAGGGAAGGCCTGTCTGGAACAGGCCATTGCACAATCACCAAAGCTGTTGCTCATAGCCCTGTGCTTGAAATGACTTCAGATGTCATGAGTATGGAGATGGTTTTCACTAAACCTTTTTCTGTTAAATTCTGCTCTAGAGAGGAGTGGAGGTCTGAGGAAGGGCCCTATATCAGGAGAGGTAGCCTTGTCTGGTACACAGACGGCTCTCTTATTGAAAGGAAATCTGGCTATGGGGTGTACAGTGAATCACCCAGAACAGAAATCTGTGCAAGTCTGGGACAATACTGTACTATCTTTCAAGCAGAAATTTGGGGCATCATGGCTTGTGCCAATATAGGCATTGCCAGACGCTATTGCGACAAGCATATAGTAATCTTGTCAGATTGTCAGGCAGCCCTCAAGGCTCTTGACTCTAATGAAATCAAGTCAAAATTGGTGTGGGAGTGTCACAAAACACTCAGCAAGCTCGCAACACACAACTCTGTGCATCTTGGTTGGGTACCTGGCCATGTAGGCATAGGTGGCAACGAGTGTGCAGATGGGCTTGCTAAGCAAGGTTCTAGTAGGTCATTCTTTGGCCCAGAGCCAAGCTGTGGCATAAGCAAAACTACTGCCTTCCACACAATAAACAAATGGTCCAGGGACTTACATCACCAGCAATGGCAAGGTCACTCAGGCCAAGCACTTGGCAAAAGGCTGCTAGCAGACACAAGCTCCTACTTCACCAACTGGCTGGTGAGGCTGGGTAGAGGACAGGTTAAGCAGCTAATTGCTCTGATAACTGGACATGGCCACTTCAGGAAACATCTCCACACAATCGGACTCAGAAATGAAAATCAGATGTGTAGGCTTTGCAATCAGTCTGAAGAGACTGCCAAGCATATCATACTGGATTGCGAGAGACTCGGGGCAAGGAGAATGGCTCTGTTTGGCTTTAAGCAACCAGGTGATGAATGGGATGTTAGCATAGGGAAGAAACTCCTGGATCTTGTAAAGGGCACAGGTATTGGTTTGCCTAACTAACGTACTAGGGACACACAATAAGCTTCGGTTGACGTGTGAGGATCTTTGAATCTTCTGGATCTTTGAATCCGTCCCTTCAAACATAACATAACATAACATGGTATCTAGTGTATAATATTGTTGATCTGACTTGTCTTATACTCCTTAACTGGAGTCTCCAAGACGTAATCTACAAAAAAAAAGAATCAAACCAGTGAGTGTTCTGTTATCAGTGCCTGTATTGGAAAAACTATACTAGTATTTTTCAGACGTCTGTCCAATGATTTGACGATCCAAGGAAAAGAAAGTCAACACGTCAACAGATAAAAAATTGAGATTATTAAACCGGCAGGAACTTAGTGTACCCACATTATTATAATGAGTCCAAATCAGCCGATCATCAGACCCGAGATTAATCCGATTTTTGATTCGAGATTTTCGTTGCAGATGGGCCAGTTTGTTGATGATCGACAATTTTTTCGATTTGAACAGAGATTTTGAGTAAGTTCAATTCGGCAACGTCGTAATTTTATGTAAAAGTTGATTTTCGTATTATGATTATTATTAATAATTTACGGTAAGTCTTATAATTAAGTTATAAGTTGACGTTATAATAAAGAGCCATATTATATTGGTTTACCATATTTATTGGTAAACTTACGTTTGAGCCAAATATTTTGTAGTTACTAAACGTGGCGCTAGAACGCAGCATTTATTGGGAATCAGTGGATTGATTCTCAAAAATTGGCCGGTTAAAAATTCAATTGCTCAGCTATTACTAAAAAGCCTGTTGGCTTTCCTCTTTCCTCTAGGTTTTCTCTCTTAAGGGTTATACACCACTCTTCATGTACAACAAAATTATCCTTATCTAGGATCAGTTTGACCAGTGATCGGAAATTAAATGTTGATTGGCGTCTGCAACCGGCCATAAAATTAGTAAATCATCAATAATATGACTTTCTCTGTAGAGGAGACCGTTTCACTGTTACGGGTAATTCCAGCTCGCCGTTAAAATTTATGTCATGAAGAACATTGTGGATGGACGATCTACAATATTTCAAGTGGGTTATTTTAATAAATTTACATTATTTTGTGAAAAATAAGTTTTTTTTGACGGATAACAACCAGTTATTAGTTAGTTTATTGTATGTCGAGGGATCAAACCACTGTTTCTAAAGTTTCGTGAAAGTGATAATCAGAAGTCAAAACTTTTCATTAGGTTGTTAATAAACAGTAATAATTGAGTTATTACAATAATAATTCAATAATGCACCATAATAAATAAAAAGTTATAAAAGGCCAGTCTTTTCCTTTGATAGGTATTTAGAAACTTCTGGACACTGTACATAGTTTTTTCTTAAAAAATTCACTACAAATTTCTTCAACAGTACTTCATCAAACTCTTCCATTACGTTCAATACGCTCAATACGTTCCAAAGTTTTCGGCTTATAAATTATGGTTTTCCCTTGAACATAGAGGTTCGATGTCGAGGTAGATTATAACCTTCCGCTGGGCGTGTATTATGCAAGTGGATGTCGGTGCCTCTTTGCAGCTGTAGTTAGCTGACATTGGGAAGTGATAACCGAGTGCCGTAGCAGGTATCTGTTCAATCAGTGTTAAGCTTCGAAACTCTTGGGCGCTCTTTGTAAGAGTGACCGATTTGATTGGCCAGCAAAAAGACTCTGTTCTCTGCTGTAAAATCACTTCCCGATGGTTCAAAACTCACCTAAAACTGTAGGTCCAACTCATAAATCACCATCATCCAATTCTTTACCCACGCACAGGTCTCAGACCTATGTGGGCTTCATCCTCAAAAAAAAAAAAAAAAAAAAATACCTGTGTAATCACTTCCAGAATATACACAACATAGAATATTAACAACTGACATAATACTCAGCCCTTGTAAAGCATATCTGCAAGTCTCACTTTGATTAACATTAGCGAGTATTTTTCTGCGTGATGAGAACTGTTTTTAAATTTTCATCCGATGATCCAAGCTACACAACAGGACCAAACCTCAGGCGAGAGTCTTCCAAAGCAAAGTTGGCTGCCTTTGTCACTTCCAAGGTTGAGATCCATAAAAAAATTTTCACAACATTTATCATTGAGCCATTACATTACATACATTATTCACTCGCTCGTTCCTTGTTAGGCCTTTTTCAATTGTATTTCTCAGGAGTTTTACTTGGCTTTCTGCAAGGGATACAGGTATTACATATATATAACTATGGTAACTAGTGTAGTTAGAGTAGATTTTTGGCTCAGAAATTTCAAAATTCAAAATTATATTAATCTTTTTTTGGACTGTGATGGTGTTTTGTTACAAGTGAAATCAAAATTAATATTCTTTTTCTGAAAAAGACTCGTGAATTATTGTGCTTCTAGGTGAATTTTTTAGTGAAACAGACCTAGCGTATGATTTCTATTCCAATTTGAAATTTTGTAAAAAGCAGTTTTGGGCAATAGCCTGTTGTATTCACATTGATTTCATGTTAGTTGAATAAATAAATATAATATAAAAATATATATTTGGTGATTGATACCTTCTTCTACTAAAGTTCACTAGTATGGTCTTTGAAGGGTTCAGAGCTAGATTATTCCGTTTGCAGTACTCTTGCGCTTTCTGGAGTGAGCCAGTGACACTTGAAAGCATACCGTTGGCAATGTTGCTGCTGATCAGATCATGTATATTAGATTACAAGGATACACAAATAATGCAACAGTTGCAGTACTATGCAACAGTTGTTGTACCGCACTATGCAACAGTTGTAGTACTTAGGTGTTAAGTTCAGGTATTTGTACCTCGGGAAGGTAGTAACAGAGCTCTTGAAATACCTTGTTGGAATTAGCCTCCAAATAGCCCAGAGTGGAATGTAGTGTATAATGATGGTTAACTGTGTTACTCCACGTTATGTAGCCTCAGTAGGTTTGATTACCAATAGTGTTTCTTCTTCAATCCACTTCATTTAATGCTATGCTATACCCGTAAGGGTCTCCCCACCACGAAAAGCCATACGAATTTACTTTAATGCTACGCTATGATGAAACATTGATTTGGAATCGAAACAAGTTCTAGATCTAGAGTAGTGTCCAGAAGATCTTGGAATAGATTATGGATTTAGGTTATGTGCTATGATGAAAATAGGTTATTTTCAAAAGAGCATCATGCGAAGCTATTATCGTAGTAGATGCCCATGTAATGCAAAATAAAATAATAGAAGATAATTATTATTGTGCTCTATCGAAATACGACTATAAATAAAATGAATTTTAATTTTTCACCGTTGTTTCCAAAGAATTTCAGAGCTCTTCAGAGCCTTAATAATATGTATTACAATTTCATAACGAAATTTTCTTAATTCGAACATTAATAAGATATCAATGAATATTCTAGTAAATATAAATAAAAAATCATAATGTAGATTTACCGCAAATAGTTTAGAAGAAACGATTCATTTTCCTATCCCTTTTTCATCCATATCCACTGATTATCCACTAATTTCATCCATACACCACCACTACGCATAATAAAGATTTTTTCATTTCATTTCACCACTGATTTATGATACAGAAGGTTATAAAACACTTGAAGAGAGGTTATTTTTTTTATTTCTTTTGATTGCCAAGTTTTCAGATGCATACATGAGAACATGTCTAACAAAGGCCTTAGATCTTGCTCTTTAAGGAGCTTTCATTTACAAAAAGTTTTTTTCATTGTATTGAAAATGAATATCTGTTATTCAATATTTTTCTATTGGAAGTGATTGAATAAAACAGACTAAAATTTTACAATAATTCCGGATAAAAAGGGTGAGCAGCTCGAAAGAAGGCTACTTCCACTCACAGATTGGAATATACTCGATTCGAGAAAATACTAGTAAACTTTACTTCTCAGTGTTCGGAAATGTTCAAAATTAATTCACTGATGAAGTAAATCCGTTTTAGCGTTGAATTCGAATCCAAGTTGAGTGTCTCATTTGCAGAGATGAGCGACAAAAACTCAGCCGCCCACGTGCTGAACAATCACAATAAAAAAGTTTCAAGGGTGAAAAGTTTTTGCGAGCGGTGAAAAGATGCGATGAAAATTAGAGTTCTTCCACACTCGTTCGAGTTGAAAATTTGTTGACAATATTTTGAATCACCCTTCGCTTCGCTAACAACTGTTCTCCACTCGGGCACGACTCAGTTTTTTCATTCCAGAAAATATGTTTCCCAAGTCCACGCAAACTTCTAACTGAAACCTTTTCTTTGGCGACGTTCATTTTCTCTCCAACAATGAAATAATAGCAGTTAATCACGGGGAAAAACTGAATTATTCGCCTTCTAGATATAATTATTATGAAATATGCATTTGAACACTATTCTCTCGTTCAAATTAGCAGTCACGGTAACCATGTTATCGCTTTTTACGGTTAACTACAACAATATAATATCAAACTTTCCATACCTCACGTTTTCACACTCATAGTATTCTACTCTGTGATCTATGTAGATTCTTATATCTATAGAATTCTTTATGCGAGAATTCTACGCGTCTGACTTTAAATGAACAAGACAGTCTATTGGAACCAGCTCATTTCAATTGAAAGTCGACAAAATATTATTTACGCAAAAATCTCTGAAGAAGAGCAAATGTATTTCATTAAAGTTTGCAGTGACTCATCGTTATATTACGGCATATATGAGCGACACACGCTATTGGTTGGAATTTTCAGGAGGCCAGATAATGTCATAGCGTGCGTAGCTATCAAACGTCATAACCATGAGTCCCTGAAAACTAAGTTGAAGTAGACTGTAGTACAGTATCTATTATTTCGTGAGGGCAAGTCAACATGGACGTATTTTACGCCGAGTGATCGAGTCTCAATGTAATATTTTTATAGTCGTATTTTACCTGGTCATGCTCGGGAATCCAGTTTGAACTTTTTCTCTTTTGGTAGAAATTTATGGTAGCGGTCGCAAAAATACGAAATTGGGAAGGGTGAGTAAAATGCAATACAGTGTTTATACCATACAGATCATCTGTTTGAAAAAACGTTCACAAATAAACTGTTTTTTATGCATAGATTAAGTGAAATTCTAGTGTTTTTATAAGTAAACTAGCTGACCCGGCGAACTTCGTACATTCACCTACGGATGTAGACGCGTATCATGAAATGAATGTTTGGTATGTTATTGATTTTAACTGACTTGATGAGATGAGTAAAATTAGCTATTACACGTCAGTGGCGGCTCGTGCAAACACGCATTGGGGGTTCACATTTCAAAATCAATATGCACCCAGATTTATTATAATTTGTAAAATCCCATCTTTCAAGTAGCCTTTTTTTGTGTTTTACCTTGTAGATGCAGCACATTCATTTTGAATGGAAATTCCGATATATAATATTACTGGGAAGATTAAAAAGTGTTCTCTTCCTACAAGATGTACTTCTATTGAATAATTTATGATAGGTATATAGGTGCACAAGCTTATAGTGATCTTGTAAACCACTCACCCTAGTTTTAATGAGTTTCTGTAGTGCAGTTTTTGTAGATGAAATCCATCCTCATAAAATCCATTTTTAACCCATGCCAGATCACCTTTTTCACGAGCAAACAACAAACATGTGAAACAATAAAGTTTGTTTTTGTTTATTTTTTTTCACAACCACAAAGCCAAGACGTTTTTTCATATAATTGTTCTTTCAAATCTCTATTGTAAGTCCTAGTTTTAGATGTAGAGGTCTGATGTATTTCAACTCGGCAAACCACTTTCTTTAATCAATATTTTATCCTCCAATGATAAACTGGCAAACGAAATTTCCTTCAAGTCACTCAATGTATACTTTCTTAAACCTTCCATTCTTCTTTTTAAAAACAATCACTTCATTAACCTCAAAATCGAAGCCGAACAACGCGTGACAACTGACAACAGCCAGAGTGCTGCAACGGCGGGCTACCAACTGCCCTACCTGTCAGTTGCCCAGCCAAAACAAACTACGAAAACTAAATTTTATGAAAGAAGTAAAGCGTACATTTCATAACATTGTCAGGCTAGGTTAAATCGTAAAGTTTTCTTTGGTCCGTCAACTGGTAGGGTCGGGCAGATGACAGGTAGGGCAACTGCAAGGTTCCTATAAATTTTACTTTTTAGTAACCTTGGGGCAACTGGTCACCAATCTGCCACACCGCAACAAGGCAGCATTGGAGCACACTCGAAGGCAGCTCCCCATTTAGCTAATGCAAATAGGCGTACACCCTCCCTGGGGAAGCAACTGGACTCGTCCGGCTATCATTTAAACAAATGCTGAACGCTTGGAGCTGCTTTGAAGTGTGCTATGATTGAGTCATATTGCTCTCAGGCGCGTTGGCGCATAATTCAAAACTAAATCGCAGTTGGTGTGCCTTCTTATCGTATAAATAGATGAGTAATCTTAGTTCTGTTTTGCCCATTCTAGTATTAATTGAAACTATAGTTATTGTAGCAATTTTGTAGGGGGTTCACGTGCTATTGTGCTCTCATGAAGCCGCCGCCACTGTTACACGTTGAACTGATGTAAGTTACCACTGGAAAGTACAATTTTCACCCCTTGACATTTTTTTTAAAATGTAAATTATATTGGTTTTGGGTTGCTCGGTGTTTTTTTTTGTGTTGACAACTATGGTTTGGAATAAAATATTTTCCTGTGAGATCAGTAATACTTTCGAGTGTCGAGGCAAAACATGAACCCAAATTTTTCTCACTTTTTCAAGATATGGAATAAATGGAGAGTGAAAAACTAAACAATTGGAGTACCTAAGAGAAATATTTTTTCAATAAATGAACATCTGCTTTATTTATTTGAACCGTCTGAGTAAGATCAGTAGAATAAACTATCACATGATAAAGCAGATAGTTCAAATTCTTGAATTTTAGACCCCCTGGAGTTTCTACATAGTTTTGAATGTGAAGAAAATCAGAAAGCTTAGTGGAATGAACTATTACATGAAATAAAGTAGTGGATAGCTAAAATTCCTATATTTTATTCCTCCCCTCTGGCGCCCCCGCAAATAATTTTTTTTTTGTAGTGGTTTTGAACTGAATTGACAAGCTTATTAGAATGAGCAATCACTCTATATGATGAAGATGATAAATCATACTCCAAATTTATAACCCCCATGGTGACATGGCGTCCCCATGAACGATTTTTCAGCAGTTTTCATGTGGTTTTGAATTAGAACCGCGTCAGCAAGCTGAGTATAATGAGTTGTCACAATGCCATTAATTAATGAATTTTCATTTCAAATTTCTCAACTTTACTGCGATTACTGTTTACGAACAATGTTCTTCCATTACTTAGATTTTGCTCAAATTCCGATAACTCGGGTTAAATAGATGCTAACACTTTTTTGAAAAGTAGGTATCGTTTTCCCAATAATCTTCAATACATTCTAAGCTCGTTCATTCTTTCTTCACTTATTGGAAGTTTTGTCACTCTCAATTTGTTTGGAAATTCTTTTTAATTTCAAATAATTTGAACTGAGCTGAAATATTTATGAGTTGGCTCACAAAATCTGGATATTGAGTGGCCTATTAGTCTAGCAGCTAGTGAATTTCAAGTGCTTGCGTATTATAGCATGTCTCATTACACTGCAATCGCAGATAAGAGAAAATGGTGCTGCAAGAAATTTAAAAACGCCCTCTCATGTCACCGCCAATTGACGGTCAAACTCTCTGCTCCTTCACTCTCACTCGCTCTCACATTTACTCTCTAACATTTTCTCTCTACCACCCACCCAGTTCCCGTTTACTGTTTCCTTTTTCCCTTCCCCCCTGCTTTCCTGGCCTTTGGCTTTGTCACCATGCAAGGCAATGGCTATCCCACAGCCATGCCTGTGTTATGCTATTGTCGGCACGACATGCGTTTGCTTTGCTTTGCTTTTTGGACGCTCAAGTCAAGTGACAAGCCGGCAATCGATATTCGTTTCACTTTGTCCATTCTATTCGCTGTTCGGTGCAAAATAAAATTCTACCTTTTCTTCTTCCTCTTCTTGTACTACCTTAAAAAAATTTCTTCATTTCTAAATTCATGCCAATAAAACTATATTTAATATTATATGGAGCTTTTATCTCTGTTGACAAGTCTACAGAGCTGTTCCAGAGCTGATTTTCGAGCGACGCCATTATTTAAGTTAGTATTCATGATCGTTTTTCATTATTGATGGCGAGAGGGCAAAAGATTTATGCATTTTTTGTAAATTTTTGGTCTGCCTTTGATACAATAGACAGGCATGTGCTATATTTTATAAATTATCTGAGCTAGTGTATCACATAAAATGCTGAATGCACTTAGAAATCTATATGAAGGATCTTCGGCTACAGGCTAAAGTATGCGGCAGTCTAGGGTTATCAAGAAGCTTTGAAACAGACTGGTGTTATGCAAGGTTGCCTATATTGAGCCCCCTAGATGGAGGAATAAGAATAAAAGGTTTATGCATAATCTACTAGCGTACGCTGATGATTTGGTTCTACTTGCTCCAGACAGAGTGAATCAACACCCCATCTCCGTCAAACGGATTTAATCCATGGGGAAAGTAGCCTAAAATTATTTTTATGACCATTTATTTCTTTTGTTCGATGAAGGCATTTATGCATTGTTATTTATTTATTATTTCTTATTTATTTGTTATTACTCATTTATTAATTATTGATGGCGAAAAAAGAGGTACCGAATCAGGAATGAGACTGTTAGAAAGGAATTAGAGGTAAGCCCTGTGAGTGCATTAATAGATGAAAGGCAATTGAAGGGGCTGGGACATGCAGGTAGAGCGGAGGAATCCAAAGAAATAAAGCAGTTTCTGGAAGCAGACCACGACTGGGGTATCAGGAGGACATAGAGAGGTTAGGAGAGGCAGGAGGAAAGATGGAGGAGATGAGAAGCATGATGGCAGATAGAGTGATCTGGAGAGGCTGGACTGAGGCGACAAAGCAACCGACACTGAGAGGCGGAAGCTCTGGTAAAGAAGAAGCAGAAGAAGATTAATGGTGAATAATAAAAACTGCAATAAAGCGCATTCGAAATGGAAAGAGGCTGGTTGATAGCTTATCTCTCCATTAAACTAGATTTTATCAAAGTCTTGGCTGGGAGGAATATACTTGCTAGTAAATTCTTCTAGCTTGTTTGGTGATGGTAATGATGGTTTGAGGTTGATGATGATTATGATGTGTTGGGTTAGGTTCTATAGCGCCCTTCCCCCATCACACAATTTTGACTAATTCCCTTCTCCTTACAATATCAAGATATAAACAATGAACTTTAGTAGGTCTTATGTAATGACATTGAATGGAATAGACCTAGTGCTCAGTCATAGTCATAGCCGAATAGAAGGGGTTACCACAGGGGTTTGGTGAGTATGGAATACAACTTATTAAGAGGGGAGTCCAGGGGCCCTTCCCTAAAAACAATACCTCTAAGATTGTATTTTAAGTAATTCTAGACTCGTGTCTGGAAAAGCTAAATTCCATTTATTTTAACACACATTACAGGTTAGCCACACGGAGGCTTGGACACTTTGGTGCTTGAGTCTTGAGTCATCGGCAATGGACCCTTAAAAATATGCACCGGCTTGGTTGTGACAGTAACATTAAAAGAAATCAGTTTTATTCAGTATGCTGGCTTAAATGGATGCTTTCTTGTCTTCAATATTTTAAAATGTGGTTTCAAGGGAGATTATTCCAAAAAACATCCTGTGGAAGACGCAGGGCTCTTTTTTATAAAAAAAGATTGGTATATTTTGACTTAATCTATCAGTGAGCCTCTCTTTCATAGCCTGTTATTCACTACAGATTAACTCTGTAGTGTATAATAATCTACAGATTAACTCTGTAGTGTATAATAATCTACAGATTAACTCTGTAGTGTATAATAATCTACAGATTAACTCTGTAGTGTATAATAATCTACAGATTAACTCTGTAGTGTATAATAATCTACAGATTAACTCTGTAGTGTATAATAATCTACAGATTAACTCTGTAGTGTATAATAATCTACAGATTAACTCTGTAGTGTATAACAGGCTATGAAGGAAAGCTCACTGACAGATTAAGTCGAAATAACCAATCGTTTTTATAAAAAAGGAGTCCAGAGTCTTCCACAGGATTTTTTAGGAATAATCTTCCTTGAAACCTCATTTTAGGATATTGCAGACAAGAAACCATCCATTTTAGCCAGCATGCTGGATGAAAGTTAATTTCTTCTAATGTTTGAGTCATCTCCAACTGTGGGTTCGAACTCCCACATACGTCCCTACTATTTAAAATGGAAATTCTTTTTACATTAAAGGCGAAATTTATACGTTTTCATACCTTTGATGTTTCCCATGACGAAATACAGAACACATATTGAGCAATATCACATGAAATAGACCCTGTATCTTAGCAGCACATTTGATAAAGTTTCTTGTTAACTTTTGTCAGCACATAATCAATCAAAACTCAATTTAAATAAATTAAATAAATAAATTCAACTTCCAATATAAATATTACAGTTCGCAGTTATAATAATTAATCTAAGTCAGCTACTTACTAACAATGTAGTGAATAGTGTAATTCTTATCAACAAAAATTTCCAATAAGATTAACATAAAAATACATAATAATTGTGAAAATGAATTTATCAGAACATCATTCAAAGCCTAATCGTAAACAAATTAAATGAAAGATAATAATATATTGAAAAATTACCTACATATTTGACAAACTACAAAAATTTACATTATTTGAAAATCTTAGATTAGAATATTGGCAATGAAATGAGAAGTAAACCCAAATAGGTGGTTTAAAGAAATTATTCAATTTTGAAATAACCAGAACCAATCATTTTATAAGGGTGTATTTTCAATTTTATAAATATTATTCAATACATAGTCACTCGGTCAATTTGAAAATGTAGGCTAATTGTCAGATTAGTGTAGAAATTTTGCGCTCACAATAATCACAGAAGCTAGTAAAAAATCAGTTGTCATTCCAGCTTGCAGCAATTATAGCACAAAATATTAATCAAAACTTAAATAAAACACAATGATACTGAAATTAGATGAGCACCACAACAAACCACCATTGCGCTCAAAAGTCATTCCAAAATGTCACCCCAAAACAATTTTATACAATTACACTCCAAAAATTCACCTAAAACATACTACTACAAAAATGGAGTAGAAAATTCTGTAAACAATGACACTTGTCTCTTATCAAAATTTGAAAATGAAAATGAACTCCATTTCTTCAATTTAAGTGAGTGAAAAACAAAAAACGACTAAAATAAGAAGTTTTAATTCTAATTTTAGGCTATTTTTTCATGTTATAGAATAAATTTCGGATCCAGGGGTCATCCCCCAGAAAATTTTTCCAAAATAATCCCGATTCAGATAGAATTTTAAGAAATTCTTGGCACAAAGCAATCCATTTTATCGCACATTAGTGGTCAGAGTGAATCATACATAATGCTTGAGAGATTACCAATGTGAGATCGTTGAAACCACGGTAGATAGAAGAAGAAACTTTAAATCCCTCCACCCCCACAATTAATTCCCTCCCCGTTTCTGGACACGCCTATGATCCTTTTTGCTTGAAGCTCTTTCATTTTCTTGAACTTTCATACTTGGAAGGATGGTATTTCGCATTTGATGAGATTATCAGTCCTATCATTTCTGTAAACTGTGTCTGAATGTTTAACCCCCATTTGACTTCATGGCACTGCGAGCGTCATGCCCACGCTGGGCACTCCTGATTCTTTGATTTGATGTTATCACAATCACATTATTCGTAAGGAAGAAAGAGGAACTAAGGTTTCGAAGTCAAACTGTTTTCAATGTCAATAAAATTAAAACGAATGCATTTAGAAGCTTTACTTATATACAATAAAAAATTATACTATAATACTATAAAACTGTAATACCATAATGCTGGGTTAATAGGACTGGAGCCTCTGATTGGCTGAGCTTCATCACTACGATAGGTCGAGAAAATATGGGATTTGCTGTACGTGTGTTACCTGACTAGACTGATACACCCACCACCAGTAGAAAAGAGAGTTTACAAGTGTGTCAATGATGTTGACAACAGTCGCAGTCATATGAAAAACGTCTAATCAAAACTATGATAAATTAAAATTAATAAAGGTTGACAAATTTATATCTTGCCGATTTATTTAATTTGTAATACTCATTGTCAAGTGTACCTACATTATTTATTTGTTTATCTATTCAGCATCGATTCTTTATTGGCCATCCATTTGTCTGGAGTATATCTTGCTCATTATTTTTCCAAAGAGGTGAGTACTGTGATTGGCCCTCTTTGGCAGTAATGAGGTCAACCAAGTAGTAGCTAGTGTCTTTTCATTATTTAAAAATAATGCCATGCCGTTGAAGCAATGCCTATGAGGGGGAGGGGAAGTTTTTTAATGGCCGGATTAGCCGGACTCCGGGGCTCAAGTGTGGAGGGGGGGGGGGGGAAGAAAACGGTGGCTGATAGAGAAATGGCGACTGGTCTCACGTCTCAGTGCCAGTCACTTGGAAAAATGAGATTAGAGGATTAAGAAGAACAGTGGGGGCTCTGGGCTCACGTCCAACGACTACAGTTTAGTCACTTTATGTCGCGTGCTATAATAGATGAAGCGAGGAAAGGAATGGAAGGAATGCGAGAGGAGTTTGAAGGAGAAAGAGCAAGTGAAGGATTATGGGCAGGAAAGAAAAGAAAAGTGTGAGAGAAATGCGATGTAGAGAGGAGAAAGTAGAATATTGGGAAAATTTTTGAAAGGTGTTAAATGTACATGAAAATTAAAAATGAGATATTCGTTAGATTGGTTTGTATAATATTGGATAAATGTTTATTATCAAATATTCTTCTTCTGGTGCTTATCCGCTATCGAATGTTGGCAATCATTCTGGCAATCATAATTTTGTTAGCTGCTGCTATAAAAACGCCGGTGGTGGATGCTTCAAACCAGGTCCTCAGGTTTTTTTTAACCAGGATATGCATCTTCTTCCTACTCCTCTACTACCCTGGCCTCTGCCTTGCAAAATGCATTTCAGCAAACTGTGTACTTTGTTTAATTCCTCAAGATATGATGAGATATTTAAACATAACCTACGGAAGTTTTGATTATTTTGTAGATGAAACAAAGGTTAGAGAGGCCGGAGCGGATGAACTCGCAGACGTCTGCAAGCTCGCGGTACACGACTCCGTTTAATATAATGTGGACTGATTTAAAAAAATCTGTCACGTGACATAGTGTGACGGCAGTGTTAAATGACCATACGTGAAAGATTATTTCACAAAATATTCAAGGTTAACTGAGAAACAGATTATTGACCACGGGAGTACGAACCAGCCAGTTCATTTAATTTTATGTAAATAAATGAATAAGATTGCTTAAAAAGAATCATAAGAGAATGTATTTTGACAGAATAAATCGCAACAGATTTTGAAATAATTAATAACAATAAAAGAAACCTATCTTTGAACATTACGGTATCCAATATTTTCAATAATTGAACAAATTTAATTCCTACTGTTTCTTGAAATTGGATTTTTTACATTCTCTATCATTACGGATTAATAGAATCGAAACAATAATTTATTATGAATACAACCTTAATATGAAAAAAAGTTCTACTCACAATCTATGATGATTTGAAATATCTGTGTCAAGTAAACATACCTGAAACAAGAAAAAAATATCATAAAAGTTGTAGAATATAACAATGAGAATAGTTTACAGAATAATGAGTAGAACTCATTCACATGAACATTGAATAGAATTCTAAACATTTTCAATATACAAGGCTTTCTAGAATATATGAAAAGCTATTCTAGGAAGTAATTTGCATACTAGTTTCAATGCTCTGAACATTTTGTATCAATTCATTTAAATGAATACTTTGAAGATGAGTATCCATGAATCAAAAACGTTTGGCCTGAGTAAGTTAAAATATTATTCAATCACAATTAAAATTGACTGAAAGTCGTTAAATTTTCAATAAAAAGTCAATATTAACAACGCAGAACGTTATGGAACAAGAAATCCGAGAGCATTTAAATGTATTGCGGATGAGATAGATTGAAATTTGAGCAAGTTGGAGTGAAATAGATTTCGTTTAGTTTAGGAAGAATGAAGAATTTATAACATATCTACATAATAATTCACAATACATAATCGCTCAATCTGTATATTGTGCTCATTAATTTCTTTGAATAGATTTGAACTTTTTTAGAAGAAATGTTTCTTAAGCAATCAACAAACATTAAGGTCATCCTCACACTACAACAAATAATATTTTATTATAGCACTTGTATTCATGAAGCTATTTCTGGATAGATTTCAGCCTGTTCAATCCCACCGTTAATATTCTTACTGTGATAATACCTATTTTGAGGGTTATTCTGACTATTATCATCAGCAAAATAATGGGATGACCATGGTCGTTTCCATGGGGCTGTTGGGTACCGTACTTACTTTTCTGAGTGTGTTCTATGTGTCCACTCACACACACATCATCATGGTATTGCTCAGTTCTTCCACATTTGCCCGGAAAGGAAATCGTGACAAGGCTGTTACATTTTGCTGTAGTCGTTGAAACTCAGTCGCCTGAGGAGAGAAGATGGAATATCACTCTAATATGATTCCACAGAGTCTCATCTCTTATTATGTGGATGGCTCGGCCATGTCTCCATCTTCTTATTAGTTGGATTCTGCCCAATACAAACGGAGTGCTATAGCTCTAAATGCTATTGGTGTGCGTCATTCTAAACCTAATTTTATTTTTAATGAACCTAATGGAGTTATCGATTACAACGTTTGGTTTTATTGAGCAGTAATCTATATTATAATTATCATACTATCTATGTATATTATTATTGGACATCATCTAACTATATTGATCCGAAATGAATTAAAAGCGATAGAGCTTGCTTCCGATTGTTGTGGAGAATTCGCTATTCAATTCTTATTATTGAAGTTCTTGTATCGGCGATCAGTGAAACAGTGGTAGAGCTTCGAATTATTATTTTGTAATTAATTGTAATTCAGGATAATTTGTAATTATTTCGAATGTGGAGTTGATGTCTCGCTATTTATTAGTTTGAAATTGTGATAAACTATTTATTTCTATTGTATAGAAAGTAAAGTACTCACACCGACGGCTGAAAGGGAAAACTAATCCAGGAGCGAAGGAAGAATTTTTTTATGTTTATATCTGAATTTCTCAATTCTTCCTATCCTAACCTTTTCCAATGAATAATAAGATGAAATTGTCACAACCACATTTATTTTGAAAAAATATTGAGAAACTAGTTTCGGTTGTTATACCATTATTAATCTCAAACAAACTAGAACTGAAGTTCAGAGTAGCTTAATAATTATATACTAAACATGGAATGATACTATTGGCTAAGCGAAAAAGAGGCTGACCTCCATTGAAGGTTGTGATTAACTGAAGGCCATAACAAGTCACGCCCCCTGGTGGGAGGAGTAGCAAGCATAAATAAGAGTCAAATTAAGAACCAAAAAAACCTCATATGAGAGGCTTTTGTTCTGTGAAGAATGATAATAAAGCTTTATTTATTTAAGAACAAAAAACCGTGAACATCTAGAAAGCAACAAAGAAGAATACACAATTAGGCTAGAATTGAATCAATTTAAAATTAAAAATTTAGAAGCTCACTGAAATTCAGTCAAGGTCAAACCGAGAAAGAGACAAAAGTACCAATTTTAAAATGTAGGCTAGAATGAAGGCCTCTTTCTCGCTTAGCCAATAGCATCATTCCATGTTTAGTATAATATTAAGCTACTCTGTACTTTAGTTTTAGTTTGTTTGAGATTGATAATGGTATAACAACCGAAACTAGTTTATCAATATTTTTTTAATAAATGTGGTTGAGGGAATTTCGTCTTATTATTCATTATGGATGCTTTCCACAATAACACCTTCGCCACTACAAAGAAAGCTAACCTTTTCTTACTTCGGTCAGATAGCCTATCTCTGTTTTGCATGGAGCACAAGTCAATTGTAAAAAGGCTGATTTTGTCTCAAATTAACTATTCATTTTTCGATAATTGTTGTAAGAGTAAAATTTCACTATTAAAATTTAAATTCATGCAGTCCACTTATTTCCAGTCCAATTCTATTCTTCTTTCTTAATCATTCATTCCAATTTCCGATAGCTTCTTGGTCAATTCTACTTTTTCTATGTTGCAAGTGCTATAATATAATAGAGAGTTTGGGTAAAACTAAGTTAACACTAAGTCTCTTCTTTCTCATCATTCTTCTTCTTCTTTTCTTCTCCTTCTTCATACCCTTAATTGTCATTTTTATCTTTTATGCTAACCTGAACTGTCTATACATCTGCCTTCTCTTAAAAAGTAGTAAATCAGTGAAAGTAGATTTGACCAAAATCTCCATCCCAACAAACCAAATGACAACAGCCTATTAATTAACTATCCTGTTGGTTCTCGTTCTAGCTATATAACATTTTTTTGCCAACCAATTTCATCGGTGAAAATCTCACTCTCATCGGTAACCATTTTTCTCACAAAGCTTCATATTTACAAAAAAATATATAATAATGAAATTTGACAAAAGCACGGTTTAAACATAGATAAATAGAATCTTTAGTAGTCGACTGTTGAATCATATACATGTATAGAGGAATAGTATACCTTGTCTGTGATTCAACTGCTCTGGTTCATTAAACATTCAAGAAACCACACAACATGGCAAACTTTGTCGCAGAGCTGCCTCTACTGTATGAGCTTCCAAGAAGCAACAAGAATCCTCTTTCCCAGGAGCTACAGGTTCAGTTCTAGATCGTATTCTCATATTATGTGTCTAAACCTTTGTATGTTGAAGACAAAACATTATTAACAACCTTTGGTATATGGAAGTTGACAGGACCATGCCAGCAGAGCTGTGCGTGAGTTCATTATACTGTAATGCGTATTGAATACAGATCCAACCATACAAAAGCATATCAATAGTGGATTGTATTGAGGCTCGGGGTGGAAACCGTTATTATTTGATCTATCATTATTTGAATGACGAGGTATTCTGTCTTGTCTGTCACTTGTGCATTTAACCGTTGTGATCAATTTCTCAGTCAACTTGCGTGGCAGTCAACTTAGAAGCCTTCTTTCCTGCAATATATCGATCGTTCATTTTTGGCAAGTTGATTCAAATTTTCTGAATGAATTCCTCATTTCGGTTCCTAATTATAAGTTGTAATTCATAAAAAGTAGATAGATAAATAGGTTTATTACAGAGATGAAGTGCTGTGTGCGAAGTTGGGGCAAACAAGTCCCCTCCACCACTTAATCAACAAATAGATTTTTATGGTTTATTTAATAGCCATCCCCAGAAATGAGATTAATTCCAAATCAACGAGGTATTGAGAACAACACTATTCTTGATTATTATTCTTTAAATTTTCACCGGAGATTACATTTTACCTTGGATTAGTGAAGGAAGATGATTGCGTCTTGTGATTGCCTATTGTGAACACGTCGTTGGAAATAGTATTTTTGATTGCATTTTTATTATTTTTCAGATCTCCTGAAGAAATATTGTGAATAATCAAAAAAAAATTTAGTCAAAGGCTGAGGCTTTCTATTTTCAGAAAAAGCAAACTTTTCCATTGGGAGGTCACAGTGCTTGGTCTTGCTGAGAAATCTTTCAATTTATAATAGAATCTTGAGAGTGCAATTGATGTTGAGGAATATTTTATTCATTATATACATTCCATAGTTATAATATTATGTTTCAAACAGCTAAGTTATCATGTTTACGAACGCTTACAAAATAGTTTCATCCCATTTATCAAATTTTATTTAAGTATTTAGGGTAGCAAGAAGCAAGTTTTGATTGTTACAAATTGTTACGGAACTCAAACGAAGGCCAAGTTGAGATGATTATTGATTGCTCACTCTCTCTTTTTCTACTCGCTCTTGTTCTCTCTCGTGTGTTAATTGTGAACCTAGAGGACTTTATTTCATTCTACCTTCTTCAGGAAAGTACTGTATAAACAGAAAAGACATAAATGATGGCACTAGAATATTCGAGTAAAAATATATTTGCATAGATACAGAGCCTCTCGCTGATGAACCGGTGCTTGAAAAACTAAGATCACTGTTTTCTTCATAATTCGTACAAGGACATTATAACTATAAACAGTACAGTGCATTTCGGCGGTTAGTCTGAGAACAACTGTGACAGTCATTGTTATAAGATTGTAAGTGATCACCATACTTCTTTATGACTATGCCAGTAAGTGTTTAAGTTTCACAAGTTAATTTGAAGTGACTGACAATTGAATAAACTGCCAAATATACATAAACAGAATTTATTCAGAATTTCGAATTCCTGTTGTCAATATCCGCCATTGCGGAAGTCTTCAGTATAAAGTAATAGCAATTAAAGGAATTCGAAATTAATAAATTCTGTTTATGTTTAAGTTTGTTATTGAGTTATTGAACAGTTTCTGGACATTCATCAATTTGTTTTGGACAGTAATTAATTTTGTTATTAAAATATCCATTGCTAGTTGAAAGTTATTGCAATTTTTTTTTATTGATCTCTTGCATAATAAGTACTTATTAGTGTCTGCTGTGAGTTTGTGTGAATACAGTTTCGTGTGTTACAAGTGTTACCAGCATTATTTTAGTTGTTAGAACCCATAACAATACGTTCCAACTAATTCACACTTAGCCTGACTACCTGAGAGGGGAAACTGGAAAATTAATCTATATGGAAATCAAAAAATATAATTTGAAAGCTACTTATTCTCAAACATCTCCAATATTGTTCGATTCACACCCTCATGTCTTGAGTATGAATTGAAAAAACTAGTAGTTCAAAACAAGTTTTTTAAATCACTAATCACCAACTGAATACTATTATTAATATTTCCCGAAAGAACAATATTTTATTGATAATTCTCCAATTCTCAGTTGAATGCAGATATTTTGTTAATCGTTTTTCCACGTAAAAAATTCTAGTGCACAGGAATTTCAATGTAATGGAAGCGTTCTTCATATGTGAGTTCATCATATTTATTTGATTTGAGTGAAAATGAATGGCTGTAATATTACAAAGAATCTCCTATATCGCGCTATTCCTCAGAATACCCTTAATTTATCTATAATGATTTCTCAATAACAATGGAGGAGTTCTTTATATTCAAGTGGAAATGAAAGGCTGTAATATCCCAAGGAATCTTTTATATCGCGCTATTTCTTAGAATACTCTTCCTCGCAACAAACATCACATGACCTTTTTTTTGAAGTCTCATCCATCTTAGAAATGTGCAAATTTCATAATAACCTTCCATACGTAAAACTAAGTGCTTTTAAAAAGCAATTCTCCATCATACTTAGCTGTTGGAATTTTTGTACATTACATAAATACCTCTGTATAAAACACATATTATACCTTTGTATTCCTACATATATTTTATCTCAAAACTTGAAGTACTGTACCCTTGTTATATGAGCATTTCCATGATCCCAAACAGAAGAAAAGAACTCCTCATTAGACTTGGAAATGGTTCAATATGAACATGATTGATATTCATATAGGAATTTCAATAAGGAAGGTCTACTTAGAAAGAGTAGTCTTTCCACGAACTCAGGAATGAGTTAACCAAATATTATTGAAACTTTGTTTGTTATGTGCGCGCGAACTCAGAAATACTTAGAATGGTCTTAAAAACTGTTCCATCATATTTTGTAAAAAAGCTTGCACAATAAATTATGTAACAGGAATGTTCTCATACAGATACCACAGAACGTATGGACAGATTTCCTCTCAGAACCCGACGATATGGGTAAACCGATGGACGTCATCTTACGCTCTATACTAGTTTATAAGATAACGCATCGAGTTCTACTCATGTTTAACAGATATATGTTTTTTTATCATGTAAATATAGATATTTTTTAAATCATGTAGTTTCACAAACTTATCATGTACTTGTAGCATGTGTGTTCCAATATAATATTTATTAGCTTCGTGAATATTATGTATTGTTTATGTATCACATACATTAGTATGTTTTCTAAAATAACTTATAATCAATCTCAATACCAATAAATTGTCATACACATTTCGTTATTGAAATAGATCGGCTCTGCAGTATAATTACCGACTTCATTATCAAAATAAATTCTCCATATCAAAATAGAACGACCCCAAAGTGAACAGGCATATCAAACAAACAAGTGGCAATACCTATTCTTCTTTGAATCTTTCCTGGATTTCTTGTTCCATGACGAACTGCGTTGTTAATATTAACTTTTTAAGTGAATTCAACGACTTGCAGTCAAATATTTGACTGCAAGTGGTTGAATTCCCTTAAAAAATTTAAATTTTTATCATTTGACTCACGTACATCCCCTATCAGCATCAACTTTCTATTCCATAGAATCTCAATATCCATTCCTGTATGGATGTAGCCTCTACAGACAACTATGTGCATCACATTTATCCTACGATTTCCATGAAATTTGCATTAGAACTAGATTGCTTCCCATATTAAAATAAGTAGGTTATTTGATCTGTTGGTTCCATTCTACGGACATAATGATGGATGGCTGGAGCATTCTATTAATAATGATTGGAATCGGGATGGAGGCGAAGTGTGTGCTAGCCAAACCTAACCTTCCGTGAAATTTTGATATGTTGGCGGTACTATCTGAATGCACGCACGCGTATGCACGTCTTAGCTGGAGCGATTGACACGGAACATGAGCGCATCCAGGTCCTGAATCCAGGAGGGATCCATGCTATCCTGGAATCGGTAATTAAATGTTGTGGGGAATGGGGATGAGATGATGCCTCCTTGTCAATGAAGCACAATTTATAGTTGACAATGGCAACGGAGCTGTGATGCCAGCAACCGATTGGATTATTTGTCGCTCACCAATAGGCGCGGGTGCGGCCAGGCCTACTATACCATTCATGATTCTTGTTCTGTTACCTTGCTCTGTGATATTGACTGTATTGTATGATAGGTAGTATTTGGTTAGTTATCACCAATCAATATAACTAAAATGGAAATTAGTTAGAAGAGCGGATCCATTCTTCATAAGAGCATCCAAAAATAATTAGTAACTGCCAATAGGCCAATGAATATTTTCATAATAAGTAGCCAATTAACTGTTTGATGACTAAGAAATGTCTAATAAGTTCAATGGTTAATAAGCTCAATTATAAACTAAGCAGGTACTAAGCACAATTATTGTCACAGCTATTATCACACTTAAACCGCTGAATCACAATTATATTGTATATAGCACTGCGTTGGATTGCCACAAAACGAGCTCGTTATTTATACATCTAAATGGAGACTGACTCACTGCTGACAAGGGCAGTATTGTTCCAGTAAGTCATAATCCAGATTTTTCTATTGACACAATATTGTCAAAACAGATAAGCCGTCATCGAGGATACCCTCGAAAATACTAGAAGCATATTTGACATAATATAAGAGTTAGAGAGAGCTTTCAGATGAAGAGAGAGAGAGAGTGTGATAGAGATAGAGAGAGAGAGAGAGAGAGAGAGTGATAGAGAGAGAGAGAGAGAGAGAGAGAGAAACAACAAGCGCCTATCTAAATGTAAACAGAATTGTGGAAGCAACTGTTGACACAATGCAACGCTTGATGGATGTTCTCCTCTTCGTTTGAGTTTCATAACACTAAGTTATGATGTAAAAATGTTAATTTTTCTGTTTAATATAACCAAAAATATCTTATGTAACTCGCCCAGAGAGTTTTGCTGTTCTCGCATGGAAATCCTGCACTTGGTTACGCCTCGCTAGTAAACTATTATGCTCGACAGGCAAAACGGTACTTTCGAGGCTAGTAACGTAATATACTATGTTGTATGGTAAAAGTGATATTCTGAAATCTTTACTAGTCATATCGGGATCGGAAACGAAACGTTATAGGTGGACCATAGATGATCAATATAGATAGTAGGATTGACGTGTGATTTAAATTTCGTGATCCATGCCCAAGATCAATAGATTGATGGAACGAAAATAGATCAACCTCAGATTACAATTCTTTTTGAAATCCATTAATATTCATGTCAATCCTAAGATCCGTATTGATCGTATTGGGTTTCGAATAATTCTGAACTTTAATTCAGTTTGTATCACAACTTATGATGGAAAATATCAGCACAAGTTAGTCTGAAGTGACTGACAATTGAATAAACTGACAAATATACATAAACAGAATTTATTAATTTCGAATTCCTTTAACTGCTATAAGTTTATACTGAAGACTTCCGCAATGGCGGATATTGACTACAGTATTGAATAGCTGATGGAAATTGATGAATGCTACTGTACAATAATATCAGTCACCACCGGGAATCGAACCACGGACCTCCCAATTGCCGAGTTAAAAATGAATGCTGCTGTGCAGAAAGGTCTCCATAGTCTAGTGGTTGAGGCGCCCGACCGGCAATTGGGAGGTCCGTGGTTCGATTCCCGGTGGTGACTGATATTTTTGTACAGTAGCATTCATTGATTTCCATCAGTTATTCAATACTGTTGTCAATATCCGCCATTGCGGAAGTCTTCAGTATAAACTAATAGCAATTAAAGAAAATATCAGCATTGATAAACTGCGTTTACCTAACTATTGATAATTATTAATTCCACTACAAGTGCGTCTCACTCGCGCTATAGAATGCAGCATTGTTTCTGTAAAAATTGCACCTATAAACTTGCTTAGCTTGCAACCATGCGTATTTTGACTACAAAAACCAGAAACAAAATATTGAATTGCGATCCAAATAAGTGCAATAATATGCCATGATGACCATGGAACCTTGCTCTCAGTACTTAAATTCCGACAATCGGGATCAAACCTTAATTTTGAGGTTCTTATTGATAATCTATGGTATCATCCCCTTAAAGTTATTCGAGTTGACGTGGCATCCCATTCGATCGTTATAGTAGAAAAATATTCTGATGACTGTATCATATCTGCATATTTATTACTGCGATAATAACGGAGAGGTCATAACGACAGGAGCAACGGACTTTTATTGAAAGCCAAGTCAAGTTTTATGCAACGAAAATTAATTAATGGGCATTTCTCACCGGTTTATAGGTGAGGGACAGTGGAAAAACGAAATTCAAACGTGGATCTTTCGAGGGTTTATGATGAGAGATTATGAGCAAACATGCGGACTGTAGGTCGTTAAAGCTGACAGTGATGGTGGGAGACGTCATAGTGGTGTTGATATGGAATGGTTGTCAATAAAAGACTATTAATATATCATTTTAATTATTCTTCCATTATTGATTCATTTTGATTAATATCTTAGCTTATAGCTTTGTTCAATTTTGCTACTATGTAATGTTTTTATTCAATATAGATGTTACAACACGTTTAAAACTCAAAACAATGAAATTATTTCTTTTAAAGTTAATGATATAGAGTTGTTTTTTATGGTTATTGCAGAGAAATATCTTCTTCTTCTTTCAAACAGGGACTAGGCTATTTCCTGTTCCGACTCACCCGTGGGAGTTGCTGGTCTCCTATCGGGCGCCTCCCCAGGTGGCGGATAGAGGGATGCCTCCTAGATATAGGTGGTACCGGGGAAATCAAATACCCGGGGCGGACCAAAACCAGCAAACGAAACTGCTGCCTTGCAGATGGAGATCAATGGATCTCAAAGGCTAAGGGAACAAAACCCCGAAAGAAAATTGACACGGGTAGACAAGGCTCGTAGCTGTAGTGAAAGCAACTCGTCTAGGGGAGAAAACCCTACACAAATCCTGTGACTATTCATGTGTATTATCTTGCTGTGCAGAACTGACCTTTTAGAGTCGTTCTAGACGTCGTAGAGTAGTATCTAGGAAACTACTCAGTCTGCAACCAAGCGCCGAAGAAGAACAACATAGTTCGAAACGCGTCTGCCGCGACTCAAAAAGGTCAGTTCTGCACAGCAATATAATGCACATGAATAGTTCTATTGCAGTTCACGAAAAATGGATAACCACAACAATAAATCCTGTGAGTTCAGGCGCAGCAAGGTGGCGGCCCCACCGCTGGACTTAACCTGCGCAGCGTTCGTACCGCGGCCAGGGAATCAAATCAACTACTGACAAACTCACACACAGCCTCGGAAATAGAAATATTAAAAATCAGATATTTCAGATATTGTAAATATAAGTTTATATTGTAGAAAGGAGTATTTTATTGAAGTTTGAATATTCTCTCCAGGAGACGATGAGCGTTTCAATTTTTAATTAATGAAACTTTCCTGTTTTGTCATTTTGAAAACATATTGATCAATTCAACCAACCTTTACACTAATAATATAACGACTTTTACATTTTATAACAGCGAATAACTGCAAAGACTCAAGCCAATTTTTGTGCTGTAGAGCTTTAGTTGCGTTGATGACCAGTGAAACTAATAGAAACCTTAAACCACCGATATAAACGGCCATAAATCAGAAAATACCAATATAAACGTCGACACTCAATAGAGCGCACTCCTAGAGCAATCTAGGCTATTGATATACTCATAAAGACTCGTACTAGACTTTTTCAGCTCCATCACAACTAATATCTTTATTTGGACGGGGCTATTACGAGACTCGTATCATGCGAGCTCAGTAGATTTTGCATTCTATTCCATCACAAAGTATGAAAATAAAGGCCAATTTATATACATATCTTCAATTTAATTTCACTATCATTAATTTCCTACCCAAGTACGGTTTAGTCTACTTGATAACTTGTTCCACTACTACTCCGATCATTATTGGAATAACCAAAATCTTTTAAAATATGCCCGACTATCTCCATACATCTTCAACATACAACTCCAAAAACTGTCTCCATACAACTGTCAACATACATATATAGAAAAGTCAATGCAATTTTCACATCCACATCACACTCCCACCACACGAGTACCCGTATTCAACAACGGAAGGTGTTGACACTCCTCAGCAACACAATTCTTTTTCCAATACTGTTTCTACATTACTAACGTTTCAACTATACTTAAGTCTACGTGTAACTAGTGTAACTAGTGTAGATGTTTGGCTCAGAAATCTCATAATTCAAAATTATATTAATCTTTTTTGGACTGTGCTAGTGTTTTGTTAAAAGAGAAATCAAAATTGTTATTCTTTTTCTGAGAAAGAACCGTGAATTATTGTGCTTCAAGGTAAAAGTTTTAGTGAAACAGACAGACGTGACCTAAGATTTCGATTCTAATTTAAAATTTGTGAAAAGCAGTTTTGGGCCTGTTCTATTCACATTTATTGCATATTAGTTAAATGAATGAATGAATGAATGAATGAATGAATGAATGAATGAATGAATGAATGAATGAATGAATGAATGAATGAATGAATGAATGAATGGATGAATGAATGAATGAATAAATGAATGAATGAATGAATGAACGAATGGATGAATGAATAAAGTCAAAATGATTATTTGCTTCTACTTCCTTGTATGTGTTATGAGGTCGTAATCCGTCCCTGTTTGGGCGAACTACTTCCATGGTGTTCGATTTGGGGGGGTGTGTACCTTATGTGCACTTGAAATAACAGCTAACAGTATTACTTGAGAGAATGATGATGAACTCAAGCTTTTACTTTTATTGTCAAGTTTTTAAAAACTTTCCCTGATAAAGTTTTTTATTTGCATAACAATTGTAAATGGTGTTTAAAAGATGTTTAAAAATGACTGGAATTTAGTGAAAAATTTAGGAGATTGATAGAAATGGAATAGGGGAAAGGTGTATGAGAGAATGATGAAGTGAAAGAAAAGAGACAGATGAGTGGAAAGAAGAAACTAATGGAGAGAGAGAGGGAAGTTTCAAGGAAATAAATATTAGTAAGACTAAATGGAATATAAAAATGCATGAAAGAAAATAAGTGGAAATGAGAAATTGATGAGGGAATAAGGATAGGATGAGAATCTGAGAAAGAAAATTCAAGTACGAATGCATGATAGAGAGAACGAGAGTAGAATATGACGGATTAAAGAGCATGTGAGATATGGAGAAATGAGAGAAGTTGGAAGAAGAAATCGGTAGAAGTCAGAAAATAGGCGAGGGTGATTGATGCTGATAAATGATACGGAGAAACAGATGAAGAGTAAAATTTACTAACTAGTGGTTACTAGTTTTAGTAACTTTTAACTTTTCCCAAACCAGTGAAAGTTATCTAACTAATCAGATTAACTTAATTTATGTCAAATGACAATTCTCCATTTGATATCAATTAAACGAAATATTAACGTCACCGGTGATAGTCGTATAAAAAAAACTAGGGGTGCCCACAGGGGGGAGGGTGCTATGTCGCAGACTGCGTCATTGAAATTCTTGGGGGGGGGGGTTCCAAAAAACGTTGGGGGGGGCGTGAAGTTAATTGAAACCGTGTTTAACGTGACAACATTCAAAAATATACTACGAAGTTACCAGATAGAATGTCAATTAATGAAAATATATGAATATGAATTAGCTGAAATAGTTATGTTTATGATTTGTGCAGGAAGTTATTATTCAAACTTAGCAAGACGCTAAGCGAGTGCTCTGAAAGTGGTTTATACAACTTTACTCTCCTTAACAGTTACTAGTTAATCAGCAGAAAGAGCAACAAGTCGATTTAAAATTATCAAAAACAGACTCAGATCAGCTATGGGAGACTCATGGTTGTCCAATCTAATGGTTCTAGCTGCAGAAAACTATGTACTAGAGTCTATTTCGAACGAAGAAATAATTGAAAGGTTTTCTGTTTCCTCATCCCAAAGACAAAAACTTCTATGTGGGGTTTAGAGAGGTAGATTTAGAAAATGCCTAGCTAACTTGTAGATGGTCACAGCCTACAAATTTAAAATGTTTGACTTCAAACTGTTGATTTTTTTCATGTATTTTACGATAACTACTTACTAATGAGTAAGAACTGCAAAAGCAAAACTTACTAAATACTAAAAATTCAGTAATTTTTCATAACTACGTCTTCATTTTGTTTTTGAAAGACACTTCTTTCGATTGTGTGTTGTAAATAACTATACATGAAATGTGTGTCTTTTATGTACTTCATCCATACATAAATTCTCCCAAGATACTACACTAAGTAAATAACCTGTTGTTTAACTACTGTCCAATAAATGACTTAGTATTTTGAATTTTTGTTTTACAAATGAAGTTATGAACTCATTGTTTTCACTTCCTTTAAAGGAACAACTTTGTAGAATTATTTAAACTTAATGTAATTGCTACACCGAACATAAACTTATAGATAATATAATTTTTATTGAACATTGTGTATTTGTAATAATATTTTATTGTTTAAAAACCATTTAGGTTCAAATTATTTTTTTGCTATTTTGCAATTAAGTTTATTGAGCAGAAGTTCATATATTCATTTCATTGATATTTCTTTTTTACCTTTACAAAAAATGTTACCTATTTAAAGAATCTTAAGAAATATACATATTGTATATTTGTATATTTGTATATACTTATATTTGTATATTATCGACTGGGTTTGAATTTTTTCAATAGTTATAAAAATCTTCTTTTAGTTTTAGAAAGAATACGGGGGCTTTTTTCGCATTTTGGGGGGGGGGGGGTTGGTGCTAAATTTAGGGGGGGGGGTGCGTCATGAGGCTTAGGAGGGGTGGGCACCCCTGAAAAAACAATATAAAAAATAAAAAATTGAGAGTGTCAAATTTGAGCAGGGTTTTGCAGTAATAAAATTATACATGAAGATGACAATATAAGGACAAGTGGTGTTTAACATGAAAGAGCTATTGCAGAATTTCATGGACTTCAATATAATTTAGGATGGAAAACCTTGTCTTACACGTGATAGTCAAATCTTACACTTGAACGTGGGTTCAAATATCAAATGAAATAATGAAAGTTTTATTAGTTTAAAAGAGTTTTAGTTTCAAGTTCAAAATTAGTTTGAAGTTTTAAAGAAAAGAGAAGATGGATAGAGAGAAATATAATGTGAGGAATGTAAGATTGGAGAATGAAAATGAGTGGAAATAGGATGACTATCAATGGATGAAGAGAGTTAGATGCGTGAGTGAGAAAAATTATAGAAATCTTCTTCTTCTATCGGTGAAATATTTTTACTGAAGAATGTTATTTTGCTTATTAAAGCTAATCTTTAAGACTTATAGATCTTCTTCTTCTTCACTGCAAGGATTAGGGTACTTAAAGAACCTGTTCCGGTACCCATCTTTTTCTCGGCCTTCCTACGTCTCTTTTCCCAGTGGGTTTGTAACATTTAGCTTCCAAAGGTATTCGTCCAGGAGGCATTCTATTCAAATGACTGCACCAGTTCATTCTGTTTTGAATGATTTTTCCATGTAAAGGTGTATCAACAAGCATTTAAATGAATTAGAGAAAGTGGTAGAAAGAGGTAGAAAGACGAGTAAGTGTGAGAGGAAATAGGAGGAGAAAGAGGGGGGAAAGATAGGAAGATGAAAATGACATGAAATGAAGAGAGAGAGAGAGAGAGAGTGAGATTGAGAGAAAGGAATGGGCAAAGATGCAATAATTGGTGTATTGTTGGAGAATGGAGGATCTGGCACAAGTTGTGGTGAAGTAAGATGCAATTTTGCTTCGGAGCGACACCAGCTAAGAGCTAATTGCTGGCTCCAATCAGCTTCAATTTTCAGACGAAATGTTACGTCTGTAAATTCGATGTCAGCGTTGATCTCTCATCAACATTCAACCGATGCCTCATTTCTGCCTGGTTACAATCGGCTGTAATTTTATCCACCAAGTGCGGGATGACTAAGCACTTAGACGAAGATTAGCACCCGGCTAAGATGATGAGGTTGGTGATAATTCGACATGATTAATTCACCAAAAGGAACAATCCATCTGACAGATGGAAGTTAGAACATTACCAGATAATGAATCAAGTTGTTAGTTCGAAGTAAAATTCTTGTGTTCAGAACAATGCCAAATATCACAATTTTTGAAAAGCTATTCCACTGTTTCACAAATCTTTTCAGAACCGTTATAACAGCTAACGGTCACGTGTAAGACAAGGTTTCCCATCCTAAATTGAAGTCCATGAAATTCTGCAATAGCTCTTTCATGTTAAACACCACTTGACCTTATATTGTCATCTTCATGTATAATTTTATTACTGCAAAACCCAGCTCAAATTTATCACTCTCAATTTTTTATTTTTTATATTGTTTTTTTTTATACGACTATCACCGGTGACGCTAATATTTCGTTTAATTGATATCAAATGGAGAATTGTCATTTGACATAAATTGAGTTAATCTGATTAGTTAGATAACTTTCACTGGTTTGGGAAAAGTTAAAAGTTACTAAAACTAGTAACCACTAGTTAGTAAATTTTACTCTTCATCTGTTTCTCCGTATCATTTATCAGCATCATTCACCCTCGCCTATTTTCTGACTTCTACCGATTTCTTCTTCCAACTTCTCTCATTTCTCAATACTCTTATCTCACATGCTCTTTAATCCGTCATATTCTACTCTCGTTCTCTCTATCATGCATTCGTACTTGAATTTTCTTTCTCAGATTCTCATCCTATCCTTATTCCCTCATCAATTTCTCATTTCCACTTATTTTCTTTCATGCATTTTTATATTCCATTTAGTCTTACTAATCTTTATTTCCTTGAAACTTCCCTCTCTCTCTCCATTAGTTTCTTCTTTCCACTCATCTGTCTCTCTTCTTTCACTTCATCATTCTCTCATACACCTTTCCCCTATTCCATTTCTATCAATCTCCTAAATTTTTCACTAAATTCCAGTCATTTTTAAACATTTTTTAAACACCATTTTCTCAAATCTATACTTTCATCCCATCATTCTCACATACATCTACTGTACCTCATTTCCCCTTATTTATCATACTCCTACAACCACTGAGACTTAATAAAACTTACTTTATTTAATTCACTTTTCCTCTACAAAAATTTTTCCTACTTTATCCTCTCTCTCTCTCTCTCTCTATTAATTGAAAACCATCTAGAAAGCCTAATTGATCAAGTTTCCAACTCTCCTATTCCACCAGCCTCCCAGTTTCAATTTCGTCCAATTTCTGAGCATGAGGCTCTCAAAGCTATCCAGCATATTCATAGCAATGCGATGGGAGCAGATAAAATTCCTATCAAATTTATCAAGAGAATTCTCTTTGCAATTCTTCCTGTCATAACTTACATTTTTAATGCTTCCCTTCAAAGTGGTCTCTTTCCTAAAAATTGGAAATATGCTCATGTTCGCCCACTTAACAAAGTTTCATGTCCAACTAAAGTTGAAGACTTCAGGCCTATAAGTATTCTGCCAGCAATTTCCAAAGCACTTGAAAGACTTGTTCATTCACAAGTAGTCGAATTTCTTGAAAATAATAGCAAACTTCATAACTTCCAGTCTGGTTTTAGAAAATTCCATTCTACTGAAACAGCTCTACTGCGTGTTACTGAAGATATCAGGTCGTCCATGGATCACAGAAAGTGTACCATACTGTGTCTGTTTGATTTTTCCAAAGCTTTTGATACTGTTGACCACCAGATCCTTCTCAACAAATTACTCCTCCTTGGTTTCAGTCACAAAGCTGTAAAATGGTTTCATTCTTATCTTGTAGACAGAAAGCAGTGTGTCACTGATGGTGAATTGCAATCAGAGTGGAAAAATGTAATTCATGGCATCCCCCAAGGTTCAATTCTTGGCCCCCTTCTATTCACACTGTATGCAAATGATCTTTCTTCCATAATTAGGTTTTCCAAATTCCACACCTATGCTGACGATCTTCAAATTTATTCTAGTTGCTCTGTTAGAGACCTTCACCAAACCATCCATAATATGAATGAAGAAATAGTGAAAATCACTGATTGGACTAAAAAGAATGGCCTCAAACTTAATCCACTTAAAACTCAACCTATAATAATTGGCTGCTCTCGTTTAATCAATGGCATAGACTTCCAATCAATTCCAAAAATCACTGTCGATGGGACTAGTATTTCCTATTGCAAATCAGTAAAAAACTTAGGAATCATAATGAATACTTCTCTTGACTGGACTGAACATGTTGTCGGCACCTGCAAAAGAGTTTTCTCTGCCATGCACTCTTTGAAGAAAATGCAAGACATCCTTCCTAGGCATATCCGACTATTACTTGTCAAAACTCTCATTTTCCCATACTTCATGTACTGCAATTCAGTTATAAACGATATGACAGTAACACTCAATGAAAGGTTGCAACGTAGTCAGAACTACTGCATGCGTTTTGTTTACTCCCTACAGCGTCATGAGCATATAACCCAATCCTACATCCATAGTAGCACCTTAAAATTACCTGATCAGAGGCTTATCAGAATACTTAAACTTCTAAAAAGCATTCTCAATAGTGGAACTCCTAAATATTTTAAAAATGATTTTAAGTTTGTGTCTGAAGGTCGGAGAAACAACGTTACCCACACCAGAAATGGTGACAGAACTCTTAGGATGCCAAATCACCGGACGACACTTTATACTAAGTCTTTTGTTGTTAGCGCTTGTCGTGCTTGGAATCTACTCCCACTTTCAATTAGGAATCATGAGAGCCGAGTGGGCTTCTCCCTGTCTCTGAGGAGACATCTGTTGGAGAAAATGGCAGCGTCTGTCCGGCCTTGAGGCAACTGCATGATCAATGATACTATAATCCTTTAAGTTAGGTTAGGTTATTATCTATAAACTAAATTATTTATCTATTCATTTTTATAATACTTTTTTTAATCCACAAATTTTCAATATGCTTTCATTTTATGTTCTAATGTATAAATTTAAAATTGTTTAAATTTAAATTTACCTCATTTGAATTGATTTATCTTACTTAGATAACCCATATCAGACGATTTCATCTAAATCAATTTAAACTAGTAGGACATGTTGAGGTAAAAGGTCAAGTGTAAGAATGGCCTCAATGGCCAAGACTTCGCCTCTTTGTGTAATTCATCTCTCAGATCCAAGCTCTATTTTCATTATGTTTTTTTATTTTTTTTATCAATTTCTGCTGTACTATACCTCTGAATATATATTTGTTGTATTTATAAACTTTTCTACTCAAACTATTCAACCATTATGTTTACGATTCAAAATCAACTGTACTTAACTTCAACTAGTGGATCTGAGAGTTGCTAATATTAATAATACTTAAATCATTCAAATACATTGTAAATTTACACAAATAAAGTCATCTGAATCTGAATCTCTCTCTCTCTCTCTTGGTTACGGTCGAGTGTTGATGAGAAGCACATCCTTGAATATCCTCTTCCAAGAATGGACATTTATAATGTTCAACTTCGCCGTTTCATGTAGATACATCACAATCATATTATTGTTATCAAATTGTATCTCATATTCATATCGTTGAATAATTCTTTAGTTTAGCTTTGTAAAATTCATAGAACAATTACAGTACTTATATATTTTTATCTACAATAATTTAGAATCTAAGACTGTGCATTTTGTAATTTACATGAATAAAGTAAATAATCTAAATCTAGGCGGGCCGCTTAGCGCAGTTGGTTAGGGCGTCGAAACTTCAGCTTGCTGGCGCGGTCGTGGGTTCGAATCCCGCTCCACCGTCAGGCAAGTCTCACACTCATGTGGGCAACATCAGCAATAAAAAAAATCTCTTCCCACCATTCTCTCGCATGCTCACTCATCCTTCACCTCACAAATAATTTTCCACGTGATGGCTAGATGAGTAAAAGGGAAACTGAAACAATTCGTCGGCGTAAAGACGATGTTGGTAGCATTGCTGAGGTATGTCCATAAGGTTGATAGAGGGTAGAAGTAGGTGTTTGAGGAAGTAGCGAGGGGGGTCATTCTCCAAAAGGGTGGGAGGAGGGTGGTAGTGGCCAATCTATGGCCGATTATTCTCCTTCCAGATCCGACACAGAAATCACATTAGGCCAAACCATTGTCTCTACCCGGTTCTAGTTCATCCATCTTCCACCAAGACTGAACCTTCTCGACCATGTCTTCCCTTTGGTAGCAGCTAGACATCTATGGAGCAACGAATATTTGCTGTTTCTCCCTCCCTTCTGTAATCATCTGTTCGTCATCAAGGAGCAAATTGAAATGACACAGTCAGCTTAATCAACTCAACCAAATATTGGGGAATGAATAATTCATGTTTAAGAAATATGAAATATCGATTCCCCTAAAACTTTATTATATGAAAAAATTGTTATGAATTTTTGAATTATACACAAATAAATGTGTTTATTTCTGAGTAACAATATTATTAAACTCTAATTTAGTATAAGGTATTTAATTTAGTAAGGTATTCTTTGTTAAAGTTAACAGAGCGTAACGTCAAGTTCATTGGCATTAGACAATTAATAATTAATATATAATTATAGTATGCTACTATACAGGTGTTTCAGGAGGAAAGGTTAAAACTTAGGCAACTTATTCTAGGTCTAAAAATAAGAAAAAATTTATAATAAACATATGTCCGGAAACGCTTCGTTAGCGAGTTATACAGAGTGAAAGATTTCGTCCAGAATTCAGTACCCTCGGTAGAAGAAAGTCATACTGAAATTCTGGTAAGGTAAATTGAGGACCAAATACAGTTATTTCTTATGGTTTTTTATCTGAAAAAACGAATGAAATAGGTCCTAGAACTCTATCTTTAGTAGTTTTTATGAAATTATGATGTAAAACAGAAAATTCTGTGCCTAAAAACACGTTTTTCAGTTTTGAAGTACAATAGCTTTGTTAAATGAATAATAAATGCATAAAATTTGAACAAAAAACTTGTAGAGAATTCAATTCTGAAAAATCTGATGTAAATAAACCCAACAGCAAAGGAATACATCTTTCAAATATTCGTCACTAATGAAAACTAAACAACAGTTAATTGGACTGAAAACTTCTGTCAGAATAATCAAATTAGTTGAAGTTCGTGTCTAACTGGATTATTCTTATCTACAGTATCGAGGTAACAATTCATATGAATTTCTATTTTCAAGTGCGCGTTGATTCAGTGATGATACAAAGTTATAAAATAGTTTATTGAAATTTAAAAGTGTGGGGCCCTCACTACTAACGACGAAAGACGATATTATTTTTATTACTTGATTTTTAGGTTGAATTATTTATTTGAAATGTATAGTGTCATATTTTTATTGTTTTCTGGTAGAGATTGTAAGTGAACTCCAACAAATAATTAGCTTTTATTACTTGTTCCTCACTCCTTTCTAGTCAGATGAGAGTTCCAACTTATTAAACAGTAATAATATTTCATTATTACCGTTTGTTTAATCAAATTTTTAGATAACCTCAGTCTTCAAAATTTATTCAAAATTATTCTTTATAGATGAAAAGGTTACAAAATGCATTAATCACACTTATATTATTTTTGATGTGACTGAACGGAAATTTAATGTTCCAGGAGTTACACTCCACAAATAGTACTAAAAAATTCAGTATAGAAAGGTTTCAAGAATTATAATCAGGAAAAACTATCCACAGGAATATCAGTCAAGTTATTCATTTTAATAAGGTTTTTTGTAGGTGATGTTATATTAGGACTGGAATTACTTTTCATTGCTTAGTAGGTTTGGAGTGCGTAGATCCTAAATTATTATTTTTCAAAGTATTTCTAATCACTATTCTGGTTTGTACCCTAAATGATTGAATATGAATATGCTAAATAAATAAATGAAAGTTTGTTAGAAACAAACGACTAACGATCGAGTGGCTTCAGACTTCCCAATTGAATATGAATATACAGTGTTATTCTCAATGATGGACACATTTTTAAAAATTCTTATCCATCAAAGTACAACTCCAAAATTAACAATCTTCATACCAATGAAGAGAGAAAGTTTCAAAGTTTTGGTGAGAAGTGATAGTTCCAGAAGGTTGCGTAGTCTTGAAGGCTTTTTGACTTTTTCAATGAATCCCTTTCTCAGCGCTGGATAGCTCACAGGGGAAATGAAGACCTTACTCTCCATTTCTGACCACCAAGATCTGACCTCACCCCATTTAATATATATCTGATGAGGTTATGTTTAAAGTAGCTGCTCATGTCCCACCTCTATCTATAACACTGGTTGACCAGCGGAACCGCATCACTGCTGCTTTACAATCAGTAACAGTAGATACTCAGTAGTAGTAACAGTAGCAGTAGTAGTAACTCAGTGTGGGACGAGTTTTGCTACCGTATAGATGTTTGCCGTGCACCAGACGGTGGATACATTGAACATTCATAATGTATTGAAAAAAACTTTGGAACTATCTCTTCATATTGGTATAAAGATTGTTTATTTTGGATTTGTTCTTTAATAGATAGAAATTTTTAAAAATGAGTCCATCATTTAGAATAACTCTGTAATTCAAAGCGATCAATCTCTCCAAGAATGGTCTTTATCCATAGTTTTCTCATATAAAATTAAAAAGCGGTGTTTTCCATATATACATTATAAAGAAGCTTTATATATATCTCACAGTAGAAACAATAGAATCATAAAATGACAGCAGTACGTGAACGCTACATTAAGTTTTTTAGTTTGATCAATTCGTTTTCGACTTCCAAACTTTATACAAGACTATACTCTCAGATTTGTCAAACAAAGCCTCAAGTTTCGACTAAGGAGTTAGAAAAGTGGAATATTTGAGACACAAATTGGTTCAATTCCCCAGTATCAGTTATAAATTTAAAACAACTTTATTTAAATTTAAAAATTTCACGAATGTTACCTCAAATAAAAACTATGAATCTACCACATCTTTTTACTAGTCTATTTGTGTCAATGTATACGTCAGAACGCTGGACTTTCCCCTATTATTTTGAGAAAACTGTTCCGTTTTTCGTAGATTTTTTGTAACTACATCGTTATTTGTCGAGTCGATATTGATTGGGTCGAAAAGGTGAGAGCGCGTGGTGAATAAGCTGTTGATCTGCAGTTCAACAGAGTAAGAGTTTCGGCTAAAAGAGAAAAAAATACAGTTGAAGAAGGGAAAAGAATGAAGAAGACAGAAGAGAAACGCGAACAGTGGATTGATGACGGTCAGGACACAGGCGACTACTGTTGAAGAGGTGGGTGGAGAAAAAGGAGAAAAAAGCGCGCCCAATAGATTAGCGCAGAAACTTGCTGGATTCAACTGTGCGACGTGTAACGACCGATAAATTCTGGAGCAAAAGAAAACGACTCAAAACTAGAGGGTAAAGGATAGCGATCCCAGCCGCCGATAATGGGCTTTTATAGTCTGCAAAATGTAATTCGGAAAGGATATTAATTTACCAGAAGCAGAATTATTGGAGAGGGGGAAAGAGAAGTGGGAGGGAGAAGGAAGTAGAGAGAGAAGAGAGAGAAGAGAGAGAAGAGAGAGAAGAGAGAGAAGAGAGAGAAGAGAGAGAAGAGAGAGAAGAGAGAGAAGAGAGAGAAGAGAGAGAAGAGAGAGAAGAGAGAGAAGAGAGAGAAGAGAGAGAAGAGAGAGAAGAAAGAAATAGAGAGAAAAAGAGAGAAGAGGTAAAAAAGAGAGAAGAGAGAAGATAGAAAAAATGAAAAAAGAGAGTGAAGAGGGAGAAGAGGGAAAAGAGAGAGAAGAGACAGAAGAAGAGGAAGAAGAGAGTGAAGAGATAGATAGATAGATAGATGAAATGCATTTATTTCGCACTTTACAATACAAAAAGTGCTGTGGGCGAAGTTGAGGCATACAAGCCCCCTCTTCCACTTAACCCACAGTATCAAGAAAAAACCTTCATTAACAAATAAAACTAAAGAAATTGTACAATACAAAATATATAATTTGAAATTAAAATTTTTGTTTGAAAGTGTTATAAACACATGACACGCACACGCACACACACATGCACACATACCCACCAAGAAGTTCTACAATAACTATAATGATAACTAGGACAGGTCAAGTCCACCCTCTCTAATAAGCGCCATAACAGCCGCACTGAACTGGTGTCGCCCACTGATACGCCTCACCCCAAGCGGCAACAGGTTCCACAGTCTACAAGCCGTCACCTGGAATGATTTATTGAGCATCATAGTTCTATGAACAGGGACAGCAAGTAGATGGGAACCATGCCTTGTCCTGCCATGACCAACATCACTCAAAAATTTGAAGTCTGTTGCTAAGTAATTGGGGGTTTTGGTTTTTAAAAGCTTGAACAGAAACACAAGTACATGAATCCTCAAGCTCTCATTTCCAATCATCAGGGAAAACAGAAGTGATGAGGGAAGTATTGATTAAGTGAGTGACAAATGGTAGGATTAGGGGCAACATAATCTTAATAAACTTTATAGGTAGGCAATCAGCACCAGCTGCATTACTCTTAATCTTATTGATGGCCATGTAAACATCATGCTCAGAGACAGAATAGAAATAGAAGGAATCTTTTGATTCAAAAACAGGTAAAGAATTAATATAATCAAGGGCACGATCCAGTCCAACAGGGTTGCTAGTAAAATGTTCATTGGGATCATCAAGTGTGTGAGACACCACGGGCCTGGCTAGCCCTCTACCAATTCCAACATTCTTTAATCTATGCCATAGAGCAGAAGAGGATCCAGCTGAAGAAATTAGATTACAATAATATTGTGATTTTGCATTGCGGATGATTTGTTTACATCTATTTCTGAGATGTTTGTAGTTATCATAATCTAAGGGATTCATTGTTCTTCTAGCTACCCTACAAGACTGGTCAGGGTTTTCCTGGAAGGTAGTAGACTCTGACATGGTCAGATCCATTGTAAAACGTGTTCATCACGTAGTGAGGATGTCTTTGGATTTTCAAATCATTCAATGAAAAATATAATTGAATCCATATTAATACCATTGACAATGTTAATCAATATGATATTAATTATTTATAATTAATGATTATAATTATTTCCTGAAAATAATTGAGACCTGTATGATGATACAACTTAATGAGTATTTTACCTTACACAACTTAGTCTATGAAAATCAATTTAGTTTCAGAACCAACTGCTCAACAATTATGGCTGAGGAAAGGATTGTAGACTTCATACTTGAAGACTTTGAGAGCAGACTAGTAGCTGGTAGTAGCCTAATAGATCTAAGTAGAGCATTCGACACAGTATCACACTCGATTTTGTGCAAAAAATTAGAATGTTATGGTATCAAGGGTTCTGAGATAAACTTAATCAAGAGCTACTTGAAAGATAGAAGTCAAATTGTAAAAGTCAGCAATAATTTCTCAGCTCTCAGTTTACTACAGCAGGTGTCCCTCAAGGGTCAGTTCTAGGCCCATTCCTGTTTATTGTCTACAAAAATGATTACAGTTATAATGTTCCTGGTTTCACAGTGTTGTATGCCGATGATACAACTGCTCTTCACACTGATAAAAATGAAAATAATGTTATTAATAAGCTCAAGGTTTCATTGGAAAATTCAAAGCAGTGGTATAGTGCCAATCAATTGGCTCTCAATGAGAGCAAGAGCGAAAATATAATATCTTCGTTAAGGAGCAGTTCTTGTGATGATGCTCAAAGTTATCCAAATTCTGTAAAATTGCTGGGTATCATGTTAGACAGCAAGCTGTGTTGGAATAGTCACCTAGAATTTCTATGTAAAAAGTTATCGCAAACCTTATTTGTTCTAAAGAGATTGAAGTTGTGTGTGAGCACTAAAGTCTTGATATCTGCCTACTTTGGGCTGTTCCATTCACATTTATGCTATGGGTTACGCCTGTGGGGAAACTGTAGCGGCTTCAAGAAAGTTTTTATTTGGCAGAAAAAGGCTATTAAAAGCATTGTAGGGTTAAAAAATAATGAAACATGTAGACAGGCTTTTGTAAATCTGAGGATAATAGCTCTGCCATCTCTGTATATTTTCTGCAACCTCATACACGTTAAACAAAACGAAGCTATTTTTCACAGGCAGGAGGAGCATCACAACCACAACACAAGAAACAATTCTCTCCTGGTTACACCATATATTAGGCTTCACAAGTCGTTTAGAAGCCATAGATACCAACAATTTATTTTGTTCAATAAACTTCCTTCAGCCATAAAAAAGTTGACAATTGAAAGGTATAGGGCCGAGATATCAGAATGGCTGAAAGATAAAGCATTTTATGATTTAAGAGAATACCTTGATTGTGATCTATCTTGCTGGACAGTATAGTTTTAAGTTTATCCAATTATATAATACTATAATTGTTTATATTCTTCTTGACGAAGCCTATTGTACAGTGTTTTGTATTTAATGGCAAATAAAATTCTTGTATTCTTGTATTCACGTTCACGCATTATCTGCCGAATCTCATTGGAAATCCATGGGGCAGGATCTCTTGTTACTCTACGTTTTTTAATTGGACAATGCTTAGAAAACAAATAAAGTAAATTTTGATTCAAAATTCTTAACATATAATTAACATCATTGCTAGAGAAAATATTTAACCAGTTGAGACACACAGCATCATGGAACAAAGCAGGATAATCAATATTTTTAAAATCTCTGTAATTATTTTGGGTTTGACTTTGGGGGCTTTTAAAGCATATACCAGGTAAATCAAATCATGAGCAGAGAGCCCAGGACAGGGAATTTGTCCATGATTTACAGCAGAACTACTATCCATAACTGCAATTAGATCCAGTAATGTATCAGAAGTAGAAGTGTGATAAGTAGCTTGGAGGGGAAGCAGGGTCATACTGCAAGCATCAAACATTCTAGTCAGTTGAAGTTTGTCCCATGTGTCTCTACCTAACAAGTCTGTATTAAAATCACCCATAATGGCCACGTGTTGGTATGGCACCATCAATCTCAAACGTTCATCCTCAAAATCACTCATATAACCAATATGGGGAGGCCTATAGCATACTCCAATTAACATCTTAATATTGTTGATTTTAATATCGGCAAACATGAATTCTGGCCTACTGTGTATGGAGTTATTGGAAGAGAACTTGAGACTTGGCTGCAGTTCTCGTTTGACAAATGCTGCAACCCCTCCGCCATTCTTGAGTAAACGATCATTGCGGAGAAGAATATATCCATCAAGATCAACAAGTGTATTTGATATATTAGGTTTGAGCCATGTTTCAGAGACCAGGATTATGTCACATTCTTGACCACCAAAAATATATCAGAATTCATCAATATGGCAATAAGTGATTGAGAATTTACATGCGCGATCTTTAACTGCTTAGGAAAAGACGAAAGAGCCTGCTTAAGCAAATCACCAGTATTCAGCGCGGCTGGTGTATTATGCTGAAGAGACATTGAACAAGAAAATTATATCAATAGTCAATGGCGCAGAGAGGAGGGAGATAGTAGCCTGGCAAATACAAAAAATAGCAACAGAAATGTGGTAGGGCTCAAAACATGCACACACATTCACACAAACACTTATAATAAAGTATAATAAAACTACACCTAAAAATAATGTCATTTCAATAGTTAAAAATTAAAATAATCCAGTTTGATGTTGAAAAAAAGAGAAAAAAATTATAATTTTTTTTAGTGATTGAGTGGAAAACATAGCTCCTGCAAACCTTAATAAATTGAACTTTTAAAGACGGCTATTGTACTAATTTCAAATGAAACTAATTCCAGAATCAACTAAGATGATTGAGTTTTGGAATGATCTGACACTGAAATCGACTGTGCCTAAAAAAAAACTACATTTAATTCATTTCAAAAACTACTCTAACAATCGATTAATTTTCTAAACTCAAAGGAGATAAAACAAACCACGATAATTTACAGAGATAGAGTACGGTACTAAAAAAACATATAATCATAATACTAATGATAATACTAATGATAATACCAATGATAATACTAATCATCATAATAATGATTATGGAAATAAAAATGAATTTATAATGATTAAAAATAAATGATTTACACAGACCGATTCCTTGATGAATGTAAAACGTGAATACCATAATAATTATTATAGATAATTAGATAGAGTACTCGTATCTTGAAAAGTTCATGTTTAAATATCAAGTTCTTGTTTAAAAAGCGTGCGTTAAGCACGGGTATATAGCATACTAATGATAATACTAATGATAATACTAATCATCATAATAATGATTATGGAAATAAAAATGAATTTATAATGATTAAAAATGAATGATTTACACAGACCGATTCCTTGATGAATGTAAAACGTGAATACCAATATATAAGAGTATATAAGTATATAGAGATATATGGCGTATATAAGAGAGAGAAAGGAGAAAAAGAAATAGAAAGAAAGATAGAGTAAAAATTTGTGGGAGAGAGAGTGTGAGCGGGAGTGGGAAGAGTGAGTGACTTAGCGAAGGGGGAGAGAGTGAGAGAGTTGTGTAAGAGGGTGTGTGAGGCGGGTTCGATAGTACGGCATGGTGAAATGGAGGATAAGGATTAGCATGAGTGGGGGGTGGAGAGGAATGAGATTTCTTTTATTCGAGGATTAGAGGGCATCCGGAAAACGATTCGACAAATAATAATCTGGCTGTCATTTCAACCGCATCTACAAGCTTGACTTAATGACGGGTAATCCCCTTTCTGATTAACGTCATTTACTATGTGCACGAGTCTGTCCCGAGTCCCAACCCTGCTCGCAAATAATGCGATTGCAGCTCAGTAAACGGAGACAAAAATAACTGCGTTATATTAGAAAGGTCATTAGAGATACTGCATATTTAATGAATTTATCTTAATTTATTAATGAAGCTAATCTCGTTATAATGTTGAATCTCAGTGAATTTTAAGCTTTCGTCTATTTATTTCAATGATTCAGTTAATGGAAGCCTTCTCATTTACCGGTAAATGTTACAGGTGACGTCTGACTGGTCTAGTCAAAATGTTTAACGTCTATAAATTCGAAGAGAACAATCAGACGCCACCGGTAACATTTACCTGTTACCGGTAAGACTCCCATGTACTCAATCATTGTTCAATTATGGAGGCATAATCAGTTACGAGGTAGACGATTTGAAATCATTATATTAAAATGAAACATTCAATAATATCATTTATTTTTTAAAACTGGAAAATGACAGTTTTACCATTCCTTTTCGCTCATTAAACCCTTTAGTTCCTTTCTTCTTCCTCTTCTTCCTACCGTAGTATTTTGTGAACCCCTCCCTAGAACGTGGGCAACCATAGTGGGAAGAAATTTCCATCTCCACATATAGTAGTATATTTATATTTTAAAATAGTTTATGGATTTTATTATTGTATAATATTGGATTTCAGTTATGGTATTTTAATATTTCTCATTTTTTTGCATGTCTTGTATGTGTATGTATTGTATTTTCTAAATTGATTAAATCTAACTGACACAAGTCACAAGTCAGTTTCGCGCTTCACACCGAATGCTTGATTCACCGAATATCACAAAAATATGAAACTGACAGCGTAGATTTAGGTACATAGTTAATTTATATAATACACTCACCCCCCAAGCCTCATGACGCCTACACCAGCCCCCCAATAAATTAGGCAACCTCAACTCCCCCCCACAAAAAAAAATGCGAGAAAATAAGCCTAAATCCTAAAATCCTAAATCTACAAATACTAAACATAACTATTTTAGCTAATTCATATTCAATAGTATAATAATAATAAATAAATTGTCATTAATTGATTGACATTCTATCTGGTGATTTCGTAATATACTTTTGAATGTCGTCACCTTAAACGCGGTTTTAATCAACTTATCCCCCCCAAACTCTTTTGGAACCCCCCCAAAGAATTTTAATGACGCAGTCTGCGTCATCATACCCCCCCCCCCCCATGGGAACTCCTGCATAATATGGTCTTTCTATTATTATTATTTTTTATCAAATGAAAGCTTTTTCATTTGATTTGGCTTAGAGAGAGCTGTGTCCAAATAGGAGACCCAATGGAGGAGCCGCTACTGGTTTTCTCATCAATTAAATAGAGTTCATTATGAAATGTGGATATTTTATATGTCATAAAAAGGGAATAACAGATCTCCATTGTGTACTGTTTCTAAAGCAGTATAGTCATTGTAATTAATAAAAGCAAAAAATTGGGATATCTAGAATAAGGAATTCCAAGACAATATTACAATCCGTCATTAAGCCGCGTCTCCACCAACCGAACATGCTCGGCGAACAGTGTTCGTTGGAATTATATGATCTCGCCGAACATTTTTTGGTGTGGACGCCTTCTCGAACATTATGATCGGCGTGGCGGGAACCTGTTTTTGGTCGTCACTGTTCGCTCACAGACCGATCATTTCAATTGAACTCACAAACATGATCGGTGACCCATATTTTAATGTTTGTCCATTTTTTGTATTCGCCAATAAAGTTCGGTGGACATAATCGGTTTCTGGAGACGCGGCTTTAGAATCCTATTCAGATGTCTTAATTGGAAAATGTCTCAATACTCAACAATAATTATTATAACAGAAGTATTGTGATTTGCCAAATAAGCCCTGAAATTGGACTCTACCACAACCCAATATAATAATTATTGTTGTTTCTGGACTATGATTGCTGTTTATGCAAGTAGTTATAGGGATATTGATGAAGTAATTATTTATTTAGTGGATAGAGTCCTAAAAACGCGGTTTAGTTCTTAAATTTAATTACATTTTCCCATGTTAATAGGTTTGACTCCATTGTGGCATTTATAATCAATGCCTACGCCGTTCATCATTATAAATAGAGCTATTCGTCATTGTATACTCTCATATCGGCTTTTCATTAATTTTCTGATGAGAATAGTCGAGAAAACATCGTGTTCAGTTTTCCAATGAAGCGGAGAATTGATGAGTTTTCGGGCAAATATGTTGGTCTCGGCTCTCGGCGTGCTGTGAGGGGTAGCCTGACCCAATACTTTGCACTGTACGTGGAGAAACGAACAGACCCGTCTAGCGAAGTGATCGAATAAGATTTGTCTGACTCGAAAAGATGGAAACTGTTTATTTTCCAATAACACAGTCTGAGATTCACCTCTCATGGTATATTATATTTCAGACTTTTCGCACACACCTCTTCTTTCCCCCACATACTATGACTCAATCTCGCAATCTTTTTCTTTTGCTTCCATTTCTACTTTCTCCCTCAGGAGGTTTCGTTCGGAGCTTAAGCCATCTGAGTTTCTCTCGTATTTTCACAATGAGCCACTTCCAATTTCTTGCAGCCACGCAATACATCACTCCACACAATCATTCACCCATTCCTGTTATTGGTTTATGAGCAGCCAAGGTAGAAAGAAGACAATCGGGTGCTGTTCCCTCTTTTTTATAACTTTCATAGTCAAATTTGAGACATTTTGAGGCTTCACAATCAAAACAATTATAATTTATTATGATATAGAACTGATTCTAGAATCAACTTTAGGTTGGTATAGAATAAAAGTTAAAAACATGAACAGATCTAAACATAAGTTCCGAAGGGATTAAAAGGGATTTAAATAGGATCTCCACAAGGAGAGGTTTACTTGCTTAGTTCTACATCGTTTTCTATTTATCTTTACCAATGTAGGACAAGGAGGAGGATAAGGAAGAGAAGTAAGAGGAGGTGATTGAGGAGGAAGAGGAGGAGGAGGAGGAAGAGGAGGGGGAGGAGGAGGAGGAGGAGGAAGAGGAGGAGGAGGAGGGGTTTGAGAAGGAGGAGGAGGAGGAGGAGGATATGGTGGAGGAGGAGAGGAAGAAATAAAAAAGGGATAAGAAAAAAGAGACTATTAAATCAAATTAAATTTGTTTAAAGAAATCAAATTGAATTTGTTAAAAAAATTGATTAAATTTGTTTACACATGGAAGATTTGAGTCAAAGAATATTTTTTATTTGAAATTTGTTTCTCCGCGGTCAGTAGTCTTCGAGAAAAAAGAGAAAACTGGTTTTTGGCCGCCATCTTCCAAGATGACGGCTGGAGCACAAGGTTTATCAATGAAGACTTTTGATATGTTATTCAAGTAACACATATAAGCCAAATCTCGAGCTATTTTTTTTATCAGCCTGTTCTGGTCTAAAATGACTGTCCTTAACTCAATTGTTGGGAATGTCTCAATTATATTTATTTATTCGTCACAAACCTCTACCACGCAAAGATACAACAGGCTATTTTTACCAATATATTAATTTTAATTACATCTACTACAGCAGGCATTTAACAAGATTTGTTGGAAACCCAAGTTTTTAAAAAGTACCGTAAAAGGTTAGAAGTTTCTAAGTGCTGTTGAAATGGGTGACGATTGAAGTTTACATTTTACGAAAAAGATGGTCATGGTATTAATTTTCAGTAAGACCATTTGCCTTTTCTTTAGATCAATTAGAGACCTCTATAATATATCTACGGAGTATTTCATGCCAGTCATCGATAAGAAAGTTTATATGAAGTGTTTGCTGAAGTAGCAGCAAAAATTATGGCGTCTATTTTTATTATCTATTTTTAATTGGACTAAGGAGAAGTACATTATCGGGCTAATAAAATAAGCTACACATTCCATTATTGGAACATTGCATTTTTTCCATCGATCATGAATCATACAATATTCTCTAATTCATTCCAATCAAAAGAAACAACAACCATTTATGTATTTGCCAATACGATTCCATTGCAATCCACGAGCATCGACTCAAAAGTTTAAATATTATATATAAAATTAAATATTATCAAATCTTTTCAATTGTTTTAGTGACCTAACCTCGTTAGAGTGAACTTTCAAACTAATTGTGTTCAAGTGGAAAGGAATAATTGTTTTTTGGCTGAAATTTTTCAGTGAAACGAGATTTTTTATTGAAATTTTATTTGTTTTTTTTAAGGATGAAGACCACATCGGTCTGAGACCTGGGTGTGGGTAATGAGTTGGATGATGGTGGTTGATGAGCTGGACCTACAGTTTTAGGCGGGTTCCAAACCACCGGGAAGTGATTTTACAGCAGAGAACAGTGTCTCTTTGCTGGCCAATCTAATCAGTCACCCTTACAGAGAGTGCCTAGGAGAACGCAGCTCATCTCTATCTGATTGAACGGATACCTGCTACGGCTTAATTGATGAATTAATAAATAGTATTCAAATAACGATAATATAATAAATGGTACAGTGATAATATCAGTACTGAATAGATGATGTCAATTTTGGTTATTGACGAGAAGGGTGTGGAAGGGCGAAGGAATAAGAGGAGGGTATGATAATCGGCTTTGGTAGTGGTTTCCTCTCAACTTGTCAGCTTCTACAGCATACCGATACGCTCTCCTACTATCTTCAGATTCCTGCCACTATTAGAATTCCATGCAAAGACGTGATACTTGAGTACTGTGAACTACAAGGCTCGAGGCCAAGTCTCGCTGGCTGTGGCTCTGCTTGTGAACAAAATGTTTTGCTCAAGATTTGAGTAAAGTTTGGGTGAAGGAGCCCCGCGGTGAGTTTCAATTTCTGGATCATTAAACGCTGGCAAACGGTATCGATGAGTTGAGCTCCTGCTGACAATACCCAACACCTCGCTGAAATATTATCTAGCGGTTTTCACGCACAGTCTTCCAAGCCGGAAAACAGAGTTATGTACAAACCAAGTCTGGCGAAGCTCAAAAGAAACTCACGCTTTCCTGTAATAACTGGCTCCGAAATAAGTGAGAACCGTAAACAATACATCTTTGTGGAGAGTTCATGTAAACTAACACCCCAAGTCAACGTAAGTCTGTTATTGTGTTTCGAATTCATGTGATTCCCCAGGCACAAACGTTGAGCTTATTTTCGAGAGAAAGTCTCTTACGAGATGTTTCTCAGAATAAAACGTGTCCTTCTCTTCCCCATATTTATCCATCAGAAATTCCAACTTCCACTTTCTAAATGGATTTGAATTTAAACTGAACTATTTTTCTCATGCCAGGGGAATCGTTCATCAAGAATAATAACAGGTAATTCACATCACTTGAATTTGAGCTTAAACTGAACATTTGATTTAAACTAAACAAAGCTTTGACTGAACAATAAAATTAAACATTAATTCATAAAGGGCCCACAGAATGATTGAATAAAACGAGTAAGTGGAACCAAACTCTGGGTTCGCAGGATAGTAGTCAATATGATCTGTGTCATGAGAAGATTACGGGTCGTCCATGTAACCTGACGATATGAATCCAGCATTGATACATTTAAAGAAATAATTACAGTATTTAGAAATATAGGCCTATAATTCAATTCATTTTATCAGAGAATCCGATACTATCGAATCTTATAATCTTATCAGAGCGTTTAACTTAGACTATAGATACGTTTAAAAAAAATTTTCAGAGGTCCTCATAGGTCTGAGACCTTTGCGTGGGTAATGAATTGGATGATTGTGATTTGATGAGTTGGACTTACAGTTTTAGGTGGGTTTCGAACCCCCGGTAAGTGATTTTACAGCAGAGAACAGAGTCCTTTTTGCTGACCAATCCAATCGGTCACCCTTACAAGATGGCCCAGAAGTTTCGTAGCTTATCTCTGATTGAACAGATACCTGCTACGGCACTTGGCTATCAAATGTACAGTGTGAGTCATTTATCAGAGAATCCAGCATTTTGAAAACTCATTTTTAATTAAATATTGAGCCGCAGTAACTAGTAAAAGTTCTTTTAGAATTCTTTGAATGGTATTGGAATCACTGTCATCTTGAAATTTGCATGATACAGCACGACAGTATGCTTTCAATTGATTTTGTGAATCATGTCGTATGCTTCTCATAGGCCTCGGCCATAGAGCTTCCCACCTACCCATGCCATTAAACCTTTCTCCTCCCGCTTGCCGCTCACCGCTTGCCGCTCACCGCTTGCCGCTCGCCGCTCACAGAGCCGAAACCTTAATGTACATAAAGCTTTATTTTTCACAATAAAATTCAATATCATAATCATTCATATCATAAATTAAACATTGCTTTTATAAATACTGTAGAACATTTTGACTATGCAATATATAAAAACATAAGTATATGAGACACTGCGCTGTGTTATGCCGCAGACAGTGAGGCTCAATTGAAATCACAGATGAAAGAAGATCTCGATATAATTAATTACTGGCTGCACCAAAACTCACTTAGACTTAATATTGGTAAAACAAAAATATTAATGATTAATCTCCAACAGCAACCGCTTTCTTTTAGTGTACCTTTTCATGTTGCAGGCTGTAATGACGCATCCAGCTGTAACTGTGAACATATTGAGGAAGTAAATAATCTAAAATATCTTGGTATCACCATAGATTCGCAGTTGAGCTGGGGTACTCATATTAGTAATTTAAGCTGCATTTGATTATAGCTTGTAGAAAGTTTTATTACTTAAGAAATTTGTGTCCGGATAACATTTTAACAATGCTGTATTATGCTCTGGTTGAAAGCAGGTTACAATATGGTATCACAATTTGGGGAGGGGCTTACTTTACCACGCTCAGCCCTCTGTTGGTTGGCCAAAAATTCATAATGCGAGTAATGTCTAAAAAAACAGCTCGTCATAGCTCATTGCTTCTGTTTAGGGATAAAGATATACTGCCCTTGAAATACTTATATATTTTTTTAAGTACTGGAGGTTTTCTTTGAGCGAAATGGCCTGTCCGGAGATGCATTACTTTATAGTCACTAAGGGCAGGTGGATCAATTATTCCACCTAAACCTAAAAAGGAGAAATCTCCTTTAGGAGATTTTTTTGTATGTTGCTCCACGAATATGTTGCCTTTTGAAATAAGAACTGCAAATAAATTGAACCGTTTTAAATATTTGCTTAAAAAGTGGCTATTGGAAAAGGATTCTGTGGAAACTTTATTTTACAGATACAAGAGGATAATACATACGGTATCCCTTGAGTCTATATCACTGAGAGTATTGTATCACTTTTGTTAAGGGTATTCTTTGTATAATATCGTATTTTTTTAAGTATATTATTATTAATGAAACTTTTATGTATAATTAGTATGGGTTATGTTAATTAATTAACAAGAAAACCGTAGATTGTTGAACTGCTATCATTTTTTCTTTTTTGAGTTTTGAGTTTCGATTTTCTTAGAATTAAGTTATACTATGGTATTATAAATGTTCTGGATGAGGTATTCCAATATTAATGTTATATTCAAAAGAAGCACAGCGTTTTTCTTTCTACTATTAAGCTACTCTAAGCTTGACCCCGCACAGCTTTGTCTCAGTGGTGGCATATCAATTTATTTTTCCAAACTCCATTGTATTTAGATACTGTTTTTATTTGTTTGTTTTGAATTTCGATTGGAAAATAAATTATTTATTTATTTATAATGCCATAAGTACTGGAAATTGCATTGTAATGATATAATGTAATAAGAAACCGTACCCGTACTATTCTGTGAAGCTTCAGAACTCTTTAAACAATGTAATAAAAGGCTTATTACTATTTAAGCCTTCACGTCATGATCGCAACGTTCGATCGACGTGGAAATGCCATTGATCCGGTATTTATATTATGTCTGGTTGGTTGGCACAAACTCACTTGTCAAAAGACGAATTTCACATTGGTTGGTTCCCAATCGCTTGATATGAGCATCCAGCCACACCTGTTAGCTAACGTTTCTAATTATAGTAATGGGTGAACAGCAACAAAGAGAAGCCTCAACTATCGCCTGGTTAAGACCTGTAACGGAGTTTCGAACCGCGAGTTTGAGGAGTGAGAGAGAAGGAAGGTGGAAGATGCAAAAAGAGCGAGAGAGAGAGTGTATAAGCATGTATGGGAAACGGTACGTGTGTATTGAGAATGTTCTGCTGGTCTGGAGTGAGGTGGGTGGTTCTCAAGAAGAGTTGATCCACCTAGAGAGAATATTCAAGCTAGTGGTTAGGTATCTTACTTACACTGTTTCAGCTCATATATGTGGTTAGTGTGTGGTTGTTTACTAGGACGAATGTTAGAACATTGAGAGAGAATGTACTACATGGGTATCTTAAACTCGTTCCAAACCACTAGTAAACTAGAGCTGTTTTTGTACATGAGAATAATGCACATAGACCCATCTCAAACTAGAACGCATCTCTCAACTATGTTTGTGTGGCTAAATACATTTACAAGCTGTTTCTTCCTAGTTGAACACATAGATGAATTTATTACAGATTCATCATCTACGATGTAGATTTAGTATTGTAAATTAGGCTTATTAGAGTTAGTATAGTAAATTAGGCTTATTAGAGTAGCTTAAAGATAGTGCATCGAGTTTATTTGGGTACACTCCCTGATATCATGAATATAATTTGAAGCTTCTTCTGTTAAAATACATGTTAAGTACCTTTGAACTTCTGGGCGAACAATTGTCTTAATGATGAAGTTTCATTTATTCGATGTTGCATTTAATAATAGATATTGTACTCTTCATTCAGAGGTCAATAGTAATATCAAAGAAAATTTATAACAATTTAGACAATCAATATTGAAGACAATTTATATTTTTTATCTACATTATAATTGTCTTTGGTAATATCAAGTGGATACCGAATTGATGAGTGATATAGATGTAATATCAAATTCATAGAATTGAAGGAGAGTTCAAGATATTTTCATAATAAATAATTAATTTTTATGTTATTGAAAACGAATTAGTGAAGTTGGCTGAAGAAAAATTGAATGTTTGGTCTCTGGATCTGTATTTTGAATACTGTTCAAAAAGAAAGTTCTGGCCTAAATAACACATCGCTTTGCTCGTAAAATCAAAAAGCCTGTAATCGTATTTAAAAACGAATTACTTCCATTTAAACTAAGAAAATTTTTGAGTCATCCGGGTAGGGTTCATTAAATTTAACGTCTAAAATTGGCGTTTGGATTGCATTTATGAAGAGTTGAATCAATTGTGATATTAATGAATTGCAATTATGAAGTTTTGAAAATTAAATTTAAAAAATTTTGAAAAAATATTAAACGCACAGCTGAAGAAGGCGATAGTATTATCTGTAGCTTCCTATCAAAATTATAGGTACTATCATAATATAGCGGCGGGCCGCTTAGCGCAGTTGGTTGGGGCGTCGCAACTTCAGCTTGCAGTTCGTGGGTTCGAATCCCACTCCTCCGTCTGGCATCTATGTCTGTTATCATTCACCTCATTACCCACGCACAAGTCTCGGACATATGTGGGCATCATCAGCAAATAAAAACTAATATCACTGTAACGGTAAGTGATTTTTCATATCATACTCCAAAATTATTATGTTCGTTTATAAATGTACTTTAAAAAATTAAAAAATACGTTGAGAAACGATTATTTGAAAGCTAGTTTTAGCTTAAATTTCAATAATGTACACGATAAAATGTCAGTTAATGGTGAGAACAATCACATATTTAAGATAAAAATGCTAAATTCAAAAGTAATTTCTTGATAAATTCAAGGGAGCCAAATAGAGTACTGTATAGATTCTGTTCTCTGCTGTAAAATCACTTCCCGGTGGTTTGGAACCCACCTGAAACTGTAGGTCCTACTCATCAATCACCATCATCCAATTCATTACCCACGCACAGGTCTCAGACCTATGTGGGCTTCAACCTCCAAAAAAAAGAAAGTATATTCAATTTTCTTAAAATTTTTATTTTCATACCTAATTATCAGTAAGGGAAGTGATAGCCGCGAGCCGTAGCTGGTATCTGTTCAATCAGATAGATAAGCTGCGTTCTCGTAGGTCCTGTTCGTAACGGTGACCGATTAGATTGGCCAGCAAAAAAGACATTGTTCTCTGCTGTAAAATCACTTCCCAGTGGTTCGGAACCCACCTAAAACTGTAGGTCCAACTCATCAATCACCATCATCCAACTCATTACCCACGTACAGGTCTCAGACCTATGTGGGCTTCATCCTCCAAAAAAAAGTTACATTTGAATATAAAAATTCAACGTCAACTATTTTGAAGAGAAAAATAAAGGAAACTTTTACTAGCAATGCAGTCTATTACTTAGAGCTAGGAAAAATTATGGAGACGTTTGGGACGTTTGTGTGGGTTTGTAGACAGTTGCACATTTTTAAAAACGAGTGGAAAGAGTTTAGATGGGGAGAGTTGCTGTTTGACGCAAAATAAGAAAACCAAGAGCAGCCACATTGTGGCCGTTATTTAGCTTTCATTTCTCTCTCATCCGTCTCTCTACATCCATTTCCGTTTCATTCTGCAGTTGAAGAAAATATAGCAGCTCAACTAAACTCATTAAGAGCTGTAGGCTACTAGACGGCTGTTATACTTCATCCAGACTGATTGTTGAGGAGTGATAATGGCTTTTGAATTACATAATTAAATGGGTATACTTTTCTAAGTTAGTTACAGTCCCACTATTTAGAGCTGGATTTTGTCAAATCCTTTTCAATCTATCGGAAGAGTTTCAAAATACAGTATGTTGAGTGATGCTTATACAAAATATTATATGATAGTATGTGAAACTATTAGAATTAAAAAAACATAGCTTATTTACAGCATGAATTCGGTTGAAGACATATTTTATTGAGGAAAACGAGGAAATCAAACTCTGTGCGCGTGAACAATAATAAGCTAAGCAGCATGATGATAACTAAGCTAAGTATGATATTGTGACGGTTTGTTGAAACTCCCTGGTTTAAATACGGTTTGAAAGTAATGGTCTATGTTTATTTGTCCATTTAGTTAATATACAGTTAGAGATTAATAAAATGTATTTGATATTGTGAGGCATACTACTCTAGAAATCGAGTTGTGACAAAAAGTGAGGAACATAGAAAAGAGCAAAGGGAAAGAAGTAAAGGAGTGAAGTAAATTCGTATGGCTTTTCGTGGTGGGGAGGCCCTTACGGGTAGTTCCACCTCGCCGCTTTTTTAACGACTGCTTTTTTTTATATGCAACTGGGACCGACGGCTTAACGTGTCCTCCGAAACACGGGAGTGGCTCGAGAAAAATATCTTGTACTCAACTGGGATCGAACCCAGGACCTTTGGCTTATCAGACCAGAGTAAAGGAGTAAAAGAAGTGAAGGAAAAGAAGGCTTATCTAAGATAGACAAGAGGCAATAATGTCTGAGGATGGTTAGAAGAGGGACAAGATCAGGAAAAGAGGAAAGGAGTAAAGGAGTGAAGGAAAAGAAGGCTAAGATAGACAAGAAGCAGGATGTCTGAGGATGGTTCGAAGAGGGACAAGATCAGGAAAAGAGGACAGCCACCTACGAGATGGAAGGTCAGTGAGTGGGGTATGCGTGGGCCTCTACTGCAAAAGTTGGAAAACTGTGGAGTAAAATTGTGATAAAACTTTTATGAATATGGTAAAGCTGATGAATTTTCCACACCTTAATATACTCTTACGCCCATGAACATTGAACATTGTGTTTGAATGCGAAAAAAGCTTTATAATAATTATATAGTTGGAACAAAATGGAGTGAAGAGAGAAAAGCTGAATTCACACAAAAAAATGAAAAGCTGGTGAGCAAAGCGTCTTCCACGTTGGGAGTTTTACGTCTAATAATAATAATAATAATTTTTTTTTTCTTTTATTAAGGTGTTTTGCCATTTTGACATGTACATGAGCATGAACTATTGGCTAAAACCACCTCCAAACCTAGAGACCGCCTGGAACTGTTTATCACATTACTTCAGAACGGCCTCTCATTCCTTTAGCTTATTCAAGCTACCCTGCTGCATCAAGATCTCTCTTCTTTGTCTGTAGTATGGTGATTATATAGTTAGCCATCTTCACCCATTGCTGCTTGCCTTGGAGCATAACAGAAACAACATTTTCTGGGGATAACCAACCCAGTTCTGCCTGCACTCTTTCTATAAGTTCTTCCCACCTGCTACACAGAAAGAAGGTGTGTTCAACATCATCTCTACTTTTAGGACAGTAGAGACATTCAGGTGTATCTGCTTTATAGGTTAATGTATCAAGCAAGATTAATGGATAAATAGTCTTCAAAATTAATGTTTTCGTTTTGTTTTGGTAGAAATTAAGTGTTTATAAAGAAGATGAGTGTAAGTTAGTGGCAAGATTAAGGAGAGATTATTAATTTTTGTGAACATTGGAAATAAATTTGGATTTTGGTGTAACATTGCATGTTTGCTACGGAAATTGAGTAAACAGATTCACATCACTAGAAAAACGGTCTTCATAATAATAATAATAATAATATAGAGATAGAAATACGTACTTTTGATGAGAATATTCATCTTTAAATCCCTCAGTCCCTACAGGATTGCTTTTTTCTTCACCTGGCTTGTTAATAACTATTCCAAGTAGAAAACATTGCATCACAAAATCTAAACTGATATTTTAGCTAAATTGTCTTATTTCCTATCCCTAATCTACAAATAAAGCAGACTGTAAACATTTTCTATAATCATATCATCACTTGTTTGAAAGTATACGTCAGTTCATCAATTATTGCATTTATCAATAATGCATTCAATTTGAATTTGTATGCACTTTGACGTTACCTGCACATTCTCTCCTGACAGATTCAGGCAAATCCAATTCCTCTGAGAGGTCTTTGTCAAAGTTTGTAGATATCTGTTGCCTTCTAACATTTGTTTTGCTTCCCAAATCGTGTGATTAAACATGTCACTTGTCGTTTGGCGAAGAAAATTCCCAGGAGAAGCTTAACTTTCGAACCGGCGTCGGTATCAATGTGTCCAATAAACGTTGTGAAAAGATTGCAGGCAATCACTCCTGAATGAGCACAGTCCTGGATCCTAAATGACGCGTTTTATATCTCGTGTGATACAGTATCAATCACAATATTGAATTGATTACTAGCTGAGAGGCACTGCGTCAGGTGACGGCAGCTGATACAAAGTTCTCCTCTTGTTGAATATTTAATGTGCCTACCAAAATACGCGATAAACTTGGGTCCCTTGGGGAAGAGCGCTTCACTATAGCAGGCTATGAAGCTTCAAAACACTCATCGACATCACAGTACACATATGCGCTCACTGAGGGAATAATTTGCCTCCTTCAGGTGTCGTTTTGACTTTCGCTGCTTGGTTTCAATTTTAATTTTCATTCAAAGTATACATTATACGTTATCAAGTTATTGATCATTTTAACTAATAGCTCTTTCATTATTGATCAGAAAATTAAAAACATATTCAAAATTTTATTGAATCGGTGGCAAGAGCAAGATTTTGAAAGAATTCTCTTGAACTATTTTGAATTGTATGCATAGTTCAATAGTACTATGGTACTTCAATGTACTACTACTTGTAAATAAATTTCAGTTAACTATAAAAAAAGTTGAGATCGACAAATACAAATAATTTCACAAAAATTAAGATTCCTTAAAAACCTCCCAACGTCTCCTATATTATTTTCAATATTGCTTCACTGTTTGACATAGTGATAAGCTTACCAGTTGTGGTTAAACATCTTATGATTTTCGATTTACAAATATTTTGCAGTTCTTAATTAAGATAACAACTAACTATTGTTTCCTTTCTTCTCATACAACATTTAAAAACCGTATAGATTTCCCTAAATTTTTATGTTCTTTTTTTTATTTGACGATGATTAAAATTTTAAAGAATATTTCAACACAATCAAGAATTTATTATAAAGATCACACTCACACTGTAAAAGAGGTGAAAAATTGAGGTGAGTAACCTTTATATGCTTCAAATTTTTGTTCATACTTAAGGTGAACCACCTAGATGATTTAAGCTAGCCTAACAAACCTAGATGCTATAGCGTCGATCTGTTTTTCATCATGATTGCTTTATTATAAGGACTTCCCTTGAGCTACGAAGTTCCAGAGTCTAGAATCTTTCTTCAAAGAGATTTTCCTTGGACGGACAGAGAACGACACAATTTCAAGGTGGCCTTTTCGGGTCAATCATTCAAGCCAATCATTAACCCATGATGATCCTCAGTCGATAATGACGATGATGATACATGAAAATAAAATAAAAGTTGAGTTTGCCACATACTGATTCCACCAAAAATGAGAGTTTCTTGAGATGAAACTTGACTATCATCGAAGAAGTCCTCGAAGTACGGTTTCAAAATTATCCGAACTACAGAAACAAGTGCAACGCTTTGCACTTCCTGTAGTAAGTGCTTCGCTAACTTAACTTCAAACAATGGAATTTACTCGTTCCGAACTTCTCTTGAAGAACTTCTCGCAAGTAAAGCGTCCGCTTTGAAAAATATGGTCGCCATGACCCAACAGCAATTACTTTTGAGACCATAAATAATGTCTGGTTCAGCCACTACACCTATACTAGCAAGACTCACTGATTAAATACAGTGTAGGATACTATACCCTCCATGAAGAAATTGGGTAATCCATCATTCATGCATATAGATTGCGTCAAAATATTTTCTTGAATTTTTCAAGCTTCTTTATTGGATAACTTTGAAATCTGAGGACGATACTTCATTATTACAGTGTAGCTGGAATTCAGCATTGGCGGTTTTTATAATCAGAATATTTTATATATCATATTACACCAGAATTTCAACTCATGGCATAAACCGGATGCAGGGACATCAATCTGATGCTGGCATTTTGAAAAAAATCTCTTTTCCAATACAACAATATTATACATTCATTATTACCTCATTGTAGGTATTTTAGCCTTAAAAACCCTACTTTAACCTTAGGGGTTGAATAAATAAATCTTAAATGCTAGCTTTAAATGGAAAGTTGAAATTTGGGCGTTGTATGTTTTTCTTTGGAACAATCTTGGTAGTTTCTTCTCGCTGTTTGACTCATGTTATGGGTCTCAATCTGAATGAAATAATTTGTAGTTTGCTTTTCTATTGTAGCTTATTAATTATAAATTAATTAATTAATTATAATTAATTATTATTATAAATAATTATTAATTATAATTTCTATTGTAGCTTAACAATTTGGTAATGAATTATTCAATGTTGAAAAAATAAACATAGGACTTCTATTGATGAGGTGACGTGGTAGTTCCACATCGCTTTTATAGTCATTATGGAACTCAAATCTGTATAAACTCCAGTAAAGTTTCTTTTCTTTTCTTAATTCTTAAATGAAATCCACTCCACATCAATAACTAATTGCAAATGATCCAATAATAATTATCCAGCTCACTCATCATCATATGTGCATCTTTGGGAATAGCTAGATTAGAAGCTAGTTCTGAATAGAGTTTAGAGTGTAGATGACATTTGGAAGGCATTTCTTAATTCAGATTCGGCGCTGAATGCCGTTTCCTATTTAGAGCAGAGAAAGGACATTGATTGAACACTATTGAGAGAAATAATCATCTTGCACCTTCTATACCTTCTGCTACAGTCCTCAAAGCAATTTCCCTCTGACTGGATACGTACTATTCTAGATTATCGTCAGATGGAAGTGGGTTATAATAATTAATTTGACGCAACTTCTTCCCCAATACCAATATCACTACTATCAAACCAACCCCCCCCTCACCATAATACCCATCCACCTGCACGAAGTTCAAGACTCAATTAGGATTAAGGAACAATTGCCGTTCCATTCGTCTTTTGTTCAAGATTTTCCAAGACCTTTCTCAGGAAATAATACATCTCCTAGCTAAGCTTATAGAAGAAAATCCACCTTTTCTTATTATAGCATATCGACTGTGCAGCTCCAATGATTATTCCAGAGAAATGCGCGCATTGATCAAATAATTCGATTGTATACGAACAAATATTACAATAAGGGAAAATTTAATAAAGTAAAATTAAAATTGAATAAATAAATTTTATTAGCAGCTAGATCAAGTTATTTATACTAGTGTGGTAGTCACGAAACTGTTCACAATATATATATATATATATGAAAGTAAGACAAAATATTATAATTATACTACAGTTTTCCAAATCCTTCGGAACCCATCTAAAACTGTAGGTCCAGCTCATCAATCACCATCATCCAACTCATTACCCACGCACAGGTCTCAGACCTATGTGGGCTTCATCCTACGAAAAAAAAGAAAAAGAATTATCACATTATTTTGAATAGGATGAAATAAGTTAAAACAAAATTTATCGGTCCATTCAATATAAATAAAACTATTCAATTGATCAGTTAAAACGGACTTATTTAATCGAATATTAAATTGGATCTATTATAGTTTTTTCATCGTAGTTTTGATTAAATTTTATTCAATTGGTACAGTATTTCCTAATGACGAAGTATGAAATATTGCAGAAATGAAAATGGAATATTATGAGAAGCAGTACAAAATAATATTCTACGATATGAGACCCGTTCTTATTGTCACTTATATTGGGTGAATAGACTAGGACTAAGATACTGGTCAAGTTAAATGCTGGTAACAGCAATATAATGAACAAATCCTCCGTGTTATAGTGATATGTCATAATTACTAAGGTCTGTTCCTGGATGGGTGACCGTGGCAGTAATATAATACTATAATACTATAATATAATATAATTGGGTGTACAAAAATACTCTAAAATATTGGTCCACTATACATTATTGATAATAAATTGGTATCAAATATCGAGGTGAAACTAATCGTAGGATCCCCCAGCCATAGGCCTACTTTTGAATGTCAAATTTCTGAATTAATGATAGACTATAGACTGTCTTTAATAAATGAGAAATACGGTGACAGTTTCGTGAATTATCAAAATGATTGTTTATCAAGTTCGCATGTCATCATGGTAAACAACACGATGATAAGGAAAATTCAATAATTATCTGAACTGCCCTCTTCTGATGTAATTTGTCATCGGATATAGGCTAATGATGTTCCGGATACACGCATCGAAGAATTTTTGATGGCCTGCAACATTGTTATAAACCATGTCCACTGTAAATGATGCCAATTAATAACGAAATCTGGATAGGCCCAGTAACTACTCACTGACACAATTCATTGGCTATATCAGAAAATAGAGGGGTTGAATTCAGCCAGGGGCTGATCTCAAATTTTATAAAATTACTTTAGTCTTTGCGTCGAGAAAGCACAAGTAATTAAACTTAGGTTTGAAATAAGAATTTAAATTGAATCTTTTCCTGTATGTTTTGTTTTACATTGATGATAAAAACTTAGTTAACAAAAAATAATTGTGTTACACCGCCGCCGCATCAGAGTGACCAATTATTTTTATAGTAATTTATTTATTACGCTTTTTTCTTACTTGTTTAGATTCATTTATTTTTCTTTACATACATCAGACTAATATTCAATTTCCACCATAACCTTCATTTTCCCTATTCTTCTTTTCCTTAATTTCTTCTTTTTTGTAATGTTTATTATATAATTGACCTCAATTTTGTAATTTATATTATGTTGGCACCTGATGAAAAACCCACAAGGTTTAGCGGGACCTTTATTTGGTACTTGTAAATAAATAAATGATTGATTGATTGAATGAAACTTTAAAAAACTTTTGAAAAGCTTAAAAAACTCCATGTTAATGTTATTACAACCTAGCGAATAACAAGTGTACTATCTCACAGAATATAAAAATAACTTTTTAGAAGCCTGAAAAGCTCTATCTGATATCAATTTTATTACACCCTAGCATATAACAAGTGTATCACGCCTATATTTTTCCTAGCTCTATCTCTGAATTGAAAATAGAGTATTTCTGTTCCATAGTTTACGATGACATTCTATCCAGAATGGTAAAATCAGGGAGATTTGAGAGGATCCTCTGTTGATCCTCAGATCAAAAACTGTTGTAAATGTTCGATCTTCATCAAAAGAGGTGCTGCCAGCACTAAAATTGGCTTTATAAGCAATTCTGCAATAACAGTATAAGATTCTCAAGCATTCCACAGTTAAAATATAATTTATTATAGGATAAATAAGTAATATTTTATATAGCGCCATGGGTTGGGATCGAGTATTAGGCTATAACTACAAGTATAGATTGAAAATGGGAATGACTGCTTTTCAATTACATGCTAATCGAACCCTATTCACAGTATTTTTCCAGTTCCTTCTCATTGCTGATCTTGTAGAAACAACCACTATGATAGTATTGATTTCAATTTTTTTATTTATGTTAATCGAGTTTTTTAGTAGTTGTATGAGATTTCTTCGATATGAAAAGAATTGTTGAGGTACATATTGTATAGCATTAGTTTACATTGTCACTTTGCTCGTCATATACATAACAGTAGTAACTAAAGAGCGGTCCACTTAATCTATGGAGAAGCTACGAGAGCAATAGAGCTGCTATCGCAACTCCGAGGGTTATAAGGGGGATGTTTCACCCCGTTATTCTCAACCAACACCAATTAAAGCTACGGAATTGTTCCTTTCATGTATATTCATAATTGAATATTCATGTCTATTACGGAAAGGAGGACCTTATTTAAGCTTATATCCCCTACGAAATATTTTATTAGCTTTTATTTAAAAACATTATTTTTGGATTTGCCCCTGGCCTGAGTTTAACTTGATTGTATATTGTTTTTAACTCTTAATTCATACAATAATAAAATTATTGTCACTGCAGCACATAAAATAAGTAATTAAAACCTATTGATTTTGACAGTAAATCACTCATCTGGCATTGTCCCTGCTGCAGTCATTCACCATTACCCAGTACAACTGGTATGGCAACAGATTTGAAATGCATGCTATAGTGGAATTATCGAAGGTTTTTTAGTAAAAATTAATAGAAATATTTTTTCCGGCATTAACCCGGTTCCACTACTTTACTCTTTTATTAGGAATCATGTCATTTTATAAGAGCATGAAGTTAGTAAAAATGAGCTCAACATTTCAAGCTTTTGCATTGATTTCTGTTGGATTGAATGTTACAAAGTCATTGCTTTGGCAGGCTACTTTTCCATTGACCGAAAACTGTTTACTTTGAGCATGAACGAGCGTATCAAAAACCCCATTTGCATGTTTCGGAACGATCAACTAGCAGAAACTTCAGCTCACAGGCTGGACAACAAGGGTGTAGAAATAGCTCGACACACTCACGTTTATTCCATGCATACATTAAACGATTATGTGGTTACTCCATTATCGGGTGATGCTAGCTGATATCGAGAGATGAAGGGAGAAAGAGTGGAAGCTGAGGAACAATTCTGAGAAAAAGTCATTTCGGGTAATAGTCTTTTCCTGAGGCAAAGTGAAGTGAGTACTATACCCACTTTGACGTGAGCTGCATGAGATCGTTAACACCTTCTATTTTGCTTGGAGTTGTATGATAGCGAGGCTCTATATAAGTGTAGTGCGGTATGGTGGCGAAGGGAAATTTGGAGCTGATAATGGCAGCCCAAGGCTGTCTCGTTTAAGTCCGCGCGGGTTAACAAAGCTTTTGATACCTTTTACACAGGATTGGGTTGGTACAGTAGCTAAAGCGCCAACCTGAGCCTTGGCGAATTCCAGGAGTGAACCTTGTGCAAACATAACAAATAGATGAACACTGTTCTCTCACAAGCATCTACTGCTAACGGAACAAATCGAAAATAAATAGAGAAAATTGATTGGAATGTGTTCGTTGGTGCAAATAATGTGGGGTGGTGGTCACGCAGTTTGGTCTTCTCTCTGAGTTGATTGCTTCCACATATTTTGTTTATTGAAAATTTAGGGTATCTCTACCTAATAGAATTCACTGTTTAGTTTGAATTCACTGGGAAAGACAGATAGTCTGTCAAAAACAACCACGTCGATTAGAAACGACTACTTGTTACAAAAAAGAACATGGAGCACAGGAATACTTTCAAGGCGGGTGAACAGTTATTGAACTGGTTACTAATATACAATTACAGATAATATCTTATGAATAAACGTCTTGGAAGAGACCTCTGCAACAAAAACTCTAGGGCAACCTTGAGGATGTGAACATTTATATACCCATTTTGCAATGGTTTCATGGGCTCAAACCCCGTTCCAGGATTTTTTGCAGATCAGAAATTAATTCTCTTCCAATATATTAGAAAAATATTTCATTCTAATATATTTTAGATTTTTTTTTAAATTTCAAGATTAAAAAATATTTGTATTCATAGGTTTAAGCCAACGAACACATAAGACCAATTACAGGGGCTTACAGGGGCGTAGCATTACAAGAGGTGAAGCCAAGTCAGCCATCCATGTAGTGGATAGAAAGACGAAATCGTGTTTCGAGAGCAGAAAATTTCAATGCACGCTCTCCAAATAAACTGCAGTTTAACACACTTTCAAACTTGGCATGGGTATAGACAGTTTCTGACGATAACAGTGGCATTATAAAAGTTAATGGTAACCTCTATGTATTTTAATTATTTGTTTAAAGTTATATTTTTTGTCCAAGTTTCAAATGATGACATGAAAAAGTGAGTCAGCTACCAAAATTTTCATCTTTTGGGTATAGATGTGATCAAAGCGAGAAAGTTGTACAGAAATAATGGAATGATTTTTTCATGATTTTTATTTTAATGTACGACTTATACTTTGGATACAATGTTAGGTTTAAGTGCAACGTTGAAACGCGATTGAGATGGCGAGCTGTCGTCAGCCGGCTTGCGCATCTGGGACCACGAAGCCAATTATTCACTTATTTCTTGTGTTTGATTCAATACTTCCTTGAAGGTTTATTATTGTAATGAAATAATATTATAGTTTGATTGTTTTTAGTACATTTTTGATTAAATTAGTCCAACTTTTAAATATTTCCGTTATGAACGCAAATGAGCAAAATCCAAATAGGAAAATGTTTAACATTACTAAATAAAAATTCATCTTTAAAGTCATGTAACTAAATTGAATCAAATAAATCAATGACTAAATAAAGTTGAACGTTCACTCAATTTGTCTAATGGGGTAATAGCCTATTGTAAAGACCGTACTTTCGCTATCCAGAATGAAATAATTTCCATATGGGCGCCAACCAAACCAACTTTGGTTTGATAAAAAAAAGTATTCTTCGCGAACTAAGCACTCGCGAAGACACTGAGCACAAAATATAATATAACACTTGAAATAGCTCTAGTAAAGCAGTATTGAATTAGCTATTATTTTATTAGCACTATTAAATTATACACAATAATTGATATTGCAGAAGGCATAACAAGAATTATGTTAACAAGCATAACAAAAATGTTACATTCAAGATAGGCCAATTGAAACGTCTAGAACTCTAGAACATGACTCATTTATACTCAAAATTACATTAACATTTAAAATTTGAAGGCAATACATATTTAACAGAGTTTTCTAAGTTGTAAGCAAGTTTCCTAACAGGTTATATTTAGATCAACCCAGTAATTAATAATAATGGCATAAAACAAGATTAACCTTGGCCTATCCCTAACATGGGATAGACTAAACAATATACAATGAGTTCAATCAAGATCCTGAATTAAAATGATAGGTTTTACACAAAACATGAATACTGGAACAGTGTATTCAATTTGTGGACCTAAATTCCAATTTAAAACTTAAGAGACATTGCATTACAAGAAGATTGAGTAAATATACTAAAATAACTAAGATGATCACCTATCTATAAACATAACTGCATAATATCCTACGATCCTTAAACTATCTGAATCGGGATTCTATCTGAAATTTAACAAATAAAATGGTAACACTGAAATCCAAGTAGACTAATCAAATCATCGACTTTCAATTTCATATTATTCTATTATGATTTTATTATCCAAATAGCCAACATTGGAATGAATGATCAGATAGACACAATTAGTATTTACTAATTATGATGTTTGAAATTTCGCAGTTTAAAAAATTGCAAGTCAATTCAAAGAAAAACAGCTTGATTCAACAAATTATTGGCCTAACTAATGATGCAAGAGTTGATTCTCTCAATTAGTATTGAATCAAAGAGTAAGCCCAAATTCAATAAAATTTGAAATTAGATTTGCATCTTGATAATAGTTTAATGATGATAAGACTAAAATTATTATGAAAACATAGTAGCGTACTTTAAAAAAAAACAAAGGATAATATCTTAAAATAATTTATTCCAATACAGGCTGTTTGGACAATAAAATCAAAATAGAATAGTATGAAACTGATAGTTGATGATCTGATTAGCGTACTTGGATTTCAGTGCTAACATTTATTTCATTTAAATTGTGAAAATATATATGTAAATTTGGAATAAATAGCAAAAACTGGCTTCTCAAGCGCTCGCCACTTGGGTGAGTCATCCCTGCGCCGCCATCTTTGTAGTGAACGAGCGCGTAACAAGTGGCTTCACCTCGGCGACAAGAAGCCCCTTCTATTGGTCTTATTTGCTGGTTTAAGCATCAACTATGATTTGAACTATTTCAGCTACTTTGTTTTCTTTTATTTCAGAGTGTCAATCATTCATTATCAATTATGAATTACTAACTAATAGTTTTAATTATTAACTAAAAGATGTTTTCGTTGAGGTGATACAAAATTTAAAAAGTACATAAAAGCCCCTGGTAGGTAAAAATGTTACATGGCCTGAATTTCGGGAGGGAGGGGAAGGTTAAAGAGGGATTTCAAAATTTATTGAAAACATTATTGTCCTATTGCAAATAGGATCTTGAGCAATAGTAGTGGTAGTAAAACAATTCAATTGCCAGTAGCCTATAGGTTCAATTGAGGTGTACTTAGAATGAATATGATTGAAATACAGTTGATATTATAAATTGTATCTTTGCTGGATACATCCGCATCAGGAAGAGTGGGTGATTGTTGTAAGGTCAAGTCAGAACCTCGATTGGATTAATAGAGACGACTAATTGCAATGGCTGATCAAGGATTCTGTTGAGTAGGTGCGCAAGACCCTTTGAGATTGTCCCTTCACCGAACTCTCATTCTCCTTTACTTTGGTAGGCCGGGCTGGCAAACAAGATAGGCCGTAAAGGTTTACACAGAAAATTATGATAAATTTTTTTCCAATAAGTGATTTGTGTGTGTAGCAATAGGAATCTCGGTTTTATCAGTGTTTGGAGGCTTTTAGCAATACACCATTCAAGTACAGGTTCTAGTGTTTATACCCAAGAAAAATTGATATTTTAAATATAAATACGTTCAGGGCTCGCTTTTCTTGAAACAAAAATTTTGAGTGGGTTTCAATAAAATGTAATATAACTCAAATATTTCATTGCGAGGTTTTATTTGGGGGTTACAGAGCATGCAGTATTAATATACTTCGGAGGACACGTTAAGCTGTCGGTCCCGGCTGCCTAAAAAACAGTCGTTAAGTCACGTCAGAGGCCCTGAACTTATTCAGGTGCGACCTGATAACTCTGACACCAGACCTGAGCCAGCCAGGTCACACGATATTAATATTATAATAATATTTATTATTTTTATTATTATTATTATTATTATAATAAGCTGAGAAAGTTGCTGAAGGATGAAAATAGAAGATTTTAAGAAAAAACTAAAGCTAGAAGGGGAACTGTAGTGTCCGAGGAGAGGAGAAAGTCAACATCGGAGAGAATGAGGGAGTATTGGCGACAGCGCAAGAAACATCTACAAAGGAAGAATAATAAACATGATGGTATCATATTAAACATATATGTTGGAAATCATCCTATGCATTCTGATTGAATGATTCATTTTGTAATGAATTAACAATTTCACGTGATTACTTTTAACATGGATTAAATGTATATTTCTTATCTGAATTTTCAAGCTATTATAGCAAAAAAACTAGACGAATAGCGAAAGCATAGAACAGATTAATGATTAACTCCTCAAGCATTTTTCATTTTCCTGACATATGATGGATTCCTTCATTGATAGTAGACAATTAATTAAATTCAAAACCAAACCCTTCCAATCCATATGAAAATGATTCTTTCGAAAGAAAAAGGTTTATGAGTACTTACTCGAAAGTTGAACTAGATATAGATCATTTCTCACTGCTCTGATGCGTATCTTTGATGGATTCCATTGATGGTGTCAAATGAGTGTCAATTCGAAACCACGCCTTTCAAATTCTCACAAAGGCAATCAATCCTCTGAAAAAATACTTCTGAGTTCTTCACTCCGAAGTTGAGTATTTGACTTCCTGTTTGATGAACGTCTGTTCAACATGCAAAGCATTACCGCAGCTCATGGACAGATCGGTTTCATCAGACCAATTAGAAACGATTCATCGCTTTTCCGTTGTTTGAAGGGTTGAAAAGTTGAAAGATGAATAAGAAAATGTGCCAGCCGAACGTGCGCAGAAAAAACGAATGACAGAGCGATTTATCACTTGTTTTATTTGGACGAGAAGGATGCAATCCTCGAAGGATGCTTTGAGAGAGTCCATTAACGCCGAGGTTAACGCTGAGTGAGATGGATGAGTCGTAAAGTCGTCTGGAGATGGAGCTCGTTATTCTCACGTCTGAGCTGCATTAGGCTATAGGTTGGTTCCTGTGAGGAAAGGTGCTCACTCTTGTACAAGAAATTTTAATAACCTGAAGACTGAAGTATTTCATACCTACTCATGTTAAGTTTAAATTTATGAGTTTCTTGTCTCCAGCTAAAAAAAAATTAATGAATTTAAAAGTTTTTTCATATTAATTTTCATTCATGATGCACACATGAGTTTAAGAATAATGCAGTTGATGATAATAAAATAATAATTCTAAGCTGGAACGGGAATCGAGCCCTTGAGTGTCGGGATATCAGTCACGCTCTCTAACCACTACTTTTTCAATTGATTCTCTGGAACTCATAATGTTACTGATATTCAAAGCACATTTTATCATTTTTTGTAGTAGCTTGGGCTCTTCTTTCCAAAAAAGTACTAGCTCATGTTCGTAAACATTGTCTTTTGACTGGAGGTCCTCTTGAAATGTCCTCTAGGGAAGTGATAGCCGAGTGCCGTTGCAGGTATCTGTCAGAGATAAGCTACGAAACTCCTGGGTGCTCTTTGCAAGGGTGACCGATTAGATTGGCCAGCAAAAAAGACTCTGTTCTCTGCTGTAAAAACCCTTCCCGGTGGTTCGGAACCCATCCAAAACTGTAGGTCCAACTCATCAATCACCATCATCCAATTCAAAACCCACGCACAGGTCTCAGACCTATGTGAGCTTCATCCTCCAAAAAAAAAAATACATTGAACGTGCTCACAAGCTGACACGCCAACGATTGAAATTGAAATTGAATTTATTATTAATGTCAAACCTAACCTCAAAACATGATTTCATACACCAGAAAACATTAATTACCATGGATAAAGATGAAGATAATGTACTGTATCTACATTTAAAGTTACTGTTGAGTAATTATTACTATTTCAATAACCTCTAAACTCTATACTCATTTATCATGTTTTCGTCTTTTGAATAGAGCAAGATGAATTTAGCGTAGCGAGCGCGATCTAACAGCAGGCAGAAGAACTTCGCGTTTACTTAAAAATTATTACCTATATGAGAATTATCACAAGAGAATGCTCTTGTGAGAAGAAAGTTAACAGGTTAGGAATCTAGTTATATAAAAGTAAATTAAAACTAGTTTTAATTGGTCAAATGATGTATATATTGAATGTAATGTATTATTTGATTTTGATGGACAGATTATGGCTACTATAATAAAAAGTGAAGCCGAAATATGACAGAAAATAATCTGAAGAAGGTAGCCCTCTTTCTACCTTGGCTAAGAATGGGTTTGAGATAACAATTTGAAGAAAATCTTGACTTTCAAGTTAAGATCTCCAAGTGAGGCTTATAAATACGAAATTGAAGGTGGGTTTACTAGCTGACAATACAGCGAGTAGCAACACTTCAAGCCTACCTAGCTGTCCCAGCTTTGTTTATGTAATGGAAATTTAAACTTAAAAACACTTTCAAGTGGAAGTTAACTCATGTTATGGCGTGACGGCCGTTTCACTCTGTTGTCAAGAGTGTTACAGCTGCTCGTTATCTTGTAACTTTGTGAACTTGCTCTGTCTTAAGAGGCATTTCAAGTGTCTTTCGGGTCAAGAGACACTGAAGCAACGTTCATAAATACGACCTATAGTTCGTAGACAAGCCAATATGAACCGACCAAAGAAAACGATATCTGAGAAAGTTCAAAACACACCACTTTCCTATTAAATTCTTCGAAAGTCTTTTCTGCAATAGAGCTTGATTCTCTCATTTCTTCGTTAACTACGAGACTTCATTTTCTCTGCATCAATTCGTCATTTACTCGTCTTTCAACTCCTTTTTTACCAAATCAACTTAAATTTTATTGCCTACATCAACTCGTCAGACTTTTTACTTAAACTCTTTCATATCTTTTCATATTCTCAAAACCTATTCTGCAATAGAACTCAATTCTCTCTTTTTCCCGTGACCTACTTCTTTCTCGCCATTTGAAAAATTTCTCTTATTCGATATTACAAAATTCTTAAAGCTCATGATTGTGGGAGCCCAACATGAAAATGCTCCAGAGAAAAGGAGCGATGGTATTGGGAGTTTAAATAATTAAAACCACGGGAGTTACTAAACCAATATAACGAAGTATTCAAGACCCGACCAATTTACAGGAGATAATCATTATCACTTTGCTGCATTTCTTCTTGATTCAAATATTTATATTCAAATGTTTTCTTTTTAGTATTTTTCCTAATTTGCTAAAGATGTGTAATTTGATGACATATTTGAGCCCCATAAAAAACAACAATAGACATACTTGCACTGTAAAAATGTTACTGTAAATAGTTGCAATGTTATGATTTTCACTAGCTCAAGTAACTTAGATACTAAAGTGAGGATTTGTTTTTCATGTTTATTATTTTTATATTTCACCCCTAAAAAGGGACTACGAGAAAGCTTAATACAAAGCTTCATGTGTCTACAATCTTCCTTTGAAGAGCTTCCATACGGAAGGACAGACTGATAGACGGACAACAGCACGATTTCACAAAGGCCTTGTTGGGTCCTCAATAAACCAAGAGTGCTAGACAAGTGCACTACTTGTTTAAAATTCCAACTGACCGACCTTTGACGGAAAGTTCTAGGTCTATAATCATGTTTATGAGGCATCAGTCATTACCTGGTTATGTTCTGGCATGTGATGAGTTTCGGAACAAACTTTGTTCGTGTGTGAAAGTGTATGAGTGTAAGCAATTTGTGCACAAACTTTTCGATTCTTGTGGTGCGTGTGATTGCGGCAGAGACTAGCCAAGAAGAAAACGATTTGCTCGCTCTTGTGTGTTTGTTTTTAAAGGGGGATGGGCACAACGATAATGCTAACGGTAATGATTTTGTAGAGGTTATCTTGTTCCACTGGTGTTTTCTTCAGAAATTACGGGACACAAAATCCAAGTTCTACCGCTAAGACGTTGACTCTAAAACTATGGGCCTACTGAATTCGCCCTTTTGTTATTTTCAGGAGTTCCAGTTATTATGTTCAAAGTAGCTTCTTTACGATGGTTTTCCACAGACATACTTGATCACTGAACAGCCTCCATCGAATAACGCTGATCGCTTTTCTATGGTAAAAATCGTCTGAAAGCTTCTTAGAAGAAGCTGAAACTGAAATTCAATTCAATGCCGTAATACTGAAAATCATTTGAGAATTATTTAATTAGTTCAGCGAAAGATGAATGATCATGTCGGTGAGGCATGAGTTGGCAACCAATCTCTTAACTTATAACTTTTTTTTCTCTTCTCTTCAGAGTATTTGCTAAATGTCTTTTATTGACTTCATTTTTTCCTCTTTCTCATTCTTTTACTCTTAAAATAGTTTCTGTATAATTCCTTTTTGATTTTAGATTAAGAAATACCATGTAACTATAGACTACTAAGAACTTTGTAAATTTCTTTATAGGAAACAGTTTTGGGCTGTCAAAGCCTGTTGTTTCCAAATCTGTTTGTTTGTAAATAAATTAATAAAGATAATGTGTTAAACAGTCTATTATTTTACACATTAAACTATTTGAGATCTACTAATTCTATAAATTTTGTTCCCTCTCATTGTTTCATCTCATTTCATCGAAATTATTATCTCCCTTTTTCCTATCTTATTGCCACATCCCTCGTGAATTTCGCCTGTCACCTATTCCCTATCATTCTCTCAATCCCATATAAGGGTTCCTTTCAGGTCGTCCTCCCCCCAAATATTTATTTCTAGGCAAATTTTCGTTCGTTTTCTTTAAAAATTCAGCCGCATTTATTAGTATTTTTGTGGAATATTTCTTGTATGTGCATGAGTAAGTGTTTTTTTTTCTATATTTACTAATCACCTTATTTACTCTTGAATGCAATACTATTTAAAAGCATGGGTTTCAAACTGACAATCACAATCGTTCTAACATGACGAATGGAGAAGACGTTATCTGCTTTATTATCACTCATTCAGTGATTCAAAAGCCACAAAAAACTGTCGGTCCAACGAATCATCATCATCACCATCATCATCATCATCATCATCATTCTCTTTAAAAAAAAGCTGACATCTAGAGCCAATACTATTGTGAGCAGGACATTTCTTTAAGTTACACACATTCATTTTCCATACTGAGTCTCTGCATAGTCCTCACCTTCTCGTCTTTTATGGTCACTTACAGAAAAGCTCGATATTTACGAAGTGAACGTCTTGAAGTGACATCTTTCAATTTGGTTCACGTTATTTGAAGAGAGTCAGCCATTCTCTCATCCCTTTTTCCTGGTTTTTCTCTTTTACTTCTTTCCGGGATACATATTTCTTCCTTCTACTTTACTATCTTCGTACTGTGTCATATAAACTTATTAGGAAACATCTTCTTTCTCTCTCTTAAAAAAACAGCGCTTACTCTCAATCTATTCCATAGGCTTCCTGTTGAGACAAGTATACAGCTCTGGAAAATACTCGGAAAGATATTGCCTTGAAGAGGCCCAGTAATTGTTCAACCTAAATAATATGTTGGCTACTTCTCTCCAGATGCTCAAAATCCCACAATAGCTGAACTAAGATAAACCATTCCATATCTCGAACAAAGAGCTCCCATTTTCTCACTCATTCTGTTGAATTAACCGAATTGTAGGCGGTTCAATACACTTTTAATGTAATAAGTATTATATTATGATAAGTGTACTGTGGGTCGTCTGACGATGCTGTTGACAACACAGTGAAACGGCCGTCACGCCATAACGTAAGTTAATTTTCACTTAAAAGTGTTTATTAAGTTTATAAGTATTACTGTGAAATCCGTACTTTTGGAAGTTAAAATATTAGCTCATTTGCACGTTATCTCAGGAAACAAATACGAGTACGTGTTCTTAGCATTGAGCACGACTTGTGCCAATTTGAATTCTTTGCGTATTCCGATGTGCGATTTCATAATAAAGGCTGTTTCTCTAAGCGGGAATTTTGTCATAAAAAATTGTCACGAGTTTGTGTTCTTGATTTTGTTGGCGCAAAACTTTACTAGACATGAAGTTCAAGATAGTAATATGTATATGAAAATAAAGTCAAGATCAAAGAAAGAAAATAATGAATACAACAAAATAATATTGATCATTTTTATCTTTGCACAAATTTGATAAAACAATTTACAACCACTAATAATTTTAACTAAGAATATAGAGAACAGTATATGTCACTATTAAAAGTAATGTATAAATGCTTTAATTATTGATGAAATAAATTATTAATACGCAGTGGTGTACCTCTATATAATAAGAAAGTCAAAGACTACTGACTGACTCCCGTATTTTTGAGGGTTGAGTGCAAGAGAGAGAGAGAGAGAGAGAGATTAGATTAGATTATCTTTCTTTATTCATGAAAATATATAAATTATATATATGAATTGTTATAAACAAAATTTTCAACATCACATAGATACTATAGTGAACTCAGATAATTCTTTTTTATAGTGCAAAATATTATGTACAATGATCTCATTTGTATGATCTTAATGATATTAGCTATGGTAATGACAATCTGAGTGATGCAATTACATGAAAAGGCGAAGTTTGGATAAATATTCGTCCATTCTTGACACTTAACCAGTATAGTTTAAGAGTTATTATACTTGCATTTAGTTGCAGTTCTTTTTGTTTCAGTATGAAAAGAGTTTATTATAAAAGTAGCAGGTGTGTACTTGAAAAGAGAGAGAGAGAGAGAGAGTGAGTGAGAGAGAAAGAGAGATAGAGAGTGAGAGAGAAAGAGAGAGAGAGAGAAAGAGAGAGATTAGATTAGATTAGATTATATTTCTTTATTCATGTAAATTTACAAATTTTCAAATGAATGGTTAAAATCAAAATTATCATCACATAGATATATACAGTAGTGAACTCAGAAAATACTATTTTTATAGTCCAAAGAATTATGTACAATGATCTCATTTGTATGATATTAATTACAATAATGACAATCTAAGTGATGCAATTACATGAAATGGCGAAATATTATATACAAAGAAGGTGAATGTTTTTGTGGTTTCATGCAGTTGCTCTAGGGTTGGACAGATGCAGTCATTTTCTCCATGAGATATTTCCTTAATGATGAGATAAAGCCCGCTCGACTCTCAATGCACCTGATGGAATTTGGAAGTGCATTAAAGCACGACAAGCACTTACAATAAATGATTTTGTATAGATGGTAGTACGATGATTAGGTATTTTTAGGGTATTATCCCCAGTTCTGGTATAAGAGACATTATTCCGCCTACCTTCAGACACAAAAGTCATTTTTGAAGTAATTTGGTTTACCATATTTGAGAATATCTTTCACAAGTTTGACTATCCTGAATAACCTTTGATCAGTAAGTGATCAGTAAGAGAGAGAGAGAGAGAGAGAGAGAGAGAGAGAGAGAGAGAGAGAGAGAGAGAGAGAGAGAGAGAGAGAGAGAGAGAGAGAGAGATAGAGAGATTAGATTAGATTATATTTCTTTATTCATGTAAATTTACAAATTTGCATATGAATGGTTAAAATCAATATTATCAACCTCACATAGATATATACAGTAGTGAACTCAGAAAATACTATTTTTATAGTGCAAAGAATTATGTACAATGATCTCATTTGTATGATATCAATGATATTATCTACAGTAATGACAATCCAAGTGATGCAATTACATGAAATGGCGAAGTTTGGACAAGGATTCGTCCATTCTTGACACATAACCAGAGAGAGAGTGAGAGAGAGAGCGAGTGAGTGAGGGGGAGAGAGTGAGCAGGCTGTGCCCTAAACTCGCCCTCCTAGGGAAAGATGAAGGCAGTCATTCAACGGGTTGCCGAGAACCACGCGGTCAAAAATTTTTAAATTGTTTAACAGATCAGTTACGTAAGACCCTAGACTTCTTACTAATGTTTAAAACTTTCCAAAAACTCTATGTTTCTCCTATTTTCTGACGTTAAGAAAATAATGAGGTGATGAGAAATACGTTTGAGGAATGACTCCCTCACTCCCTCAACAAACTTGTTCCGTTTCGCTCGTAAATGTTGCGACCAATCGGAGTTTCTATGCTTGAGCACACGCTTAAGCCTCTCTTTGACTGCAAACTTTCCAATGAACCTTTTAATTTCGCGCCATAGCTTGCTCGTATTGAGAGCAGAATAAAATGATTTCCACTTAGAAAACCAGCGAACACACGACCGTGCTGTGGAGTGCTCTTCTCTGTCGTGCTTCGGTGGTGCTTTACAAACGTATCATTAACGAACGAAATGACACTTTTGGATTGGAAAGGAAAGAGGGAATGGTGAGGGGTGGAGAGGAGGGGAGAGAGAAGAGATGAGGGAAGGGGTGGCACCTGGGAAAAGGCAAAGCCTTGCATCGACACCTCATTAAGTAAAGACCAATCCAGTCTCCAGACTCCTGGAGTATTTCCAGTCGCACTCACTGGAGCAGCCCGAACACACGAGAAACTTTTGTAGTTTAGCGTTCTACTTTATTATCTTCTTCTTCTTTCATATCACCCTTCCCCTTCTTCTTCTTCTTCTTTATCATCTTATTCCTCTCTAATGTGCTGTGCTCGACCGAGCTGAAAATTTAGGTTGCTTAGAATATATATATATACTACACATCCCGAATAGGTAAGTTCCTTACAATCACGCACACGCCGCCTTCCGTTTCAAATTGCCGCCAAGAGCTTGTTCTCAAACTTAACCACTTTTTATTCACTTGCAAGGTGCAAGCATCATTTGATGTGAAAAGCATAGCGTTTTTAGCAGACTATTGGCTACACAAAATGTATTTATATCATAACAATTATTAATGATGCTCTCTAAGAGTAATGTAGAATCTGTAAATTTAATTGTGAGTTTGTGCGCGTGTGTAGGTTTGTGTGAGTGTGTGTATGGTGTTGCGTATATGATAAAAATAATTAATATTAATGTCATTTAATTTTTATTATGAAACTTATAAATTATTTTTACTCATGTTCTATTCACAGTTATAACTTTTATTTTGTATTCTTGATATTGTTTTATATATACTTGTACAGAAGGGTTTCATTAGGAAAGAGGACCTTGAGTTCTAGCTCCACCCTTAATAAAGGCGGTTAATCAATTAATTTTCTTCTTTTCCTTCTTCTTTTTCTTCTCTTCTTCTTTCTCTCCTTTTTTCCTATTATCGATGACAAAAAGGAGCAAAGATCAATAACTACCGAATTAGTTATGTTTGATTTATCAGCATATTAGATGAAGTTGGGATGTAAGGGTGAGAACGTCATGAGTACCAGGCCACATTCAACTGTTTGTTCTGATTCATGATATCTGTCAAATAAGATTACATGAACATGAGATCGCATCCATTCTACAAAAAATAAAAATATTCGTGTGAGGGAAAATCCTGACCAAATCTCAAACACAAACACGATTTATTTAGAAAGCGCTGTGAAAATCCCAAATCGAATTAGCATGGATCGGTTGCATTCTGTAAACTTTGCAATCCAGTACCGTTTTGGGGAGGGGAAGGGAGGTCCAGACTGAGTCATAAAATCAGAGATGAATGTGTCCAACAACGATTAAGCTCACAACAGCGCACGGAGGACTTTAAAAATCAGCACAAACTTACAGGTTTACGACAGTCGCATTGGGCATTATTTTATTTTTTACATCTTCCAAAGTTTCAGCTGCTTCTTAGAGGGTAGTTCTGAATTATTATAGTTCTGAATAACAAGTTCTGAATAATCTTCGCCCAATTTAATTCCTTATTCTCATAATATTGCGTTCTTCTACTGAAGCCAATGCATACTGAACCGAAAAGTAACCTCGAACACTTTAAATCAATATTGCGTAGAAGTTGTGTCCTCTATTGGGTTATAAGGTTTGTAACGGTAGGACATAGAAATAATCGTTATTAGGATTTTTTTCTGAACAAACGGTGCGTTTTAAAGAGAGTACTCCAACACAAAGTGCAAACGAATTTTGGTAATTTTAAAAATGTTCAACAGTCTAGTAACAGTTCAGATGTAATGTTATCATTAACTGATTTATTAATAATAATTTATTAATACTGTCTTTCACGGCACAACAGTTGGCAAGAAAATAGTATTAAGCTGCTATATAACTCCCATTCTATAGGCTTATAATTCTTTAGCCTTTGAAAACGTTGAGAGCTACTACTGCTCAATGAAGATTTTACGTAAGCTCGCACTGGAAAGACTGCAGATAAATTTCAAGGGACGTTGAGAAAAATTGTCTTTTAAATGAGAGAACAACGACTTAGCCACACAGAGAGGTTCTGAATTTACTGCTTTCTCAATCTGGCTGGCAGCTGTAGAATTTAAAATTCATTTTTAACTGGTTCCAAGCATTACAATACTATTCCAAACAGCTACACTATTTTTTCTGCGGAGAGGATTCGAGGATGGAATACATTAAGGTCGCAGCAAAATATTTGCTTTTCTCTCTTCGTGATTTCACCAAACCCTTCTTAACTGTTTCCCCCCTCCCTTACATAGGCAAGGGTTAACCACTCATCGCCTCCTCCCCTAAACCCTAAACCCTTCGCAGTCTCTTTACTAGTCCAACCACTTCCTGTAGTCTTGAAAAGAGGTTGCGCATTTCATTGTGGCTCTCTTCTTCTTCTCCTCCTTTTTTCTTCTTATTCTTCTTGTTCTTCTTTTCTTTCTTCTTTTCCTCCACCTCATCCTCCTCCCCCTCCTCCCACTACTTTTCTTCCTCCACTTACTCCTCCTCCCCACCTCTTCTCAATGTCTCGCCTTATCCCACTCTCCTTCCATTGTAATATTTCTCTTCGTTATCATTGTTGCATTATTCAGGAGTATGATCACTATCATGTTCCTTCCATATACTTCACTATTGAACGTTGATTTCTTTTTTAACCACTTCAACAAGGACAATCCAATATTTGTTTAGGATTTTGAATCGTAGGGAGAGAGCTTAACATTATATTTTATGTACTTTGATTTTATTAGGATATTTTAAACCTATCTACACTGGTCTCTCAAACTTTTAAAAAATGTGTTTCTTGACGTGGAGAACACAAAAATCTAGTTAAGCATTTGAAATAAAAAAAACTGTGGAGATAGTGAGTTTTTGTTGTTATTCCACTCAAACTGAAAAAATCTGGTGAAATGCACTATGTTAAGCACCCCTTCCATTTCTCACCGTGAGCCTGATTAGAAAAATTTCCATTTTTTTAAATATATTCAAAATTTGATTTATTCAATTATTTATTTTTGGAACTATTGAATTGAAAATGCAGTGTCAGACTTGGAAATCATAGTTGAATCAAGACCGCCATACTTTTCTCAAATGAACCCGGAATTCAAAACAAAAGAGAAACCGACTATCATAAAATTATCGTCAAAAAATGTTTTGCAATAAAAAGTTTAAATTGAAGTATTCACTTTAAACTGAAAAAAATTTATTTCAGAAATGCATTTTTGTGAGAAATGAGAGAAGAAAGAGATAGTAAATAGCGTTATCCGAAGTCTATGTGCGACAATGGGAAACTTGAAGAGATATATAGTGAGTAGGAGAGAAAGAGAGCGAGCAACAGAGAAAATTGAACACAAAATGCCGGGAAACTGACCAAATTGGTGAAAAATATCAGAGGACCACAGGAATTTGGTTGATGAGTTTGCCCTCTTTTCAGAGCCCATTAGCCTCAACTGCCGACAGCTTAGCTTTTCGTTCAACTGTTTAGTGACCGACCTTTCCCAATTACTTGTCATTTTTAATTCAACCTGACTGATCTAATAGGTTTCAATGTAATTTATGTTCATCTGGCTATTTTCCCTTTCTAGATTTTCTAGGCTGTTAAGGAACGAGCTAGGTTTCAGAAGGGTTAAAAAATATCAGAAGTCATAAAATATCTCTACAACTAGGCAATTTTTTGAAAATTCATGTGAAAACCAATTCCGTACCTTAAAACTATTGAATCATAAAAATTAGTTTGTGTCAACACGTGAATAAGGGTCTGTAGTCAGAATCTGTACTTAATGTGATTTGAATGGAAATTATGTATAAAAGTCATTGAATAATTAATAATTATTGTATTAAGTTACCATGTTCATTGAATCGACTGAGGAGAAGATTGTCATGAGTAAGCTATAAAATATAAATGTGGCATGAAAAATGGCCAAAGATTTGGAACTAGGATAAATAATTGACCGACCGAAGAAAGGTCTCTCTGTTTCAAGTCGACCGTTTTGCGTTTGTCTGCCTATCTGTTTGTTTGTAACGCATTTACGATTTGAAACAAATTCTATGAAATTTTGCAGGGATCTTATTTTAAGGAATGCCCAGCGATTTACACGTAAGAAATTTCTAAATTTTCTTGCGTTTTAAGGATATTTTAAAGGACGAAAGGGAAGGCATTCAGGCATTCTTCTATAGAAAACATATGATTTTTAAAATGAGCTCCTCCATCATATTAAAATTAAGCCTCACCCCAACTAATTGATATAGTAGATATGGTAACTAGTGTATAATTGTTGATCTGACCTGTCTTTTACTGGAGTCTCCAAGACGTAATCTAAAAAAAATTGTTTAATATGCAATAATTGGAATCAGATTTCAAGATAGCCCTCGAGACTAGCCCTATTCATCTAGTTTAACCTTCATATGAATTAAATTATTCAAAAGAATAACATGAGAAACAAATCATTTATAATCTTTCAATTAAGTATAATAACAAGTAATTCCTAAGTAAATGATGATTACACAAATTTAATTAATATTGTTATACACATTAAACCATCAGACATGTGAAATCTGATCTAATTTGAACGATCACCTGTCATGGAAAATATAAAAACAGCCTTGATGTTGTAAAACAGAGTGCCTTTTTGTAGAAGACAGACATGAAAATACTATGCAAATTGAATCAAGAATCATGTTCTGATGATTGTGTTTAATTTTGCGATAGTAATTATCATTTATTAGATTGAGTATGCTCCTCTGTATAAGCACCCCCATTGTTGGGCGTGAGATCTACTGTTCACAGAACTACTAGTAAATTTTAAAATGAATTAAAGTTTTCATATGATGAAATCAGTTTGCGGTTTGCTACCAGAACAACCTACTACTATACAACATGTAATAATTCCAAATGTTATTGTTCTCAATATAATATTAATATAATATAATATTATATTTAATATAATATTTTTTAATTTTAAACTTCACAATAAAACTTGAAAGTAAGATAATGGCGTGGTGGTGGTTAAACATTGCTGCCAACATCTCTAACTATCGTCATGGTGGTGATTGGTCATGCGGTGAGCGTGGTGTTCAAGCAAACGTGATGTTCAGTCACGAGCGCTCTAGACTGCCCTTGGATGGGTGACAGTGCTCCAGTAAATTGATGTTATAAGATTTATCACTTACTTGGTGGTTCGGAACCCACCTAAAATAATAGGTTCACCATGTGCTGCTCCATAACATGGCTCAAACAGCGAGATGGAACTACCCGTGAGGGTCTCGTCTCCCCATCAATTAAAACCCTAAGCTTATTATTTATCGTCATGACAATGATAGTGGTGACTGAAATATATAATGATGATTCATTGAATATGTATAATTAATTACGGGTAAATAACAATAAATTACAAAACAATTTACCATTCAAATCTAAAAAATTGAAAAAACTCTAGCTCCAATGGTAAGTTTCTTTTTTATATTTTTGTAAGACAATTGGTGTGACTGAAAAATGACCTGCAGGTTAACCAGACCTTTTTCCCGTTCCCAACACATTTTTCCACGCTTCGAGGGTTGTAAATTCCGATGTGCCCTCTCATTAACATTGCACCACAATAATTCGCGTTTCAAATAGTGTGCCGCTTGCTGGTGACAAAAAATTTATGTGAATATGGCAAACTGAGTGCTTTTCTGGGTCAGAAATGCTTTTTTGGCGGATTCTGTTTTGTCTGCTCTAATTTTAAAAAAAACAAACATTAAACTCCACACCCACTTTAATAGAATGTAAGCGTCCTAAACTTTTTTTATCCTATTTCCTCCCGTTAATGAGCAACAGCGAAAAAGAAAATGGAAACCTTTAGAGCAAATAAAATCAACTCAAAGCAATGTAATTTTAATGACTATTTTATTCATTTAGATGTCTGAAGATACATTCACACAGAACCATAAGATCCATTCGCAAGGAATTTTTTCATGCCTTTCATATGTTATATTTGTACATCATATTGTACACAATCTATCATATAGTTTTTCAAATAGAGGAAACTCCAACATCTCTGAGAAAATATTTGTTGATTTTTAACAGGTCGAATACCAAAACGTCATTAAAATAAGACGTTCGAGAAACCAGAGGCTAGTTATTAATAATTATTGGACTACATATATGTAAATTTAACACTATGTTTCCTTCCTCACCACCAATCAAGTTCTTTTTTTTCAGTATGTAGACATCCCTATCATAGTACCCATACTCCGCATGCTTAATAAATAATACTAATTATAAGCGAAGTATGGATATGACTCGAATGTGATTCGATAACATAATATAAGGTGACATCATTAAATCACAGCATCTCGGTCATCCATCCAAGTTATGGTCACTATCAAGAGTCATTTTGACAAGATGAATATTCATTAGAACATACGAACAACTCGTAGATCAAGAAAAACTCATTCTATTTCATTAATTTATCAAAACATTATCTTTATTCCATTAATAAATAGCCCAAGTATAGACACCCCTAAACGGTGAAAGTAAAAATCTATTCCCACTTAACATTTTACTCAGCTTAAAAAGCATTACAAAATTTAAAATAATTCAAAATATCCCAATATTTAAGATTTTTGGAAAAATCTAGTATTTTTATAAGTATGAAAACTAAAATTATATAGCCTTCTGAGAAATGTGGATAGTGCCTGGCTTGAAACAATATAGTACGGTAATTTAATTATACACAGAAAGGGTGAGAGAAGTGAAAAAAATAAAGAAGGAATCAATAAGATCGTACATGGTGCTCGAACAAATTGGACTGTTTACCTTTTTTTATTTGCAGTCCCATTCTAGATGGCAGTATATTTCGGCGGAAAGAGAATGCCATTTATAAAAGTTTGGTCCAGCACTGCCAGTCGGCACAATAAAAACCGCGCTCTCTTTGTTTCTCTCTACCACACTTATTTTTCTATCTCTTCTTCTCTTTCCATCGTTCCTTCTCTTTCATTGTTTCCTTATTTTCTTTCCTTCTATTCTCTTTCCTTCTCTTCAACCCTCTATTTCTCTTTGAACGCGTAGAAGTGAAGGCCAGCCCCGTTCAGTTAGGATAATTGCAACCTGTAGAGTTTTTCTGCGATTTTCGCCGAATGTCTCTCCAATGACTCACGAGTTTAATTACTGGCGTGCAACAAGAAGCGGCCCGGTCATAAAACGAGTCATTCATAGAATTGAATTCCAGACTTGCCATAAAGCACGACTATTAAGGCCGACATCATCCCATTGGTGCAAACACACATTCTCGACCAATGATAGTTGAGCACGCGCGCAGATGACAGTTACTGGAGCATCTTGAGAATGAATTTGAATTGTGACCGTGTATAATGAGAAAACTATTCACGTTCTGTGCCTGAGACGACGACATCAACTCAGTCAGTATATTACATTTCATTATTGTCGGTTACGAATCTCTTAACTCATACATCTCTCCACTTAATAATATTAACGCAACATTCGTCTCCTAAATGAATAGCTATTATGAATATATATGAATAGCTTAATTAAATTATAATTCAAGTCGCATCGGATAGGTTGAACTATAACTAACGGTAGTGGACTGAACAATATGATGTTTTATCACTCTACATAGAGAGCATATGTACCAATTTCTCCCATATCCGTACAATTATGGGTATGATTTTATTTAAATGTTTTATTTGTAGCCTACTGTTGTTTTATCCTAACTGGTCGGTGATTCTCTTTTATAATTTATTTATTTATTTATTTATTTATTCATTTATTTATTTATTTATTTATTTATTTATTTATTTATTCATTTATTCATTTGACTAAATTACAATAAATATAATGGTTAAATATGTAGTAATATTAAGTTATAAGGTTGGCTTTATCACTTTACATGGGACCCGGTCCTAATTTAAAAGTAAATTGGATATTTTGGCAAGTTTCTGCTGTCTTAAAGCTATTTAGCCTTGTTATATATACCGATATATTAGAGATATATAAGTCTTTTGCCTGTTTTCATGCAATAAACTAATAAAGGGAGAAAGCTAATTGAGCTTTTGATATTGCTATCTAGCTTCCTCCTTTCGGATCCGTACCTGTCGCTAGGTCAACCAACTTCGTGCTTGATGTCTAGCTCACATTACGCATGCGTCGAGTGTTTATGAATTACTGATGTTTTATTTCTTGAATGGAGTCATCCCTTCCCTCAATTATGCTTAGATGGGAGCGGTCAGTTTGCTTTGGATGCCGCAGCCCAGCTCGCATTCTACGCACTATCGTTGATGTGATCACTGCACTCCTGTGTTTCTGAATATTCTTTTTTGTTTACATTTATGTGTACCGAGTGAGGTAATGTTGACTCTCAGCTTTTCCTTTTCTGAGGATAATTTTTTTACTTCTTATAGTTAGTGTGATCTAATTATCAGTGAGTGTATTCAGAAGGGTGCATATGAATATTATTTTTATTTTTATTTGATTAACAGCTAACTTAGTAACTTTTGAATCTCTTTTCACCACTGATTTAGGTGGCTGATTTGACTATGTATTATTATTTTCATGGTTGTTATTCTATGGACTTAAAACTGTATTGTAGATGCCTCAGCTTAAATGTAATATAAATAAACTTTGTCTTGAAACTTTGAAATTCAGTGCTGACTGTATTTTAGTTCTTGTATATCTATTTTTTCTGTAGTTACTGAAAAGGAATAATAAATTTGTGAGCTTTAATGTTAGTTTTGTGCGAAAATTATTTTTTAAATTATTTTCTCTGTGGGAGCTTAACCTAGAAACTTTGCAATCTTTAAATTTGAGAGTAATTATATTTCAGTTAGAATCATATTGAATCATATATCCCATATTTTACCTAGGCCTAGAATAAATCCTCGTAGTCAGTGACATGTTTTTTTTTCTTTAATAATATTTTTGGTTCTTTCTTCTAGCTATTGTAGTTACTTTGACATAGATTAGTGTAGGGTTATACTCTTATTTCGACGAAATTGATTATTTCTAAATCATGTTTAACTTTTGACCTATAAAATTTGATTAAATACTGTGTACTGTAGTTCAATTGATGTTAGAGTTCTTTCAGTTGGATCAACTAAACAGATATTCTGTTATGCTTTAAGAGTCCAGTTATTATTGTATTTTTGGTCGTTTTCTTTATAGTGGTTCCATGTTCGGGTCACGAATTCCATGTTCGGGGCCCTAATTCCATGTTGGGGACGTAAATTCCACCTTTGGGGCACGAAATCTATGTTGGGGATCCAGACTTCAATTGTGTGGATGCAAATTCAACTCCTTGAGATAGAGCCAAATGGGCCTGTGCTGGACTACGGGATTTCACCAACACTTGGCTGACTGATATTGGCCTAGGCTGATTGTGAGGAACAAACTACGATGACGATCCTGCGTCTTGTTTGCGCGGTTTACGTATGAACAAATTCAAGGTATGAGATTTCGTTAGCTATGTTCATCGAATCTTCGAAATAATGAAATTTGGGGGTAGCGTACCATTGGCCAATGAGTGTGAGTTGAGGACTAACCTAGTTTGATTTTATGAAAGACTCAAATCGTCCAATTTTGTGATTGAAGTTAATTTTGCTCTTTCACTGAGATCTATTTTGTATTGTGCCTTTTCAATTTTATTATATGCGCCGTTCTGAATCACAAATAAATTACTTATCTTAATAACCTGGTCGATGTTATTTTATTTGAGAAGAGTTGTTGTTTGATTGTATAACGTTTAGCATTGAATAAACTCATTTCTAAATGTTTGATTTCTCACTTTATTATAGCAGTAGGGGTATTTAGCCGATTCTGATGCGACCAATCAGAAGACAGGGGGGCGTGGCCACCCCCCTTCCCCCTCCCCCAGGTCAGACATTTTGTAAACACCCACCCCTTCCCCCTGTCGCAGTCAGCCATTTTGTTTTTAAGGTCACATACCCCCCTTCCCTATGTGCCCCCACTTTATTCCCAATAGATTAAAGGGGGACCCCCCGCAAGCACCAATGAGAGAGGACCTTTCCCCCTGACCCCACCTCTCACAGAAGGTTCCCAATAAATATAGAACATACAGCTTTATATCTATATATACATGCTTGCAATTGTATATCTATATATACCTGCTTGCAATTACTATATCTATATTTGCAATAGCATCAGCCCCCCGCCCCCGCCCCCCGCCCCCCGCTTTAGGTATTAATTGCGGCTGCACACTTGCTACCTCCTGCTGTGATTCTCAAAGCCCTCTCTCTCTTTCGCACGTGCAGTGTTAATATACCCCCCTGCCCCCCAGCCCCGGTCAGTGCTTCAGATATTAATAACACTTCCGCCCCCCTGCTGTGAAAAAACTATTTCATAACGTTTAAAAGCAGAGCACGTGCACAAGTTTTATGTAGATTTTTTTATATGACTCATTAAGCTGTGGAATAATAATCCTCTCTCTCTACCCTCTCTTTCTTTTAGGCAAAGTTGGCATGTGCACAAGTTTGTGGATTGTGCTCATTAACTTTTAACATGTTCTCTGCGGGAGTGGACCATCTACATCAACATGACAGAGATGAACATACATCTACTTTCTCTCTCAGGTCATTAACCTTTGCATGAATAATCCTGTCTGTGTGAGAGAGAGGCTTTCTCTCTCAGCTCATTCTCAGCTCATTCATCAGCCTCGGTTGAAAATTCAAATATGCTTTGCAATAATATTAAACTCATCTATAGCTATCAGTAAACAGAAACCTATACAATTTTCATGGTGAAAAATTGAATAATTCAATTAGTTATGAAATAAAATATGAGCATACAACGAACGAATATTATATGAGCAGAAGAATAAACGTATATTTTCCTTGTAAAAGACAAGCGGTTCCTGCTTACACAGGGGACTGCTGGAATTGCTATTTTCTGCTAGGCCCAATTAAATTTATATAATGAAAGAACAAGTATATTACAATTGACTGAAGCACATTTGGACAAAACACATTATGTGATTAGAAATAGGGGCATAAAATCGCAAATTATTCAAATTGTTTCCCTCAAGGAAAAACATAGACGCAATGAAAGAAGTAGCTCTTCTGTTCTTTCGCACACGCTCTAGCCTAGCACTCAGATGCTGCCGGAACGAAAGAGGAGAGAAAGAAAAAATGCGAGGATGCCGGCGGGTAGACGAGTTCAAATACAAGCGCATTGCTGTGTCAACCAGCGTTGGAACGAAAGAGAGCACCAGCTATAGCGAAAGAGGAGGTTAGAAGGAATGTGGAGAGAAGATGCTAGCGCTCAACACATCTGGCGAATCAATGTGCTAAGTAAAAATGCATGATGAAAGGAAGGAGGTAGGGCGAAAACGGCAGAGCAGGCAGTGCAAGGCATTCCTTCTATAGGAATCCAACTCATTAGCTAATTTGGCGCGTAAGTCCGTGACACATGTGTGATTGTATCTCAACTGCCTCGGCACGCGTCGCGTAGGTGATCTATTTTTAGAACCCTCTTTTTGTGAAGCAGCACGCCTCACTTCTCCTCTCCTCACTCACCACCGCACACTTTGAGAGGAAGGTTCTTCTTCTACTACTTCTTCTTCTTCTTCTCCTTTTTCTTCTCCTTCTTCAACTTGGGGGATTCTATAATGACCCCATGCCAAGGTATGAATCCCATCCGGGGCAATATACCTTTTCGTATCAAAAACAAGAGAGACCTGTTTTTGCACATTCTATTTGATATACTTTATAGCTCCTTATCATATTAAATCGCTCATAATGTGAAGTTCTTTCGAATAAACATTTTTGTACAAATCATATGTTAGACAGCGATCTTTAACAGATTTCTTTACACCCTTAGCTACGTTTTTATACAATTCATTCTCATCATCTACACATTTGAAACTATGCATTTTGGACCGTAATCCTACAAAGTGTGTGATAATTGTCTCATCTTTAAATTTCCCAACTACTTTTTATTTTTAAGACTATATCATTTATGAGTGGACGTTCAATGGAGTGGAAAGAAATGTCTAAAAACAGTTAATCACTCAATAAATGGAAGACTCATAAGCAACAGTCACAACACATTGATATGCGTAAACACGCTGTCTTTATATATACACTATCAATCAGGTAGCACTAGATTCGTAATCACAGTCTGTATAAATGCTCATTGGATACATGATCACATGGGCTGTATAAACTACAACTGGATACGAACGTTGCGAGTAGCAAATGACAAACTGTCTGACTCGATAAAGACAAGGAGATCCTTTTTATACGGTTTTCATTCATACTATCAACTTCCAGAAACTTCTTGAGGTCATGATTGCACACGATCTCCCAAAATGTCACTGAAAACTCTAGAGCGTAAAACCAACCTGAGCAACGAGAGTGAGAGACATTCAGGGAGAGAACACTCAATCAAGAACAGACAATTTGAGAAGCGTTCCATCTAAAGCGAAGTTTTAAAGCCTTGGAAAGATTTTAAATTGAGAAAGATTTAAATACATGATACGCTCTGTATATATATATATATATATATATATATAAATCACAAACAAGCATTTTGGTTTCAAGAAGGTGCACAAGTAGAAGGGTGAGAAGAAGTAGAAAAAGAAGAATAAGTGCTTATCATCTCAATTCCAAGAAAGCATGGCGTAGACTCACCATCATGTGTGTTGGGTACAATATAAAAGCTAACTCCCATGTTTTTGTTGAATCGAGAAGAAACATCTCAACAGTAATCAACTTTCTTAAACGTATTTTCTACATCACAATAGAATGTTCATAACACAATAACTGAGCACTAAGATAAGTTAAAATTACAATTTTGTTACGCTCGGCTGTCAATTTACCAGAAAAATGAGTGCTTTATCCATAGAAAACACACTGTTGAAATTTCTCACTTTCCTTTTTGTTCAAACGGATTCTTATTTCGAGTTGGAAGAGATTTTACACTTGAAATGAAGTTTTAAAGAGCTATCGCAGTTGATCCATAATAGCCATTGGTTTATCAGATTTCAATGCACATTTCTAACAGCGTTTGGTATAACCTATCAATTTTGAAAGCGAAAGTAGAATAATAGAAACAAATTTAAATTTTGTTTCCTGATTGGAAAATTCACGCATTTTCACTCATCGAATGAAGAAATCCTTAGTCTTGCGTTGTCTTCCCTCTTTCTTAAAACATTCCAACTTTCAAAGTACATCTCCGCTAACCCAATCACACTTGTTTTATCACAATTCTTTTCCACCCTCCTTGTTCAAAAATTTTTATCCTACTGAATTATATCTCCTCAATTTCCTTTTTGTAATTGTGTTTCCTTTCACACTTTAATTTATAACGCCTGTCTGCAGTGCTGGATCTCTATCGTGTTGACAGAAAGGTCCGACAGAGGAAATGTTTTTAAACAACTTTTACATTGAAATTCCTGAAAATCTCCCCTCGAGCAAAGAAAGTAGTACCAGTACACAATTCTTTATTGCCGCAAATTTACATTATAATAAATGAAAGGTTGCAAATTAACACAGAGGATATAAAAGAAACCCAACTAACCTGAAATAAAAAACTAAAATTTCGGTTCACACACCACCAGCAAAAGAAAAGTGCATGTAGGATTTCAATTAGACCCTACTAAATTGTTCCAATAGGGTGGTTATTTTTTGAGTATGTTATTGTTTTCTTTTACTGTTACTGTTCAATAGTGAGGGATACAGTTAACATAAGCCTAAAACTTTTACCACCACGTATCCAAGTAGAAAAAATGTAAGCTTAAATTGAGGCCAACACATAAATCTCCTGAAATTTTTGATCTCTCTGTTGTTTCCTGTCATCTTTGCAGGGTTTTTTTCACCAGAAGATGGATAACACGAGGTAAACTAAAGGAAGGTAAATAGGCATCAAAGTTGAATTAGATTCTATTTCACATCTATCATCTTCCTTTGCTAATCCAAGTTTGTGATACCCTCCCTGATTCCATAGATTATTCCTTCGGAAGATTCAATAACTGAATCTGAACAACATATGGAATCGATATAAATGGAATTTTCACAACGCAATTAATTAATCGCTCAGTTAAGGACACAGGAGCTATTTACAGGCACAATATTCATCAGTTTTGTGACAGATGATCAGGAGAAAACTGCAAACATGCTGCTCACAACCTCAAATATTTGAACAATCTCAAATGAGAATGGTTGGCTTTAGTGGGTGGAGAACGAAAATTTCATGCCACGATGGGGTGACCTCAACGGATTGCTGCAAATTCCATCCTCACACATCTTCCGTTAGCTCTTCCACTCGAAAAAATCTCTACCTTAGTTTTATCACCAATCAATACGATATTGGTCTGCGGTTGCAACGGAGGGGAATACTACAACAATGGAAAGAGAAATAAAACACTAATCGCTCAGATTTTGTTATATTTGCTTTTAAACTTGAATTGCTGCGAATAAAAGTTTTCATACTATAATAAGTTCTACCCATTTGTCAAACGGTTACATTTTTGTTAATTCAATTTGTCTTTTATTTGATCAACTTAATGTGTAGGCAAACTTTCTAATGGCACACATTATTTTCTGTTTATCCAATTTGTGTATTTTATTATAAACAACCCACAGAGCAGTTTAAAAATTATGATTGAAAATTTAGAAGCTGCCTTCTATGACGAGTTTTCTGAAATTGGTACAAAACTATGAAAAAATAAATTATGTTTGAATTGGAGTGTGCCAATGCTGAAAAATAGCATTGGGAATGTGGCCCATATTATGTAGAGCTGGGAAAATTAAATAAAGTTTAATAGTTCCAAGTCGGTTTGAACCATAATTTAAAATTGTAGAATTGGAAATCAATATTGAAGTCGATCGAGTCTTATTTACATTTTTTCTCTTTCATTTCGCGCGCGATAAAGAATGGGGCCGTGACAAATTTCGCCGTCAATATTGAGTACGACAAAACAGTATCCGCATGGAACGTGTCGAGTTGTCTTTTTTGTGAAGCTACTAGTAACAGGGACTGAAGCATCAGCTTCTTCTTCCCCCACTTCTCCGCTCTTAATTGGTAAAATAAACGATTCAAAATCTGCGTAAATTACATATTTCGGTTTAAGTGTATAAGTATAGTTTGTAAATTTGATTACATCACCCTCTTTGGGTAGCACAGTTCTTTGCGCTGCGAACTTTGAACAAAGCTCTTGATGCCTTTCCAAATTTTGTTTTCCATCTCTATTTGCCCTTTTGTCAGTTGTGAAACGATGGAAACAAAATTCGCATATGTGCAGCTCCCCATTATGTTTTGATAAATGACTCAAAAGACGCGATAAACCATTCTTTCCGTTCGCGGTATTGATCAAGCAAAAGAAATTATGTGGTGCGGTTTTACTCGTTAAAAGCAAAAGATTCATCTAATGTCTTCGTTACCTATATATGCTACACCTGTATGGGAAAAATTTTCCATCGTCGTACGCAATTACATTTATATTGGGATTCAAATTTCAATTTTCCTAACATCTCTCATGGTGGGTGGGAAGTTAACACCGTTTGTGTCGAGTGTGTGAGCAAACTTGCTCAAATAATCTACAGTCATATTTCTGCGTCGGTAATGGGAAAAAGATAAAATTGCCCGCAAAAAGCACTTCTCGTCATGAAGGTTCCTATTACGCATTTCTTTTTTAATGAAATCGGGAGTCTCTACAAATGAGGATGTGTACAGTTGATTATACCGAGGAGGAGGAGGAGGAGGAGGAGGAGGAGGAGGAGGAGGAGAAGGAGGAGGAGGAGGAGAAGGAGAAGGAGAAGGAGAAGGAGAAGGAGAAGGAGGAGGGAGGAGGAGGAGAAGGAGGAGGAGGAGGAGAAGGGAGGAGGAGGAGGAGAAGGAGGAGGAGGAGGAGGAGAAGGAGAAGGAGGAGAAGGAGGAGAAGGAGAAGGAGGAGAAGGAGAAGGAGGAGGAGAAGGAGGAGGAGGAGAGAAGTAATTGAAAAGCAAACAAACCTGCACAACGAGGAAGCGCATACACTTTGTTGTAGAATCTCAGATCTGAAACATACAAAAATGGATTACATTTTCCATATTAAAGGAAATCGTTTTTATATTAGAGTTTTGGTTCTGTTTATTATTTCTCTCAATATTATTGGCGGATTATGTTGAAATGTGTGTTATTATACTAATATCCGTTATATGTTTAAATCAAATAGGAGGGTTTAGCTCGTTTTTAAATCAATTTTCAATATTTTGAAAGAATATTATCAATAATGTTAATGATGGGCATTCTTTCATCTTTATTTTGGGTTATACTCGTAATCATTATTACAATTTCGCACCTCCCTCATGCTGAGTTCGGTTTTAACTGCACCTCTAAATTCGGGAATTTATCAAGTATAGGAATGGGAGAGTTTATTGAATTTAGTGAAAACAAGTTTGTAAATCGAAACAAGCCCTTGGTTAAAATTTAACACATACTCACATTATAAAAATAGCACAGCAAATCTAGGAAGCACGTATGCGCAAAGCTAGACGGTGCGATCCGTTGGTCCGAAGCGACTGCACGTGCCTGAAACAAGGATAGAACATAGTTATTGGTGAGAGAGAAAACGATCCTATAAAAAGGGTTAGATTCGGCGAGCATGCATCACTAGCGAAATGGACTCTACAACATCCACATCGGTCATCCCATCGAACGTGTCTGCACCATCATCATCATCGATGGCTACGCTCAAGCAGCTCAAAGATTGGAGGAAGAGACCCTCTCTTTGTGCAGAGACATCAACAAAGAGAAGGCTTCTATTCGACGAGGAGGAGCCACCCACCAAGATGACGCACACATCCAGACAACCTCTCAAAGAAAGAAATGAGGTTAGTTAAAAATTATTTGTTCTCTATTTTATAATATCTCATGATTATTACTATGATCTAAACTTTCAAGAATACCGCTTTAATTCATGAAATACTCTCAGTTAAATGTTTATTCTAAAAATTTTCACTCACAACTTCTTATGTGATTGGGCATAAAGAAATTATTTAATACATTTTCAATAATTTTGTTATCAATGTGAATGATTTTTAAGAGTATTGTTTATTTAATACATTTTTCTATAATGTATTAAATAAACAATACTCTTAAAAATCATTCACATTGATAACAAAATTATTGAAAATGTATTAAATAATTTCTTTATGCCCAATCACATAAGAAGTTGTGAGTGAAAATTTTTAGAATAAACATTTAACTGAGAGTATTTCATGAATTAAAGCGGTATTCTTGAAAGTTTAGATCATAGTAATAATCATGAGATATTATAAAATAGAGAACAAATAATTTTTAACTAACCTCATTTCTTTCTTTGAGAGGTTGTCTGGATGTGTGCGTCATCTTGGTGGGTGGCTCCTCCTCGTCGAATAGAAGCCTTCTCTTTGTTGATGTCTCTGCACAAAGAGAGGGTCTCTTCCTCCAATCTTTGAGCTGCTTGAGCGTAGCCATCGATGATGATGATGGTGCAGACACGTTCAATGGGATGACCGATGTGGATGTTGTAGAGTCCATTTCGCTAGTGATGCATGCTCGCCGAATCTAACCCTTTTTATAGGATCGTTTTCTCTCTCACCAATAACTATGTTCTATCCTTGTTTCAGGCACGTGCAGTCGCTTCGGACCAACGGATCGCACCGTCTAGCTTTGCGCATACGTGCTTCCTAGATTTGCTGTGCTATTTTTATAATGTGAGTATGTGTTAAATTTTAACCAAGGGCTTGTTTCGATTTACAAACTTGTTTTCACTAAATTCAATAAACTCTCCCATTCCTATACTTGATAAATTCCCGAATTTAGAGGTGCAGTTAAAACCGAACTCAGCATGAGGGAGGTGCGAAATTGTAATAATGATTACGAGTATAACCCAAAATAAAGATGAAAGAATGCCATCATTAACATTATTGATAATATTCTTTCAAAAATATTGAAAATTGATTTTAAAAACGAGCTAAACCCTCCTATTTGATTTAAACATATAACGGATATTAGTATAATAACACACATTTCAACATAATCCGCCCAATAATATTGAGAGAAATAATAAACAGAACCAAAACTCTAATATAAAAACGATTTCCTTTAATATGGAAAATGTAATCCATTTTTGTATGTTTCAGATCTGAGATTCTACAACAAAGTGTATGCGCTTCCTCGTTGTGCAGGTTTGTTTGCTTTTCAATTACTTCTCCTCCTCCTCCTTCTCCTCCTCCTTCTCCTTCTCCTCCTTCTCCTTCTCCTCCTTCTCCTCCTTCTCCTTCTCCTCCTCCTCCTCCTCCTCCTTCTCCTCCTCCTCCTCCTTCTCCTCCTCCTCCTCCTTCTCCTCCTCCTCCTCCTTCTCCTTCTCCTTCTCCTTCTCCTTCTCCTTCTCCTCCTCCTCCTCCTCCTCCTCCTCCTCCTCCTCCTCCTTCCTCCTCCTCCTCCTCCTCCTCGGTATAATCAACTGTACACATCCTCATTTGTAGAGACTCCCGATTTCATTAAAAAAGAAATGCGTAATAGGAACCTTCATGACGAGAAGTGCTTTTTGCGGGCAATTTTATCTTTTTCCCATTACCGACGCAGAAATATGACTGTAGATTATTTGAGCAAGTTTGCTCACCACACTCGACACAAACGGTGTTAACTTCCCACCCACCATGAGAGATGTTAGGAAAATTGAAATTTGAATCCCAATATAAATGTAATTGCGTACGACGATGGAAAATTTTTCCCATACAGGTGTAGCATATATAGGTAACGAAGACATTAGATGAATCTTTTGCTTTTAACGAGTAAAACCGCACCACATAATTTCTTTTGCTTGATCAATACCGCGAACGGAAAGAATGGTTTATCGCGTCTTTTGAGTCATTTATCAAAACATAATGGGGAGCTGCACATATGCGAATTTTGTTTCCATCGTTTCACAACTGACAAAAGGGCAAATAGAGATGGAAAACAAAATTTGGAAAGGCATCAAGAGCTTTGTTCAAAGTTCACAGCGCAAAGAACTGTGCTACCCAAAGAGGGTGATGTAATCAAATTTACAAACTATACTTATACACTTAAACCGAAATATGTAATTTACGCAGATTTTGAATCGTTTATTTTACCAATTAAGAGCGGAGAAGTGGGGGAAGAAGAAGCTGATGCTTCAGTCCCTGTTACTAGTAGCTTCACAAAAAAGACAACTCGACA